>CM042447.1:23353106-23953106 GCA_023631565.1 Gymnocephalus cernua
TTTAATACTTTAAGTACATTTTCCTGATGACATTTACATACTTTTACTTGAGTAACATTTAGCTTGAAATGGAGTATTTTTACAGTATGGTATTACTACTTTTACTTAAGCAAAGGATCTGAATACTTCTTTCACTACTGGACACAAACATATACATTCAGCACTTCTCTTCATTAATGGTCTTCTGTTTTTTTGGGGGTGTTGCTTTATTGGATGGTGACGAGGTGATGAGTGTTGATATACAGACATAGAACATGGGGAGAGAGGGGGGTATGACGTGCAACAAAGGTCTCCAGCTGGAATCGACCCTGGGACGCTGTGTTATATGGTATGCGTCACCAGGGTCACTATGTCACCAGGATGGTAGTCTATATCCACAACGTTCCACTTCCGGGATTGCTCCGGTGTCGCTGGATATTCCGCCGGATGACACTCTTTTCGGCCGGATGTCCCGTAACCTTCCTCCGTCTTTGTGTTGGCGTTCTAAACTCTGGTGGATTTCTGAGGACTCTGGTTAACTGCTCCTCAGATCTCTGCAGGGTAAATCCAGACAACTAGCTAGACTATCTGTCCAATCGGAGTTTTCTGTTCTACGAATAAAACAACTTTTGAACGTACACGTTCCACCAAAACAAGTTCCTTCCTGAGGCTATTTTGTAGCGGTACCGTTGCTCTGTCTGGCGCTTGGTGCAGCCCAAGACGATTGTGATTGGTTTAAAAGAAAAAATGCTAATAAACCAGAGCATGTTTTTCTACCATCCCAGAATGCTGTGTGGACTAGCCAGACCCTCCTCCACAGCGCTGTGGAGGAAGGTCTGGCAAAGCGAGACTACCAGGATGCCCTCACTTATGCATTTCTAAAGTGTTGATACAATGTTCTCTCTTTGCAATTAAGGAGCTCATTGTCTGTGTTTTATCGTCTGGGACAGTAAGCCTGAGTTGCCTTTTCCATTTTAGACATAGATAATGGATTAACCATAGTCTCAATTTCAGAAACAGCTGATCATTGCGCCAAAATCTGGATTATTTTAACCACAACTAACAACTTCTACATTTCCTTTGTTCACGTTTTCTATGACTGCCGGACTGAACTAGACTGGGTAAACCCCGCCCACTCTGCAGGTGATTTGATTTCTCCCTGCAGTTCAGTCTGGAAACCTGCACATTTAATTCTCCTGCTTCAGTTCACAATTTTGCGGGAACCAATCACAAACTTATCCACCTGGCGCGCTATTGGCAGGTTTAACACGATGACAACAGAGAAGCGACCAAGCAGCTTTTTGTTTACATTCAACAAACCGGCCACCGAAGTGCAGCAACCCGTTGATGCCGCTGTCGCTGCTACGTCACCTGGATCGTTGGTCTGATTGGTTGAAGGACTATCCAATTGCGTACAGAGTCATTTGAACTATGCCCGTTGATCACGCCTCTTGTGCAGAGAAAATACAGAGCAGACTCCCCAGGCTGATGTTCAATCTTAAATCTACTGAGCTTGGTCTGCTGATAGCCAGACTAGGACTGAACAGTTTTTACCTTCACTCTGTGGTCCGATGCTGTACATCCCAAACCCTCGAACACTGGTGGGACCTCCGAGGTAGAACCTGGACAAATACACAACTATCATTGAACCATCCACTCAGAGTGCAGTGTTGTCATAAACCTCACAAATCTGCCATTTAAAAAACAGTGAGGTCATTAATAGCACAAAGGTCAAGCAAAAAGAGCACTTAAGACAATGAAAATGTTTGGGTGACAAATGAGAACAGCAATGAGAACAGTGTAGCGCTATCAAGGAAGGCTTGTATCATGTGGACGAGACAACAGTTTTGTTGTCATTACTTGGAATTCCTCATGGGGGAGACAAACTAAGCTAATATAAGCTTTGATTTTTTTAATGGATGTTTTATACTGTATTTTGAGAGAAATCCCTTCATTAAGTGTGTAGCTTGTGTTGTCCTCGGGTCAAATTTGACCCATTTTCAAAGTTTTTTATGTCAGAAATATGGGTTTCTTTCAACCAAATTGACCAAAAATAACCTGAATGCATAGATGTACGTTGTATGGAACTAGGGATGGGGCCGATCCGATCCAGTATCGGGATTTCAGTATCGGATTTTCCCGATCCAACCTGCGGAGATTTCCAATATCCATGAGCCATGTCTGCACTTTAACGTTGTCTGCTGAAATGGCTCCAAAAGTGATTCCTGCCGGTGCCGGCTAGTCTGCTAGCTGGCTGCAAACTGTGGAATGGATTTCCTGAACAGAGGCGCGGCTCAATGAGACACAGAGTTATGAGACACGCCCCCGCTCAGGAAATCCATTCTGCAGTTTGCAGCCAGCTAGCAGGATAGTAGCGTTGAGCAGCATTGTGGCTAGCTCAATGCTATCCTGTGTGTCTGCTGTGTGGAAATATTTCACACTGGAAACACAGCAGAGCAAGACAGAAAAATACAAAAACAAAACAGGACTTTCACAACCGTCTGTCCCGGTTTGTCGCCGGCTTGTGGCGTTTCATTTCCCCGTTGTTGCGTCCCCCAGAGACCCCGGATCGTGTCCGGACACCTGGCGGGATCGTGTCCGGGCAGCCGGTGTTTCAGAGCAGCCACTGCAGCAGCTGCAGCCCAGTCTTATCGCAGTTCGTGAAAACAGAGGTGTGTGTGTGTTGTGTGTGTAAGATTGTTACACTTGCACTTTTCTTATATTTCAAGACTCTAGTATTTGACATTTTGGGAATGTAATAAATATTGACACGACAATCAATTTGAAACCCTTACAGTTGCATATTTTTTTTCAGAATGGGATTTTCCCTGTTAACACTTGTCTGTTGAGGAGTTTATTTCAGCATCATATAAAATCAACAATAATGATAATAATAATATTAAAGCAAACACAGCTGTGGTATCGGAATAGTATCAGTATCGGCCGATATCCAAATTCAGGTATCGGGATCGGAAGTGAAAAAATGTGGATCGGTGCATCCCTATATGGAACCCATACAAAGTTCTTCGCAGGTAAAATTAATGACAACTTTCTTTGCATTTTGGGTGTTTTATTCAATTTCATAGCATTTAAAAAATTTTTTTTTAAATGGCTTTTAATCAAGACTAAATTTTGACAGGTACCCGTCTGTGATCCACTCAACATCCTCCGATCTTAACTACTACTACTACTACTCAAAATAATTCATAATTTCTGCTTTGTTTTAACTAAAAAGAAATAGGTATAATGTCATATAAATTAGGTTTATTTAAAATGAAATAAGTGACAAAAACATTGTAAAATAAGCCTCAAAGGCATCGGTAAAAGTGTCAAAAAAATTACATTTTTGAGCCGGAGGACCAACAAGTTCATGGTTGATGGGACGACAACACAAGGGTTAATGGAGCCAAAATGTGTGGAAGTGGTATGTTGAGGTCTGGCTGATGTGTCAGAGCCAGATGACAGCTCTTGGATAAATCAGACGTTACCTGTCAGCGATGCAGGACGGCTGTCCTCCGATTGGACAAAGCATCCCTCCCCACAGAGAAGCAGACAAGACCTGAGAGAACGCAACATGTTGCATTTTTAGACAAAACCTTGCACAGAAAGAATTCAGTGAAACAGAGCTGTTCATCTTCAAATCATTTAGTGCTGCTCTATCGCCCACTGGTGGTTCTTTAATGCAACTACTTTGTCTAAGAAAAGACCGAAGACCAAAACAAACTGAAAGATTGGTTGCATCTTTTAGAAGCCGGTCATGTTAAAACAGGTCTGCAGTGACTTATTGCGGTCTTACTGAGTCCCAGAAGAGCCGCCGGTTGAGCTGCAGCTCAAAATCCTCTTTCAAGAAGCTGGCATCTCCTCCTGTGTAGCCAGCCAGTTCCTGCAGGGCAAACACATCAAATGTCCTTGGTGGTTGAGAAACAACACAAAAAAGTACAACTTCTGAAATTAGCCACAAATCTCTAAACGGCTGGCCTTGCTCCTCTCCCGCCACCTATACCTGCTCGACGCAGAAGTTAATGTCGCGCTGCTATGAGGTGGCATCGGGTGTGGTAGTATTGGAGTAATTTTATGATTACAAGTACGAGTACGTGTCCACGCCATCTGATCAATACTTGGCACCGGTATCGGTGCATCCCTAGTTTAAACACATCTACAGTGTAAGGTTTCCCTTCTGACAGAGATGTTATTCTCTGTTTCCTGCCCAAGGAAGCTTAGCTTATAGCCAACTCTGGTACTGCTAAGGAGCTATGCACTGTCCCTATCAAACAAACAAATAAAAAAAGAAATAAAAAAAGAAATTAAAGCTGCAACAGCGATGGACGGGCCCTCGCGCTTCTGTGCGGGTTAGGGGCGGATGCTGCTCCTTGCGACCGTGCATTTCTGCGGTACTCGACACCGCAAATCGTCGGCAATGACAAAGGAAATCCCTGCCGAGTTCAATGATATCTCACACAAGACTCTACGTCATACAGTTCATTAGCTGTGAAATGGGGCGTGGCCAGAGCATAGGGGTCGGGGTAAACCTTTACCAATAAAAAGGAGGTCTCTGCTGAGTTCATTAATACCTCACATAAGACCCTACGTTAAACTGACATTTCGTTTTTTTCCGGCTGAGATCGGCTCGCTTCGGGTGATGGGCGGGTTGAAAACATGCGGAAGTAGGTCCTACTACTGGTTGTAGTCTTTTGCTCTGGCCAAAAAATCTTCCGATGACGCAAAAATTGTCATTTTACGTCATCGGAAGATTTTTTCCGGACCCCCCAATGCAGATATCTCCCGTCTCAGGGGGATATGAGGGAGGGACACACGGTCATTCAGAAATACTACCGGGTTTCTACTGATACAAAGCTGAATGCTAAATCGGTGAAGTATCCCTTTAAGTACAGTAACTTGAGTAAATGTACTTAGTTACATTCCACCACTGGTAGTGTCCCATTAAGCAGGGTAGTCCAGCAGCTTCTGTTGGTGTAACCCTGTCTCTGTGTGGGCAACTGTGAAACCCGTCACCAGTAATAAAACGCAGAACGCTGTGATGTGGCGGCTTCAACGTGGCAGATTAATATGCATGTAAAGAATGTCCCCATAATCAAAAACAGGCATTATGAGTGATTGCACCACAGCTTCCCTACTAAACAATTGAAAAACAAGACGTGTTTCTGTACAGAAAACTAATGTGGAATAAGGAATATGTAACGGTGGAGAGATTGTCTCGATACGATAGAGAACGTGCACGTGCACACTTACCTGGTTGAGCCGGAATAAGGCACCCCTGCTGGGGAAAATGGCAGAATTCCTTGAATCGATTGACAGAGTGTGCTGCAAACAAACAAAACAGTTGTGTTGAACTGGTGCGGTGGACAAAATGGTTTTATAGCCTTTATAAACCTGAAAATGATATCCATCAAAAGGCAAATATGGAAAAGAAAAGTTGTGTTTTTGTAGAAGAGACCAATTCACATAAAACAAAAAAATGTTTTGGGTGTAGTAGGAGCTACGAAACGGCTCCAGGCTGTACCGAGAGGGCAGATTTCAGTGAGTGTCCGCTCTCCTCTCGCACGGCAAAGGACGCACTGCGTGCCAGGCAGCCCAGCTCCCTCCACACACCCTCCCACTTCAACGTGTGGTTGGTCATCCCGAGAGGAAACTGCAGGACAGGAAGATGGAGAACTTCAGCTGATGAGGTTCTTAATTCAAGTCAACTCAGCAGTTACAATTTGGTCTTGCAGATAATATGTCAATCCTGCATGGTTAAACAGCTGTGTGTGTCAACAGTACGCTGGGACGATGTACTTTTGTCCCGATTCAATTCTTTCACGATATGGGCACCGATTCCATTTGTATTGCGGTTTTCATTTATTGCGATTGAATAGTATTGAGTGTTGCGATTTTCTTTTCCTTCTTTAACGAAAACAAAAGTTGAATAATACACTTCTAGAGACAATATATCATGAGACATTTCTAAAAACTCAAGTTTTCTAAGAAGAATGCCCATCACATGTCAGTCAGTCAGTCTGACATTTATTTACTTTGTAAAGAAGAACATAACATGGATGTTCTGCATCTTCTGCTTCTGGTCTGTTTTGCTGGAAACAGATATGATGTAGTCGCCGTCAGAGGTACCGTATCAACTGAAAATAGTTAGGTCAATCATTGGTAAAATAAAAAAAATATTGATTCTGGGGAAAAAAATCGTTTTGAAAAAGAACCTACGCAAATAAATCGATACATACAAATTTTGATTATTTTTTTCCCCCCAGCTCTACTGTACAGTATTATAAACATAAACAATATGTGGAGGTTGATGCAATATCCACTCTTATGCAGGTCTTATGTTAATAAAATTTAAGACTTTTGGCAACAGCTAGAAAAATGCCTGAGCTGTCAGAGACTTTTTCTTCAAAGCATACAGACAAAAGTGTTGTGTCTTGATTGCAGTTTGGAGTTGGAACTGCTGTACAAAAATTCAGAGCGTGCATGTATTCACCAACTCTTCCTCTCTCTCTCAAATTTCCATTTCAATTTGCGTTATGAGCATGATGTATTAAGACATTTGTGTTGCCAAAGCATAAAAAAAGGAATAGTGGACAAAATAAAAAGACACAGCCTCTTACATTTAATTCTGCAGATACGCCTCTGTCGGTCTCTTTCAAGGAGCTCCATGGGAACTGACCAGTGACTTTGTACATGTTGAGTGTGAGGCTGAAACAGAAAACAGCAAATCTGAAGAAAAACAATAACTCTTGACTGTGCCTTGGTGGTGCATTCAAGCTAGCACTGGCAATCCCGAGTTTTGAGAATCAGCCATCCTAAAAAGCACTGCGTTTACTCTTATGTGGCGAGGATGTCTACGCTTTCTCGGACACACCGTCGACAGACTGTTCAGAACGTTCACTGACATACTTGCGTTCAAAGTGTCCAGGCTGGGGCTTGAAGAAGGACAGGCCATAAGACGTCTCCTTGGTCCCATAGGAGAACTGGAAGGTGAGTTTCTCAGCTCGACCGAACATGTTGGGCAACTTCAGACCCAGCACCTGGAAGACCGGACAAACACTGTTAGCACAAAGCCACTTAGGTCTGGGACCATTTAGGCTTGTACTGTAATAGCACCATGTGTCCAGATGTCATTAACTTGTTACTAACAACTAGAGATGTAACGGTATGAAAATTTAACCTCATGGTTATAGTGACCAAAATGATCATGGTTTTGGCATTATTGCGGTATTTTTCAGCGGTAAGTGTGTTCAATATGTTCAGAAAGCACTGATAGGCCTACACAAGCTGACATTGTTTCAAAAAGTATAGCAGTGTTTATTATATTACAAAAATATAGGAAAAACCTTATCAAAAGTGCAACTTTTAACATCAAAGGAACAAGGGTTCAGCATGTAACAGCTTTTTTGTCAGGAACATTTCCAGTAGTGTAGGTTTAAATTATACAAATCCAAACGGACGAAGCCGGGAGGGATTAAACACACGGTTTCCACACCGTGGTAATCCACCGTGATAATAATGACATTTTAAATGAAAACGGTAGTTACACCGGTAATCGTTACATCCCTACTAACAATTCACTGGGGGTGATGATGAGGTCTTTTTTTAAACAGCAGACATTATACTTTTGTTAGCAGGTGCAATCAATACCATATTTATGAAGGCACCAAATGTCCCAGTAACCAGTACCAGTGAGTCAGCATGCACAATACCACATACATGAAACAGTTACATCCAAATGGAATGCAGCTGTTATTAATGCTATTGGCTATTGCTACTGGATGTGCTTTTTCTGCTGTGACATGTCAGGCCTTTTGTCTAGTAACACGTTTCCACGTTTCATATAGTCTACTCACTTACAGTTTGGTCCACATAAAGCCCTTAAAAGTCAGCAAAAAATAATTCTTAGTCATCATAGAGTTCAAGCAAAACAATGATTACATTTGTTACAACAATCTGTTTCACAGCCTGAAGATGCCAACTCTCTCTCTAGTTCCGTGGGAATTCGTGAGTCTCAAAGTCGGCAAATCTGCCAAATTCTGCTTTGAGTGTCACGTAATTACAGTTTGCAAACTCAAAATTTGCGAGGGGGCCGGATTTGGCCCGCTGGCCTTGAGTTTGACACATCATCACAATTTAATCAGACACCTGGCAGCCAATTAGAGAGCATTTACCATAGCTGTGGTATAACAATCTTTCTAGGATGTGTGCTTGAGAAACCTCAGTAAACAAATTCACCATGCTATGCCCCCGGTCTGATCCCTAGCCCGTAATAAAAGAGCAAAATATGACTGACATGAATTTTATGGAAGTGTTGTTGTCTCTCACCATGCTTCCTTCATTGTTGCCGACCATGGTGTTGTAGCTTCCCGTCAGCCTCTTTACCTCCGTCACCTCAAAAGTTACATCCAGACCGTTGGGCAGAGCATCGGAACCTGAGGGGAGGGAGAAACAATCAGGGGCAAGACGGTTGGATTCTGCATACAGTGGGGCAAAAAAGTATTTAGTCAGCCACCAATTGTGCAAGTTCTCCCACTTAAAAAGATGAGAGAGGCCGGTAATTTTCATCATAGGTACACTTCAACTATGAGAGACAAAATGAGAAAGAAAAATCCAGAGAATCACATTGTAGGATTTTTAAAGAATTTATTTTCAAATTATGGTGGAAAATAAGTATTTGGTCAATAACAAAAGTCCATCTCAATACTTTGTGATATACCCTTTGTTGGCAATGATGGAGGTCAAACGTTTTCTGTAAGTCTTCACCAGGTTTTCACACACTGTTGCTGGTATTTTGGCCCATTCCTCCATGCAGATCTCCTCTAGAGCAGTGATGTTTTGGGGCTGTCGCTGGGCAACACGGACTTTCAACTCCCTCCAAAGATTTGCTATGGGGTTGAGATCTGGAGACTGGCTAGGCCACTCCAGGACCTTGAAATGCTTCTTACGAAGCCACTCCTTCGTTGCCCGGGCGGTGTGTTTGGGATCATTGTCATGCTGAAAGACCCAGCCACGTTTCATCTTCAATGCCCTTGCTGATGGAAGGAGGTTTTCACTCAAAATCTCACGATACATGGCCCCATTCATTCTTTCCTTTACACGGATCAGTCGTCCTGGTCCCTTTGCAGAAAGCATGATGTTTCCAACCCCATGCTTTACAGTAGGTATGGTGTTCGTTGGATGCAACTCAGCATTCTTTCTCCTCCAAACACGACGAGTTGAGTTTTTACCAAAAAGTTCTATTTTGGTTTCATCTGACCATATGACATTCTCCCAATCCTCTTCTGGATCATCCAAATGCTCTCTAGCAAACTTCAGACGGGCCTGGACATGTACTGGCTTAAGCAGGGGGACACGTCTGGCACTGCAGGATGTGAGTCCCTGGCGGCGTAGTGTGTTACTGATGGTAACCCTTGTTACTTTGGTCCCAGCTCTCTGCAGGTCATTCACTAGGTCCCCCTGTGTGGTTCTGGGATTTTTGCTCACCGTTCTTGTTATCATTTTGACCCCATGGGGTGAAATCTTGCGTGGAGCCCCAGATCGAGGGAGATTATCAGTGGTCTTGTATGTCTTCCATTTTCTAATAATTGCTCCCACAGTTGATTTCTTCACACCAAGCTGCTTACCTATTGCAGATTCAGTCTCCCCAGCCTTGTGCAGGTCCACAATTTTGTTTCTGGTGTCCTTTGACAGCTCTTTGGTCTTGGCCATAGTGGAGTTTGGAGTGTGACTGTTTGAGGTTGTGGACAGGTGTCTTTTATACTGATAACAAGTTCAAACAGGTGCCATTAATACAGGTAACGAGTGGAGGACAGAGAAGCCTCTTAAAGAAGAAGTTACAGGTCTGTGAGAGCCAGAAATCTGGCTTGTTTGTAGGTGACTAAATACTTATTTTACCGAGGAATTCATTAAAAATCCTACAATGTGATTTTCTGGATTTTTTTTTCTCATTTTGTCTCTCATAGTTGAAGTGTACCTATGATGAAAATTACACAATTGGTGGCTGACTAAATACTTTTTTGCCCCACTGTATGCACGTCACACAGCCATTATCCCATAGGAAAACACCATGCAGTCACATCTCAGACCAAGCCATTTTTCCAAATGCATGGCAGAAATACAGACAAGTTTTAATTACCCGTTCCGTTCACAATAGTCCCGCATTGTAGGGCTGTCCCAAACGATTATTTTTTAAACGATTAATCTAACGATTCATTTTTCAATTAGCAATTATTTTCCCATTACTAAATTATTAACAATTTACACAAAACAAATTTCAATAAGGTTCAAATCTCTATTTGACTATTTATTAAAATTGTTTAACACTGCACTGTTCAATTAAAATTAATTTGTAGTGCAACCTGAAGCCAGATGTAGGCAATCAATCCAACAACAAAATAAAGTCACTTTCAGGAGGAATACAAAAATAATAAACAGAGCAAGTGCAAAAAGAGTAGCCTGTATTTGCTTTTTTTTTAAAAGTAGGTAAAATAATGAATAAGCTCTTGTTCATTCAAGCTCTTCTCCCTTTAATCTTACAGTAAAAAAGTGCAATTTTAGCAACATATGAAATCAGATGTATCAAATAAATCCAACAATAAAATAAATTAACATTTCAAGTCACTTTTAGGAGGAATAAACAAATAAAAAAAACTTAACTCTCTCTCCTTTCTAAAGGGAATTATGAGCCCAAGTCCGATTTAAACCCGACATTTTTTTAATACGTGGGCCATTATAACTGACGTTATAAAGGACTTGTGAGATATCTGAAACAATCTGGCCTGGTTGTGCAATTATCGAAGACAGTGCTACAGATGGGCGAGACGCCGTCACATTCCAGTCAGTGCAGGACATGCTGTATACAGGTGAGCTACGGGAGAAGCTGGAGAGGCATAGGTGAGCAGAACTTACAGTGTTTTGCTGCTGTTATCCTGACTCAGGGATCATTTTAAAAAGTCTACAGAGTACCACGTTGTTGTTGGCATTAAGAGTAAAATACTCCACACTTTAGAAGACAAGCCTTTTATCAACGTGTTGTTGAACTTGCGAGGAGTCCATACTTACGCCGTTGCTCGAGGCAGCCATGCTATTTTTTTATTTCTACGCGTGAGTGACAGTTAAAGAAACACGATGCTTCGACGCAAATTATTTGTGTCGACGCATTTACGTAATTGATGACATTGACTACGTCGACGAATTGTTCCAGCCCTACCGCATTGCCAGACCTTCCTCCACAGCGCTGCGGAGGAAGGTCTTGCTACACCACACGTACATTCCGGGATGAGAGAAAAACGTGCTATGGTTTATTGCCATTTCTATAAACCAATCATAATCATCTTGGGAGGCGCTAAGCACACCGGACAAAGGTACTTTTCTGAACTTACCAGACTGTTCTAGCTGTTCTATTATTTGCCTTTTCCCCACTTAGACATTACATCCAAATTACTGATGATTATTTATCTGAAATCTAAGTGTGAAGATATTTTGTTAAAGCACCAATTGGGAACCTTAGAATATCGCTGCAATATCGATATTGAGGTATTTGGTCAAGAATATTGTGATATCTGATTTTCGCCCAGCCCTAGTACCAAACATAGATTTTCTTTTTTGGCACCTATACCACATTGCTCATCACTACAAGCCTGTAAACATAAGAGGCTTCAATGAAGAATTAAAGAAAATAAAAGTACATACTGGCCCTTTAAGTACAGTAGGCTACCAAAAATAGTGACATATAACACAGTGAACTAACTATGGCCCTGATACAGGCTCTATCTGAACTAAATATGGCCCTGATACAGCCTCTATCTGAACTAACTATGGCCCTGATACAGTCTCTATCTGAACTAACTATGGCCCTGATACAGCCTCTATCTGAACTAACTATGGCCCTGATACAGTCTCTATCTGAACTAAATATGGCCCTGATACAGCCTCTATCTGAACTAAATATGGCCCTGATACAGTCTCTATCTGAACTAAATATGGCCCTGACACCTGATACAGGCTCTATCTGAACTAACTATGGCCCTGATACAGGCTCTATCTGAACTAACTATGGCCATGATACAGCCTCTATCTGAACTAAATATGGCCCTGATACAGCCTCTATCTGAACTAACTATGGCCCTGATACAGTCTCTATCTGAACTAAATATGGCCCTGATACAGCCTCTATCTGAACTAACTATGGCCCTGATACAGCCTCTATCTGAACTAACTATGGCCCTGATACAGCCTCTATCTGAACTAACTATGGCCCTGATACAGCCTCTATCTGAACTAAATATGGCCCTGATACAGCCTCTATCTGAACTAACTATGGCCCTGATACAGGCTCTATCTGAACTAACTATGGCCCTGATACAGGCTCTATCTGAACTAACTATGGCCCTGATACAGCCTCTATCTGAACTAACTATGGCCCTGATACAGTCTCTATCTGAACTAAATATGGCCCTGATACAGCCTCTATCTGAACTAAATATGGCCCTGATACAGTCTCTATCTGAACTAAATATGGCCCTGACACCTGATACAGGCTCTATCTGAACTAACTATGGCCCTGATACAGGCTCTATCTGAACTAACTATGGCCATGATACAGCCTCTATCTGAACTAAATATGGCCCTGATACAGCCTCTATCTGAACTAACTATGGCCCTGATACAGTCTCTATCTGAACTAAATATGGCCCTGATACAGCCTCTATCTGAACTAACTATGGCCCTGATACAGCCTCTATCTGAACTAACTATGGCCATGATACAGCCTCTATCTGAACTAACTATGGCCCTGATACAGCCTCTATCTGAACTAACTATGGCCCTGATACAGCCTCTATCTGAACTAACTATGGCCATGATACAGCCTCTATCTGAACTAACTATGGCCCTGATACAGCCTCTATCTGAACTAAATATGGTCCCAAACTGGCACTTTGATTTTCTGTGTACTGAATTGTTTACCTACAGTAAACTTCTTTGACTTCTATGCACATCATGTCTTTTTTAAATATTTGTTTTTCTAAAATTATACTTTAAAAAAATCCCAATATATCGCCTTACGCACAGTATCAAAATATATAGCAATATATTGAATTGTGACCCATGTATCGTGATACGTATCGTATCGCCAGATTCTTGCCAATACACAGCCCTAATTAGAGGTATAGTTGCATGGACGTAGGAAAATGAAGACCTGTTTAACATTATTTAAGACCTAGAATACAATATTTGAGAGAATTTTAGACTTTGTAAGGCCTAAACTTGTAGACTTTTTAAGACCCCACGGAAACCCTGTGACAAAGTTCACAATGGCGAGATTTAAGAAAACGTTCTTTCACATTTGGGTTTGACTAAATAGAAAATTATTCTATAGCGGTGTGGCTCTTTTTTTGGAAAGGTGTGAATGAGCTACCTTCAGATGTATCGATAAGGACCTCCACCTCTTTGAAGATTCCCAGGCGGAGCAGCCTCTGTCTGGCGATGTGAGACTTTTTCATCACCTGAAAGCAAGACAGAAACACAGCTTTGAACACAGGAAACCTCATCTACTGGACTCTTCAGAAAGACAGAAACACAGGAAACCTCATCTACTGGACTCTTCAGAAAGACAGAAACACAGGAAACCTCATCTACTGGACTCTTCAGAAAATCCCAAAACTTTTCAGAACCTGGAAACTGATCAAGTCAGAGTGTGACAATGCCTTGAAGCAGTGATTCTCAACTGGTGGGTCACCGCCCAAAAGTGGGTCGCGGACCCGTTCTGGGTGGGTCGCGGACAGCTGATCAATAATTGGATACAAATAATATTATATGTTCATCTGATTTTGGTCTTTTCTTTTGAACCTACATAAGTTGACGGACATGTGTCAGAGCCGTGCAGCAGTCTAGCGCCGTAGCCATGGTAACTAAGGGTGGAACGGTACATGTATTCGTATTGAACCGAAACAGTATGGGCGTCTCGGTTCGGCACATGAATTTACACGGAGAATACACGGTATAAAAATAAATAAAACTTAAAACGCAAATTAACTAATGTAATGCAGAACTACTGATAGATACACGCTTCTTTAGGGACACGGACACCTAATCTGTAGCCCCCTTAGCTCCTTCCGAGCTCCGCCTACATGTCGAGTTGGTCCAGTCAGAGCCGATAGTCTTTCTCTATCACTCTGGGTCCAGTGAGTCCACACGAAGCAAACTAGTCCCTTCATATACAACCAAACACGGACGTAGCTGTATCCCTTCTTGCCTCGACCACAAATGGCCTCCAGGCCCGTTTGCTTCGCTGTTAGCTCTGCCGTTAGCTAGTTGTTAGCTCCACTGTTTGCTCCGTTGTTAGCCGTTAGCTCTGCTGTTAGCTCCGCCGTTAGCTGTAGCGTGTGAAGCTAACGCCAAAACTTGTCACCTGCTCTGTGTAACCGAAGCTGCTCTTTTAACATCCCTGCTCTGTGCATTCACATATGAGAGCAGCGCTTGTCTCCCATAATCACACTACTAGCTGATTGGCTTATTTTGTTTACAAGTTCCAGATGGAGTCTGGAGATGATGTGGGGTAGCCTACTTATTGTTTACTGTTTACATCTTACTTTATACACTTCAGGCTGTTGCAGCTAGCTCAGGGGAGAGACTGTATGACACTAGGTGGTACAGCCTGAGACATGCACAATTTGTTTTGCCTTTCCCTCCATTGTACCGAACCGTGATGTCTCAACCGAGGTATGAACCGAACCGTGACTTCTGTGCACCATTCCACCCCTAATGGTAACCATCATTTGATTACCGTTCACTTTAAGTTTGTGTTGATGTTTCGGAGGCAAGGTGGCGAAATATGACCCTGAGTATTTCAAATGTGGATTTTCGTACATTGAGGATAAAACAGGGACAGAAATGACAGATTAGGTGAAAACATCTCGTTTTGTGGGCTTTTTTAAAATATATATTTAGTGCAGTATTTCACTTTTGTACATGGATTTGTCATGGTCCTCCTCAGTTCCTTACTAATGTTCTCTGAATGCAGAGATATGCATAGAAGTTAAATATCTAATTGCGTGGCCTTGTTTATTTTGTGCAGTTTTGATATTTCATTTATTTTAGTCACTTTTGTCCATGCACTTGGCATGCTCCTCCTCAGTGTCTTATTACTGTGCTCTGAAATGCACTTTGCACATGTAAATGTGTATATTTATGTAAAGATGACGTAGCCTATTTCTGAATAATAAATATGCTTGTTTTGAATTCTATAAAAGTGGGTTGCCACATAATGACCATGGGGGAATGTGGGTCACAGGGTGAGACCAGTTGAGAACCCCTGTATTAGAGTGTAGTGCAGTCATGAATACATACATCAATGAGGTTTTTGGCGTGGAAAACCTCAGAGATCTCATAGCCGAGCAGATCCTCTTTAGTTCTTCCGAGACCCTGGATGTTAACGTGTTGGACCACCACCTGCAATCAAACATATTTCACTTGAATTATTTTCACACGCAAACACATTCTAAATGGATTTAGGTGACAAGTGCAAGACTTCCTAGACTGTGATATCAAGTAAAAATATCTGGGTTTTTTGCACTTAAATGCGTTTACAACTGTTCTATATGTATTTAAAGTCCCCTTTCAGACACGTTTTAAAGTATGTAAAAAAAAAACACAGTAGTATACTTTGTAATGGAAAATCCGATTGCTGTTTTAGTTTTAGACTGCCGGGGGACTTCCTTTGACACACTGAGCTTCTATGAGCTTCTCTCTCCTCTCTCTTCCCATTTGTGTGCATCCATGTCCCAGAAATGCTTGTTACTAACCGAGCTCTGGGGAGCTTGCTCCCCGGAGTCCTTATGTTTTTTCTCGCCCAGCGTGTTTCCTTAGATTAGAGTGGCACCAAGATCATGGATCCAGCTGTCGCCGTGGTCCTGCTCTGAGTCCACGCCCTGCTACACCCTGCTACTCTGTACAGATGAAATCCCGGGACTAGGATGGCACCAAAATCATGGTTCCAGCTGTTGCCGTGGTTCTGCTGCAATTCCCTGCTATGCCGTGCTGCTCCCTGCTACGCTCCTACAACCACTATTACTAGTCACTGTTTCATTATCTTTAATGTGACTATTATTGCCACTGTTCATAACACCCCAACCGGCACGTCAGAGACCACCTACCAAGAGCCTGGGTCTGTCCCAGGTTTCTCCCTAAAAAGGGAGTTTTTCCTCGCCACTGTTGCACCGTATGCTTGCTCTTGGGGGATTTTTTATTTTATTTTTATTTTTGTTGTAAATTATAGAGTGTGGTCTAGACCTACTCTATCTGTAAAGTGTCTTGAGATAACTCCTGTTATGATTTGATACTATAAATAAAATTGAATTGAATTAACATATCTGATTTTGTTTTTTGCTGCTTGAACACTTCAGTTTCTGCGAGTGTTTCACATGTCATAATGAGTGGGCTCTGTTAAGCGTAAATTATACTGCCCGTTCCCAAGGTGGCGCGTGACATCACGGGATCGCCATAACTGTTTATACTCGCGCTGGTGGTTGAGACACTAGTTGCAGTCTTCTCCTGAACAGAGGTGGCGCTAATGAGGAAAGGCTACTGACGTTGCTCTTTCTACGGACTAGAAGAAGAAGAAAAAGATAAACAACGGCAGAACTGGCAACAGCACTGACGTGAATGCTTCCATTTGATTGGATGACCTACTTGGTGGGATCAAGCCTTTCATTCACCATAAAAGAACTCATCTTAACCCAGTAAGATTAGCAGAGAGACTTGCAGTCACTCGGAGAGTCCTGGCATCACGTTGCCCAGGAGCTCGTTCATGCTTCCTGTTTCCGCTTTGTCGCAAGCTGCTGAAAAAAATACCTTGGCTCACGCTATAAATCTGGACGCGCCGGCAAGATCTACGTCATTTTTACGTCACGATGGCGTGCACCAGCTTGGCTGCGGCTACTGTAAAACGACCATTAGGCTCTGATAGTCCAATATATGTAATATATTACTACTATTACTGCTGCTGCTACTACTCACATCTTTGTTTTCGAGGATCTCCTGCTTAGACTCCTGCTCTGGTTCTGGAGGCTCCATCAAGTCATCAGGGTTGATGCCCAAGTCGCGGCCATGCATCGGGAGAGGATCCAGACTCTGCAGCAGTGAGAAGCACTATGTTAAAAGACACCGCCTGTACAATCTGTACAAATACAAGGAAATAAATCTTACTTTGTCAACAGAGGAGTTGAGTCAACCTCGAAGTTCATTTCTGAGTTTGCATTTTGTTTTGTTTTGGTATAGAATTGCAGGGTTTCCTCTATGTTGATTTTATAGTGGCGGCCCACCATGGCAAAATTTCTGCCACCACGGTATCAGAAATAGAGCTGTAAAAAAAATGTTGTAGTGGGTCTGTTCTAAGTGTAGACCTGAAAAAATAATAAATACAGTTCAATCACAACTGAAAATATGCCTGGAGGTGCAGCGAAGTGTCTGTTCCATTTCATACCTAAAACATTTGGTTGTTGTTCGGACAGACACGCCCCCACTGCAAAAAAAATCTAAAGGAAAAACTGAATTGTATTATAAAGTCAGGTAAGGTGAGACTTTATAGTTAATCCTAACACAGTCCAATACAAAGACATAACACAAATAGTACGTATGGCACCTTTAAAAGGCAGGAATGTCAATGGGTGGGGCATTAAGAGAGGACTCGAGTGTTTCTGATGTCCTACAGCCAGTGAAAGTCACTCACTGCACGTGGAGAGTTCTGGACAGGAGTAGTGACTTGTGTATACGTTATAAGATGGATATAATATATAATATTGATATTGGGATAGGAGACCATAGAGACTGTATATTCTGGAATGTTTGGTTATTGTAAGGTGGTGACAGAGGTAAATATATCAACTGAAAGACTGTTGCAGAAAAGTGAAATTATTTCCTGAGTTTATTACACACACACAAAGTGGCTTTTTGTGATGTTCCTCTCTGTAAAAACGGTCTGAAAGCACCACATGCCACTTAAATATCACCACAATGAGAAACGTTACAAGGAGTTGTCAAAAATGATATGATGATGTCTTCATTTGAAAATCCCGCCCTGGCTAACGTTATACAGGCAGCATTACGGGCATTTAAATTAGCTAAAAGGCAAAGTTACATCGCTTCGCTATTCACAGTTCACCGGTATACACTCAAGTTCACCCGTCAGTTTTCTTTATTGTTCGTCTTTGTCCGACGTGTGGAACAGTACATCGAGTACAAAACGCTGGGGAGGCTGCAGCCTTCACTGACTGGGCAAGGAGGTCATAGTCAAAAAGGCACAGAAATGCCAGCTTCCAGGGAGAAATGGAGTTTACCTTAGCATGGACAGTCCCCATGGTAACTATCCGCTCCTAAAAAGCCTCTTCAGTCGGCGTTAGCTGCTCTGCACACAGGAGAAAATTGATAAATGACAGCGGCTACTTTTTCCAGTACCAAACCCCCTTCAAGGGAGACGCCATGACAGTTGCTGAGATCTCGTGCTATGTTCAAATACTCCTCGTAATGTAACAACCTCAACAAAGGTCTTCATAAACCAGGAACGTTATGTAGGCTATTTTATGTTTTCCGTGTAAAAGGTCCTACATGGAAAGAAAATGTATGGTACTCACATTTGTTTTGTTAGAATACACAACAGAAGGAATGAAAAAGCAGGTATGCAGGTGTGGATATGTGGGCAACATGAGTTCACTAATGACATTGTATGTACAGTGATGCTAAAAGCTACAAGCTCATGTAAAGTGGCTCCACAGCCATAAAACCAGGGAGCAGGAGCGAACCCAGCGGCCACAGTCTCGTCTACATTGTTGCAACATTAGGATATTGTAGGCCTAATGTTAGATGTTACAATGTAGCAAATGAGTGGCAGTGGCACCAGGCATCGGAGAGAAAAGCTACTAACTAAGATAACATTACTTATGAATGTATTGCTCTTAAAGGCATCACCCTGTCTTCTCTCTGTGATTGGATAGAAATGAGAAAACGCATCGAAGTGGGCAGGGCGGGACCATATGGAAGGAGCTCTTCCAGCAGATGGCGGTGTTTGTCATTTCTTTCGCCAGTTCTGAATTAAAGTCAGAATTCTGACATTTAAGGCGCTCTAAGTGATGTTGGGTGACATTACTTCTTGTTGTATTTTATACTTGTTGAAAGTATTTTCAAACAAAATGAGACTAGCTCGCCCCTCACCCCACCCCCAAATCCTTCTTGTCAGTTATTGGCTGGAACACTGGAACACTGTTTGTTATATTTTGTGGTGCAGGTTGGCACAGTTTATTATTGTTGCCGTTTGTGGAGCCTGGGCTGTCTACAGAGAGTGCGTTTTTTTTCAGGGGACAGGCAGCTAGCAGATAGTGAGGAGATGTTTTTTTACAGTGTGTTCAGGGGACAGGCAGCTAGCAGATAGTGAGGAGATGTTTTTTTACAGTGTGTTCAGGGGACAGGCAGCTAACAGATAGTGATGAAATGTTTTTACAGTGTGTTCAGGGGACAGGCAGCTAGCAGATAGTGAGATGTTTTTTATAGTGTGTTCAGGGGACAGGCAGCTAGCAGATAGTAAGGAGATGTTTGCTGTATCTGACAAAAAATGTTGTAGCCTAAAAAAATGTGTGACATCGCTTAGAGCACCTTTAATCTCACAATTCTGACTTTAAACTCAGAACTGAAATAACTTATTTCAAATGTGGCCCTAATACTCTTTTGTATTATAAATTGTACCTCAGTTTAGACTCAGGAAATGTTTGGTAAGTTCCCAGCCAGGTTGTAATTGTGTTTGTTTGTTGTAGGTCTACTAGTCTGTAAAACTATTAAAAATAGTATCCATAAAATTGTATCTAGACATACCTATAGGCTATTGATAAATGAAATCAAAAATGGGAAATAAAAACAACCACTCAGCAACATCCCTCTTTATATCTGAGAAAAATAAAGTTGTGCTTCTGCGACTATATTTAAGGTTTGCAGACATAATGGCTAACATTAATAAAAAGCACTATAGGCCTATTCACTAGTTACCTAAACTGTGATCCTTGAACTTCCATTCTTGGTTCAACAACCAACAAGGAAATATGTTGTTATTGAACTATTAACTCATTTGGAAAGGCTTAAAACATAATCACCATATTTATGTTGACTGTTTTTTAATCCTTTAAATGAATGAATGTTCAGTGACCCTTGACATAGCTGGATTAACCTGCTTGACATATGGCCCCATCGGGGGTGTGCCCCCCTATACACATTCGCCCAACCTGTTTTGTCCTGAGCTCCATGTATTCTCTGCTGAAATACTGGCCTGGTCAAGGTATGCGTGTCAGTTAGTGTGTGACCATTTCATTCATTTAGTTATCTAAGGTTGTGCATAATGCTTTGACAATGATGTGATCCATTCTTGAGCCATGATGTCAAACCACTAGGTGTCAGCATTTCTTCATTCTTAAAACCTCCTTACAGCTGCATCATGATTCAGATAGTGAGTCGATGAGTATGGACTAGTATGAGTAGGATGAGTAGGAGACAAAAGTGTAGTGAATGTTACCCTTCCTAGACTCTTTGACATTGAGTCTATGCTTCTTAACCCTCCTGTTGTCCTTGGGTCAAATTTGACCCGTTTTCAACGTTTCTGTATCTGAAATATACAACCCCAAATCAGAAAAAGTTGGGACAGTATGAAAAACACAAATAAAAAAATAAAGTAGTGATTTCTAAATGTACTTTGACTTGTATTTCATTGCAGACAATGTGAACACAAAATATTTCATGTTTTGTCTGGTCAACTTAAAGGGATACTTCACCGCTGGAAAGCCTAATATATCTTTAAATTGGGTCACCTATGTAGCAGAAATGTGAAAAAAAAATTTTAATTGGTGCCTTCTAGGCCGAGAAAAGCCAGAAAATGTGTTTTTGGCTCATATGGATGAAAGACACCAAATCCCAGAATGCACTTCGCTTCGCTGCTTTGAGTCCACTCCCAAGCCACGCCTACCGCTTGACAGACAGACAGTGAGGCATTCGACTCAACTCAATGTGTTTTATTGTTATTTCAACCATATACACAAAACAACGTTTCATCGTGGCTCGAGTCAATTTAAAATATATAAATACACATTTAAAATATATAAAAACTACATTATATAATAACGACATACGAAACAGGCTACATTTACCGTGCACACACACATTATAGGCTCCGTAAAGTTCAGCTAAGCATACCAGCATTAGGCTTGGTGGGCTGTAAACACCGAGTATAAACACAGCCGTGAATTAGCGTGGGATGTCGAATGGTCGCCATGTAACAGTCACAAACTCCAGCGGTTAGCAGTTAGTTGGATACAAATCACCCCATTTCTGCACCAGTCCGTGTTAACACAGCTCACCTTCATACAGAGCATCTCTAGCTCGGATTGTCGGAAGGCTAGCAGGCCTGGTAGCTGGACAGTCCGGTTCACTGTTGTTCGGCTGGACAGTCCGGTTCACTGTTGCTTTCCCACGAAAGCACAAAACACAGCAGTTTCTGAACTCGCGTTGGGAGCATCGTTGAAGTTGGATGTAGTCCAGTTTGTTGTTTAATGAACGGACACTTGCAAGCAGGATTGATGGGACAGGTGGCCGGCTAGCGTTAGCTCGCTCTGGATGTGCCTTTCCCCCGGCTTGGTGGGCTGTAAACACCGAGTATAAACACAGCCGTGAATTAGCTGGGATGTCGAATGGTCTCCATGTAACAGTCACAAACTCCAGCGGTTAGCAGTTAGTTGGATACAAATCACCCCATTTCTGCACCAGTCCGTGTTAACACAGCTCACCTTCATACAGAGCATCTCTAGCTCGGATCGTCGGAAGGCTAGCAGGCCTGGTAGCTGGACAGTCCGGTTCACTGTTGTTCAGCCGGAAAGCAGTTAGTTGGATACAAATCACCCCATTTCTGCACCAGTCCGTGTTAACACAGCTCGCTTCATACAGAGCATCTCTAGCTCGGATTGTCGGAAGGCTATCAGGCCTGGTAGCTGGACAGTCCGGTTCACTGTTGTTCGGCTGGACAGTCCGGTTCACTGTTGTTCGGCTGGACAGTCCGGTTCACTGTTGCTTTCCCACGAAAGCACAAAACACAGCAGTTTCTGAACTCGTGTTGGGAGCATCGTTGAAGTTGGATGTAGTCCAGTTTGTTGTTTAATGAACGGACACTTGCAAGCAGGATTGATGGGACAGGTGGCCGGCTAGCGTTAGCTCGCTCTGGATGTGCCTTTCCCCCGGCTAGCGCTAGCTTCCCACCTAGCCGACGAAGATGTCCCCTACCCGGCTACGAGCGAGTCCGCCGGTCCCCGTGCTGGTCTCGGTGCAGGCGAAGCTCTCGTAGTGGGCCGATTATTCCGTCTGTAATAACGTTTCCTGCATATTCTCTGCTGTATCCCGGTGGTACACGTGCGGTAGTTTGAATGCACATAATTGTTGTAAAAGTTTGCTGCTGAGAAGATAGAGCAGAGCCCTGTTTAGCGAGGATTCAAGATGGCTGACATTTCGTTTTTTTCCGGCCGAGATCGGCTAGCTTCGGGCGATGGGCGGGTTTAAAACATGCGGAAGTAGGTCCTACTACTGGTTGTAGTCTTTTGCTCTGGCCAAAAAATCTTCCGATGACGCAAAAATCGTCATTTTGCGTAATCGGAAGATTTTTTCCGGACCCCCCAATGCAGATATCTCCTGTCTCAGGGGGATATGAGGGAGGGACGCACGGTCATTCAGAAATACTACCGGGTTTCTACTGATACAAAGCTGAATGCTAAATCGGTGAAGTATCCCTTTAATTTCATTTGTAAATATACATCCTTTCCTGTCATTCAGACCTGCAACACATTCCAAAAAAGGTTGGGACAGGAGCAATTTAGGGCTAGTAATCAGGTAAATTGCTTAAATAATGATGTGATTTGAAACAGGTGATGTCAACAGGTGATTGTAATTATGATTTGGTACAAAAGCAGCATCCAAGAAAGGTCTAGTCTTTTAGGAGCAAAGATGGGCTGAGGATCGCCAGTTTGCCAACAAATACGTGAGAAAATTATTGTAATGTTTAAAAACAATGTTCCTCAAAGAAAGATAGGAAGACATTTGCTTATTTCACCTTCAACAGTGCATAACATAATTAAAAGATTCAAGGAATGAGGAGGAATTTCAGTGCGTAAAGGACAAGGGCGCAAGCCTAAGCTGAACAACCGTGGTGTCCGATCCCTCAGGCGGCACTGCATCAAGAATCGTCATTTATCTATAAGCGATATCACCACATGGGCTCAGGACTACTTTGGCAAACCTTTGTCAAGTACCACAATACGTAGTTACAGCCACAAATGCCAGTTAAAACTGTACTGTGTCAAAAGGAAGCCCTATGTTAACAGTGTCCAGAAGTGCCGTCGACTTCTCTGGGCTCGGAAGCATCTGGGATGGACCATCACACAGTGGAAACATGTACTGTGGTCAGATGAATCAGTATTTCAGGTATTTTTTGGGAGAAATGGACGCCGTGTGCTCCGGACCAAAGAAGAAAAGGATCATCCAAACTGTTACCAGCAACAAGTCCAAAAGCCAGGGTCTGTCATGGTATGGGGTTGTGTCAGTGCCCTTGTCAAAGGTAACTTGCACTTCTGTGATGGCACCATTAATGCTGAAAAGTACATGGAGATTTTGGAGCACAATATGCTGCCTTCAAGAAGACATCTTTTCCAGGGACGTCCATGCATATTTCAACAAGATAATTCAAAACCACATTCTGCACACATTACAAAGTCCTGGCTGCGGAGGAAGAGGATACGGCTACTTGACTGGCCTGCCTGCAGTCCCGACTTGTCTCCAATAGAGAATGTGTGGCGCATTTTGAAGCGCAAAATGCAACAACGAAGACCCCGTACTTTTGCCAACCTTAAGACTTGTTTGCAGCAAGAATGGGACAAAATTACACCTGAAACACTTCATCACTTGGTGTCTTCAGTCCCTAAACGTCTTTTAAGTGTTGTGAAAAGGAATGGCAACATTACAAAGTGGTAAATGCTTTACTGTTCCAACTTTTTTTGAAATGTGTTGCAAGAACCAAAATAGGAATTTAAAAAAAAAAAAAAAAAAAAAAATCACAAGGAACACATTAAATTATGTCTGTTGTATTGTCTGCAATGAAATACAAGTCAAAGTACATTTAGAAATCACTACTTTATTTTTTTATTTGTGTTTTCCATACTGTCCCAACTTTTTCTGATTTGGGGTTGTAGATTACCTAAAACCAAATTGCCTCAAAAATAACATGGATGGTTCCATACAACGTTTTTTGCAAGTAAAATGAAGGATCGGATCATTACTCTCATTGAATTGTGGGGGTTTTAGTCAACTTCATAGCATTCGAAAAGAAATGGTTTCAACAGTTTCCTGACTAAACGTTGACATATACCAGCCTAGGATCCACTCCACATCCTCTGATTTTAATTGTTAGTCAAAATAATTCATGTTACCCCCTCAGACTTATGTTTGGACATCATGGGAGTCAAGACCCTCCGTCCCCCCGGCTGGAAACTGCTATGAAACTTATTTGGGGGTTCCCTATAAAGGGATTATAGTTCTGTCATTTTTATATTCATTTTATTTACGGTTGTATTTGTATCTGGGGTTTTTATGTTTGGGAAACGAACATTGAGTTTCCATCATGACGCTGCGCTGCTCATTCAATTTCTCTCTCTCACTCTCTCTCTCTCTCTCTCTCTCTCTCTCAATTCAATTTCAATTCAAATTGCTTTATTGGCATGAATGTCATAAATAACAATATTGCCAAAGGATCAAGGATAATAGTGTGAGAAGAAATACATACATACATGAGTAAACTAAAATATATACATTTAAAAATAAAAATAAAAACAGGAAAGCAACAACAGTATATCAATATACAGTAAAATCGCTAGTGTCAAATGCAAGAAAGAAAACAAAGACAAAAGCAACAACAACAACAAAAAAAGAAAAACCCATGAAGTAGAGGACTAAATGAGAAGGCAGAGTAAAGTGAGGGGAGATGAACTCCAGATATTACATGCTGTTGTGCTGGTTGTCTCAGGCTGTGACATGCACTCACATATCTTGCTGATTCTACAGCCCTCACACTATTTTCTCCAAGTAGATGTTGCATTTTTGTCTGGTCAGAGTGTTTCAAAATCTGGCAGTTTACATTTCATATTGGTAAGGAACTGAGTTCTGATGTCAGTATATATGTGCTCCATTGAAGCAGGACGTGTTGTCTCTGTGGACAGAGCTGACACAGCCTGTCTTCTCCAGGCAGCCAGGTCTGTCTGTGGCGGCCGGTTTCCACAGCCAGACTGTGTCCACTCAGCCTGGACCTGCTCAGAGTCTTTCTGAGTCTGTGGTCACAAGTATTCAGCTACTGTGTACTCTCGGTTTAGGGCTAGGTAACAATCCATTTTGCTTTGACGTTTAGTTGTGTCTTTCCAATAGGTCATGTATTTCTGTTTTTGTCTGGAGATGATATTGTTTGGCTGAATGGTTTGGGGGGTGTCCTGAGGTTCTGGGGCCTGCCTCTATCTGTCTCTCTGTCTCTCTCTCTGTCTCTCTCTCTCTCTCTCTATCTCTCTCGCGTGCGCTTATGTTTTGATTATGAATACTATATAAAGATGCAGGATGTGGACGCATTAAAGAATGTGTGGGACCTTGAAGGCATTCCTTTCTCTTAAAAAGACTCAAAAATCATCTTTAAACGTGTTGCTTTAATTTCATTTAATTGTTGATAAAATGTTTTTTTGCATTGTCTGTTTTTGTTTTCATGACATTGTTGTGTAGTTGTCTGTGTTTGTCGAATGCATATATTATATTCTCTCTCTCACTCTCTCTCTCTCTCTCTCTCTCTCACTCTTTCACTCTCTCTCTCTCTCTCTCTCTCTCTCTCTCTCTCTCTCTCTCTCTCTCTCTCTCTCTCTCTCTCTCTCTCTCTCTCTCTCTCTCCCCTCTACCGGCGCAAACAAGCCAATCAGAGGGCTCTGATTGCCTCCGCTCGCTCCTGCTGCTCTCTCTCTCTCTCTCTCTCTCTCCCTCTCTCCCCCCGCCGCTGCCAGTCCACCAAAAGCGGTCCTCCTTCTCTGGTATCAGAGACACACACGCGCACACCACACACACACCCACCCACCCACCCATACACACACACACACACACACACACACACACATACACACACACACACACACACACACACACAGTCCAAACCCCCAGAAAAGCCCTGCTGAATCCTCACACCGTCTGTCAGCATGGGGAGCGCTTGTTTTTCCCGGGACGTTTGTTTGTTTATCCTCCTCATAAATACTTGCAGGGTGATGGGGAATGTCGGACTCGCAGGTAAGAGCTCCCCTTTTCTCTCTCTCTGTCTTTCTTCATTGTCAACCATGAAATGCGCTTTTTTTTGGTGGCTTCAGTCTTACCTGCTTAACGGGGAAACTGATGGAAACGTGAGTGAAAAACTACTAATATTCTAATAACATCACTGCAGATTCAAAAAATATATAATAAAGCAAATGACCACTGCCATGTGATAACAGTCGCACTGCAAGTTCCTATAATAATATTCTAATATAGATATTTGAGAGCGTTTTATTCAATTAGAACAGCATCATAATCGACTGAAAGTTTTTGCGCTCATTTTAGTTGGAATTGTAATAAAACACTTGTTTTTAAATGTTGAATTTGGTCATTTTAAAGTCTTGGTAGAAAGTCATTTTTACATGACAGTTTTTCCCTCAAATGCATTTTTGAACTGCGCAAATGGATTTCCAGTCGGTTTCACAGCAGCGTCCCTGACTTCACTGGAACTTGTGTTTTTCCTGCGCGCAAAGGTCAATTTCAATCGGAAACCGCAGCATGCTCTCTGGGTTAAGCACTCACTTGCTGTGATTGGGAGTGAGAGGGTTGCCTGTTTGGGTATTTCACCGTGTGGAAATGGTGCAAATGATTTACCGAGGGGTGGTTTCAGAAGCCAAGTCGGCTAAAGCCGCTAGAGAGTATCTTGTCTCCGGGGTTGAGTCTTGGCCTGTCCAGAGCAGGAGGAGGAGGGAGGTGGAGGGTGTGTGTGTGTGTGTGTGTGGGGGGGGGGGGGGGGTTGAGGGGGGGATGGTGGTGGCAAGAGGGCGTCCATGTCCCAGGAGGAGCAGGCAGGCAGGCAGCAGGGGCCCAATATCGACCGGGCAGCAGCAGCACATTGTTCAGCCTCCCACCACTGTGAATGCGTGAGGAGTCAATATTGAGACAGTGTGAGCCACCATGTAGGAGAGGCTTTGTCAGAACCAGGTTCATACAGCACACTACAGCACACTGCAGAAAAGAAGAGGATGCACAAGTGAAATATTGTGCCTCCTCTTGCAGCATTTCACCATCAAAAACCCCCCATTAATGACTTGAACTTGTTGCTGCTCTCTCTCTCTCTCTCTCTCTCTCTCTCTCTCCACTTCTCCACTTTGGCTGAAATAAACACACTCACTGACTTTTTTTCTTTAAACAGGGAAAATATTTATTGTAAATTCCTGTTTATCGTTTATTTATTGCCTTTATACAGCTGAGCCGGGCAGAGGGCCAGCCAGAGAGCAGGGGCTGAACCACAGGCAGGCAGCTTCTAGCCGGTTGCCTAACACACACACACACACACACACACACACACACACACACACACACACACACACACACACACACACACACACACACACACACACACACACACACACACACACAGGCTATTTATACTCAGATGGAAGCACAGGACGAGCAGAGGAGCTCTGTAGTGATGCAAAGGTCTGCTGAGCAATATATATGACAGGAAAAACATCTCTATTTGTCTCTGGGTCCCTCCTCCCTCTGTGTGTGTGTGTGTGTGTGTGTGTGTGTGTGTGTGTGTGTGTGTGTGTGTGTGTGTGTGTGTAATGAGTTGGCCCTGGGATTCGGGCCCAGATGTGACTGGCTCCTCTGTCAAATAGCCTGATCAATAGGAAGCTGTTCAATGCGTGTTGTCTTGGACTGGACCTCGACTCAAAGGCTCTCACTCACTGTCACACAAAAAACAGTTAATAACTTGTTTGGCAAGGGTGCCCTGGATCTGATTGCTTTTTAAAGAAGCACATTCAGTCACATTAAAGCTGAATGAGGCAATGTTGCATGCACATTGGCAGCTGTGAATGGCACTGACAGGACGTCAGAGGTTCCCAACCTTTTTGGCTTGTGACCCTAAACTTAAAGGGGTGCAATTTTGTATCAAACTCCCATAAAGCTGGGTGTCTGGGAGAGACAGATGGACTTAAATGGTCGTTGAAATGAAAGCAACAAAGTCCAACATATCCTGCCTTTTATGCTGCGCTCCAGACAAAATTTTTAGCCCATAAGTTACGACTTCAAGTATTTATTTCTATTTCTCACCGTTAATCACCGGCATCTGTACAGCATTAACAGGAGTCGCCATTGTTGTTTATGTGTGTGTGACGTCAAAAACCATAACTGGGAGTACAACGATCTGGTACGAGTTCACGAGTAGTAAGTTACAAGTTTGACTGCCGTTCCAGGGCACTTTCACAGGTAGAAGGTTGTGAAAACACGAGTTACGGGTTGCGTGGAAAACAGCAATGGTCCCCCGGTATGAGTTTAAAAAATGCTGGATACTAAGTTTCCCACAATGCAACTTAACAGCAGCATTTATTAGACCAAGGAGGTCAGTACGCTTCAAAAAAGGTGCTTGTTGGGTGGTTGAACACCTATTTAGGAAAGGCTTTTCACCCTACTTCCAGGCATAGCCATTTGGCCAACACTTTTGGCTTCAGACATGGTTGGACGACACGTAACTAGTTAGTTTTACACATAACTCTACTTGAGACTACTTGTGACCCACTGTCACTGGTTCCATATGTCAATGGGTTGAAACAGGTCAAGAGGGATTTGATTTGGATTTTCATTTGGCATGAAGAGTTAAAATTATCCACTAATTCACAAAGAACAAACAAAAATAAAAAGAATTCCTATCCTAGTAATCTTCTTGTGTCGCCTTGGGCGGTCCATAACCCTAGGTTAGGAACTACTTGTGTACGCTCATTATGCCTTCATCATCGGTGTCATAGTGTATGCAAAAAAAAAAAGGCGAAACACATAATTTTGTCCTACTGTAGGTGTAAAACAAACAAGAAAAGTAAGTTTTTCCATGCCACTCGCTGCAAATGTGTGCATATTGAAAAGCAATTATTGGAGTGTAATTGTACAAATTATTGTCATACCAGAGACACATTACTTGAATTTATGACTTAAATAAATACAAATACATATAGGGAGTACGTTGAGATGTCAGTATGCCGGCATTTAGGAGATTACATAATCAAAAACGTAAGTATATAGCAATGTCAATAAAGCATGGCTTGCTCTTGGGTGGAATTGTTGGATCTCTGTAAATTATAGAGTGTGGTCTAGACCTACTCTATGTGCAAAAATGTCCTGAGATAACTACTGTTATGATTTTACACTATCAATAAAATTGAATTGAATTCTAAGTGCTTTAGTCGACACCCAGTGGGATTTGAACTGTACACACCCTTCTTGTACAGCAAAACAAACTGGGATCTGTGATCTCTTAAGAGGACACGGAAGGGGCAAGATGGGACAGATGTAACACTGATGACTCTAGCTTTCACTGCAGTTAGGAAACAGCTCCATGAACAAATCCAACTTTTTCTCTCCCTCAACTCAGATATAGTCCTCAGAGCTCACTGGAATCATTTTAATGTAAGGTAACATGGGGCCGGGCATTGCTGTGGCACTAAAAACGGAGGGTCGTAAGGTCAGTACGGGCACTGATACGGATCCAACATATCCAGGGATTTTCCTGCATAGAAGAATTTCATTCTGAGCCCAGAAAAACCAGGTCTATTGAGTATTGATTTTTCATGTTTGTGCAGATGCAGATGAGTGTGCCGAAGGTTCGGACGACTGCCACATCGACGCCCTCTGCCAGAACACGCCCAAGTCCTACAACTGCATCTGCAAGCCGGGCTACAAGGGAGATGGCAAGCAATGCGAAGGTGAGTGGCCTTCCCACTTCATTCTACTTCCTGTTCACTCCTTTCCCTTCATCTCTATTTTCTGGCCTCATGAACTCTTTGTACTTCAAATGTACCTTGGTAGACCCCAAGTACAAAGCAAATATACATCACAGGATCAGTTTTTGTGTGAGATTGTAGTGAGAAGAGATGATCCTACGTCAGACTCAAGTCCTCAATACGCCTAAAACAGAAGTGCTTGCCAGATTGTCAGTTATTTAAGCCAGGTGATATAAACTTGAGATGAAATATGATTCAGCAACTACCTGATTCTGCAGTACACCATTTTACGTCCGATCACTGCAGAAATTAGTGTCTTTTTTTTAGCGAGGCAAAAATACAAGACTGGTGCATGGTTAAAGCTATAGTGTGTAGTTTATGTCTCCCCCATGAGGAATTCTAAGTAATGACAACAAAACTGGTTGCGTCCACATGATACAAGCCTTCCGTGATCGCACACAGCCACCACCCCTCCATAACGCAGTTGCTAGTAGCCAAGGAGGACACGGAGGATTAAACATGATGGACTCTTCAGAAGAGGTAATTATCTTCACTCGAGTTTCTGCGCGCGAAAGTCACCAGACGCCACAATCTTCTGAACATAGTCATACAGAGAAACACAGAGAGAGTTGTGTGGAGCTGATAGTCTTAATTAGCTTTGTAGCAACTCATTTGGCGACGGCTTGAATGTAACGGACGTTTATTAATATCAAAAGGTTATGCACTACTGTAGTTAATGTTGGATATTTTACTTTTAAACCATATCCACGGTATACTTCATCTTAACCAAGTATTTTCATTTTTCCTAACCCTAAGCATACCATGTTCCCAAATGTAACCTCACTGTAGGGAGAGGTGCAGTCAGGTACAGGAAGAACATTTAATTTCCCCATGTAGCAAAGATGTCCCAAGCAAATCCCAGTGATCGGTATTAGGCCGTCAAATGCCCATCCCATCTTCACTGAACTCTACTGTGTTTTGTCCACTTCAAGCGTCAATTATAGTGGTGCGTGACACCGTGGCGTGGCGCGTGACACCGTGGCGTGGCGCGTGACACCGTGGCGTGGCGCGTGACACCGTGGCGTGGCGTGTGACACCGTGGTGCGGGCCTCCGTAGATGGCATGCAGTATTTGGATCAAGAAGATTATGAAAAACGTAGTTGACTACCGCTGCTATTCAGATACATCTTTAATCACCATGTAGGTTAATATATTGTTGGTATCAGATCAGACTCTGTATTGGCAGATATCCAATATGCAGTGGTGGAAGAAGTATTCAGATCTTAGAAGTACTAGTACCACACTGTAAAAATACTCTGTTACAAGTAAAAGTCCTGCATTGAAAATGTTACGTAAGGCCGTTATATTAGTAGTAGTTTAATTTAAATTAAAGCATTGTATTTTATAAACTACATGTGTTTTGTGTGCAAAAATCTTAAGGTGTAAAGTAACTAGTAACTAAAGCTGTCATATGAATGTAGTGGAGTAAAAAGAACAATATTTCTCTCTGAAATGTAGCGGAGTAGAAGTAGAAAGTGGCATGAAAAGAAAAGACTCAACAAGTACCTGAAATTTGTACTTAAGTACAGTACTTGAGGAAATGTACTAAGTTACTTTCCACCACTGCCAATATGAACTTTTATCGGGATCGAGACAGGAAAGTGAAATGTAAGAAATACTCTGATGCCAGGGGTGAGCTTCAGTCCACCAAACACATCTACGTAGACCTGATCTGGGTCCAAGAACTGGTCCTCTGATGTAACGGCCAGTCAGACAGCTGTTTCACTACCCAACATACACACACCCTCCAAACCCCCTTCCCAGGTTCTCCCAATTAATGGGAAGGAAGTGGACTGAGTGAGGGTGTCGGGGTGACACGGGGGCAGCACCTGGCTGTGCGTTCACACCTCCATTCACTTCTGCCTCAAAGCACACCACAGCTGGAGCTCCGGTGAATGCACAGATATGCCGAATCCTAGCTCACTCACACATTCATTTACACACACACACACACACACACACACACACACACACACACACACACACACACACACACACACACACACACACACACACACACACACACACACACACAGTGTAAACCTCATATCGTTAATCTTTTAATAACCGTGCGCTCCACTTCCCGTAACAAGACAGATTGCCTTCATATAAATTATGCTACAGTCCTTTAGCATTTTTGAAACCTCGACGAAGTAAAATTTATTATTATTATTATATCAGTTATGATAACATTGTAATCACCAAATTATTTTCTGAGAGATGGCAGCTAGCAGTAATAACACACATTTAGACAACACAAAGTTAGCTGAAGTCACAGTCACCAAAGCAATGGGCTTTTCATCCAAAGGCTTTATTCTGACACCTCTATCAGCCAGGCTGTAGTCCAAGACTCCAGGCGTTTTTCTATTGTCTCAGACTTGTCTTGGACTCGTTGGTATTTGGACTTGGACTTGTCTCGGACTGTTGTTAAACTAAAATAAATAAAGACTCAACATAAAATGTGAAGTTGCACTTCAGCTTTATGTGACTTAAGTGAAATTGTTACACTAATGTGGCCTACATTGATCCTTTCTTCCTCGGTCTTGGCAGTCTCTCGTCTGGACTCGGTCTTGACTCGGACTCAAACCTTTTTTGGACTTGGCCTTAACTCGGTCTCTTATAATCCTGGTCTTGGACTCGACAAAGGTGGACTAGACTACAGCCCTGCTATCAGCTGTCACCAAGTCGCACACTGAATCAGGAAATGTATGTCAAACTGATCACCAAAGCATTAATCATAGATCCTGACCAACTTCTGTACCATTTATTAAGCAGCCATAAACACGTAGTGATGATGTCCTACCTTATTACAGGGTTCCTTTCTCGTCAGTTTCCATGCAAATTATCCACCACTTTATTGAAATCCAGGGCTTTTAAACAGACTTCAACTCTGCACTCTGAGTAGAAACGTATTCCATCATTGGGATATATAAAGCCAAACTTGCAGGTTATGCTCCAGAAAGACAACCTCGTTCAAAACTCCATTGGCATTTGTAATAAAGCAAATAACTTAAAACCCAGCCTTGGAACATAACCTTACCAAACAGCATGTTATGTGGATGGCTTTTTAATATTAATTTGTCATGTGCCTGTGGTAATTGGTTCATGCTTTTTCTCATGTATAGATATTTATAACAAATATATACAAAATAGCTGTTTAATGACGAATATAAAATGATGTAAGAGCCCATAGTGGTATTATCATGGGAACTGTATGCTAACAAATTGTTTCACATTCTTTAAATCTCTTAGGTTGTAACTTGTAACAAAAAATGCAAGTGCTGTAGTAGTGGATGCTAATTTGTCTTAGAATATGGAAAGTTAACCCCAGGAACACACTTGAAAGAAACACACACACACACACACACACACACACACACACACACACACACACACACACACACACACACACACACACACACACACACACACACACACACACAGTCTGAAGGAGGCGTCCTGAATAACAACAGCTCCTCTGTCCTCTGAGAGGAGAGAGAGAGGGTTCAGGGCAGGCTTTTCAAGAATATGATCTTCCTCCCATAAAGCTGCTGTCTGAGCGGACCCGTCATGCCAGCCACTTTTTATTACATCACTTCACCCAGGCCAGCGTTTGAATCAGTGTGTGTGCATTTCTGTGTAAGTGTGTGTATGTCTGAGTGTGTGTGGAAGCTGTACTCTGCTTTGATGGAGCTTGAATGTCAACTACGTTTGATTAGTTCCCCGTACATACAGCATGGGAACGCTTCTGCGTGTAGGTATGGAACACCATTTAAGTCAATATTAAATAAATGCATACATACATACAATAAATCATTTTGGCTAGGAAATAAATATGGCTGGGAAATAAATCCTGAAATAAATAAATAATGCAAGAAATTTATAAATACACTATATTATACTTCACCGGGAAGCAAATGGATGCTAGCTCCAGAGATGGACTGGCTATAGCTTTTCAAATCTAGCCAGCACAAAATCTAGCCAACACAAACTCTAGCGGGCTGGCGGCCAGAGGAACACTAGCAACAGCAGCCAATTAGCTGCTAGCTAGCTGCTAATTGAAGAAAACCCCAGCAGCTTGCCGGGGGTCTGATCCCCAATGGTCTCATCCCAGCAATCCTTCTGTTGCGGCAGCAACTTAAAGTCTGATCCGAAGCAGTGTCAGCAGCAGGGAGTGAGATGGACGGACCGCCGCCGTGCACTAGCTAGCTAGCCTATAAACCAGACAAATCTGCTTTGGTTTGGACGTGATATGCTGGTGGGGATGTCAGGTTAATAGTTGCTTTAATATTGATTTATGGTTGTGCGGAGGCTCCATGAACACCTTCGCCATAGCCTATGTGTGTGTGTGTGTGTTTGTGTGTGTGTGCGTGCGTGTGTCTGGGGAGTTTGTGGTAGAGCGAGAGAGAGAGAGTGACGGTGATTAGCTACAGAGTGAGTAGTGACTCTAGAGTCATAGTGGGAGAAACAAAGTGTCTCCCCTGTTCTTTCTGACCACAGTCGGAAATCTGTAGCATGGAGACGGAGAACCCGGAAATGGGGGAAATGTTGTTGTGCACACGCTACATTATGGCCAAGCATGTGCCCCTAAAATAGTATCTGAATAACACGCCACTGACTTTAGACTAGCTCCACTGACTTTAGACTAGCACCACTGACTTTAGACTAACGCCACTGACTTTAGACTAGCACAACTGACTTTAGACTAACGCCACTGACTTTAGACTAGAGCCACTGACTTTAGACTAGATCCACTGACTTTAGACTAGAGCCACTGACTTTAGACTAGCACCACTGACTTTAGACTAGCACCACTGACTTTAGACTAGAGCCACTGACTTTAGACTAGATCCACTGACTTTAGACTAGAGCCACTGACTTTAGACTAGCACCACTGACTTTAGACTAGAGCCACTGACTTTAGACTAGATCCACTGACTTTAGACTAGCACCACTGACTTTAGACTAGCGCCACTGACTTTAGACTAGCACAACTGACTTTAGACTAACGCCACTGACTTTAGACTAGAGCCACTGACTTTAGACAAGAGCCACTGACTTTAGACTAATGCCATTGACTTTAGACTAGAGTCACTGACTTTAGACTACCGCCACTGACTTTAGACTAGCACAACTGACTTTAGACTAACGCCACTGACTTTAGACTAGAGCCACTGACTTTAGACTAGAGCCACTGACTTTAGACTAGAGCCACTGACTTTAGACTAACGCCACTGACTTTAGACTAGAGTCACTGACTTTAGACTAGCACCACTGACTTTAGACTAGCACCACTGACTTTAGACTAGCGGCACTGACTTTAGACTAGCGCCACTGACTTTAGACTAGCACCACTGACTTTAGACTAGCGGCACTGACTTTAGACTAGAGCCACTGACTTTAGACTAGAGCCACTGACTTTAGGCTAGCACCACTGACTTTAGACTAGAGCCACTGACTTTAGACTAGCGCCACTGACTTTAGACTAGCACCACTGACTTTAGACTAGAGCCACTGACTTTAGACTAGAGCCACTGACTTTAGACTAGCACCATTGACTTTAGACTAGCACCACTGACTTTAGACTAGAGCCACTGACTGTAGACCAGTTTTTTTCTGGTCAGTGGCAGAATTGTTTTCTGAAACTGCAAAATAGCACCAGGGAACGTTTGCGCCTTAACACGCCTCCTCTTTTCGCTGACGTGTGTCTATGGAGGGAAAAGTCTCCTGTGCGTCGGGTGCAAAATAGGAATGATACATGCGTCGGTGTACAAAGTCAATTGCGCTGGGTGCAAGATAGAGCCCTTTGACTTTAATGGAAACCTACTGACTCCGCCACCGTTCTGCAGCCGTTCCGCAACCGGTGGAAATTAGGGGTTAGTCTGGTTTGAATCTGTGAGATAACCACCCCCCCCCCCCCCCCTTCATTTGAATACGATAAATGGAAATAAAAAGAGAGTGAAATAAATGTGGCCTGAAGTCCCCTGAAATAAATAAAAATGTAGTCCTTTGAAACACATTATTTATTAAATAAAAAACTATTTATTTATTTATTGAACTATGTTGACTCATTTATATATTTATTGCTTTATTTCAGTATTTATTTCATAGGCATATTTATTTATTTCATAGGCATATTTAAAAAGATATTTATTTAATAAGGGTGCTCCGATCAGGATTTTTGGGGCCGATCACCGATCACCGATTGCTGGAAGACGTATCGGCAGATACCGATCGCCGATCACCGATCACTTTTATGAACTGAAAATTACGCCATTACGTAACAGTCACACATGTTTAGAGAATGTATCAGTAACTGTTTGGCTTTCTGTCCTAGCTGAAAATCAAAAAAATGTCCTTTCAATCACTGCACATTTCTTCAGCACACACAGACACACACAGTCAGTCACACACACACACACACACACACACACACACACACACACACACACACACACACACACACACACAGTCAGTCACACACACACACACACCGACACACACACTCACACACACACATACACACACACACACACACACGGAGAAACAGCTGTTTGAGCGGCGCCGGAGCTGCTAGCTACACGACGATGCTAGCTAACTTTGAAAACTCCTCATCCTCCTTTCTGTGACTAACCTTCAAATGTCTGATGAGGTTGGTGGTGTTGAAACGTCTTTGGAGCTTTCCGCCTCGTGGTATTTCCTCGGTACACACGTTGCTAATCGCTAGTGTATTGTCTTTTTCCCAGATAGCAATGAGTCGGCGGACCACCGGCGGTGCTCCAGAGGCAGTAGAAGCGTCAGAATGGCGTAATCACAAACACGTTTGCCGGAGCACCACCGGTGGCAGCCGCTTTTTAAAAGCAGTAGCCGTCTTCCTAGCGTCTTCGTTCCGCGGCCGGCCGCGGGCCAACTGATATTCTGCCACCGTTCAGACACCTTGTAGAACTGCCAGACCGCTGAATGTAGGGACGCCGCCATTTTGAAAATGTTCTCAGGAGTAGTGCGCTCTTAATACGTCCGTGGTAGTGCGTCATCTGATCGGCCTATCTGATCGGCCTTTATGGAGACCACCGATCAAACTATTTAAAGCCATTATCGGCCGATACCGATCGGTGGCCGATCGATCGGAGCACCCTTATTATTTAATATTGAATTAAATGGTATTCCATATGTGTGTACATTTGTGTGTGTCAAACATGCTTCACAACAACACATTTTGCCTCCTGACCGTGTGCAGAGATCCATTGAACTCCTCCCAGCGATGAGGCAACAGCTCATGGCAGGGACGTCAAATGAAGACAGACGGTCGGAGGGAGTTGACCACTGACCCCGTTGATTAGATATGGCCGCTGTAATTGGCTGGCTGTGTTTTCCATCAACAGGCATTACGGGCCACTTTGCAGGCCAGCGCCATTAGCGGCTCTGCTATTCCTGGAAGCACCTGGAAGCAGCCTGTGCTCGGCCTCTTTCCCTCAGGTCTTCTCTGCTTCTTTATTATCAGCGTCATTCCATATCAGCAAAGACTCACTCAGCAGTCTAGTAAAACATACAGTGGGGGAAATTGGATACAACTGAGGGTCTGCATAGACTTTTTTACACCGCAATGCTCAAGAGTACATTGGCTCAGAAATGTAAGATCTATCCACACGGCTATCTCTCATCTCTCATCTTATCAGACTTTTCTGTCCAGATCACCTGTATTTATTCAGAGACCTCCAGATGCACCCTTCATACTCCATATCCTTGGATGCAATGTGTTATTTTTATTGTCAGGCTAGAATGTTATAACATCTAGGCCTCCGTGTGGTTTGGCACTATCTGCTAGCAGAAAGACCAGCAGCAACATGTGCAAGGTAAACTGTAACAAAAATGAAAAGATGCAGCTAATTAAAAATAATGAGCACGGTAGATTGTACCTCTACCAGCCTGATAACACAAACTTTATTATAGTTTAAATTGCCACTTCACCACTGAGATCCATCAGCCTCCTGAAAAACTAATCATGGTAGAGCTTCTTGACAGAATTCTGAGGAGAACACCCCTAACAATAAGGAAATGATTCTCCCTCCCCATCAAATTACATTACATCTACTTAACCTTGAGTTATATCAGTATAATATCATTCGGACTGTCAGTCTGTATGTCTGTTTAGAAGCTATTTAGATAATGGCGAAGGCAGAATATTAATATCCATCCATCCATCCATCCATCCATCCATCCATCCATCCATGCATCCATCCATCCATCCATCCATCCATCCATCCATCCATCCATCCATCCATCCATCCATCCATCCATCCATCCATCCATCCATCCATCCATCCACCATTTTCAGCTGATTATTCGGGGCTGGGTTGCAGTGGAGCTCCCTCCGGATGTCTGTGCTCCTCACCCTGTCTTTAAAGGCCTTTTTACAGTTCTGCGGAGGCTCCATGCATAGCTTTCGCCGTAGCCTACATAAGTGGCCTGATGTTTATACTTGTGCGCTGGTGTGTGTGTCGAGCCGTCATGTGTGTGTGTGTGTGTGGGGAGTGGGTGATAGAGCGAGGAGGAAGTGAGAGAGTGACGGCGATTAGCTTTGGAGCGAGTACCAACTCTAGAGTCATAGTGAGAGAAACAACCACTGTGTTTTCTGACCACGGTGGGAAATGTGGAGCAGGAAAAGTTACCCCTCTCCTTGATTTCATGTTGTTTATGGAGAAGGAGAACCAGGAAATGAGTCGGGGGAAATGCAACGCTACCAAGCCACGGCCGAGCGCTGTGCGTCGCTGCGACGTGTAGTTACATTTTTCGAGAGGTGCACGTCAGGCTACGCCGTAGACGCAGAGGGGTCTGCGGGGGTACGCCGTTGATTCTACGCACAACCATAAAACGGCCTTAAGGGTGAGCCCAGCCACCCTAAAGAGGAAACTTTTGTATCTGTGATCTCATTCTTTCATTCTTCACTACCCAACGCTCATAGCCATAGGTGAGGGTTGCAATGTATATTGAATGGTAAATTGAAAGCATTGCTCTCAGTCTCAGCTGCTCCTTCTTCACCAAAACAGTCTGGTACGACGCCCACATCACTGCTGCCGCTGCACCAATCCATCTGTCCATCTCCCGATCCATTTTATGCTCACTTATGAGACCCTGAGATACTTGAACTTCTTTACTTGGGTGCAGCAACTCACTCCCAACCCGGAAGGAACAATCCACTGTTTTCCGGCAGAGAATCATGGCCTCAGACTTGGAAGGAGCTGACTCTCATCCCGACCTCTTCACGATTGACTGCAAACCACCCCAGAACATGCTGGAGGTCACAGTCTGATAAAGCTAACAGAACCACATCATCTGCAAAGAGCAGAGAGGCAATTTGGAAGTACCCAAACTGGACACTGCGCTGACATCCTGAACTTTTCTGAAGTGCTGCTCTTGGTCAAAAACTCTGTGTGAACTATTGAGATAAGTATGTGATGCAGCCTGTAACTTCAAAGTGTATGTTACACAGCAACATGTCTGAATTTCTTTGTTAGTTCAGAAAAAGGTCCTGCATTTAAAAAAAGAAGAAACTATAAGTTGGTTATAATCAAAATGATTTGTTTTAAATGTAATGTCTGTCGGAACAAGACCTTTAAAGCCCCAGTGTGTAACGTTTGTAGTTGTTCATTATCAAAATCTGTATTGCCCTTCACAAACTTGTCCTTTTTTATGAATATTGACCACCACCATCAATTTCAAGTATTCCTATTGGCTTGAAATTTTACATTTGCGCTTACATGAACTGTGGTAGACGCTCCATAGTCATGCTCCATCTTGAAATACGTTAGCCGGTAAGGGACATACAGGACACACTGCTCCGCCTTTCACGTTTTCGACTCACAGCTGCTCGTCGCTTCCCGGCCCCGGCAAGTTTGAAGAAGGAAACACGGAGGACCACACGTATTCAAAATACAGATTTCAGGAACAGGAGTCTTCTTCTTCTTCTTTGCCCAGAATAAGAAAACAGATATTGAAAAGAGCAAGAGACTGGCATCATCAGAAAAAAGAGTGAACCAAATCCCAACTAGTTAATTATCCTCCGGACCGCTGCAGTGTCCTTTTTTCTCTCTCTCTCTCTCTCTCCTTTCCGTCGGGTTGCACGCGTGCCAACAACCACGGCTGATTGTACACTTTCGCTTTTTGAAGCGTGATGGCTACCGTAGTTGCAATACGTACTTTCAACAGTGTGGCGAGAGAGAATTGATTGCGATACATGATCTCAACGCTAAATGGGAGTAATTCTTACACAATATAGCTTTAATGCAAACCTACTTTAGTCTAACTGTGCAACTGTATCCATCTACATTGGCAAATACTCAATATTAAAGGACCAGGATCAGGGGCTAAAACTCTTGATTGGGCCTTGACCTTATGTCCACTTCTTACTTTAATATTTCCTAATGAAAACGCTCAGCGTTTTTGCCATTTTCCCAGGAAAATCCTTTGGCTCAGAGTAAGTGATTTGTAAGCAGATTTGTTTGCAGTCTCTGGGAAGTACAGTTCAGAAACACCACAGCAATGAGAGCCGATCACTAAAGAAGCTGCCAAAGAAAGCAACTGTGTGAAGTGGTTCGACTTTCACATATAAAAGAAAAGCTAAATGTGCTGGGTCAGGCCAAAAACCCAACGTACCTTTGTCAAGATCGAAAAACTCTATGTGGTCAAAATATCAATAGAAACTTGTGAATTGGTCAATTCGGAATTAGTAAAATGTACAGACATCCTTTTTCTGAAGACAATCACACGAACATGGATCGTATTGATGATGATGGCCTGTGTGGCACCACATTGAGAAAACTCTCGCTTGCTCTTGTGCTTTTGTAATGGCTGGGATGCGAGCCCCGGTGACCAAGGGAGACGACCTGTGCTCTCAGCCTCTGCTACACTTCGGCACTACAAATTAGCAGCTTGCAAGTCGCATTGTTCTGCCAGGAGCCGGCTGCCTGTTAGTTCAGCAGGACTCGGCGGGATCACCCCCCTCAGCCACAGCGAGTTTCGCCCAGACCGATGACCATCGGTGTTCCACCGCTGACCATGGGTCCCGTCAGGACTGTGTCCTCAGAAGAGTCATTTTCTCAAATTAATGTGTTTCTTTCAAAGCCGCTCGCCACTGAAATTGGATCTGGCGTTTATGAACGCTGCCCTTTCTGTAGACTTTTCCACAAGCTGATACTGCCGGTTCGTTATGGAAAATTGTGAACTTTTATCCCTGTGCTGTCAAATGAAGAGTATGTGGGAGCAGCTGTGTATCAGTCAAGCCTGCTGTACTGCGTGTGTGTATGTGTGTGTGTGTGTGTGTGTGTGTGTGTTTGTGCAAAACAGTGCCAGAGTTGTCTCCCTGTTTATAGAGGGATCTAGTGAAACCGTAACCGTCTGTTGATAGAGTGTTGTGAGTACTTGTTTACCAAGCTGAGAGTTAAAAATTCTGAGGATTATGATAAAATGAATCACTGAATCAAAGAGACGTTGCTGTGTTTTCAGAGTTCAGGGCAGAAGAAACTCCATGAGCTTTGGGAGATAAGTGATGGCATTCCTTCTGCAAAAACCCATCGTAACAACAACAATTTGAAATGTCAAGTCTTTAAATCTCCTAAAAAGTCTAACCAAACTCCTTATTTCAACATGGCTTGTGTGCTGGAATTGATTTCGGTGGTACTGAAGGTAAACTTCAGGTGAGGATACCTTTTCAAATCTGATATAGCAACGAAGTAAATAACATTTGAGGATTAATTGTTGGGAAAAAGTGTGATTTTGATACATAATTACAGGGTCAGTGGCCTGTTAAAATGTATTTTTTTTTTATTTTGTATGATGGTCTAGAGGGATGAGTGATCTGGCTGGTTGCCCCAGAGCTGTCAGAGGCCTGCAAGAACAGCCCTGTGTTTATTTAGGATGTGTCACTTACAGACTAATTGATTGGTTTTCATCGGCTGCCAATTGCACTGAATAGAAACCCGTCTCATTATGTGTTTTAACACTAAAGCCTCTGGCATGTCCATTCTCTTTATCTCTGTACCAGAGCAACTAATTAAGTGTGGAGCAGGTAGAAGAAAATGCAGGTTTTGACTGCGTAGTTTTCCACTCCGGGCCAATTAGTTTATTCATTGTGTTTTGTTTTTATATTTATATTGAAAACTAGCTAAACTTAGACAATGTGATTGCATCTATGAGTTTAGTAACTTTTTTTACAGGAAACTGTGATTGTAACTATGTGTTCCGACCATGGGTGGATGACTGAACAGGCCTACTGGGCACAGGCCCAGGGGCCCAAAGCGTCAGGGGCCCCCGTGGCCTTCACTGCAAAACGTCACTTGAAGAGACACATACCGACCACAAAGAGGTGCAAAATGACCACGGAGAAACATAGAACAACTACAAAGAAATGCAAAATAGCTGCAAGAAGACACAAATAGACCACACAGGGACTCAAAACAATTAGAAAGAGACACAAAATGACTACACATTCACCAAAACAACTACAGAGACACAAAATGACTACACATACACCAAAACAACTACAAAGAGACACAAAATGACTACACATACACCAAAACAACTACAAAGAGACACAAAATGACTACACATACAACAAAACAACTACAAAGAGACTCAAACTGGAGGGAAATAACAGAAAGTGAAACTGGTGTGAGTTTCTGGTGAGTTCTGAGTTCAGTCTGAGGCTGAGCTGGACAGGAACACACAGACAGGCACACACCCACACACATGGTCAGTGTGTCTGTTGATGGCTCTCTTAAGGCTCTGACACACCAACCAGAGGGCCGACCGTCGGCAGAAAAGCCAGTCGGACTGATCAGTCTCCCCGAGTTGGTGGCCAAAAAGTGCCTCAGAACACACCGAAGCAACGCCAACTTGAGTGTACGTTCTGCACGTGCGCAAGATGTCTCCATAACAGCAGGCAGCGCTAATCTGTATTGTCGCCCAAAAAATGAAAACCGGCAGCTGATTGGACAAATGCGTCACGTGGGTCTGGCTGCTCCCGAATTTCAAAATGGCGGCTTGTTCGGAATACGATCTCATATTTTACGAAGACGTGTTTCTGAAAACATTTTAAGGAGAAATAGGCCATGCGGTTGCTGAATCTGTCTTCATTTCAGATCAACAATGGTCAGTTTAAAAGATTTTCCTCAGATTTTGAGAGGCGTTGTCACACTCATCCCGCTCGTTATTTCTGGGTTAGCACTCCACCAACCACATTGGTCATTGAGTCCGACTGCCCACCCTCCAATTCAACAAGTCAAATCGGCCCAAATGAAGGCCGACGGCTCCTCCAACTGACGACGGCACGGAACACGAACAGACTCGAGTCACCGACCTCGCCAGATTGTCCGACGGCCGATTATCGGGTTGTTACAGGTATTTATTGGCTCCAGCTCTAAATGAGTCTTGCGCCTGACGCAAATCTAAAATGGGTTGGTCTGAAGTAGCTAGGTGTGGTTTGGGCGTAACGTGCAATAAACCAGTCAGAGCGTCATCTCACATTCCCTTTAAGAGCAGGCACGCTTGTTCCATGGCAGATTGCTATTATGACGGCGGATTTGCCTGGTGCACGCTGGCGCACGCCAGGAGCAATTCACAGCCGAGGAGACGTTCTCGTCAGGGCTGGAGCAGGAGTCCATAGGGATGCGGCAAAGTAATAAATGCCCGTCTCGGGCGCATCTCCTCAAGTCTGGAGAGGATTGCTGCAGCCATGGAGCGTGGGCCTCCAAACGCACCACCTGCTCCTGTTGTGCCCCTTCCTCCTCCCCCCCACTCCATCTCCGTCCACCTGCTCCACCAGGCAATGGGAAAGAAGTCTACAACCTCAAATCAGAAAAAGTTGGGACAGTATGGAAAACACAAATAAAAAAAGAAAGTAGTGATTTCTAAATGTACTTTGAGTTGTATGTCATTGCAGACAATACAACAGCACATCATTTAATGTGTTCCTCATGATTTTTATTGTTTTTGTTTCAAAAAAACAAAATTCCTATTTTGGTTCTTGCAACACATTTCAAAAGAAGTTGGAACAGTAAAGCATTTACCACTTTGTAATGTTGCCATTCCTATTCACAACACTTAAAAGACGTTTAGGGACTGAAGACACCAAGTGATGAAGTGTTTCAGGTGTAATTTTGTCCCATTCTTGCTGCAAACAAGTCTTAAGGTGGGCAACAGTACGGGGTCTTCGTTATCGCATTTTGCGCTTCAAAATGCGCCACACATTCTCTATTGGAGACAGGTCGGGACTGCAGGCAGGCCAGTCAAGTACCCGTATCCTCTTCCTCCGCAGCCAGGTCTTTGTAATGTGTGCAGAATGTGGTTTCGCATTATCTTGTTGAAATATGCATGGACGTCCCTGGAAAAGATGTCTTCTTGAAGGCAGCATATTGTGCTCCAAAATCTCTATGTACTTTTCAGCATTAATGGTGCCATCACAGAAGTGCAAGTTACCTTTGCCAAGGGCACTGACACAACCCCATACCATGACAGACCCTGGCTTTTGGACTTGTTGCTGGTAACAGTCTGTATGATCCTTTTCTTCTTTGGTCCGGAGCACACGGCGTCCATTTCTCCCAAAAAATACCTGAAATACTGATTCATCTGACCACAGTACACGTTTCCACTGTGTGATGGTCCATCCCAGATGCCTCCGAGCCCAGAGAAGTTGACGGCGCTTCTGGACACTGTTAACATAGGGCTTCCTTTTGGCACAGTACAGTTTTAACTGGCATTTGTGGCTGTAACTACGTATTGTGGTACTTGACAAAGGTTTGCCAAAGTAGTCCTGAGCCCATGTGGTGATATCGCTTATAGATGAATGACGATTCTTGATGCAGTGCTGCCTGAGGGATCGGAGATCACGGTTGTTCAGCTTAGGCTTGCGCCCTTGTCCTTTACGGACTGAAATTCCTCCTCATTCTTTGAATCTTTTAATTATTTTATGCACTGTTGAAGGTGAAATAAGCAAATGTCTTCCTATCTTTCTTTGAGGAACATTGTTTTTAAACATTTCAATATTTTTCTCACGTATTTGTTGGCAAACTGGCGATCCTCGGCCCATCTTTGCTCCTAAAGGACTAGACCTTTCTTGGATGCTGCTTTTGTACCAAATCATAATTACAATCACCTGTTGACATCACCTGTTTCAAATCACATAATTATTTAACCAATTTACCTGATTACTAGCCCTAAATTGCTCCTGTCCCAACCTTTTTTGGAAAGTGTTGCAGGTCTGAATGACAGGAAAGGATGTATATTTACAAATGAAATTAAGTTGACCAGACAAAACATGAAATATTTTGTGTTCACATTGTCTGCAATGAAATACAAGTCAAAGTACATTTAGAAATCACTACTTTCTTTTTTTATTTGTGTTTTTCATACTGTCCCAACTTTTTCTGATTTGGGGTTGTATTTTTAATGGGTTCACTTGTGTTTAAAAAAAAAATTGGGATGTACAAACACAGAAAACAGCATGCAAGTTCACTTTAAGTAATACATTCAAGACTTTGAAGGCTTATCAGATGCCAGAATTCTGCCTGGAATGTGTGCCTGATTTGCCAATGCAGTGCATTGTCAGATGATGTTGCAAACACATTGTGATAAGCATTGTGCTAATGCAGTGGTCTCAGTCTGAGCGTGGCCTTAGAGGAAATAAGAACAACAATGAAGACTAATATTTAGGCTACATTCTGTAGTATTCAGCAGAGTGCACCCAGAGCATCACTCCATACTTCTCTTTTTGAGAAATGATCAGGGAAGTTGTGATTCATGCAACATGTGCACCTCATGTGATCCTTAGTGAGCGTTCACACCGAACAGTTTGCGATCAACATTTATTCATTATCGACATCGGAATGGAGACTTCACATCCTTTTTCTGGGTTTAAGTTTGGGACCGTACCATACCTTACATGCATTTCTGTTTGTAAGAATTCGGAACATATTATAAAAGATACCCTGCCATCTTGAGACTAGGTTGTACTTGCAACCACAGTAACGAACACCTGACCTGCTTTACAGAGACTGAGACAGAGACAGAGGGAAAGCGGGCATCTCATGGGAAGAATGGATGGCGAGGGAGACGGCGCAGGTGGGAGGGCGAGAGGGAATAGTGGTAGACAATTACTAGGCCATTGTCTGCCTGGCGTCTGCACCTCCGTCATCAGTCAGCCACTCTCCTCACTGGCTAGTAGCAGACACACACACACACACACACACACACACACACACACACACACACACACACACACACACACACACACACACACACACATACCTCAATTCAAACCCACACACACACACACACACATACACACACACACACACACACACACACACACACACACACACACACACACACACACACACACACACACACACACACACACACACACGCAACCCACCCAACACAGATTCCGTCTGCGCACCTCCCTCCCTCTCCTGTCTCTGTCTGCTTCTTCCATGCTCAGACTCAGTGGAGCAGGTCAGATTCATTGAAGCTCAGGCTTTATATATAGATACAGTGACCTCATGCCAGCATCTCCAAGCCGCTTCCTTGCCTATCTCTGACGGATGATGTCTGGCACTGCGGGGTGGAAATGTCACTTTGAAAAAGGGAGAAAAGAAATTCCCTGCAGCTTGGTACTGACTTTAGCTTTCACTCCACAGCTGAGATTTAAGTGTGTGTTGGATGTAACGACAAAGACCTGCACACTGCAAAAATCCATCGAAATGAGTGGCTTTGACTTGATAACCAGGTGGTTGATTTGTGGCTTATTCTTGACAAAGCAGTCAGCCACACTCCTGGTTTTGCCCTGCCATCTAACCTCGTGAATAGGCACACATGGTTGTTATTTTGGGACAAGAGCCGAAGTCTGTTAAAACCAATTTGATCTCAAGCTGTAATCTCAAGCAGATGTACGCAACATTCATCCACTGGGTATTGGTAGTTGATAACGTTAAGGTATTGACCAAAAATAACCCAATGACAAGTAGTATCGAAACTTCTCCAGTCCAGCAGGCACAAAACCAGAGTCCTGTAAAAATATCTAAATGGGATGCAGCCATCGTTAATTACACCTGGGCTTTTCATGCTATGTCTGCTGTGAAAATACCCATTATCACCTAATGCAATTAGCTAATGTGTCAGCAAGGAAATACATTGGGTTTAGCACACAGTGGGTTTATTAGAGCTTGTTTTACTTTATGTTAGCTGAACACGTCCTAGAATATCTGTTTTCTCAACCATTTCCAGAGTTACAGTTTTTCTCAATTGCTAAAACACTAAAACCCATTTTGTTGAATAAAGTTCTCAGTTGCCTGAACTCATTTAGCTAATTGTGCAGTCTGTTGTCAATACATTTCACATGGTAAAACTCAATTTGCAGATCTCATTTAGAGCCTCATTTACTAACACTAGCGCAGTTTATGCTGCGTCTGTTTATGCGAGTTCGGTAATAGCGAACGCTATGCTTCCACATTTTCTGTAGTATCTCTTCTTGCTCATGTGTCAGGCAATCTGCGATTTTACCCAAGTGGCAGTTTGTAAATAGCCACATCGGTTACATCTGTCTTTGCGACCAATTAGTGCCTGGAAACAGGCACAAACGGCTTGATAAATCTAGCCCTCAGACTTTTCAGCAAAACTCTAAACACATTCTCATTCTCAAAACACATTCCGCACTCTAATGGACATGTCATCCATACTGGTAAACACAAGTGGCAACAATCAAATACAAATAGAGAACACATGCCATTGATTGAACACAACCACACAAAATTGATTTCACTTGTTTCAAATGATGTGACACAACCAATATAAGCCAGTTCAGGTTGTTGAAGGTGGGACAATATTGCTTGTGATGTCGACGAAGTGCTCTGGCCTGACCCAACCCTCAGACAAGAAGAAGCATATTGATCATGTTTACTCCTTTGATTTGTGTCCCTTTTAGTATTGTATACTGTAGTACAGTGCATTGTAGGCTGTATACTGTACAATGAACAACTTGTATGGCCCTGAACATTGTGCTTCCATTTGTTAGTACCGACTGCTCAATAGATTTGGACTGGTTGCAGGTTCATATCAAAAAGAACAGGAATTACAGCATCACAGAGACAAAGGACAAGTTTGTGAGATGCAGGGTACAGTACTGTAAAAATAGGGGTACAAGGAGGAGGAAGAACAAAAATAATTGCAAAGAGCAAAGCAGAGTAGTAATTTCTGATCAATTTTGAGCTACTATGATAAAACATGTTTTCTTTCATCAAAAGACAATGATGGAAAATATGATTTTTTTTTTTAGATTAAAATGTAGGGGAGAGCCGGGACAGTTGAAACACTTTTTAATTAAACGTAATTTAAAAAACGATCGTATCGCACTGAAAGCTAATATTTTGCCACTAGCAACCTCCACCTGTCATCTGTTAAATATAGTTGCATTTTCAGCTTTGAACAAAACCGTTCAGGAATTATTACAGCAAATGTTTCATCTGTCCCTCCTGGTCGGGACGACTGAAACAGCATGGGGGGTGGGGGGGGGATGAAACATATAGTTTGAGCCATATAAACTTCCCACAACTTCAATATTTTACTACATATCCTGAATGGTACTCCCAAAAGGTGTTATTTTAGATAGATTGTTGCAGGACTATACGTCTTTGTGAATGTCTGTTAACAACTAATCGGCGTCATCATGAAGTGGTTGTTGAAATATCATGCACTGTGGATGATTCTGCCATTTTTATAGCTAGAACAGTAAGTTTCCCATTTATATCATGTTTTTATTGTGGAAAATGTCTTTTCACTAGGTTTTTACGTGGGTTAGGCCACTGCACATCCAAATAAGTGCCCTTAACAACCCACAGCCCGTCAGTCTCCAAAGGATAACATGTGAAAACTTGACCAAATATTTGGTGGACTCAAATATATTTTCATCTTTCTAAAACTGCTTTTCCATGTCTCACCTCTATAAACTAAGGGTGCTCCGATCGATCGGCCACCGATCGGTATCGGCCGATAATGGCTTTAAATAGTTTGATCGGTGGTCTCCATAAATGCCGATCAGATAGGCCAATCAGATGACGCACTACCACGGATGTATTAAGAGCGCACTACTCCTGAGAACATTTTCAACATGGAGCTAAAATGGCAGCGTCCCTACATTCAGCGGTCTGGCAGTTCTACAAGGTGTCTGAACGGCGGCAGAACAGCAGTTGGCCCGCGGCCGGCCGCAGAACGAAGACACTAGGAAGACGGCTACTGCTTTTAAAAGCGTCTGCCACCGGTGGTGCTCCGGCAAACGTGTTTGCGATTACGCTATTCTGACGCTTCTACTGCCTCTGGAGCACCGCTGGTGGTCCGCCGACTCATTGCTATCTGGGAAAAAGACAATACACTAGCGATTAGCAACGTGTGTGCCGAGGAAATACCACGAGGCGGAAAGCTCCAAAGACGTTTCAACCCCACCAACCTCATCAGACATTTGAAGGTTAGTCACAGAAAGGAGGATGAGGAGTTTTCAAAGTTAGCTAACGCTAAGGCAGAGCGGAGTCGTGTAGCTAGCAGCTCCGGCGCCGCTCAAACAGCTGTTTCCCCGTGTGTGTGTGTGTGTGTGTGTGTGTGACTGACTGTGTGTGTGTGCTGAAGAAATGTCTGCAGTGATTGAAAGGACATTTTTTTGATTTTGAGCTAGGACAGAAAGCCAAACAGTTACTGATACATTCTCTAAACATGTGTGACTGTTATGTAATGGCGTAATTTTCAGTTCATAAAAGTGATCGGTATCGGCCGATACGTCTTCCAGCCAATTGTGATCGGTGATCGGCCCCAAAAATCCTGACTGGAGCACCCTTACTATAAATTATTGTATAATCACAGATATTTGTGCAATTACTTAAAAATGGAGTTACAGCCAGGTCGGGGACAGTTGAAACAGCTGTTTCAACCATCCCGACATAGACATATGCCATTATAACCTGTTTTGCTTTCCATGTAAACAAGTATGCAATATGAAAGTCTGGGATTGTGGAGAACACTAAATGGTCTACTGAATAAGCATGTAGTCGAACCTTTAAATGAAAAACACTCATTAATAATCGAAAAAATTTAACCGCTAATGAAGTTTACTTTTGACAATCAAAACTCGTTTATCGCCTGTAACTCCGTGATAAGAGGAAGTAACAGGAACATATGTGGCTGATAGAAGGAGGTTAACATGCTTGTGTGTTGACCTGAGGAAGTCTGTCATCATTGCACTTGGAGAAAACTGGAATGCTTCATCCATCCCGTGTTTCAATCGTCCCAGCTCTCCCCTACTTCTCACTGAGTACTATGTTTTGAACAATGTGTTTTCTATTTTTTGGTGTATTGTTTACTGACTGCTTGATAGTGTATATCATTTTGATCACTTTGTTTATTTGTTTGATTTTGAACACAGGTCAAACTGTTGCGAGAGGAGTCAGAGGTTTTGTGAATAGTGCTTGAAGATGACGTTTTGTGTTTAATGTTTTCAGAAAATAGAGCAAGGTTTCAGAAATTGTGTTTTAGCAATTGAGAAAAGCTAATATGTCAGCTTGCTTTCTTCACTAGTTAGCTTGCTATGCTAACTTTGTCTTTCTGCCCTGTGATGCCTGGCAGGTGTTTTTTTAGTTTTTTAGTTTTTACAGCCATGTTGTTTGCTAAAACTTGAACCTGAAATCCTGGAAAAGTTTTTTGGCCAACTTGAGGACTGAACATCAAAATAGGCTCACAGCTAAACATGTAGGTATTTTGCATATCATACATTTTGACATAGCAGAGAAAACAAGGTCCAGCTAATATAAACAAGGGCTTCACTCCATTAATTTCCCCAGTAAGCTGTGCCAGTGAGCCAGCCCAGCAGACAAACAACCAGAGTCCTGTAAAAATATCTAAATGGGATGCAGCCATCGTTAATTACACCTGGGCTTTTCATGCTATGTCTGCTGTGAAAATACCCATTATCACCTAATAAGATTAGCTAATGTGTCAGCAAGGAAATACATTTAACATCACAATTCCTGGCAGACAAAGAGCACCTTTGAATGTAAGTCAAATGTGTATATATATATATTTTTTTGCTCTACCGAGTTTAAGCTTGCTAGATATTTAACTCTTTGCTAGCTAGATGCTATATTTGCTGTTTGCTAGAGCAACATTGAATATAATACAAACATGTACTCTCCTTTTAGCTCTGGTTTGGTATCTATGAAGTTTATATTTGCTAAGCTTGCTACATGTCTTGTAAACCGTCTACACTACCTAGTCGCTAACTTTGCTAGTTACTAACTTTTTCTCCCATTTGTTGCTAGGCTTGACAAGCTCAACAGTCTAATAGCCTTTCAGCGTTGAGAGATTTGTTTTATAAAATGGAACATTAACATGCTTGAAAGAATTACTAGTAGTAGTTTGTAAAGCTTTATTCATCTTTTTTGTAACTTTGAGGCCGGAGGAACCCAAAACAAGCTGTCATATAGAGACGTGACATCTATTTTTTTCAACTTGTAACGTTAAACTGTTTAGCAAACATCTATTTACATATCAGCAGATACAGAACACCGTTTGCAACTTCGTGCTGTGTTTCTAGCCATGTGATGTAAGTCCAATATTAGGGTGACCAGATTTCCCGGTGTTATGTGCCTTCTGGTTTTTCCACCTACTGGTTTCCGAGACTGTCCAGATGCCGTGTAAACCTATCAGACTACCCACGTCGACAGATTCGCTACATATTCATAAACATTTTACTGGCCTTTGCATGTCGCACCTCAATATAAACTGTACTGAACTGAACTGAGTATCTGAACACTACATGACTACAACATTCTACAGCGGGGAAAATGTGTTTTAAAAGTAAAAATAATTAGGATGATCCGTGTGGCGCTGGATTCGAACCTCCCTCAGCAAAAATAACAACACACAAGACCGCTTCGCTCTCCGCTACACTATCAGTAATCACTTTACGCCGTATATCTAAATATATATAAAAACGTGTGGATGGAAACATAGCTACAGACACAGACAGATTAGACTTTAGAATTTTGCCAACTGCACACGTAGGCCTACTGCTCACAACATAATGGGGTATCTCAGTTAATATTCATGAATTCTCTTGTTATGTAGCCTACATATCTAAGAAATAATATTAAAAGACATTGAATGAGTTTCTTGTGGGACCAACTTTATTTTTCAGAATTAGATTAGATTAAATTCAACTTCATTGCCATTGTGCAGTGTACAAGTACAAAGACAGCTGCATAGATATATGCAGTGTATTAACAGAATATATAATAAGAAAAAAAGAATAAATATGGATATACTGAATGAACCGTGTAGACAGATATGTACAGCATGTACAGCTATGTGCAGTGTGGTGACATTATAAGAGTAGTAAGAATAGGTGTATGTGCAGGATGAATAGTATGGAGAGCAGTAGAATATGGCTATGTATAGGTGTAATTACAGTATGTACATCTGTAAATAAATAAATAGAACAGTATGGGTGCGGTAGGGTAGTGCAATTGTTTTGGAAAATGCACCCACTGAACTTGTGACAAACTGTGTGAAAAGGTATTTTTCATTGCATGGCACTAAACAAATTATTTGGAACTGCTGCCACAGGCTTGAACTAAAGTTATGGTAACACTTAAGGGTACATGAATCATGAATTCATGCATGAATTAATTCATGATTTGTGCATTACTTCATTCCTTTATATCTTATGAATCATCAGGTATTGACATGAGTTCATAGCCTCTCATTCATGACCTCATGCATGAACAACACATCAACTAAAGCAGGTGGGTACATCATTATGCACAAGTTGTGTTAAGATCATAATTTGCGCAGTGATGACCACATTTTTTTGCAGAAAAATAATCATGCTCATGATTAATAAATCATAATTCATAATGATGTGCCCATGTACCTAATGCTTTAGTTGTGTTGTTCATGTATGAGGTCACGAATGATAGACTATGAACACGTCAATTCCTGATGATTCATGGGATATTAAAGGTACAATATGTAACATTTCTGCATTAAAATGTCTAAAAACGACCATACCTATGTTATATATTTTTTGAGTTGTGTAGTTACACTCTCACAAATGTTTCCACCAAACTTCAAACCCAGAGAAATCTGTTATTTTATTTTCAGACACGGCACGTTTCCTTTCCTTCCTAGTCACCTGTCAGTGGCGTCATATAACCTTTCACCCTCTAGTTGCTCGTAACTTCCTTCAAAACACGGCACCCAGATGATACGTTTGAGCGTAATTGTAAATCATACAATGTCACAAAAAAATACTCCTAACCATAATACTGCTTTTTCTGCCACACAGCATCATTTTGTGATTGATAACATGCCACTTTGCAACACAGTAATACAGCAGATATCTTATTTATTGATACATATCAATATCGATTCAGTTTAACGTTACTACAATGTGTTGGTTGACAAGTAGCTAACGTTAATGCTAGCTAGCTGGGTGGATAACATTATAGGGTTACCACATCATTCAACACGCTCATAAAGTTATTAGTAGCATGATTGTTTTCACCACGGATAAAACCACTCAAAATCGGGACTGTCCCGGTCAAATCGGGACTGTCCCGGTCAAATCGGGACTGTCCCGGTCAAATCGGGACTGTCCCGGTCAAACCGGGACGTCTGGTCACCCTATCCAATATCCACTCTCATTTTAGCTAGAAATCTTTTTCTTCAGCTGCTAAATATTCCACTTCCTATAGCCAGCTAGTTTTGCTCTCATTGTGGGTCATGTAATGCTGGGCAGGTAGTGGGTATATCAATCCATATTTGCTGAAAACAGCTGTCTGAAAGCAGGGTTGAGCTGAACCATACCGTACATGTGCTATAAAACCACAACTATGAAAGAAGAAAGACTAAAGCTCTGTGAAGCTACATAGCTTGGTGTTAATGTGTGGTTGTTTCTTTTTTTACTGTGAGGCCCTGTCAGTCACATTACATTTAGAAAATATAGCCTAATTTAGTGGAGCTGTAAAGGACCAAGACTGTGATTTTTGCACGTTTTGTAGTACTACAAACTGCGTATGCTGCCCCACTCCTAACCCCACTGCTCTGCTTCACACTTGTTTACTGTTGTTTGATTCATTTGCATGATCATCAAAGTGCTGAAGTTTAACACCATTTACTGGAAACTAATCTTGGGTTGTTTTAAAGTACACAAGACAAATGTGCAGGGTAACACACCCGGAAAAAATGTGTGGCATTAAGTTGGGCTTGGATTTTAATTCCTGCTCATATATATAACTACATAAATGTATTGTATCCAATTATTGCAAATGTGTAGTTTTCTTTTCCTACTTTTGTTGCGTTGCAGCATCTGCCTTACCACGTCACACATCACTGTTTTCTATACATTATTGTCAGGAAATTAGTGTTTATAGTCATTCTACATGGCATTGCTTACGTATAGCTCACAGACCTGCCGACACCCTGCATGAAGTGTAAGCAGCATCCCCTCCTTTCCTTTTCTCCTTTACCCCTGCTGCCCTTCAGCTCGCTGTCCAGTTAGGGGGTGTGGGGCCGTCAGCGAAGGTGCCTAATTCTCTTGATGAGACGTGGAGCAATTACAAAACGAGCGTATGTGAGCGGAAGCAGCAGCCAGTCTGAAGCTGTCTGGGCACCGCTGTCAGATGTCAACAACAGCTCAGGGGCAGGAAGTGCCACTGTTTGGGGGCATGTAGGCTAGACCCTACGAGGCACCTTCCTCCTCCCTTCACTAACCTCTCCCACCTCCCTCTAATGTCTCTGTCACACATGCTTCAAACCTTCCTTCCTGTTCTTTCCATCACCTCAACATACACCATCATTCAACAAGTTTATCCTCACCCCTTTTAATGTTAGGCTCATCCCATCTTCAGGTGAGCTAAAAAAGCCCCAAAGTTAGCAACAACTTCGGCCCAGGCTCACTTAAGGTGGACTGACCTTTTTAAGGTGGGCAAATTCCATCAGTCTCTGCCCAAACAGCGATCGGAAATCATTCCAAACTAGTCGGCACCCAGTATGAAAGAGAGACTTAATAAGTAACAGAATTTTTAAAAAGCAACCACTGTAATCCATGCAGCTTTCTGTTTACTAAACCTGTTTTCCAACGTGTTGAACGTGACAAGCCAGAAAAAACCCTGAAAGGCATACTTGTCGGCAATGCGAAAGGAGTCTATTACTAAACTAACTAAAAAGGGCTAAAAACCTTGCTTTTTACAAAAGTCTATGAATAACTGAGTTTGTCGCTGTTCAGTGTTGATCTTTGGTTTGTGTGGGTGTGTATGTGTGCGTGCGTGCGTGCATGTTTGATACATATATTGTATATATTTTATTCTGTATAACCGAACAAAGTATTATTTTATGTTGCTCTTGTACGAAGCACATTGTCTTACATTAACTTGTATGAAATGTGCTATAGAAATAAAGATTGATTGATTGATTGATTGATTGATAGATATTGCCTATTATTTGTGGGTTCATTTGTGTTAAAAAAAACCTGCATATAGACTCTAATTTTGTCAGGAAAAGGGTATAACTCAGCCTGTATAACAGTTGTATGTCCTCTGTGTCTCTGCAGAAGCTTTGTCAATTCTGATTTCATCAGGGTTACCTTAGCTTAGGCTTGAAAACTATCACCATCTAACATTTTAAACAGAAAGTCTGTGTTACAAACAGGGCAGGAGTTTAATAGAAATGGGCATGTACCAGGCAGTGGGGATCTAATAAAAAGATATGTTGGCTGCATTATGGGAAATGCAGGATGCAGTGTTTGTGGAGCTTGACCCACTAGGGACTAAAGGTGCTGACACACCAAGGAGATCGTTGGCCGTGAGTGTGTCACGCATGGCTGCTATTCGTCGACCTCGACCTGTTTTTTGGCTTATTCAACATCTTGAATGTGATGGAATATCTATTTTTGCACATTATGTCCATAAGAGGGCAAACGTACAATGAGATTCTACTGCTTGTGTAGACATATTTATTTCAACATAAAAAAACTAATTTTGTTGTATATATCATAGTGTTACAAACGGCAAAAGCTAACCTGGGTTTGTTAAACAACAAAACACAGCTGCTGAAGGTTAACCTAGCCAGTAACATTAATGGTGTCCTCTCCCTGCGTGATGCATTTAACGTGAGAGTAAATCCTAAACTGGCCTGATTAGTGCATATCTTTCTTACTTCTAGAGGGGTTTGTGTTAAACTGCACAACTAAACCCAGCCACCGATGCATGGTTGCAGTTGAGAAATGAGTAGCTGAGACACCAGTTACAGTCCTTTAGAGATACAGCGTCAGGTCAGTCAGTTATGGTGGCAGGCACTATTGATCTGCCTGAAACTGCTGCTTTGGGAACTTTTGTGCCCATTGAGGGTTTTGAAGGTGCTAATAGTACTGCCCCCCTCTATAGGATGTTTGACTAACATTTTTGTTGGCTATGCTCAGGTAGAAGTGGCGCCTGAATTTCCGGTGAGTGTGTTGACTTCAGTGTTGTGCCTGAACTTGTTCATATTTTGGGCGAACGTGAACTGAACGTACTGTATTACTGCCTGATGAACTGCCTGATTACTGTGAACTCGTTCATTCTGGTGTCTGTGAACGACACGCTCTCTCAGTTTAACTTGGTTCAATAGGGTGCCAGATTTCTATAGAGCCTTCCAGGCGAAAACCAGGCTAAAACACACCGTAAACAGGCCTTAATATGTAGCAGAAAAAACCACCCAATCTGGCAACACCAGCCACCAGTGTCGCACCGCCGCATGCGTCATCAAAACAAAAAGCAGCATGGAGGCGACAGCAGCAAGGAGGCGTCGTATGTAAGGGATAATGTAGAGCGAGGCGGTTGTTATAGCGAAAACAACCCCGACAGGGTGATCAGGAACCCGACGTGAAGCTCTACATTATCGCTCTACATTATCGCTCTACATTATCGCTCTACATTATCCCGCTTATTACATGGCTACTTGCCAAATAAATCAATAATTTGACACAAAATATTGATTTAAAAAGGAGTTTATTGATTTAAATACAACTGTATTACTTCCGCTAAAGAAAATAGTCCGTTCCGTCTCTACATTTGGAATCCTGCGTCCATAGCAACATAAACTCTGTAGCTGTTTAATGCAACCCTTCATCTATTACTCAACACCACCTTACGGGCTGTGGTAGTAGCCGTATATTTTATGGGGTGCTGCCGTGGTGGACAAATGACCCAGCTGCTGTTGTAATCACTGCAGGAATTGACCCAACATTAGCTGACGTGTTGTAGTGAGCTAACGGGCTATCGGCTGCTCGTATTTACATTAAACTGAACATTTCTGTTGACGGTAAAGTGAGACGAGGCACATCCTTTGTGTGTGTGTGTGTGTGTGTGTGTGTGTGTGTGTGTGTGTGTGTGTGTGTGGTGCCCTGGGCGCTGTGAGGATGGGCAGTAGTTATTAACCTGCTGCCCAGTTTCTGCATGTTAAAGCAACGATGGGGAAATGCTGTCCCCTCAATGCTAATGTAAACCCTGGTTGGATAAGGATTTAAATTGGATATGAAGATGAAATCTGACGCATAGTTTCAGTGTTAAAACTGATAAAATAATTGCTGTCTGTGGTTCTATATGGGCTGTGGCAATAATTTAGAAAATAATAGCTCGTAGCAACATATGGAAAAAAAAGAACTATGAACTAGTTCATTTTTGGAACTGTGAACTTAGTTCATAATTTTGAAGTATGAACTATGAACTGAACTAGTTCATTTTAAACATTTTGAACTGAACTTCGAACTTTCCCAACAGTGGTTGCCTTTTTGCTAGGAAATTAAGTAACGCATAATCAGGTGGTCGTGACCCCCCTGTTGTCCCCGACTCCTTTTAAAGTAGTGGCTTTGGAGGAGGAATGTCCAGAGGCTTTTCCAGTTTGTGGAGTCACTCAAGAGGGAGCTGTTCCAGACCCCACAGCGATCCTACTTTAAACCCTCTAGGAGAGACAGCTTAAAAGATGATGTTCTTGTGGGGAAATTATTGATTTTCCACAAAATCACTCTGGTTTTGCAAAAAAGCGCCAGTTTAGTGTGAAAGGAAGTCCAAAACAGAGAGAAGATGTGTTTTTCAAATGTAGTCTCTGTCCGCCTGTTTGAAACGATTCAGGCACCAATTAATCACCTGCTGCTTTTCATTCAGCCTCAGTAGTGTAGTGAGGCTCTCTCCCCCCTCAGTAGTTCTAGTCTTTACCGTCTCCCTTCATCTCTGACAGATGAAAAGCAGAGCACAGAGGAAGTGCCACATCGTGCTGAACCACGCCGTCTGAGCTGACAGCACAGCAAAGTGTCCAAACAACCTTTCCCCAAACAGTTGCCTTTTCCAGCTCCCCCTAATTGGTTGCAAATGCCTTTAAGGATGAGCCAGTTATGGTCGTCAGGAGTTTGTATACTCAAGGCTCAGGCTCTTCTGGCTGTTCTTACACAATGCAGCTCAATTAAAGCTGTTTTTAGCTCAGTTTTATGAACCTTTTTGAAGGAGGCTCTGTTCACTATTTCATATTACAGCATTTAATGCAAAGAGTTATTATTATAGACAGGGTTCCTTTGTCAGAGATCAGACCAACATGCGCTGATGTGTGTGTTGGCCTGTGTAATTGGCTTCTGGTAAACATGTCTGGGGCGCTTCATGGTGCAGAATGTGGCATTGATTTGGCTTTTGTCATGATGGTTTCTAACCAAGTGAAACGTCTCAGATGAGGATCTTTTCATGTATATGTCTGCCTGCTTTTGGACTTTTCAAAGGGTTCATGCTCAAGCTAAAGTCAAGATGTTAATCATCTGAACGCAAGTGTTTAGAAGGTCTCTGTCAGTAGTGTGGTAAACGAGTGTGTTTGTGTTGTTTTTGTTTGTTTGTGCATTTGTATTGTGTGAGTGTATTTATTTGTCTGTAGTTTGTTATATGTGAGTCAGTATTGCATTACATTTGCATGTGTTATGGTTGTGCGTGCTGTACACTTGTATTTTTTGAGTGTTTGTATATGTTCAGTGTCCAGGTCTTGGTTATGTCCAAGTGTGTGTGTGTGTGTGTGTGTGTGTGTGTGTGTGTGTGTGTGTGTGTGTGTGTGTGTGTGTGTGTGTGTGTGTGTGTGTGTGTGTGTGTGTGTGTGTGTGTGTGTGTGTGTGTGTGTGTGTGGGTGTGTGTGTGTGTTCCAACGCTGCTGTGTGCCAGCATCTCATTCCTGCATAGGGCCATCGGCCTCCACCCATCAATCAAACCTGGCAACTTGAGTCACTAACAGTTTTCCACCACTTCCTGAGAAACTCTGTGATCCAAAAAACTGGACTTATATGGCAGGCCAATATTGGTGTTGGAAAAAAAATACAGTCATCCACTGCTAATCTGTTGGACCTAAAGTTTGAACGGCTTTAGTGCCACACACACAACCATGTCTCCTAGAAATTCTGTCTACATGGTACTAATTTGTTTTTCCAGCCACTACAGCAACCTGAACCCAGCCAGCACTCCAGCGGCGGGTGCTATAGGCAATAGCAGAAAGTTTAATGCTCCATCGGGGAACAGGACCATATTAGCCCCCCATGCACTGGCACATGCGTCGCGCCGAAATCAAGGCCAACATTGACCATCCGGACGTCTCCGGTCCACCCCCATCCCCACCGGCGAAGTAATACTCCCAGCGGCAGGATGTAACCCTCTCCCACGGCGCTAAAAACATCCGATAGAGGACACGGACATGTAAATTATATAGAGATATTGTGAGCTGCTGGCTAATGTTAGCTTGCTTGCTCGCTAACTGGTCAGCTACAGTACATATATAATCGAAGTAATTACGTGGGAAACACTGCGCCTATTTCATTTAAATGACAGGCTGTACTGTGAATAAAACGTTATTGCATCAACTCGTCCGTAAACAGATATATTAACTCGTCCATCAACAGATACATTTTTCACAGGCAATGGTGGTTTCGAATGAAGACAACTCCCATGATCCCATTCAACCTCCCGACATCTTCAAAAGTCTGTGTTGACATCCATTGCTTTGATTGAAAATTGGCAGAAAATTACATGTACATTTAATCTAGTCTTGCCAAAACGAATAATTTTTTTCATTTCAGTCAAACTGATTTCACATAAGATTTTATCTGATATATCTTATCATTATCTGATGAAAAACGGAGGTGCCTACCAACGTTATCCTCACTTCACAACTGACTTTAGCAGTTTAACAGCTCAACTCAACTGTCCTGCTGTTATTACAGACGTGAAGTAATCACAGACACTGAACTGGCCTGCTGTTATTACAGACATGTTAAGTTATCACACAAAAATCCATCTTGTCAGGCTTCAAGTAATGCATTTGAATGACAATATTGGGTGCACTTCACCACCAAGCCGCCAATTGGGGCGCCAACAAGTATACACTCCCCAATAGTACTTGTTGCCAATGTGGGGAGCAAGGTGTAAACTATTGGACCAATTTGGGAGGCATCAGAACACTAATTTGTTTAGGTAGTTTTATGCAGGCTACACTAGCTACCATGCTGTTGAAAAAAAGCCTGACGAGTTTGGGGATTTTCACAAAGAAACAATAAACAGGAGACAATTCATTTTCAATTCACCTCGGACACAGAGTGTGGAAAGTGTGTCTGATCCTCCCGAACGGGTGAACGTGTGTGCGTGTGTGTGTGTGTGTGTGTGTGTGTGTGCGCGTGCGTGTGTGTGGACAGTAGAGGAAGAAAAGTTGCAGCAGATTAAGTGAAGACTGAAAAACATAACTATTATGGTACAAACATTTATCCCGCCATGTGGCATATAGTGCTCTGAGATTTACTCGCCAAACCATAAACCTGCTAAAACATAAACCTGCCAACATTTACCCTGGGAGCATTTTAGCATGCTAATGGTGCTCTTTAGCTCAAGTAAAGCCTCACATTGCCCTAGGATGGCTTTTTGGGTCTTTTCACACGAGTAGCTTTTTCACAGTGTTTCTACTATCTGCCATAGAATAGTCCCAAGAAAAACACCAGGGTCTGAGATTATTCTAACTTTGAATAAACTGACCCTTTACGTTTTTGTACCCCTTTAGGGACTGCTCAACTTCAGGTTAGACTACTTTTAAAATTGCTATGTATTTCAATGGGAAGCATCTTTCGTGATCACAGAACGATTACGGTAGCGAGTAGTATTGAAATCCAGGGAGGTTGGTTGGGGTGGTGGATGGGTCAAACAACGCAGGACTTTCACACCGGAGACCGGGGATTGCGTCCCGCGTGTTGCATTTCCTTTCCGTGTTCTTCTTTTCCTAACCACAACCGTCCCGTTGTTGTCGCTGTCTCTTGCGTGTGATGTGTGACCCCCAGAGCAGCCCAGTGTCATGGCAGTTCATGAAATGGTCACGTTCCCATTTCGTGGTGACCACCACGAAATCAACTAGAAAAACGTGTCCCTGTACATGAATCAATAGATCAAAATAACGTGACCATTTCACGAACTGCCGTGAGACCGGGTTGCACAGTGTTTTAAGGCCATTGTAGGAAAAAAATTATGTTACAGGCCCGTGAGAGAGGGGTAATATTCCAAGAAAAAAGAAGAATTTCTGAGATTGAAGGTGCAAATTTACGGAAAACTTTACTCTGATATTCTCTGATATTAAAGTGGTAAATTTGGAATTAATTACTTCCCTGCAATTTTCACACTTTGCAAAGTCATTCAGTGGGCATGATTGGACCTTTTGGCGGGCCGTGTTCTGTGACTTTGTATTCATCAAACTGACGTCCTATTTGGCACGAGGAAGAGACTGAGAGAACAAGATGGTCCATGGGCACGTCCAGCGGAACGCCTGGATGCCAGAATGGAGACGCTCAGGCAGATACCTGCACTGTGTCATCCTCAGTACAGAGTGGGGAGGAGGAGGAGGAGGAGGAGGAGGATGTGGGCCGGGGTCTTCCTTGCTGCCTGCCGGATCTCCTGCTGTTCACACGGAGGGGGAGGACTGTTTGTTTAAGTGGCTCCGCATGGCAACCACTTTTGAGCCGCTCCTGCGAAAACCTCCGCTGGCTCAGCATGGAGGTGGGGACGGCGCATCCCCAGACGAATAAACACTGACACTTTCCTCTCCTTCCTCACTCCCCCACCCAACTGCCCCCCTTCTCCCTTCCTGAGGGTCCCTCATTAATGCTGCTAGGTTAATACTGGGCATTGATTGGCATCCAAACTGAAAAGTAATGCATCGGTATCATCATCATCATCATCATGTGGGACACAGTAACCTGCTGCGTCATCTCTTTTTGTCATCTCTCTTCCCTTCTACAGCCATTTTATTTCCCGTTCTGACTGATGGATGCCCAGACATAATCCAGACTAATCTCTGCAATCTTCAAAGTTTTATGGGCACTCACCTGTGACAGGGCATGTGTTAAAAGGTTTTTAATTTTATTTATCTTAGCTAATTCAGTCAGTTTAAAACTGAATTAAGTGTTGAATTGTAGTATTTTCAGGGATTACTTTTCAACATAAATTGGGCGTCGCCGTTTAAAACCAACCTGTACATGTTACCGCTCCACCAGAGATGCATTAAATATAAAAATGTCATGTGTCCAGTGATTGATAGCAAGGACTGTGCAACATTGTGCACCACTGACAAGAAAACCCTGAATAATTCACAAGCTTTGACCAAACCAGCTGCTGTTTTAATTATGCAGTGGCCTCGGGAATACCAGCAGTTTTCAGAAAGACAAAACTCTAACTACTGACTGACTGAATGTGTGCAGACAGCAACCACAGTAACAACCCAAACACCTGAAACAAACAAAACCACCTTTCTCTTTCAGACATGGACGAGTGTGAGAATGACTACAACGGAGGCTGTGTCCATGAATGCATCAACATACCTGGCAACTACAGGTGCACCTGCTATGATGGATTCATGCTGGCCCACGATGGACACAACTGTCAGGGTAAGACCAGTCTCCAAGACATTTCTCCTCTCTGCGTGTGTTTCTGTTACGGTAACAGGGTTGATGAAATTGATGGACTTGATAATGGATGGATGGATGGATGGACTAAATGACTGTAGGGGCTTGTACAATTTCTTTTATTAGAAAATGAATGATAATCTATCATTGGTGTGTATCATTGTGTGTGTGTGTGTGTGTGTGTGTGTGTCCCTCTAAGCCCGTCTGGCTCAGCTTGTCTCTCTCCAAGGAGTCCCTCTGTCATTGTTTGGAGGGTTTCCGTGATCTGTGCTGCTTTGTGATTGTTTCTGTATACTGTTGGAAGAGCGCGCGGGGTTGAAGAGTTCTCCTACAGATATCTGGCTGTGCTTTATTACTGACAGATCCAGCCCATTTAGCCCCAGTGCTGCGTTATTGACTTAGTGTCAGTCAGAGTAATGTTTTTTTCTGCCCTGTGCAACATGTAGTTCTGCACGGATGTGCTCAAACACATTTCATCCTGTCAGTCCTCAGCTGCTGACTGACGAGAGCAAAATAAAATCAGAAACATTAAAAAACATGTCGGTTTGGATGTCCATGTGTCTTTGGTGGGATATGTTTTGGCATGTGTAAGTGTTATAGCTCATTCTTTGAGCCTTTGGAGAGACTGAGTGAGAGATTGAGTGCTAAAAGCAGCAGCCAGCAGTGCAGAGTAGCTGCTGAGTTGTGGATTCCCCTCACAGGGATGACTTTCAGACAGCTGATATAAAGCAGAGTTAAAGAATTCAAATGTTCCTTAAGATGTTCATTAAAAAACATATTGAGGTTCCAAGTTGCATCTGTGGTTTCTGTTGGAGTAAAAGTTTAAAACATTGGCCACACAAATAAAGTAACGTTTTACAGAAGTTAAACTGTCATTAATCACGAACAAACATGATTGTTTTTTTTTACACCACAGTGCCAAACCACGGAGCGATTAGAATAGAATAAAACAGGTCTCACCCAGGAAAATATAAACACAAGACATAAAAATGTCACTTAACAGAAGACATTATGATCTCTCAATTGTACAACAGTCATTGCAATCATACCCATCATGTACATCCAACACTCTCATATTCAAGTTTACTGTAGTTTGTGGACCACATGAATTACATTTGGGATAGAAGAGCCTGTAGATGTTTTTATTTCCCAGGTGGTATTCTATAGCTTCGCCCTAAAGGAAGCAACTCAAACTCAGGGTGGAGGGGATGTATTTTGTCATTGATGATGGACAGGGCTTTCCTGTGTACAGCTGTGCTGTCCCTGCTGTCTTAAATCAACACTATGTAACTTTTCCCTCTTTGGTCCCCTTACAGGTTGTCTAGATTGTGTTTGTCACATTTTATTATGTGAAATTAGAAGAGATATCAGTCTTTGAGAATGTAAAAACTGTTTTATGAAAAGGCTTTTTATTGACTGACTGACTGATGTGGGGTGTTCATAGCATTTTGCTCACTGGCTAGTTAGTGGAATGCAGACATGGGAGTCACTGATAGAAATGGCTTTACAAAAGCAGGAATCACAAGTCTCACATGTTAAACACGGTTTAACCCAACTCAAATGTTGAATGAAATGTATAAAACGAAGGGTGAAGTAACATAATGTAGGTCTAATCCTATAGTTCAGAGCTACTTCCTGCTTCAGTTTGCAGAAATGGCCTATACATGAGTTTTGGTTCTTTGTAAATAGACGTAGTGTGTTATGAGAGTTAAACCCAAACCAACAATGTAGCTGATTATTAAAGTTTTGGATAAAATGTACATATAACTTCATCATATTAGTTTTTTACTGGCTAAACAGCTACTAGGCCAATAATGTTCCCATGACACACTTATTACAAGTATGGATGCAAATACAATCCGACATATTAATGCAACCGAGCAGACTCAATTCTTAGTTATGCCCATATTCGACAAATTGTTATGTAATTCATTCTGCATCAAATGCATCCTAACATAACCCTTTTTAAAATTCACCTTGAGTGGAATTTCTTTGTGTCGGAGGCTTCTGTTCTTTGACCCCAGAGGCCATTGTAATGCTGCTGTTTGCCTTTTGTCTTAACTGTAGAAAACCGCAATTTGCTGTAGCATCACTGACGTCAGCTTTGATTTTGGATTTCAGAGCCAGAACATCTAAAATTTGGGAAACGTACTTCTCACACGTAAATAAATCACACATGGCCAGAACTGCTTTGAAACGGTACTGTAATCATTCCACCTGTTCATACTGGTTGTTTGGAGATTACATCCTAATGTGCTTCCAATGGAAGTATCTGAAGTTAATATGAGCTGTCCGAGTTAGACAAATCAAGGCATCTTCTAAAGTTACAGTCACAGTTTTTGGTTCAGAATTCCGTGTCGTTGCTGTGCTGCAGTGGAGGGATAATAACCCAAAGAGGAACATTTGTACTATAAAGACTGTCACTTTAGAAGATATCCACTGTATAACTCAGGCTGCTGAAGCCTCAAACTACCTTTCAAATCCATTAAAATTACCTTTGGATTGTGGATTTTGTTTTAGATTTGAAGCACAAAAGGAAGGTATTTGTTTAAACAGGATGAATGATGAATGATTACAGCAAGCAGAAACAGTTTATATTTTCAAACCAGCATCTAGTGTTCATTAAAGGAACTGCAGTTAAAGTCATTCCCACAGGAGCTTTAGCCGTGTCTCAGTATCCACAATCTCTCACAGTGAAGCTGGTGTGTGACATCGGATCACCCTGAGAGACATGATGGAAACAACTATAAAAAATTAAACCCTGGTTGTTAAAGAAAGAAATAGACATTTTCCAGTTTTCTATATCAGAGCAGTGGGTTAGAGAGATGCTGTCTTTGTAACTGTGTCTGACTGTTTTGTGTTGTTTATTTCCTGTAAATGGGTCCTGACTGTCTACAGCCGTTAGCTCACTGGTTAGCTGCTGTGTCGTTCTATGTGTTGTGGTTAACTGAAGAGAAGGGGCGTGAGGTTAGTGGCATTTCACCACACGTGTTTGTGCCGCCAATTCAAACGATACCAACTGAGTCATGTGTGAGAGCTGTCATCACCTGCTCTTTACGGCCTGGCGGGAGGAAGCCAGCCCACGTCTGACTTCAACCCAGAGGCTCGCTTTATTGGATGCTCGCTGGATGCATGCAGCCTTAATGAACTGCTGCTAATTAAAAGCGGGTTACTGAGTTCAAACAAGGCAGTAAAGCGTGAAATCAGACAATCAAAGCCAGTACAGGCTATGTGAGTCGTCTTTCCTTTCGCTTTGCTTATTTCTACCTTCCTCTCTCTTTATTTTACTTGTTCTTTCTTGTTTCTCATTTGGCGTTGTGCATTTTGTTCCACTTTAGTTTGAATCAGCTTCACTCTTTCTTTCTCTCCTCTGTTCTTTGAGTGGTCACTAAGACTATAGAGGTGCTATATAAATGCAGTCCGTTTACCATTTACCATTTATTTCTTAGTTGCTTCTTTTCTTCCCTCTACGTTTTCTCTTGTCTTCTTTCACCATTTTATAATTCGTTCCTATCTTTCCTCCATGGTGTCACTTTCCATTCCTCTTTTCCTTCTGTTTGTTTTGTTCCAACAGTTTGTTTTTTGTTCATTTCTTCTTTATTTCTTCCCTTTATGATTTCCTTCCTTCCTTCCTTATGTCCTTCTTTCCTTCATTCTCTTACCATATTTGTTTTCTTATGTTCTTCGGTGGTGGAGATGGTGCAGTGGATATGACACATGCCTTTGGTGTGGGAGATCTGGGTTTAATTCCCACTGGGATCCATCAACCAATGTGTCCCTGAGTAAGACACTTAACCCCTAGTTGCTCCAGAGGCGTGTGACCTCTGATATATAGTAATTGTAAATCGCTTTGGATGAAAGCGTCAGCTAAATGACATGTTATATTCTTGCTCCTCCTCTCTTTTTTTCCTCTCCTCTCTTCCTTTTTTTTCCTCCTCTCCTCTCTTGTTTCCTCTACTCCATTGTTTCATCTCCTCTCTTTTTTCCACTCCTCCTCTCTTCTCCCCTCCTATTTCTTGCCGTTTGTCTCTCAGAGGTGAAGTTCTGCTCTATCTGATGTCTATATTGCTGAACGTCTGCATTTAAACAGACTGATGGAGGAGACACTGCCTCACTGTGCCCCCCTCCTCTCTGTGTGTCTCTCCATTACTGTATCCTTCTTTTTCTTTCTCTCTCTCCTTTTCTCCCATTGTCTCTGTGTCCCTTTTCCTCCCTGACTGCCTATATGTTTCTATTTGTTTCTTAGTTTCCTTTTTAGTGTATCTCACGGCCTGTCTTGTCTATTTTTCCATCTACATCTCTCTGTGTATTGTCTTTTTCTGTCTTTTTCTCCTTCCTCTGTTCTATTATACTCTTCCTGTCTGTCTGCTGACCTTGTACTAACTTTCATCTAATTACCTTAATAGCTGTCTGGTGTCCTTTCCTTTTCCTTCTCTGCCATCATATTTTAAATATATTTGCCAGACGGATCACTGAATGTTTTTACTAGATGTTCAACCATCAGCAGGTAACAGTAGCAGAGGTGTAGGCTGACTATAGTCATTGTGGTTATAGGAATGCTATAAAGACATGCCTATTAATGTATTTAATGAGACGTTTGCTCTCTGGGCTTGTCAGTTGTCTCCGTAAAGAACAGTTCAAATGTGCTCTAATCTTGAAATGTGCTGCGGTCGTTCATGATCCAAGTTCATGATCAATAATCATTGGGGGACCTTCTGACCTTTCCCACCTGTAACAGCCAAACACCATCTCTCTGAGTTTACTTGTGAATAGGGCTGGGGCGATTCATCAACGTCAGGGCTGGACTGGGACAAAAATTTGGCCCTGGCATTTTTGGCCCAGGCGGCCCACACCCACCGTGATTGGTCAGACACATTCCCTGCAGACACTCCTCATAAAATATATATGATATGAGTTGCCTAGTGTTCTGCGTTCATGTGATATGGATCCTTCAGGAGGGGTCTCAAGACTTATCTGTTGCTCTTACACTTAAATAATTCATTCATTATGTTATGATTTATATATTTATGGTATTTGTTTTAAAACTTAAAAAATGTTCACTGTTAATTTTAACTATTGTAACTATTCATATTTTGTCGCTTTGGACAAAAGTGTCTGCTAAATCCAATAACCATAACCCTTCCCAAAAGCTACAATAAAGCTGAGAGTAGTATATGCCACAAAAAATACCTGACTAACATTAGCTAATTAAGTAATTCAAGGAACACTGATGCTTGGATCAACACCGATTTTATAGATCACAGACTTTTCAGCTACCCAACAGGCCAACTGCTAGCATTTTCAATGTAAGCTTAAAGTGCCCATATTATGAAAAAAAATCACTTTTTCTGGGATTTGGGGTGTTATTTTGTGTCTCTGGTGCTTCCACAGGTATGCAAACTTTGAAAACAATCTCTCCATGCTGTTCTGAGTGAGATACGGTTTCTGAATGTGTCCTGCCTTCAGTCTCTGGGTGAGCTGGTCAAAATCTGCACGGCTTTTTACGTAACTAGCCAAAACGAGCTGGCTAACCACAACCGTTAGCATGCTAGTGCTAGCATGCTAACCTACCTCGTTCTCAATGGCAAAGCACTGCTGCAACACACACAAGTTCACCATAATCTACAAAAGAAGTACTTACATGTGCGCCCTCCTTTAGAAGAAGTCTCCCGCTAATCCTGCCTTATAACTGACCAAAGTTGGAGAAACAACCTTTCTTTTACTGTCTATGGAGCTAACTGACATGATCTACCATCTGAGCTACTGCACATGTGCGAGTGCAATCAAAGATAGTACAGAAGAAAAGATGATTCACTCTGTAGCTAAAACAGAGACCTGAACACAAGGTGAAAAGAGGAGCTGCAGCAGTAGAGAGAGAGATGTGCAGTACAACAAAAATATATTAAACCATGTAAACCTATTCTGGTACAACCTTAAAATACAATTATGAACCTGAAAATGAGCATAGTAACTTTAACTTTAATGTTACAGCCAAACTGCTTGTTGTTGTTATGACATGAGGCGCACATAACACCTGCGTGCGCACACACACACACACACACACACACACACACACACACACACACACACACACACACACACACACACACACACACACACACACACACACACACACACACACACACACATACCAGGGAATTGCGGCAGAATCCCAGTCACAGCTGGAACCATGATTTTGGTGCCATCCTAATCCCGGGACATCATCCTGGGTGAAAAGAAACAAAGACTCCGGGGAGCAAGCTCCCAGGGCTGGGTTAGTAACACGCATTTCTGGGACATGGATGCACAGAAAAGGGAACATAGAGGAGAGAGAAGCTCAGTGTGTCAAAGGAAGTCCCCCGGCAGCATAACTAAGAGACAGGCTAAAGAGAGGTGCCTGGTCGGGCTCTAAACTCTCCCCACCCGGATCGGATTGTATCGGCCTGCCTCCCTCTACTTTGATTATGTCATTGATTATATGGTAGATGAATCTAACGACTATGAAGAGAAGCAGGTGGGCCGGGTTAGGCGGACGCTGCAACTCCTCACTCCCTAACTATAAGCTTTATCGAAGAGGAGAGTTTTAAGTGTACTCTTAAATATGGTGATGGTGTCTGCCCCCCGGACCCAGACTGGGAGCTGGTTCCACAGGAGAGGAGCCTGATAGCTGAAGGCTCTGGCTCCCATTCTACTCTTAGAGATTCTAGGGACCACAAGTAACTCGGCATTCTGGGAGCGCAGTGCTCTAGTGGGACAATAAGGTACTATGAGCTCTTCAAGATATGATGGTGCTTGACCATTTAGAGCTTTGTAGGTCAGAAGAAGGATTTTAAATTCAATCCTGGATGTTACAGGGAGCCAATGCAGAGAAGCTAATACAGGAGAGATATGATCTCTTTTCTTAGTTCTTGTCAGAACACGCGCTGCAGCATTCTGGATCAGCTGGAGAGTCTTAATGGTTTTATTTGAGCATCCTGATAGTAAGGAATTACAGAAGTCCAGCCTGGAAGTAACAAATGCCTGGAATAGTTTTTCAGCATCATTCTGAGACAGGATGTTCCTAATTTTGGCAATGTTACGAAGATGAAAAAAGGCTGTTCTTGAGGTTTGTTTTAAGTGGATGTTAAAGGATATATCCTGGTCAAAAATAACTCCTAGATTTCTGACGGTAGTGCTGGAGGCCAGGGCAATACCATCCAGAGTAACTATATCTTTGGATAATGAGGTTCGGAGGTGTTTAGGGCCCAACACACTCACCTCAGTTGTGTCTGAGTTTAACATCAGAAAATTGTAGGTCATCCATGCTTTTATATCTTTGATGCATGCTTGGAGTTTATTTAACTGACTGGTTTCGTCTGGCTTAATTGATAGGTATAGTTGGGTGTCATCCGCATAACAGTGAAAGTTAATTGAGTGTTTCCTAATAATATTGCCTAGAGGAAGCATATATAAGGAGAATATAATTGGTCCAAGCACTGAGCCTTGTGGAACGCCATGGTTAACTTTAGAGTACCTGGAGGATTTATCATTAATATTAACAAATTGAGATCGATCAGATAAATATGACTTAAACCAGCTTAGTGCGATTCCTTTAATACCAACTAAGTGTTCCAGTCTCTGTAACAGGATGGTATGGTCAATAGTGTCGAAAGCAGCACTAAGATCTAGTAAGACAAGTATGGAGACAAGTCCTTTATCAGTCCTTTATCAGCAGCAGTTATAAGGTTGTTAGTAATTTTCACCAGTGCCGTCTCTGCTATGATGCATTCTAAATCATGACTGAAAGTCCTCAAATAAACTATTGCTATGTAGAAAATCACATAACTGATTGGTGACTACCTTCTCAATGATTCTGGAGAGGAAGGGAAGATTAGATATAGGTCTATAGTTGGCTAAGACCTCAGGATCGAGGGTGGGTTTTTTCAAAAGAGGTTTAATCACAGCTATTTTAAATGACTGTGGTACATAACCTGTTAATAAGGACATATTAATCATATCTAATAATGAAATGTTAACCAGTGGTAGCGCTTCTTTAAGTAGCTTCGTTGGGATGGGGTCTAAGAGACAGGTAGATGGCTTAGCTGAAGAGACCTTTAACATTAATTGTTGAAGGTTTATAGGGTAAAAGCAGTCTAAGTATATGTCAGGTCTTGTCGTTCTTTCTAGCAGTCCTGTGTTAAAAGGTGAACCGTTGGAAGTTGAGGGCAAAAGATTAATTTTATGTCTAATTGTTATAATTTTATCATCAAAGAAGCTCATGAAGTCGTCACTACTCAGAGCTATAGGAATAGATGGCTCAGTAGAGCTGTGACTGTCTGTCAGCCTGGCTACAGTGCTGAAAAGAAACCTTGGGTTGTTCTTATTTTCTTCTATTAGTGATGAGTAATAGTCTGATCTGGCATTTCTGAGGGCCTTCCTATAGGTTTTCAGACTTTCTTGCCAATCTAAACGAGATTCTTAGAGTTTGGTGGAACGCCATTTACTTTCAAGTTTTCGTGAGATTTGTTTTAGTTTGCGAGTTTGGGAGTTATACCAAGGTGCTAGTTTCCTTTGCTTCATCATCTTCTTTTTGAGGGGAGCAACAGAGTCTAAAGTCGTCCGTAGGCAGGTCGTAGTACTGTTCACAAAATTATCAATTTGGGAGGGACTGAAGTTAAAATAAAGGTCCTCTGTTATATTAAGGTACGACATTGAGTTAAATGGTGTTGGAATATTTTCCTTAAATTTAGCTATAGCATTGTCAGATAGGCATCTAGTGTAGAAGCTTTTATTTAATTTTGTAAAGTCGGGTAGTACAAATTCGAAAGTTATTAAGAAATGGTCTGATAATAAAGGATTCTGCGGGAATAATATTAAATCTTCAATTTTGATGCCGTATGCCAGCACAAGGTCGAGGGTTTCATTGCTTCAATCACACTACACAACGCAACCTGCATTAGTTTAATCGATGACAAATGAACGTGATCGACGAAGTTCTTAATGATCAATCGTCGATCGTCGATTAATCATGCCCATCCCTAGTCGGAATAGAGGAAGATGGCAGCGCCCGTAAGCATGGACTCCTCTGAAGAAGCTGCAGCTAAAAACATCGCCAACGGTCAGCGTGCTTTATGGTCCTTCAGAGGCTCCACGCAGAGCTTTCGCCATAGCCTACGTAAGTGGCCTGAAGTTATATGTGTGTGTTGGTGTGTACGTTGATCTCTTTAGGAGAATAGCAGGGCCGGCATGTGTGTGTGTGCGTGGGGAGTGTGTTTCTCTCACTATGCCTCTAGAGTCAGTACTTGCTCCGAAGCTAATCACTGTCACTCTCTCACTCGCTCTACCACACATTTTTATGGCTCCCACTACAGTTCTAGGCAAAACCCGCCCTACAAAGCAGCCCGATTGGTTGGGGTTAGGCATTGACCTCGAGTGGTTAAGGTTCAGATAGCCGATTGGTCAGGGGATAGGAACTGAACATATCAGGTTCCGTAACCTTGCGTGAGCATGGACGCCTGGCCAATCGTAGCGCGCGAAAGCTATTGAAGGCCAGGTCTTGCCTAGTGCTGCAGTGGGTTCCATAATAACGCCAACTACCACACACTCCTCATACGCACACACACACATGCCGGCCCTGCTGTTCTCTTAAAGAGATCGACGCACACACCAGTGCACAAGTATAAACTTCAGGCCACTTACGTAGGCTGGAGCCCTGTGTTTCAATTATTTTCCTTGCTCCACACTGATGCAAAAATACATTTGCCAGTGATTATCTTAACTAAGGGTGTCACGATTTCAATTTTAAATCGAAATTTATCGAAATTAAGTCACAATCTTGAATATCGAAAATCGAGAATAAAAAAATGAAATCGTCGATACTGCCACGCCCCCATGTCACGTTAAAAAGGCACAGTTTGCAAGCTCATGTGCGTGTACCATATTCTGTGTGTTTGCACATTAGCCTAGCAGCTAGCGGAGATTCCTTCTGCTTATAGCTTTATCCCAACAAAACCGCACGGTTGAATTTCAGCCTGCATGCACGTTTTACCGCCTAAACAGAGCAGCTTATATTGGTTATATTAAAGAGAGCAACAAGTTTCAGGACTGCCCGAGTCGCCTTGCTATCGGTCTCCTCAGTTGCTGTGCTGGCTCAATGGTGTTTTAAGCCCCCAACTTCGCCTTCAAGGCAGCGCAGCGACCGACTGTCGGGTGCTGCCTTCAGGATTGTCGGTAAACTTTTTTTTTCTTTTTACTTTATTGACAAATTGTCAAGTTTCCAGTTGACTGAAGATATGTTATTGTTACATTATGTTGTTAATAAATGTTTTAAATTTGACAATGTAATGTGGTAGGCACATTGCGAACAAAGGTCAGATATTATCTTACATACATGTCTAGTCTAAAAATGGCATAGCAACCTGTGCTTTAAAAACAAGAAGTAAAAATCGAGAATTTAATCGAATCGTGACATCAGAATCGAAAATGTAATCGAATTGAGGATTTGGAGAATCGTAACACCCCTAGTCTTAACTGCATATTACTCCAGTGATGAAATAAATCCATGTCATAGCCATTTTAAGTTTTAAGTCAAGTACTTGAGTAAAAATACTGATTCTCCAAAGTTCAGTTCAAAAATCTTTAGGATAATATGCAAATAAATCATTAATTAATCGACTAATAGAAAAAAATAATCGTTAGATAAATCAATGACAAAAATAATCGTTAGGGACAGCCCTACTTGTGAAACCTGCTGTCTTTGCAAAAAGTTTATTATTATTGTATTATTTATATTTATTAGTTTATTATTATTGTATTGGAAGGAGTATTCACATCCTTAACTTAAATAAATGTGGCAATACTACCAATGCACAAATACTCCATTCATAGTAGAAGCCCCATATTCAAAGGTTTAGAGAAGCTAGTGTAGCTACAGTATTTCATTATGTAGCTAGTTGTTTTGTATGTATGATTTGAATCAGTTACTGTTAACTGTTGAAGTTACCTGTGATCACAATTAAATGTTATTTATTATGAATGCAGTGGAGTAAAAAGGAATATTTCCATTTGAAATGGAACTCCGTGCGTAAAGTATTAGAAAATAAAAAAAATGCTCAGGTAAAGTGAAAAAAATCCATGAAAGCAATATTTGAAATAGTTCATAACTCTCCACCACTGTTAAGGCTACTATAATGACAACCCATTCAGCTCATTGTTGTAAGAGGAGCACCACCTTTTCAGTCTAAAGCACCTGGTTTGACCAGTACTGCCACTATGTGTCACCAACTTATTGTATGCCGATAATGTTTAATGGTTCTGTCAGCAACTGGATGCCTTAGACTTGCCAAAGCTGAAAAAAGAAGGAATAAATGCAACTGAGAACAAAAGAGGAAAAAGCATCCTGCTCTTCTTCTTGCAGCACTATGCTGTTTGAAAAAGTAGCATATTGGTAATGAATGTTGCAGCATGTAGGGCTCAGAGGACAAAACTTGATGGATAGTTTATGGATGTTGGATATCAATTTGGAATAAGTGATGGGTCTGGGCTGTGTCTGAAAACTGACAGGCAGAGCAGCTTTTCTCCTAAATCTGTCACACACAGACTTAAAATGTGGCTGGTTGCTTGGCCTTGCAAACACTTCCAAAAGTGATGTAAGACACTATGACATGGTCAGAACTGAGAGCACAGAAGCCTTTCTTTTGGAGCAGTCAGTCCCTCCAGGATTACGCGGCCTTTTTTTTTTAGATTGTTGCGGCACAAAATGCCTGATTTCGCGGGAGCTTTTGTAAAAAATTGCAATAAAAGTTGCACTGTTTTTTCTATGTTTGTTGCAATGAAGTTGCGGGAGACAGTGAAAGTTGCATAATTTATTGAAGTAATCAAATTTGAACATATGTGTCAGTGGCTTGTTGAGCTTTACATTGTTAATTTCCTATCCTGCCCTGGGACACATTCATACGGTTTGATAAAGAACTTATTGGACTTACAATAACGAGCGTAGCTGTCCTCAATTTAGGTTATTATGTACGTCTCATCTCCGGTGTTTCTTGCATCCACCGTGTGTGTTTGTGTGTGTGTGTGTGTGTGTGTGTGTCTGTGTGTGTGTTTGTGTGTGTCGCGGGGGGAACTGCGGGCTATTTCACAAAACCAAGATAAGGGCTTAAGCCGGGATTTCCCAGTTATCCTGGCTCAATTTAGCTTTGACTCGTTTTCACAAAAGCAGAGGCACCGAAGTTACCATGGAGATTTATTCTGTACAGCTTAATCCTGGAGACCTTTCTGTTCACTCAGCAGTGGTTTTACCTTATTGTTATCAGCCTGCATTAAAGTACAACAGGTGCATATTGCTGTTCATTTAAGTACTGTTATTATTTAAAGTTGTGACCATTATTTTTTTATAATTATTCATGTGACAGTCATTGTTACTGCTATATTGCTGTATGAAGACTGCTGTTTATAATGTTGTTAGAAGTTTGATGAATATATTACCGCAGTTATTGAGATAATTAGAAAAGGCTGATAAAGTTGCCAAATGTGTTTTAAATGAAGTCAGTTACTAAGGGCAATATATAAAGTTCTATACATGTGTGTTTCTATAGTGGACCAATGCACCTTCAATTATTTTAGTTGATTAATTTGTTGTATTCTCTAACAATAAATGATTCAATAAATTGGCATTCTTAGCACACAATTTGTGTTATCCAGTAAACTGGGACTATAGTTTGGGAGGATTATACAATTATAAAAACCTATCCTGATTGTACAATCCTCCTTAATTATAGTCTTAGTTCACTGGACCAGTAACTATATAGTGTAGACTACTGTACATTCATGTAACAACAGAGAGAGGACACCCCAATGGTTTTTGACCTCATATTTTGCTGGGGGGGGTTGCACAATAACTGATGAATATACCCTGTTACATTCATGTTTACAGTGTGCATTACATTTATCACTTAATTATCTTTATAGTTTCTAGATTTTAGAGTCCAATTTCTTCAGTGTCTTTCTTTTCTATCTCCATATAAATGAGGGAGCAAAATATATGTAGAGAAGGAAACACGGCCTCTATAAAAAGTGAAAGAGATATTTATACATCATATTCTAGCGTTGTAGAAAATGGATCTTCATGGTAAATTTCCTGAGCAACATGATCTTCTGCTTACTTTTAAGGGAAAGAGTACAACGGGTCATTTCTGCAAATGATTAGTAGCCTAATCCTTGAATGGTATGATTGTGACTGTCTTAATTCAGAGCAGTGGTCAGTTAATGAATATATTTAGGCTACTTACGCATTCAGTCGGTCTGTGATCGTCTGCCTCGCTTTCTCTCGCTGTTTCATTACAGCGCCCGTGTTTCTTTTTTACAAATAATGTGTTTCACGTTATCATACTTCCACAAGAAGCTGCTGCTCACTCTGTATAAACTATGAACAAAGTGTATTCTCCATTGTAGCATCAGTAAATCTGTGATCGACCTCGCGGTCTGTTAAGGAAATCTGTGAACGTGCATCTATCCGAATTACTTCAGCCCGGCTCGACCTAGTCGCTCCTCCTCAGCCTGGCTTGGCCGTCGTGAAACGCACCAAGCCAGGCTGCACAGATTAGACTAGGTCAAGTCTCGCTTTATCGGTTATCCTGGATTTATAAATTCTACTTTTGTGAAACAGCCCCCAGAGCAGCAGCCCCGCCCCTTGCAGAGAGACGACAGGATTGAAACAGCAGCAGCTTCAGCAACTTTACAATGAAAAATCTTTACAGCGTACATTGATGTTAAAATGTATACAGGTTGGCAGGACGGTTTGAAATGTTTTGCACAGTCTTTCGATGTACGTTTTGTTGGTAAATGTGAGATGTTCGAGTCACACCATACACACGTCTCATCTTCATATCAGAAACAAGGAAATGATCAACCCGTTCTCACTCCCGTGGGACTGCAGGGATTGGTTGAAGTCGCGGGAAACTCCGGTTATTGGTCAAATTTGCAGAAAAGTTGCAGTGATTGGTCAAAATTGCGAGTCGCAACAAATTCACGGTGATTGGTTGAATTTGCGTGAATTGGCGCGATTGCGACATCGTGAAATCCTGGAGGGACTGAGAAGTACAGATATAGGCAATTGTCTTCTTAAATAGTGCTTTGATCTTATAGGTAGAGGAGAGATCAAGATTCCTTTGAAACAAAGATCCTTCATTTGGAAGAAGTCTTGTGTGTGTGTGTGTGTGTGCTCTGCTACAATATGTCACATTTGATCAGTCTCTTTTACAGTAGGACACTGTTGTATCACTGTTCATAATGAATTTTTCATGAGAATTTTTCATTCTTTTAAAGGGATACTTCACCGATTTAGCATTCAGCTTTGTATCAGTAGAAACCCGGTAGTATTTCTGAATGACCGTGCTTCCCTCCCTCATATCCCCCTGAGAGGGGAGATCTCTGCATTAGGGGTATGGAAAACATTCCTCCAATGACGCAAAATGACGATTTTTGCGTCATTGGAGGATGTTTGGCCAGAGGCAAAGAACTACAGCCAGTAGTAGGACCTACTTCCGCATGTTTTCAACACGCCCATCACCCAAAGCGAGCCGATCTCAGCCGGAAAAAAAACGAAATGTCAGCCATCTTTAATCCTCGCTAAACAGGGGTCTCTCTTCTCAGCAGCAAAATTTTACAAAATGATGTGCTTTCAAACTACCGCACACGTGTACCACCGGAATACATCGCTACAGATCGGAGAATATGCAGGGAAAGTTATTACAGACGGAATAATCGGCCCACTACGAGAGCTTCGCCTGCCCGGAGACCAGCACGGAGACCAGCACGGAGACCAGCGGACTCGCTCGATGCCCCAAGCCGGGGAAGTGGACATCCTCATCCGCTAGGTGGGAAGCTAATGCTAGCCGGGGAGAAGGCACATCCAGAGCGAGCTAATGCTAGCCGGACACCTGTCCTATCAATCCTGATTGAAAGTGTCCGTTCATTAAACAACAAACTGGACTACATCCAACTTCAACGAAACTCCCAACGCGAGTTCAGAGACTGTGTTTTTTGTTATCGTGGAAACATGGCTGAACAACAGTGAACCGGACTGTCCAGCTACCAGGCCTGCTAGCCCTCCGACAAGCCGAGCTAGAGATGCTCTGTATGAAGGTGAGCTGTGTTAACACGGACTGGTGCAGAAATGGGGTGATTTGTATCCAACTAACTGCTAACCGCTGGAGTTTGTGACTGTTACATGGCGACCATTCGACATTCCACGCTAATTCACGGCTGTGTTTATACTCGGTGTTTACAGCCCACCAAGCCTAATGCTGGTATGCTTAGCTGAACTTTACGGAGCCCATAATGTGTGTGTGCACTAAAGCTAGCCTGTTTCGTATGTCGTTATATAGCTAATGCCGTTTTTATATATTTTAAATGTGTAACACCACTTGAGCCACGATGAAACGTTGTTTTGTGTATATTGTTGAAATAACAATAAAACACACTGAGTTGAGTTGAATGCCTCGGAGTCTGTCTGTCAAGCGGTAGGCGTGGCTTGGGAGTGGACTCAAAGCAGCGAAGCGAAGTGCATTCTGGGATTTGGTGTCTTTAATCCATATGAGCCAAAAACACATTTTCTGGCTTTTCTCAGACTAGAAGGCACCAATTTCAATTTTTTTTCACATTTCTGCTACATATGTGACCCAATTTAAAGATACATTCAGCTTTCCAGCGGTGAAATATCCCTTTAAGATCGGTCATTAAAACTTCCAAAAGCAAATCAATTGATTTTATAAGGTGGAATAGAATGATATTAGTTTTGATTATTGTTATTTCACTCAGTAGTGTTACCCTAACCAAGTGAATGCTTACTTCTTGCATGGTCTCTCTTTGCTGTGTGTTCATTAAGGACAAAAAAAGTTTCTTGCTGAAGTGCACCAGATCAAAAACATTCAATACTATTAGGCCTACTCGAATTCACGTGAATTTTCACAGTTGGGGACTCATATTTCCGATTATTCTGACACTACATGAATGCAGCACAAATGCCCAAGCTTGCAATGTGGTTGAAAGTGAAAAATAATTTGTGTATCAGCCCCATCATCCAGAACAGCTCCAACATGTTATGGGTTCTTCCATGGCCCATGCCACACCCTTCCACCAAATTTCATTAAATGTGGGCCAGTCGTGGGCGCATGGGTAGCTCATGTGGTAGAGCAAGCGCCCATATACAGAGGCTCAGTCCTCGACGCAGCGGCTCAGGGTTCGAGTCCGACCTGCTGCCATTTCTCCCTCTCTTTCTCCCATTTGCTGTCCACAGCTTTCCTGTCTATTAAAAGCTAAAATGCCCCCCCCAAAAATAAATAAATAAATTTGGGCCAGTTGTTTCTCTGTAATCTTGCTGACAGACAGACAAACCGAGCAGAAAACAGGACCTCCTTGGTGGAGGTAATTAGTTTGTAAGCAAAGGTGTTGAGATGACTCATAGTTTTAAAAGGAGCCTGTATTATGTGGCTTACTTTGATGCGAGCAGCATGTCTGTTTTTGCAAATGTGGTCTGATATCTAAATTTGGAAAAGAATACCTTATTTTCACATTTCAAACCCCATAAAAAAGTAATAGGATTGTTGGTAGAACAATACTCTGTCCAGAGGATTACTGTAGGTTGTATTTCAGACATGATACGCGTTATCTAGGCTCTATATTTAGCCCACTTTAAGAAGATATAGGACACTGCAGATTGGGTCAGGCGTTCCTGTGGATTGACTCATGGATACCATATCGTCACCAGCCTCTCTGATGCTTCATGTTCACTGTCATCGCTGGCTGCCGAGGTAAATAGTGCCCTGTGATGTATGGCAACCATATAAACGGGTCTTTGAGAGACTGACATGTTGGCCTATTGTCTAATCGCAGTTTCCAACCTTTGTCTCCACGCTGCCCGTCAACAAGGACCTCAGTGTTGGTTATAATGTCTCACTCTCAAGTGTCTCATTCAGCAGGAGGATTTACTGTATGAATAAGGGCACGCGATCGCACATGCGCCCTACCTTATACCATTTATACATGCATACCAGTGATGGAGTACTCGAGTCCTGGACTCGGACTAGAGTCCTGGACTCGGACTAGAGTCCGACTCGAGTCTCTATTCTCTGGACTCGTGACTCAACTTGGACTTGGATGAAGTTTCTGACTTAATAGGTTATAAAATAATATAATTATTATTATTACACTTTTTCCTGTTTTGGCCGGGATCTCTTTTTTTCCTCAGAGCCACACATGCTTCTCAGTTGGACAGCGCTACCGCTCGCTCTCCTTGCTTGACAACACACTCACTGACGTCACTCACTTAATACTGTATACATGGTATAAAAATAAATAAAACTTGTGTGCAAATGAATTAATGTAATGCAGAACTACTGTTAGATACGCGCTTCTTTAGGGACACGGACACCTAATCTGTAGCCCCCCCTTAGGTCTGAACCTTCCGAGCTCCGCCTACATGTCGAGTCGGTCCAGTCAGAGCCGATAGTCTTTCTCTATCACTCTGGGTCCAGTGAGTCCACACGAAGCAAACTAGTCCCTTCCATATACAACCAAACACGGACGTAGCTGTATCCCTTCTTTCCTCAACCACAAATGGCCTCCAGGCCCATTTGCTCCGCTGTTAGCTCTGCCGTTAGCTAGTTGTTAGCTCTGCTGTTAGCTCCGCCGTTAGCTGTAGCGTGTGAAGCTAACGCCAAAACTTGTCACCGGCTCTGTGTAACTGAAGCTGCTCTTTTAACATCCCTGCTCTGTGCATTCACATATGAGAGCAGCGCTTGTCTCCCATAATCACACTACTAGCTGATTGGCTTATTTTGTTCCAGATGGAGTCTGGAGATGATGTGGGGTACTTATTGTTTACTGTTTACATCTTACTTTACATAGGCTACTTCAGGCTATTGCAGCTAGCTCAGGGGAGAGACTGTATGACACTAGGTGGTACAGCCTGAGACATGCACAATAAAGAAAATTGCCTTCTGTATTTTTGTTTAGCTTTTCCCTCCATTGTACCGAACCGTGATGTCTCAACCGAGGTATGAACCGAACCGTGACTTCTGTGCACCATTCCACCCCTAGTTCACACAGCCATCTAATCATCTAATCACACCTGTTGACATTCTTGTGAAATGTTGGTGTTATCATCACAAAAGGTCTACATAAGCACTGGCTAATTGAATGGGCATCAAATCAACACTTTTTGTGATGCTTTGTGTTGTGTGTGATTACCAGTTATATGGCCACTTGGCCAGTGTGAATGCAAATGGAAAAAATGGTTTTGGGGGAGAGTATAACTGTTGAGAAGTGGACTGTCACTATAAATACGTTCTTGGTCGGAAAGAGACTCATGTTCACATTTGGAAAATGCAGGGAGGTGCGCCCTGGGTCATGAAGTTCGCCTACACAGATTTTACATCCAAAGCTGGAAAGAGCAGAGCTATGTTGTGTGTGTAATCGCACAATTGAGGAAAAGACTGGGACAACTTCAAACTTTAACAGACACCTGTCAGGGCTGCATCCAGAAAAGTCAGTAAAATGCTTTCCATTGGCTAACGTTAGCTTTAGCTTATGCCACTTCGTTTTATAAGCCCGCAACCAAGCATTGTCTGTGTGGGGTTTTGACATGTTTAACCACAGTTGAGTACGCTATATCGGCATTGCTATCCTTGTAAACTACACCCCGTTCACATAATCCGCACCGCGGTAAACCGCTCTGCTCCGGCTGTGTTTTCTTATGGAGAGAGCGGTGGAGACAACTCGGAGGAAAGCGATAACGTTACCCGTAGCGGCGCGCACCACTCTTGCTTGCCGCCGAGTGCTGTTTTTAAATTTCTAGTTATTTCAATTTAACAGCTTAATGACGGCAGTAAAACTCTATTTCACACCATGGTGGTTATACTTTCCAGTTAATTTGTGGTTCACATGCGTGCCGAACCGCAGTGTTCGTTACACCACTGCTGTATATTCATCATCACTGATAATTTATTGATCAATAGAAAATGTATTTCAAAATAGAAAACATTGAACTTCCTAAAGTTTTGTATTCATAACACAATTGTATTTTTAAAATTAACTACTGGTAATAGTAAATCACTCAATAGCTGACTGGATTGAATTCTGGATTCAGTGAGACACTTAAAAAACTCTAAAACACCTAAAAAATATGCTGTATGGCAGAAAATAAAGTCAGTAAATAAACTCCCTTTGCAATCGTGACAGTGGTGTCATTTTTCTTTAATGTAGACTCTCTTTTATAATTATATCAACTCTTTAAAGGTACCAGGGTGGAGAAATGTAGGCAGTCTTGAAATATAACACAGACTCAACCTTGATGACTCGACTCAGACTCAAACACAGGTAATGGTGACTCGACTACAACACTGATGCATACACACAATTAATACTGGCAGCCTGTGTCCATCCAGACACAGAAAGTGTCTTGTCTCTCGTATGACGAGCTATCATAACACCGCGCGGCAGTGCTGGGCCTTGAATCAGCTGAGATGAGTTCAAAGTAGAGCTTAGATCGGGCCTAAAAAATCAAGCCCGACCCTGTCCGAGCCTGTGCACATTGTGTACGAGGCTGGCCCGGCCCGACACATTAACTGTCATTATGAGGCCGAGCACAATTTAAACCCGACAATTTTTGAATACGTGGGCCATTATAACTGACGTTCTCAACTACAATTTAAGGGTTGTTTGATCTACAGAAATCTGTTTAGAAGTATCTTAATGAATAATGCAACAAGGACGAAGCACGGAAACTGCGCTGTTTGTTTATTCAGAATGGAACGGATCGCAAATGGATCGGAATGAAGAAACGTAAAACAAAACTCGAACCATAGCTCCTTCAGCCGAATAGTGTCGGTAACAGATCAAGGCAGCAACATAATCAAAGCCCTGGAATCATATAGGAGACTTTCTTGTCTCTATCACCTAATTAATACTGTCCTTCGCCACAGTCTGCATGCTGACGCACTGGCCGACAACAGCGCTGTAGATGGGGGAGACACGATGTAGCGCAGTTTACCTCTCACTCAAGTCAGTGCAGGACATGCACCCAGAGCTACGGGAGAAGCTGGAGAGGCATAGCTTTCTCCCCACCGAATTAGGCTACCGTAATAAAGTAATGATAAAAAAAAGGCCCAGCCCGAGGATAGCGGCGGAAAATATCGGACCGGCCCGTGGGCCGTGTCGGGCTCGGGCAGAGAATCTTAATTCTAGTTCAAAGATGCTGTAAATTAAGATCACATGTCTCCCATGACGTGTGGAAATGTAGGACCTGCTAACTGTCTGCATTGTGACTCAATAATATTTAATGTCAAGTCTGTCCTCAGAAGACATTTGTTGTAAGCTTTTGGGTGCAGCCGCAGAGCGACACATTAAAGCTCAGTGCAGCTGGAGCGGAAATTAGCTTTGATGTAACCCTTCAGACTGATGCTCCTAAATGCACTTGGAGTAAACTGCAGCATTAAAGAGCAACAGCTCCATTTGAAAACAACATTTTTGTCCAACTTGTTTGTTTCTCCATCAAAGTTCACACTCAATTTATGTCTTATTTTTCTCGCACGCTCTGGGCCTGCCTGTGAAAAACAATAAAGACTTTGTGGCTTTTAATAGACCTAAAGCATGATATTGAGAAACCCCCAGAACTCTGTGGTGTTCTGAATGAGCTTTGGATGACAAGCTACACTTTAGAAAAGGTTTGCGTGAGTGGGTAGGCAGGAAGTCACTTCATCATGTCCCAGATGCACTGTGTCAACATGGTAGGGCACTAATTGATTGTACCCTGATTAAAGAGCGGTGCTGTTCGGTTCCTTTCTTCCTTTTCATTTTGACTTTATTTATTTGGTTTTGGCGTGGACACAGCTGGGCTCAATGTGTCGGATCATTTGGTGCCCTCTGTGAATGTCTGGTGCGCTTGCGAGAGTTTATTTTCCTTCCAACGTGTCCTTTTCATTCCACGGTGAGATCTGAGAGGTGGCTGCGCAGCGGGGCATCAGCGAGCGCAGTGTGTCACAGAGAGGTCCAACATGTAACAGACAGGAGGTGGGAGGACGGGGGCAGATAGACTCAGGCAACATTTGCAAAGCTCACATGGAGCGATCCAGTCCACATTAATGAAAGCCACTTGATTTTAAAATATGGGACCAAAGAGTTATTAAAGGATAGTTTCAAAACAAATATAAAATTTGAAAAAACAGGTTTTTAGCTAGTCCTCCTTTTCATAATGACCCTTACCTATTGACCCTCCTAATGTAAGTGATCCACATCCAATAAATGTATGTATGTATTCAAATGTTAATCTATATTTGCCATTCTGAGATAGACACATGAAGTGGCTATCATCCAAAGTTAAAGTCCTTTTAGCGACACAATTCCCTCTTTATGTTACTGTCCCTGCACTGCAGCTCAACAGGGAAACACTAAAAAGACTAACTTTGATATACCTCATATTGACTTCTTAGCTTAGTCTCGCATTGCCAGACCTTCGTCCACATTAATGTGGACTGGATATGTTTATTGGGATTTCTTTAAACCAATCACAATCGTCTTTGCCGTGCTAAGCGCAGTACGGAGCCTCGGTGGCTCTGCTAAATAGCCTCAGGAAGGAACTTGTTTTGGTGGAACATGTGTACGTTCAAAAGTAGTTTTAGTCGTGCAACGGAAAACTCTGATTGGACAGACAGACTGACATCCGGCCGTAAAGAGGTGCATCCGGGGAAATTTCCAGCAGCATCCGAGCAATCCCAGAAGTGGAACGTCGTGGATATAGACTAACTTCAGCTGAACTTAAAGATCATTTTTGCACAGAACGAGGACTGTGGACTGCCCATCTCTTACATTAGAATCATGTGTACGGATCACTTGACAGCCAGTAAGGACAGGAAAACATAAAATATTTCAATGTACATATGTGAATATTGTATTCAAATATGAACCTATTCTTTAAAGGATTAAAATGTGTCTATAATAAACCATAGTGTTGTCAATTTTGTAAAAATTGTGCAACTCGAAGAGTGTGAGGTAAGGAATCAGTTATCACCCTTTGTGCTTTCATTGTAGCACGTCTGTGCTGTTACTGCTTCACTGCTTTCTAGAAATCTTTTCATGAGTGTCTCATAAATGAATATCATTTTGGAATGACTTTCTTCACTTTGTTTGCATCGTGACCTACAACTCTTTTGTTTCCCGCCGAGCCTCCCCACCCTCACTCTTCTCCTGCATCGCTCTCCCTTCTCTTTGCCTCCCTTCAGCCTCACATCGGCCCCGTAACCCCTCCTTTCTGATGTGTCAAGCACATCCTCGTTGTGTCTAAACAAAATGTTATGCAAGTTTACACAAGCACAATCAAACAAAACAGAGGGGCTCCGGTCGAAACTTGCAAAATGGCCCTGTGGCCTGTGTTTATGCAGAAATGTTGGCAGAGATCAATTGGACTTGGAGATGTCTACATTTCTTCTCTCTCTCTCTCTCTCTCTCTCTCTCTACCCCCCCTCTCCCCTACACCCTGGAAATTAAATGCATCAGTCATTAATGGCATCTGTTATGAGATTTGCTAGGAAGTGAAATGAAAACAAAGCCCAGAGTTTGGCGAGGACAGAAGCACTAATACAGCAGTACATCTACACTGAAACTAAAGGTTTATGGGCGTTTAAATCCAGGACAGAATGAACTCAGCTTTAGGCTTGATTGCACTTTCAGGCCACGATCAATCAGAGGACGTTTCAGCAGCCTGGGCGGCTTTTTGTAATTGTTTTCAGTGAGAGCTTTGCTTGCTGCTTTTGCGTTGCTGTGCACCTCACGTTTTTTTTTTTTTTTTGCTGGAGCGCCCTGAACACTTTGAGTTGAAAAAGAACTCAACTGGGAGCGGAAAAAACTCTAACAGCTGTATACAGCAGCATCTGTTCATCTATGCATCTCTGCACTACTCTCTATCTTCTTCCCGCCCCCCTAAATTCACAGCCTATAGTAAGTGGGTGAGCGTCAGTGCTGGCGTCTGTTTTCTCTGGATTTTTAAGGTTCCCTTGGAGCTGATCTGCTTCCTCCTTAAATCCATGTAGGGGCCACTTCAGTAAACAGATATAAGAAGAAGTATGAAGAATGAGTATAGGATGAACATCTTGACAACACAAGGATATTTTAGTACATATGTATAGGGCTGAACGATTAATCATTTTCAAATTGAAATCATGAAGAAAGAATGAAAAGAGAAAATGAAAGAATGCTATTAGCTAGTTGTGAAGACCGCGATCAATCGAATGTTTGGTGTAACATTTGGTTTAACATTGTTTATTCCTCTTTGTATTATTATATTATATTTTTTTCTAGGGCTGTCAATCGATTAAAAAATGTAATTGAATTAATTACATACTCTGTGATTAATTAATCTAAATTAATCACATACTTAAAGGTATAGTGGAGGATTTTCTTTCTCCGGGTGGACTATTGGTCCTCCTAGTTGTCAATCATTCTGGGATATGTTTACGTAAGGTCGTACGTGCCGTGACAGGTCAGCGAGCAGACGGCCACGGCCTCCGACCATAGACAGTATATAAAAGCCTCCTCTGCTGTCTCCCCGCTATAGCCGATAGCTTGTTTGCTGGCCTGTACCATGCTAACGTTAGCTATAGAGATACTTGTCATAAATAGATTTCCACTTACCGGTGGCGAGTCTGACATAGTGGAAAAAGTGCAAATCTTCTTTTGGAAAGTAGGCTTGTAGAGCCATGCCGACAGCAACTTGTAAACAGAGCGTGCACGAGGAGAACTAGCCTCGTGCATGCTCTCTCGTGCACACGTTTAATAGGCGTTCCCTCTCGGGAGCATTTTTTTCAAAAAGTGGAGAGGACGGTTCTTTTCTAAAATTCGGGAAAATCCTCCATTATACCTTTAATTTTTGCTGTGAAAGTATTTTAAATATTTCAATTCAAATAGTGTTATTAGTGACATTAAAGTAAAAAAAAACCTCTTTTTATTATTATTTTCACTGTTCAAATAATGACCATAACAATCAATAATATGATCAAATATGCTGAGGAAATAAATTCAAAAGTGCTTCAGGAATAGGGTTATTTCACCAGTAAATTGCTATTGAATGACAAAAACATCCACAAGATGGGAAAATGGTATTTTACAATAACTTTGAATGCACCATGAGGTTGTAGGTTACCAGTTTTAGTGAATGCACCGACAACGGCTGCAGCTGCAGAAGGGTCGGAATCCTCTACAGTGAGTGAAACACAGTCAAACTTTACACCGTTTAGCGTTAGCTGTCAGCATTTTAACCGTGTTAAATCCAGCTGCTAGCTAGCGGTAGGCTAACGTTACCTGATGTTGAGTGTAGTGTTAACTTGCGTCATGTGCAGCGATGTTTCTGTTGCCTGTAGTGGCCATAGACAGTTAAAGAAGCAGCACATTCACGTCTCTCTCCTTCATTTTACAGCTGAATGGTGGCTAGAACGGCTCTGGGTGAAAGGTCAATATGGAATGGATTAATCTGCAATATTTTTTTTAAACGCATTCTTTTTTCTCAGATTAATTCATCAAAATGAATGCAGTATTTTGACAGCCCTATTTTTTCATAAGATAAATGCTGGAATCATGTTATATATCACAGATAGTTAACAGAAATGTCATATTTTCTGTGAATTTTTCATTCATTTTTTATGACTTTATTTAAAATGATGGTAGAAGGTGCAAAATGTATATGCTGCTGTACTGAGGCATATCAGACATTTCACTTTACAATACAGTACCAATATGTTTTTTTTATTGGAATTGTTTTTTATTATTATAACTTTAGCTTTTTGATAAATGTTCTGTGTTTGACTCTTCAATGTTCCATGCTTATTAAAAGAAAGGGTTACACTTTACTTGAAGGTATCTAGTAGATACCTTTATGTAGATACTATCTACATAAGAGTGACATGACACTGTCATGAACGTGTCATAAACATTATAAACAAGTCATAAACGTTTATGACAAAGCTTCTTTTAGTAAGTGTCATTTGGTTTTTGTCATGACAAGTTATGAGAGTTATGGTTAGGGTTCATGTGACATGACTGTGTCATGTCACTCTTATGTAGATACCTTCAAGCAAAGTGTTACTTGTTAATTGCTGGCAATTCATATCTATGTTCTCATCCTTGCATAAAAATACAGCAGTTTGGATGGTGTCCCATGTTATACTGCTTCAAGAAATGTTTGTTACACAGTGAATATTGAACTTTAGCTAAACTTAATAAAAAAATTAAAAAGGAATCACAAGATCTGATTTGTGATCGTTCTGAATCATTCAGCCCTACATCTGTATCACTGGTTCTCCAAGCAGTACGAGGCAGGCAGGAGAAGATGGAGCAGATGGAAGGCTCGGTGTCTAACGTTGGACACTGAGGGGAGATTAGAGGTCTTTTCCTCCTCTCCTGCCCACCTCCTCCTCTTCTCTCCCACCAGGGTTAACGTGACAGTAAAATATTAAAGGCGCCGTCCGCCCTGCAGACGTTTAACAAGCCTATCATCACCTTCAACAAGTAGAGAATGAGTTTGCCGGTAAAGCTGCAAATGAAAAGTCTAGAGTAAGTGTCAGGAGCCGAGAGGACCCAGGCAGATAGACAGGAACACCCGGGGTGGGAAGGCAGTGTCACATAAAGATTTATTTATTTTTTTCTAGAATGGACCAAACGTGTAACACACACACACACACACTACAGCATAAAAGCTCACATCTTACAATTGATTTAAAATGAGATCCCAACACTTTTTCTTTTTAAACATTTTAATAGAGCTGGTTAAATATAATATATTTTGTATTTTCTTTGTCAATAACTAGATTTCATAGAGACCATGTCCTCTCAAGAAAAACAACAGAAGAAGCAGAGTCATTTTATCAAGTGACAAAGGCCTCTATAGATAGCGGCCTTAGTAATAACAGCGGGAGCAAGGGAAGAAGCCAGTTTGCGTTGTTATAGAGCGACAGGGAGGAGGCCGGGGTGGATGGATGAGTCAACAAAATGGAGGACTTTAACACGGGAGACCGCTGTTCGTTTCCTGTTTCCAGCCAACAATCAACATTGGTGTCTTTTCCTCATAGTTTGGAGCCAAACCACAATGTTTGAACCTAAACCAGGATCTTTCCCAAAACCAAACCTTAACCCTTGTGTTCTCTTCCCGTCGACCATGCAACTTTTTGTTTTTCTGGGTCAGAATTTAAAATGAAAACTTTTTTTCTGTTGTAGTTATTCTCAATGTTTTTGTCACTTTTTCCTCTTTTCCACTTTTGCTGAACTTCTTTTGACATTTTAGTTGTTTTTTTTCAACGTTCTTTTATAATTATTTTTTTCAAATGCTATATAATTTCATAAAACACCCAAATTCAATGAAAGTACTGAACTGATCATTTATTTAACTTGTAAAGAGCGTCGTATGGAACCATCCAGGTTACTTTTTTTTTGACAATTTGGTTGAAAGAATCCCACATTTCTGATATAGAAACTTTTAGAAAATGGGTCAAATTTGACCCGAGGACAAGAGGAGGGTTACCAATAGCGCGGTCATATAATAAAACAGATTTCTTTTTTTTAACCAGCAATCTGTAACAGTTTATCATCCTGCTGGTAGGGCCATCCCATCAGAAAACCCTTCTACAGTATGTGTGTTTATGCAGGCAATTACAAATCATATATTTAGTGGTTTAATGTGAGGGATTTATTCCATCCCAACGAGGCACTTTTGAATTGCACAGAGTCAATTGAGCAGTAGTTCCCAAAGCCTTAACCTTGATGGTATCCATTAATAAAAGCGTGTATAGGCTCAGGTAGAACAAGGTTGGACATTGTGTCCAGCATGATAAAAGCCAAGTGGTACATACTTTTTTATTTTCAAAGGCAGCTATGTGTCTTTTTGTCTTTCTGTATGTCTTTTCTTTTCTTTCTTCCTTCTACAGTATGTCAAAGTAAAGTTTTTGTAACCTGTCTGCACTGTCTGCTAGGTCAACCTCAGAACCTCAGACTAAACACAATGAAACACACAGATACACTCCCACTCACCTATTTGCAGCCCTGTTTAATCCCTGTTAAAGTCAGTTGAGGGTATTACATGTTTGCAGTTCACTTCAGCCCCATCAAAATGCCCCATTGGAAATTTACTGGCCTTTCAGCGGCACAGTGGGGCCCTATAAACATACTCATGCACCAGTAATGTGCACATATCACACACACACACACACACACACACACGAGATGCTCACGTTGTCAGACCCCTGTTACCACCTAGTGCCAGGAGTTTGATTCTACCACCTATGGTGCAAGTTTCAGATGCCTTTTAGGACACTGTGTGTGTGTGTGTGTGTGTGTGTGTGTGTGTGTGTGTGTGTGTCACATTCCTGACTCTGGTGTCATACCCTTCATCGGACATTTCCCGGCACATAAACCTTTCAGTGACACAATTGGCTGCTGTTCCACCATGGTTGATGTTATCTCTCTGTCTGTGTCTCTCCATCCTAACAGATGTGGACGAGTGTGTGGACAACAATGGCGGATGCCAGCAAGTGTGTGTCAACACCATGGGGAGCTACGAGTGTCAGTGCACAGACAGCTTCTTCCTCAGCGACAACCAGCATACCTGCATCCACCGCTCCGATGGTAAGACTGGAACAGAGACAGAGAACACTGTGAGAGCTGTTTTCTTCCACTGTCTGAAAAGCAAAGAGAACATGTTGAGCTTTATTTGTGTAAAGCTACTCAATGCTCCTTGCTCAATAATGTTTTAGGTTTTGGGGTAACTGGATCCGATTGCTAGAATCTGCTTTAAAATGCATTTATTCATTCAAGTGAATTCATGCAAAGTCATTGTAAAGAAGTGGACAGATGAGTGCTGCTATGCTCTATTAGGTGCAAACTGTGGAAGAGGTGTGTTTCTGACCGGATGTGTTAGAGACAGTTCATCATCATCAAACAGTGGCATCTTTTCATGTCACATGGGGAGGCGGCACAAGAACTTAAAAAAAAAATCTAAATCCTCTGCGCCGCAAAGCGTTTTTCTGTTATCGATCATTTCACTGTGTGGGGAGTTGGCAGATCAGCGCCCCCAGCAGCTGCAGGCGCCCTGCTTGCTGAGAGAGGTCAGCACCCCTACTTTCACAATGAAATGGACTAGTCCGTAACAGTGCACCGCAGCGTGAAAGATAAACACAAAGTGACAGGAGAACTGGGAAGTTCACAGAGGCGGAGCAAGACCAGTCTACACCTTTCTTTTATGTCAATGGTCTAAACGCGGAAATGAAACAAAGTTACCCAAGCGGCTCAAACAAAAGAAAAAAGAAAAAAGACATGTTTTCAGCAGTAGCAGGACCTTCATCAGCTCCCGTGGCCGATGATGATGGTGGTGGTGTCGGCAGCAGTGTCACAGTGAGGAGGAGACTCAGGAGGAGGGGGACAGAGATGAGGAGTGAGGGACAACCTGCCTGAAGCAGAACTCCCCTTAAAACCCTTTGCCCCGTGATAAAACTGAGTGGTGGACAAACTGTTGATGATAACACTACAACAATAAGAAGTAGGCATGCTTTACTCTATGATTGCATTAGTAGTCTAGATAAACGTTGCACATCATTCAAACTTTCTTAACGAGAATTGTAGCTTTTCTATCTGCATTGGCAGACAAAAACTCATGATAGACCTCTTCAAATTATAGCACAGGGCCTCTTGAAATGATAATATATATACATAATATATATATATATGAAAACCTTTCATTTTAAACCGTTTTTAGCCATGCTGGGGCATGGCTCGACTGACTGAAATATCTCAGAAACTGTTTGGATGGATGACCGTGATATTAGATACAGACATCCATGGATGGATGAATCCCAATGGCTGTGTTGATCCCCTGACTCTTCCTATAGCACCACAGTCGACTGGTCCACAGCTTTGTCCCAGACTCCAACCCTTTCCTCAAATTTAGATTGTGTCCTAAAAATGTCACCTATGGTTTACATCCCACACACTACATTCACGTTTCCTCAGTCTATAGGGGAAAACATATTGGCCAGTTTGAGCAAAATACTATCCGGGGGCCTGTAAAATGCTTTGATGACGTGTTGATCCTTGTGAACATGAAGCTACTTCAGTCTTGAAATGGATCTCCCCTCATTTGCTGATCTTTTAGTGCCTCCTAAAAAGTAATCTCCGTTGTGCATGACCAGGCTTTCTGCATCACAAGGAGACGTGTGACAGTCCTTGCTTGGCTTGGTCAGTCCCCCTCCACACCCACAGTGGCATTAGATTTCTTAAAATTGCTTGACCCCACTACCCTGGCATCCCCGACCCATTACGCCTGTCACATTGAATTTATGGGCTCAATCGGCAGAGGCGAACGGCTGCTGAAGGAGCGGTGATCCCGAGGTGAGGAGGGGCTGCCTTCTCACACACACACACACACACACACACACACACACACACACACACACACACACACATACATTCTCCAAGCACAATACTCACATGCATGCAGCTGTGAATGGGAACAGTGTAGCAGTGAAGTTCAAAGACAGATGAGAGGACAGTCATCCGCCATCTTTGCAACGGCACAAAAAAGGAGACACTGGAGGAATGTGGTGAGGGATGGAGAGAGAGAGAGAGAGAGAGAGAGAAAGAGAGAGATACATCAAATACAGGAGGAGGCTGCCACCTCTCCTTTATCCTCTCCCTCTTTTCCCCGACTGCTCACAGTGTTGGTGTGGTCAGTATGAAGGCGTGTTAGGAGCCAGAGTCAGGATGTTAGAGGATTCTCTGTGGAGACATTCAGAGAAAGAGGCGAAAGAGATGCAGAAATAGAAGTGTGTTTGCTCACTGGAAACTCTATAAACCAGCATGTGAATACACCCCCCCCCCCTCCTCTCTCTCTCGTCTCCTCTCCTTCAAAACAATTTCTGAAGGTTTCGGGGTAGAATTCAAGTGACAGCCATTGAGCGTTCTCCCGTTGTATGGTGGATTAGCAAAGTTGCGCCACAGAATGAGAGCACAAATTAGAAAATGCAAATTGAATCACCAAATTCCATTGACTCATTTCCATTTTTAAAGGTAAAAAAAAATCCTTATTCTTAAAACAAAGGCTAAAGGTATTTTATTAAACCATATATTTATCCAATTAAATGTCAAAAATGTATATATTTTCAGGGTCAAAGCAGTTACTGTGTCAACATGTGTAATTCCGGCTCCTGTCAGAGGGATGTTCACGGTAAACAAGCAGCGGTGTATTCTTGTTGCCCTGCTCTGGCAGGCTGTTCCGAGCCTTTAACCACCAGCACGCCGCCCCCGCCCCTACCAGAGATCCTCAATCAGACACTTGTCTCTTCTCCTCCTCCTGCACAGGAATAGCAGCAGCATCCCGGGGTCCCACAGGAATCTCCTTGCAAATGTTTTTTTTTCCATCTCTCCTAACGTGGCCTGCTTCTCTCTCTTCTTCTTCTCTTTGTCTCTTTCTATTCACTCTCTTTATTACATCTTCCAAAGGTTCCACCCTAAACTGGATTAGGACCTCTCACACTCCCACCCAGCGGTTTAAAGTGGCTATATGTAACTTTCAGTTTGTGTTTATTCCAGCAGCTGCTTTGGACAAAAGCGATAGTGTTTTTACCACACCTGCTGTCGTAAAGCTCTTTTCTTTACGATACAGCACGTATTGCCCACTGTATTGTACTAATAAAGTACGTTAGCGTTACCGGGAGGTCATATAGTTGCGATGAATGTTTTGCTCAGACAATAAATCATTCATTTACAAAAAGAGAATAAGTTACAGATGCATCATTGCATTTCAAGTGTTGCATATGGAATGCCGTTTTATTCAGAATTAAATAAATAAATACATAAATACATAAATAAATGAATAAATACATAAATACATGAATACATAAATAAATATGCCTTTGAAATACATCATGAAATAAATGAGGCAATAAATACATAAATAATGAAATAAATTTAATTATTTCATGGTACTTTTATTTCATAAGTCCACATTCATTTATTTCAAGAGACTTTTATTTCATAAGTCCACATTTATTTCATGAGTCCACATTTATTTATTTCAAGAGACTTTTATTTCATAAGTCCACATTTATTTCATGAGTCCACATTTATTTATTTCAAGAGACTTTTATTTTGTATATCCATATTTATTTATTTCCGTGGACTTTTATTTCCTAAAGCCACATTTATTTATTTCCCTCTCTATTTCATCTCCAGTTCTTATATGCAAATCGGGGGCGTGGTTATCCCTCACATTCAGAACCAGGTGAATGGGACTTCTTTGGCAGACCAACAACAGGACATCTTATTCATCACTAAATTCACTTCTGAGAACGTTTTAGGTGAGAAATGAACTGTTTAGATTTAGAATATAGGCAGTCTTGCGAAAATCGTTGCCGAATTGACAATTTGCTTCAAAGTTTTCGGAGTTGAGGAGGTCCATATAGTGACGCGACAGCCAGCCAGCGCCTGCTGGGGCCACTAGCTCGTCGCTCGGACAGTCACGCTCGGAGAACCCGCTGTAAGCTGGAGGCCACACACACACACACAAACACACACACACAGACACAGGCGGGGGGGAGAGAGAGATACCCGTTTCTCTTTGAGAAGAACTCCCATTCACCTTGTCTCACTTCACCTTCAATGGAAATGTTCAGTTTAATGTGAATTAGAGCAGTCGTTTGCCCGCTAGCTCACTTAACAACGCCTCAGCTAATGTCGTGTCAACTCGCAGTGGGTACAAAGCACCGCGAGCTGTGGTGCTCTGTCAGGTCAACGCTAGTTGGTGGTCTAGCTAGTTACCCCAGAATAGGTGACTGTGTGCTGAGTAAAGAGCACCGCGAACTGCCGGTCGTGTTGCACTGTGAGAGATAACCACGCCCCCTGATTTGCATTTAAGAACTGGAAATGAAATAGAGAGGGAAATAAATGTGGCACTAGGAAATAAAAGTCTCTTGAAATAAATAAATGTGGCATTAGGAAATAAAAGTCTCTTGAAATAAATAAATGTGGACTTATGAAATAAAAGTACCATGAAATAATTAAATTGATTTCATTATTTATGTATTTATTGCATCATTTATTTATTTCATGATGTATTTCAAAGGCATATTTATTTATTCATTTATTTATTTATTTTATTTATTTAATTCTGAATAAAACGGCATTCCATACTTAGCCTACTTTGGATGTCTCGTGAGCTAAACCAGGTATCACTGTCACTGGGTCACGAGCCAAAGCATTAACGGCGCCTTCTCACTGGCACTAGAAATCAGCTCTGTAATACGCAATACGCCCCCAGTGGACGTTGTACTACAACCGTTGAAAGCGTCGGAATAGTAGAAATCGTGAGTAGAAAAAAATGGCAGCTTGCTAGTTAGCATTGATTAGCTAACACAAGCAATTGTATTAACTGCCCTAATAATGTTAGCCCTAATAGCGTTAGCTAGGAAATCATGAAAATTTTAAAATTACATGACAACATATCATTATGAAATCATAAAAATGTATTTTATTAAAAGTTAAGAATTCAGATTTGTTTATCATTACCATAGCAACACTAACTTCCGCTCAAATTGTCGGATAGGAACCGTCTGTTGCTTGTCGCAAGAGTTACATTTTTTGAACGCATCCGGATGACAAACGGACAAGATTTTTTCCGCACTGCACTCGTTCAGACCCGGTTCGGATCCATTTGCATGCGGTCTGCGAATCTCCATTGGAAATTAATGACGTCTGGTTGTTTCAAAGCTGTATCGGAGCTGATTTCAAGTGCCAATGGGAAGGCGGCGTAAGAGTGCTGTGTCCTGTTAATGCTGTAGGTGAACACTAGGGGCGCTAGAGTCTGCAGGACGATATACAAGTGAATGTTATGTACGTAGAAGAGGAAGAATAATAAAGACGAAGGATAGCAGTTATACATGGCTCTCGGCTCATACTTAAAATACCTTTACAAAACACCACAAAGAGATTGTTTTAGCAACCAAAAATAATCATAACTTTGATTCATATAGCGCATTTCATGAAACCCACGGACGCTTTACACCAGTACAGAGGAACAAGGGAAAAGAAAATAGTAGGCAACACAAACACGGAGTAAAAGGGATAAAACGTCTGCGCTAAATGGAAGGGGGGGGCGTAATTTAATGTCGGCTACTGACGTGCAACCACGTTGCACAATTTAAAGTTCTCTTATGAATGAAATAGACATATTACATACCTGAGGGCCAATGCGGGGTGGGTTTTGAATCATTTACAATCCCCGTAATTGTCTCCATCTGTTAAAGCCCGACCGAGTGTGACTTGGTTTTCACCCGTTGTCTTTCCCTTTTAGCTTTTAGTTCTTATTTAAGTTTTTGTAACATATCCTGTGGAAATTGATGACCATATTGCTCAAAGTATCAGAAGTCCTGTTTCCAGCACTTTGAATTGCCCTGTTGCTGAAATGTGCTATACAAATAAAGCTGCCTTGCCTTGCCATTCCATTTATTTTGCAGTATCCCATTAGAAAAGCTGAATGGAACAAAAAGGATTTTTCACTTGCTTGAGTTTTTTTTTGTTGCCTTTGTGGATAACGAGTTGACGCTCTGAATGAGATAAACAAACCCCCCTTTGTCAACTGAGGTCTGACAGAGCAAACATTTAACTCACAGGACTGATTGGCTGTTTCCTCTGTCAGTGTCTTAATAGCGTCTGTTGTCATGTTGTGTGGACTAGCCAGACCTTCCTCCGTGGCACTGTGAGCAGCTAATAGAGGGCAGAGGTCACTCAGCTCACAGCCCCAGTCATACAGTACAGCGATGTACACGTACCGCGGGCCTTCTTCTGTGGGTCACACTGGCCAACACATTTTTTCCCAATGTGGGTTGACCTCATCACGTTCTTCTCCAACAACCTGTGTAGAGCTGAAATACAAAAACGCTTTTAATTTGCTTGTGTGTCAGCATGTGTGTCATGGCAAGTGGCAGCCAGTCTGCTGAAGTCGTTAGCAGGAAAATAGATATGTTGTATTGATCCTCACAGATCATAAGGGACACAGTAAGGGACTTCTGGGCTACAACCAGCTTCTCAAATGATAGTCCGGTAGATACAAATTATCACAAACGCAACCGGCGGAGCTTTTCGTGCATCCCTGTGGAGGCTGGGGGCATTGAACCTGAGTGGACAATGTTCAAAGTTTCCATTGCTGAAGCTGCGGCAGGGAGCTGTGGTCTTAGGGTCTTAGGTGCCTCAAGGGGCGGTAACCCTCGAACACCGTGGTGGACACCGGTGGTCAGGGAAGCCGTCCGACTGAAGAAGGAGTCTTTCCGGGATATGTTATCCCAGAGGACTCCGGAGGCAGTTGCAAGGTACCGAAGGGCCCGAAGGACTGCAGCCTCTGCCGTGAAAGAGGCAAAGCAGCGGGTGTGGGAGAAGTTCGGAGAAGACATGGAGAAGGACTTTCGGTCGGCACCAAGGCGCTTCTGGAAAACCGTCCGCCACCTCAGAAGGGGGAAGCGAGGAACCATCCAAGCTGTGTACAACTGGGACGTTGTTGACCTCAACTGAGGAGGTAATAGGGCGGTGGAAGGAGCACTTTGAGGAACTCCTAAATCCAGCTGATGCGCCCTCTTTGTTAGAGGCAGAGCTGGAGGATGACGGGGGATTGTCGTCAATTTCCCTGGTGGAGGTCACTGAGGTAGTCAAACAACTCCACAGTGGCAAAGCCCCAGGGATTGATGAGATCCGTCCAGAAATGTTGAAAGCTCTGGGTGTGGAGGGGCTGTCTTGGTTGACACGCCTACTCAACATTGCGTGGAAGTCTGGGACAGTGCCAAAGGAGTGGCAGACCGGGGTGGTGGTTCCCCTCTTCAAAAAGGGGGACCAGAGGGTGTGTACCAATTACAGGGGTATCACACTTCTCAGCCTCCCTGGTAAAGTCTACTCCAAGGTGCTGGAAAGGAGGGTTCGGCCGATAGTCGAACCTCAGGTTGAAGAGGAACAATGCGGATTCCGTCCTGGTCGTGGAACAACGGATCAGCTCTTTACTCTAGCAAGGATCCTGGAGGGAGCCTGGGAGTATGCCCATCCAGTCTACATGTGTTTTGTGGATCTGGAGAAGGCATATGACCGGGTCCCCCGGGAGACTTTGTGGGAGGTGCTGCGGGAGTATGGGGTGAGGCGGTCCCTTCTCAGGGCCATCCAATCTCTGTATGACCAAAGCGAGAGCTGTGTCCGGGTTCTCGGCAGTAAGTCGGACACGTTTCAGGTGAGGGTTGGCCTCCGCCAGGGTTGCGCTTTGTCACCAATCCTGTTCGTAGTATTTATGGACAGGATATCGAGGCGTAGTCGTGGTAGGGAGGGGTTGCAGTTCGGTGGGCTCGGGATCTCATCGCTGCTCTTTGCAGATGATGTGGTCCTGATGGCATCATCGGCCTGTGACCTTCAGCACTCACTGGATCGGTTTGCAGCCGAGTGTGAAGTGGCTGGGATGAGGATCAGCACCTCTAAATCTGAGGCCATGGTTCTCAGCAGGAAACCGATGGAGTGCCTTCTCCAGGTAGGGAATGAGTCCTTACCCCAAGTGAAGGAGTTTAAGTACCTTGGGGTCTTGTTCGCGAGTGAGGGGACAATGGAGCGGGAGATTGGTCGGAGAATCGGCGCAGCGTGGGCGGTATTACATTCAGTTTATCGCACCGTTGTGACGAAAAGAGAGCTGAGCCGGAAGGCAAAGCTCTCGATCTACCGGTCAGTTTTCGTTCCTACCCTCACCTATGGTCATGAAGGTTGGGTCATGACCGAAAGAACGAGATCCAGGGTACAAGCGGCCGAAATGGGTTTCCTCAGGAGGGTGGCTGGCGTCTCCCTTAGAGATAGGGTGAGAAGCTCAGTCATCCGTGAGGAGCTCGGAGTAGAGCCGCTGCTCCTTCACGTCGAAAGGAGCCAGTTGAGGTGGTTCGGGCATCTGGTAAGGATGCCACCTGGGCGCCTCCCTAGGGAGGTGTTCCAGGCACGTCCAGCTGGGAGGAGGCCTCGGGGAAGACCCAGGACTAGGTGGAGGGATTACATCTCCAACCTGGCCTGGGAACGCCTCGGGATCCCCCAGTCAGAGCTGGTTAATGTGGCTCGGGAAAGGGAAGTTTGGGGTCCCCTTCTGGAGCTGCTCCCCCCGCGACCCGACCACGGATAAGCGGACGACGATGGATGGATGGATGGCAACTTTTTGTGTGTGTATGTGCAAGGCAGCGTGTGTGTGTTTGTGTTAGATTGTTGCTTTGTATGTGGTAAGTGTCAGCTCGCGGCTCATTTCTTTCTCCCTGACACTCGTCTGGAGGATAATAAAGCCTAGCAACAATTGTTTGTTCCATTATGGTGTGTTTTCCACTCTGCTGTGCTTCACAGCTCTGTCTGAAGCACATCCAGGCGAGAACCAAGACTCCCAATCTCGAGTTGGGAAACAGCAAATGTTCCTGATCTGTCATGACGTGGGAGAGCTATGACCACATGAGTCAGGTATGGCTCACAGGCCCAACGGTGACACGCACGTAAGGCGGAGAAGCTCATTTCCAGTTTGGCAAATTTGAGGATCTCTAAAATAGAGGAACTGTCTTGTGAATGAAAGTGTTTCTGCCCTTGAAAAACGATAGTGCTGAGTTTGTTCCATCAATAATTGTAGCATAGGTCTCAGTTAACGTATGCCTCGTTTAAAGAAACATCCTGTGTGTGATTTGCAGCAGCAGTGCAGAGGTTGATTAGTGGCAGTATTAGATGTCAACTTGATGCCTCCGAGTTGACCGGGTCTGTCTCCATGTCTGATATATTAATCGTTCCTTTTGGACGATGTAGCCGCCGCCAAAACAGAGTGAAAACAATACGCTTGTAAATTCTTCTCTGAGCTCAACACCAAAGTTCCTGGCAAAGATGGAGTTGGCAGTAAGTTGGGAATTTTAAACACCATCATGCCTGGCGCTCCAAGAGAATGTTTGGTCACAGGAGTCTCTGTGAAGTGTGGAACATGATGACTAGGCGATTCTTAACAGTGGACTGTGGCAAGAAAAACAAGCCAGTTTGATCAGAAAACAACTGAGAAAAAAAATTATTAACACTATGGAAAATGTTCCTTTTGTTTTGTTTTTGAAGTGAACACTTTTAGATGCCCTCATGTTTAAGTGTCCCCCCCAGTTTCAGAAAATTGTTAGGCGTCAGTCCGGTGTGTCTGAGCACAGCGCCGGGCCAGGTGGAGAAACTGTGGCTCGGTGTGATCTACGGGACACGTCGGTAGAGATGAATATGGGCCGTTGCCAGCTCCTGGAAGTCTGTCTATAATGGCAGGGATTACAATTAAAGGAAGGCAATAGGCAGAGACATAGTGCTCAGTGTATAATGCAGTGTAGCAGCTGGTAACTCTTAATAAACATAACAATTATTGTGATTATTTTTGATTGATCTGGAGATTGTTGATTAAACTATTGCTACAGCTTTATGAACAGCTATTCCCCTGATGCTGCATCTTACTGAACATTATGCACTTAAACAACTGCTTCTATTATCACTTTCATGTTTTTGTATTATTACTCAGGGCATTGCTGCACTTTGGGGCCGCTTGCCCACCTTGTTACCACAGACCTTACAGTCTCTTATATGTATGGCTTGTTCTGGAATGACTATAAATATACGTATCCTTACTACAAAATATAAAATTAAATACTTTTCAGAGTCAAAGATGTCACCAGTCCAGACCCTGAAGACATTCACTTTGCAGTCAGCTATGACAAAAAGAAACAACAGCATATTTACATTTGAGGAGCTGGAACTAACAAATGTTTGGCAAAAACAACAAGAAGGACCTTTTATGTGTTGGTTAGGTCAACTTGCTTTTGATTTATGTACATATATTTTTCATCATAAATAATACCTTTTAATCACATTTGTATTGGATACCCATTGGTATCCTCATTCAGTAACCCTTTGTTTAAGTATATAAAGCAAAGTCTAGCATTTATAAGCAGTTTATACACATTTATACCATATCAAAGATACATCGCAGATACAGACATTTTAAAGCGTTTATTAATATACAGTATTTGTCAAGAATCATGTCTCTTATGAAGACATATTTTATATGATTACAACTAGTGATGACCGATTTTATTGGCTGGCTGATATATCGGGCCGATATTTACGTTTTTTTTGTGTTCGCCGATAGTTTTTTCCTGGCATTATTTACAGACAGGCGTCCACAGGCAGCTCTGTGTTGCTGGAGACGCTGCAGTTCACGTGCAGACCATGCACTAGGGCTGCTCGATTATGGAAAAAAATATAATCACGTTTATTTCGATCAATATTGAAATCACGATAATTTAACACAGTTACTCGTTGACTTCTGGAAAGATGTTGCAATTATTAAACTTAAAAAACAGTGGAAAAAGTTAAACAAATCAACAGTAAAAAAAACAGATACAACGGTGAAATTTTCCTTAATCCATCCATCCATCCATCCATCGTCGTCCGCTTATCCGGTGTCGGGTCGCGAGGGGAGCAGCTCCAGCAGGGGACCCCAAACCTCCCTTTCCCGAGCCACATTAACCAGCTCTGACTGGGGGATCCCGAGGCGTTCCCAGGCCAGGTTGGAGATGTAATCCCTCCACCTAGTCCTGGGTCGTCCCCGAGGCCTCCTCCCAGCTGGACGTGCCTGGAACACCTCCCTAGGGAGGCGCCCAGGGGGCATCCTTACCAGATGCCCGCACCACCTCAACTGGCTCCTTTCGACGTGAAGGAGCAGCGGCTCTACTCCGAGCTCCTCACGGATGACTGAGCTTCTCACCCTATCTCTAAGGGAGACGCCAGCCACCCTCCTGAGGAAACCCATTTCGGCCGCTTGTACCCTGGATCTCGTTCTTTCGGTCATGACCCAACCTTCATGACCATAGGTGAGGGTAGGAACGAAAACTGACCGGTAGATCGAGAGCTTTGCCTTCTGGCTCAGCTCTCTTTTCGTCACAACGGTGCGATAAACTGAATGTAATACCGCCCACGCTGTGCCGATTCTCCGACCAATCTCCCGCTCCATTGTCCCCTCACTCGCGAATAAGACCCCAAGGTACTTAAACTCCTTCACTTGGGGTAAGGACTCATTCCCTACCTGGAGAAGGCACTCCATCGGTTTCCTGCTGAGAACCATGGCCTCAGATTTAGAGGTGCTGATCCTCATCCCAGCCGCTTCACACTCGGCTGCAAACCGATCCAGTGAGTGCTGAAGGTCACAGGCCGATGATGCCATCAGGACCACATCATCTGCAAAGAGCAGCGATGAGATCCCCAGCCAACCGAACTGCAACCCCTCCCCCAGCAGAACTATGGAGTCCCCCTCCGGAGCCCCATACAGGACTCCATTCAGGGTCTCCAAGAAGGCAGAATACTCTGAACTCTTGTTTGGTGCATATGCACAAACAACAAATACAATTTTCCTTAATACTTTTCCTATTTAAACTTCAGTTTACTTGCAAAACGTAATGAGCTAAATAATTGTTTTTCTCGATTATTCTGTTTTTGTGATCATTGGGAGCCGAAATCATAATCACGATTCAATTTTGATTAATTGCACAGCCCTACCATGCACTGCCCCCCACCACTACCACCATGGCAGTCTTAAATTACAAATCAAGCACTTTACTTCAATGTCTACTTTTCAGGTTTGTTTTCTTAAATTATTTAAATGTGTTGACAAAGACATTTTGTGATGATCTGATTATATCGGTCTTATAATATGTCAGCAAGCAATGCTTCATCAAGGCTGTGTTGTAGATGTTGATGAAAGCCTTTTACCCTTGCACAGTTAACCATATGCAGTGCAGCCATCCATATGATGCACATTGCACACATCATTTGGGTGTTATGAATGTAAGATGATTGCAGAAGTGACACTGATCTGTGTTTTTGTTTATTATTTTTAAAGAAATGGCAGAGCAGATTCTGAAAAGAAATCCAGTGTGGCAGGGTTTACATTTTTATGATGTAAATTGAGGGAGCAAAAGCAGTATCAGCTCCAAATATCAGATCAAGAGAATCGGCAGCTCATATCGGTCATCTGCTAAGGCTCATGAAAAAGAAATCGGCATCGGCACTAAAAAATCCATATTGGTCGATCCCTAATTACAACTGTGTTTTTACGATTGTTATTCATAATCTGCCTACAGCAGTGTGCCTTAGTCTACATTGTAGTGTGTTATAAACCATTTATTACATCTTCACAATATTGAATGCTAAATAGGGGCACATAAAGTAAGTGTTGCCATTATTTGAAATAATGACATGGCTCACTCATAATATCTATATATAGTGTGCTATGTGTTGAGAGAGAGAGAGAGGAAGTGCAAAGAGAGCAATGGATTATGGGAGCATGGGAGCATGGGAGCATGGGAGGGGGGGGGCTGTTAATGTTGGGGGAAAAAAGAGAAAAATAAACACAGAGACAAACATAGTGGAGTGGACCAATGGAAGCTGCATACGTTTATTTGGAGTTGTGTGAAGAGAGGAAGCAGGCTGAGGCTGCTGCTGCCACACACACACACACACACACACACACACACACACACACACACACACACACACACACACACACACACACACACACACATACACACCTATAGACACAGATGCATAGACATGCATTCATGCACAAAAATTCACACACTCGCCGACATGTACATACTCTTCTAGAATGGGGAATTCTCACTTTAAACAAACCGAAGCAGGAAATTGGAGGTACGGGGAGCTTTTAAATGGTGGCCCAGGGGCATGTGGGAACTCTTAAGTACAGGGTGCTCTGTCTACCTGGCTGTTATCATCATCATCATCATCATCATCAATTACAAACATCATCAAAAGGAAGAAACACTTCACCTGTCATACAGCGTAACACGTAAAGCTCTGTGTGTCCGTCAAATGCGGTAAATGCTCACCAGTTGTTCTTTAAGAAACCCTAATGGGTGTAGAAGCACGTCATATAGTATACATAGTATATTATTGTAATGTCTGAATGTAAAGGCCTTACAGGTAGGGATGGGAATTGATAAGAATTTAACGATTCCGATTCCATTATCGATATTGCTTATCGATCCAATTCCTTATCGATTCTCTTATCGATTCTCATTGGGTGAGGAAATACTCGCACATACTCAGAGTATACACAAATTATGTGTAGCAACCTCAGAACAAACCTAAAAGTAGGTGAGCTACAAAGTAAAGTCCAGGGACCTATAGATTTTTTCACATTCATTGGTCCAGCCAAAATAATAAATAAAACCATTATTAACCAAAACCATTTAAGTGCCATAAAAACAAAAAACACAGACTGTAAACAGTCAAGGAAGAGCTTGTGCCTTTGGAAATATTCAACCTGAAACAAAATTCAACTCAACTGACATACTAAATAGAAAGAAGTCTTCTGTAAAGACCACAACTATCAACTTGGGCTAATTAACAATTTAAAAGGCATTGTCAAATTCAAATACCTTCTCAATTGCTGCCACTGCTGATGCCCTGACCCTGTCCCAGATTTCATCCCTGTCCATGTTAGACTTAAATCTGGGATCTGACAAAGTGGCTTCCTCCAGGAATGCCTGGATATCATCATCCTTAAGTTTAAAATGGAGTTCAAATAACTTTTAAAGTAATTTAATTTTTTTTAAACATTATTTACTTCTCCTTCTCCATGGGCTTTCTAAGCCGTTGGTCTATAGCTGCAGCTTGGATAGCAGGAAACTGTTCACAAAATCTCTCCATCATCAAATACAGGGAGTTCCATCTCGTCCTCACATCTGAAATGAGCATGTGCTGGGGCAGCTCTGCAGACACACACACACACACACACACACACACACACACACACACACACACACACACACACACACACACACACACACACACACACACACACACAATTGAGATTACATTAAACAATGTAATATTGCCATTACTTTAATTTTTGTATTGATCCTAATCTGTTAATTTATATGTTACAATTGTTGTCGTTAGCTTGCAATTAAAGTATTTAAACAGTAGGCCTATTACTACTTACTGAGGAGTTGTTGCTTTTCCTTCAGGACTGCTTTAGCCATGTGGGATCTCTTCATCCATACAATCACAGAACGAATCCTTGCTGTGCAGTTGGAAACTGTATTGCAGTTGTACAGCTTCTGAGCTCCAAGGTTAAGTGTGTGCGCAAAACATGGAAACTTGATGAAATTTAGCATTTTCACAGCTACATCCATGTTTATCCACCGTTGCTGCCACCACCTTCTCTTTCACTCCGAACTCCTCCAGTATCCCATCAATCTCCTTGGCCACAGCTATCCCTGTTTGAGCTTTGTACACTGCTCTGGTTTGGAGGACTTTTTCTTTACTCTGACCTTCCCTGACATAGTGCAATGTTACGGTGAGGTAGTGGTCTTGACTGAAACTAGTCCATCCATCTGCTGTGATGGCTGCATGTGTGACATGTTTCAGGTCTGTGATCAGATTGCTCTTTTCAACCCCATACCAAGCAGGAATCAGATGATTTGTTAAACTGTCTCTGTTTGGGGAATTGTATTTTGGGTTGAGAGTCTTTATCATCTCACTGCAGAACATATATGGTAGGACTAGGAATTAATAAAACAGACCTATACTGACATAAAAACATCATTCATTTATTTTCATTTGAAAAGACATGATGCTGGACAATTTACAGCAAGTTAACCTACCGATTTCAGAGGCATCTACTGTGGCAAACGGGTGCAAACCCTTTACCACAAACCTAGTCACTGCTCTGTGACATTGGTTTATCCTCGCCTCGGTCATTTTATTCTTCCCTGCCTCTTGCTTGCTTGCTGCAGCCTCTGAGCCAGCCAGACTCTGGCCGTCATCATCATCTAAATTTGATGGACAGTGACAAGAGATTATTATCCGTATAGTAAAAGTTTACACAATGAAATGGCGCTCACATTAACTAAATAGACAAGTTAACTTTGGCATTAATAGCAGATGGCGTCTCGTTAGCTCCGCTGCTGCTTGACTCACTTGTTGTTGCTGTGTCGCTGAGTAGTAGAGAATCAAACACGCGACAGTCCTGCAAACGGATTGCGTGCTGTGTGGCCAAATGCTTCTGCATATTGGAGGCAGTTCCCCCCTTTGCTGAAATTAAACTTTTACAACTGTTGTAAATGACTGCATTGGCGTCTTTTCGAGTGAAATATAACCACACTGTAGATCGCTTCTGCCTCGCTGACATGTTTGCTGCATAACCAAAAGAACGCAGCGCGTGTGACGGTCATGACACATTTGCAACGAGTGTAAACGAGAATAAAGTCGTTGTGTTTCGAGAAAAAACTCATTAAATATTGAGAAAAAAACTCGAAATACAACGACTTTATTCTCAATATTTAATGAGTTTATTCTCAAAATTGTATTTCGACTTTAATCTCGCATTATAATGACTTTAATCTTGAGATGGTTTTATTTTTTTATTATTGCTTGGCCCCAATCCTCTTCCGTATATATCTGATCTTAACAAGGTGAAAAAATAAAGAAATAAAATAGAAATAAAAACTTAACGTTAGCCCCTGATGAGTTTGCTAGCTCGCTAGCCTAAAACTTGCTAGTTAAGGTTGATTAGCTTATGTCAGCTACTTACATGTTCCAAACAAATTTCAGATTAAATTGCTATAACACTGTCAAACACACAGCCCCCATCATATCATCAATATCACTTACGCCTACATCTTCAGGTGTCGCTGCCATTCCGTCCACTGTGCAGTGTTAACTGAATGACTGAACTCCGTCAGATACTTTGACTCCGTGCTTCCTGTAATGAGAGCTGTCAATCAAGGATGTCCCTGTGTGAAAGTGACCAATCATAAGAGGGTCAGTGCCCTCCTTGGTTTCCGTCCCCAAATTGTCAAAAGTCATGTACTCGAGGGAGCAGAAATCAGCTGAGCGAGCAGAAATCCACTCCGCGAGCAAAACAGCACTCCGCGAGCAGAAGCCCGCTGCGCGCGAGCAGGATTCCACTGTACAAGCAGAGTAAGAGTATGCCAGGCGCTCGCTCGCAGCTACCTGTACACCTCTCGGATGTTGAATTTGTGCGCGAGTACTTTTATCATGCCAGCTGAAGGTTCATTTTTGCGCGTGTGAAATAACATAATGTGCTCGTGAGCATGTCTTACACGCTCATAACTTTTGACTAAAAAATAACGCCATATAAAGGCAGAGAGAGAATCATATTCAAAGGCCTTGGACACCCACACGGGTGTCTTCAGTTATTCTGGCTGATTAGACCTCTTCCCAGGACACAGTGGGTGTGTATTAACTGATTGACTGACATATTCCTGAACCTCTAGTTAGCTCTGTTGCACCTGTCAGGGCAGGACACGTGACACCTTTATCATTCTCATTGGTAGATGAAATTTGTGACGAATGACGTAATGAATTCCCATCTAAGCTCCGGCCTACCTTCAACCTGGGCAAAGGGTCTAATAAGCTAGAATAACTGGAAACACCTGTGTGGGTGTTCAGGGCCTATAAATAGAAGCAGCAGCAGCATGATTGGCTTACAGGGTTGGTTTGTCGCTGAGCTATTAGAGAGATGTGAGCAGCTGATGAGAGCAGCTGATACGATAATTGACATCCCCGGACAGGACAGCAAGGAATAATGAGGACTGAATGCAGATGCGTGAGAAATAAAGACGGCCTAAGCTTGCAAAAGTATAGTCTTCCTGACTGAAGTTATGCTGCAGCTTCATTTGTCTACTCCATTCATTCCACAGAAATGACAGAAGGTTTCAGTCATGTATTTAGAGTTTTGGTGGTAAGGAGTCCTTTCCCTACATCCAGGCCGCTGGCTGGATTTGGAGACAGCCAAATAGAAATTGCAACATCCAATGACATTTAATTTAAAAAAACTTTGCTTGCAAAAAGGCTTGGAAACAATAACACTTGACTTGTTTACATACACTGAACATTGCAAAATTAAATATAAATCTTGCATGACGCTACATGATGCTTATATACGCTAAATAGGGGGTCAAGTTAAGTGTTACTGGGTTGTTTTTTTTCACTTGAAGGTAACATTAGACAAGGTCACAGTTTCACCAAAATCATTAAGAATCATCTTCTGTCTTCTATGAATAGTCCATGCTGAACACCATGAAATCTAACAAATGTCTCGCTCTGGACCAACGTGGTGAATAACCACTGATTGACTGACATATTCCTGAACCTGTATCTGAAGTCTCTTTTATATAGACCTTAGTGGTCCCCTAATACTGTATATGAAGTCTCTTTTATATAGACCTCAGTGGTCCCCTAATACTGTATCTGAAGTCTCTTTTATATAGACCTTAGTGGTCACCTAATACTGTATCTGAAGTCTCTTTTATATAGACCTTAGTGGTCCCCTAATACTGTATCTGAAGTCTCTTTTATATAGACCTTAGTGGTCCCCTAATACTGTATCTGAAGTCTCTTTTATATAGACCTTAGTGGTCACCTAATACTGTATCTGAAGTCTCTTTTATATAGACCTTAGTGGTCCCCTAATACTGTATCTGAAGTCTCTTTTATATAGACCTTAGTGGTCCCCTAATACTGTATCTGAAGTCTCTTTTATATAGGCCTTAGTGGTCCCCTAATACTGTATCTGAAGTCTCTTTATATAGACCTTAGTGGTCCCCTAATACTGTATCTGAAGTCTCTTTTATATAGGCCTTAGTGGTCCCCTAATACTGTATCTGAAGTCTCTTTTATATAGACCTTAGTGGTCCCCTAATACTGTATCTGAAGTCTCTTTTATATAGACCTTAGTGGTCCCCTAATACTGTATCTGAAGTCTCTTTTATATAGACCTTAGTGGTCCCCTAATACTGTATCTGAATACTCTTTCCCCAAATTCAGCCTTGGTGCAGAATTCCAGCCACTAGAGCCAGTCCCACAATGAGCTTTCCTCAGAACGTGCCATTTCTGTGTCTGTAGCTATTGAGAAGGAGAGAGGGGGAGGCAAGGTGGAGGGTGGGGGTGTGGCCTTGACCAACTGCCACTTTCCTTGTTTGAAAGCCATGATATCTCTCTCTCATGGGTTGGCCAAATTCTCTGGGCGGGCAAAGCAGAGAAAGGGGAGGTAACCTTCCTCCTTATGATTCATAAAGAGGAGATTCCAGCTCATCTGATCTTACTTTTTCTCAAAGGCAGAACAGGACACTCAGGGCTCGGTTTACACCTATCACCATTTCTAGCCACTGGGGGACCATAGGCAGGCTGGGGGAACTCATATTAATGCTAAAAAAACTCATAAAGTGAAATGTTCATGCCATGGGACCTTGAAATGATCCTATATGGTATCAATAAAGTTGATCTACTTAAAGACTATCAGGGAAATATAATGCATGCAGTAAATGAGCTATGCCCCTGAATAGAGCTGGTATAATCCTTTAATGTTTGTTCTGTCCTGAGTAGAGGGCCTCTGTTTGTATTCTGTATTCACTGTTCCCCTCTCTTGTGTGGAGGTGAAATCCTGCTGCGTGTGTGTGTCTTTGGACGCTGTGAGTTTAGCATCACTGTGGGGGTCTTTTACATTTTTAGTTGTTGTTGTTGTGTGTGTGAGTGTGTTAAACCATGCCAAGCATCTGTCTGAACTCACATAGTCATACACACTGGGTCATCACAGCATGGTGGGGGTGCTGAAAGTGACTAATTCTTTCCTTCCCAAGCATCCGCTCTGCCTTCATTCTAAAAATACTTTCTTTAAATATTATTCCAGAATGATTTTAACTTTAAAAACAAGCTCTAATAAATCTCTCTCGCTCTCTCTTTGAGGTAAATAAGAGTTATTTACCTGTGAGCGGAAGGTGGAATCCTCTGTTCTGCCCCCCCAGAAGCTGCCGTTGCTATATTTTTACACCAGAGTTTGTCTGTGGTCTGTGGAAATGTTTAATACGAGGGCGTGGAGCTGACCTGGTGTGTAGCTGCTGCTCAGTAGCAAACACAGGAAACATGGGGAGTGGAAACACACACACACACACACACACACACACACACACACACACACACACTCATACATATGTACGCATAAAGTAAACTCATCTGTCTCATTTACCAGCGTTTTACTGGAAACTAACATCTGCCTCAGCCAGAACCTGTCTGACACACACACAGACACACACACACACACACACACACACACACACACACACACACACACACACACACACACACACACACATATGACATGCTTGGTAGTATTATTGTAGTCACTATTTTAGTTAACCAGGGCTGTGTGAATCAAACAGTTGACCAAAAGTTTTTCCTGTCTTTAACGTTAGCAGCTGGACTCTGTTAACATGACCCACTGAACTCTGGTTCGCCTGCTCTCCTGCCTCCATGTAAACGTAGCTGCTTTGACGTTATAGCTGTTGCTCAGAGGACACGAGGACTGTACCCACCCTGCGTGTGTTTTTAAAGAACCATACCTCGGGTTTGCAGGTTGTAGCTCATTAACTGCAAATTAAATATACAAGTAATATAAATATACAAGGATGCATTTTCCAAAGAGCACCATCAGTTTTAGACATATCTGCGTCTGCAGCAAGACGATTGTGATTGGTTTAAAGAAATGCAAACAAGCCAAGTTTTTATCACCTATCCTAGAGTGTATGTGTGACTACTACTGCACAGATTCTGGCTGCAAATGACATCTAAGGTGGCAGAAGCGCTCAAGATATTTTGGCTTCATGTTTGTACAGTGGGAGGAAGTGGAGACGTGTCCTCCATCTTTATATACAGTCGACGGTTGGCATACTAAAGTTAATGATGTAAGCATTTCACTCAAACCACTGCTGTGCCTTAAAACAGCCTCACAAAGCCACAAATCAGAGTGCAAACTGTAAATGTAAACTATACTGACGATTTAACAACTGGCTTAATCGAACAGGCCTCCATCCTGAATAAGAGCATCGTGGGTAGGGCTGGGTATTGTTTATAAAATTGCGATACTAGCTGTATACAGTTTATATATCAGTACCAATACCAGTACCCTTTAAGTGATACCGATACCGATAGAGTACTTCATTTGATACCTGTTATTTTTTTGTTCTCCTTCATTCAAAACCCATCATGTGAATGGAAGCATTCATTCATTCATTCATTCATTCATTCATTTGCTTTAAATTCCACCATTACAGTTACTACTACCACTACACTATAGCTGCTGCGGTAGTGGGCCAATCACACATCACATTTAAATCAAAGAACACTCACGTTGATTGGCAAAACAATACAAATAGTTCTTTATTTTTTTTAGATCTGGGTACAAAAAGTATCAAATGCGGGTATTGTGACAGGAAAAGTTTCGATAGTACTTATTACTGGCTTATTTTGGTTGATACCTTAAAGGTCCATTATGTAATACTGACAGCTAGTGTTTAAAATAGTTACTGTAGTTCAAATTCAAAATAGTGGAGAGAGACGTCTCCCCCCGCCCCTTTTCCCCAGACTCAAAGTTCACGGAGGTTGCCAGGGTGAGTCCGCGCAGCATCCACAACAATGCTTGTCTCACATAGCCAGACGTTACTCCACAGCACAGCGGAGTAGCTAACGTTAGATACTCGCTAAACACACTGCTAACTCAGTACTTCTGTTCTGGATTTACAGCCCCCCTCTTGGCTTAAAATAACTCACCTACGGCGGGCTACGGCGCTTTAAACAGCCGTGGCCAGCTATGGTCCTCCAGTAACGTTAGCTAGATAGCAGGGTTAGCATGGTGGCGTTAGCCAGTACCAGTTTATGGCTGAGTCTCAATTGTTTTTGCAAGTAACCAACTTGTGTTTCTAGATATATAATTCAAAGTGAGTACACAAATGTTGAAATGACATGAAATGCTCGTCCCTTGTAGCTGTGATAAATTAGCCTGAAGCTAATGCTTACCCATTCAGGAGGAAGTTAGCCAACTCGGCGTCTTTTTGGGCTGTAAGCTGTCTCCATCTTTCAAATACATCTCCGATATTAACCCGGGGTTTGTTGCGTCTCTGAACAAGCAACTGTTAGAAACATGCTGTTTTTTTAGGTCGAGTAGAATCCGTCTCCGTTGATCCCATTCATTTGTTTGCTGCTTTCATGGCTGTACTAATGTTACAGATGTAGTGCGCTGGTTTACGTGTTTACAGGTATATCTGGCAACCCGTCCTGGCTGTTAAACTGGGCAGTTGATAACAACACAGACCAAAACATAAACATAAATTCCGTCACGGATCGTAAATTTCATAAAAGAATTTTTTTTGGATTTATTACAGTACATATATTACATATTGGACCGTTAAAGCCCCAACAATGGGACAGCAATTTGCAATGCTGTTACATTGGTGAATTGAGTGCAGAAGATAGCCACGTTACAACTAAATGTCCGTGAATCAAGCCAACAGTACTGTATTTCTCCATGGATATTTCTTCCCTGCCAATGCACACAGTAATAACTTAAGGTTAGCTCTAAAAAGATGATCTTCCACATAACAACTCGGTTGTTATGTTGTTAAAAGGATATGCTGGAAAACAGAGGCTCAAATGATTCTTTTTCACCTCAAATGAAATGTAGGCTACTTTTCTTGCTCTACTAATGTAAACAGAATATCAGACAATTAAAAAAGAATGCCATTTTATAATGAATTATTGCAGTTCTCTCTTTTAAACTAACTTCATTTATTGCAAGAATTCCTTGGAGAAAAGGTTGAATCCAGTTCAACTGGTTATGTCTTGTTCTTTACAGTTACTGTAAATAAAAACAATGACTGTCAAGTCGGTTTGGTTAGTGGTTGTTGTAAATTAAGACCCCATTTTCGGTCACCAAGGGGATTTTGCTACTCGTCCCCCTTCTGTTATTGCTCTGGGCGTGTTCATTTTCTTTTTGGATTAACTGAAGCGGAGGGTAAACACAGTATTTTTGTTCCAGGTTTCACAACCATTTACTACCAGGCTTTAGTTGTGTTTGCTCTGGAAGAACAGTGCCTATTGCCTGCTTTCCCTCCAAATTCACAATGCAAGCCATAAAAAACGGACAGTATTCTAGCTCGGTGTTGTGTTTCTTACACTAACAATGCGTTGTTAAAGTTATAATCATATATTGGTGTTACAATCCACATTCCTTGTACTGTGATGAAGTTAGTGTGAGATACAGAAAAAGAAAAACAGAATGAGGGAAAGGGATGTGTGTTTGAAGAAGAGATTGGTGAGGGTTATTAGAAAGCCACAGTCCTTATTTGAAGGACTTCAATGCAGCCGGTAGAAGAAAGGCTCTTATTGAAATTCATGGCTTAGCACCTATAGCACTGTGGTTTGAGCAGACCAGTGAGAGAGACACACAACCAGCGTCTGACAGTTTTAAATTAAAACAGCATTTACAAGAGCATGGGTGGAAAAGTGGAGGGAGGTGGGTGAGAGACGGTTGAGGAAGGGTTTTTGTCTCTGTCTGGTGAGCTTGCCACTTCAGTTCTCATAAAGAATACTTTTGACACACTTCATCATTTATTTAAGTCTGAAATGTACGACTTCTGCTTTTTGTAACCAAAAGTCCTTGGTTTGGTGCAGTTAGCCAGGTTTTCAATGTTAATGGAAACCTTACATAGATAGTAGTAGGTAGTTATTAGGGATGGGCATTCGATTCAATTTTCTTCGTCGATCGTCGGGAGAATTAATGATCAATTATCGATTAATCATTCATATTTTTATATTAAATTAATTATTTAACTTTTTATAAATTAAAAATGCAACGAAAATACAAAAATACGGCGTGTTTTTCCTGGATGAGATCTTAATTACATGAAGAACAACTTGTGACAGTTAAACTGGAGGTTAGGCTAAACTTAAAGACATATGCGCTGTGGTGCTCTCAAGCAGCAGAACCGCTGCTGCGAGCCGGCGTTGTTAAGCAGAGACCCTCGTTTGTTCCAAAATAATAAATAAAAAGAATCACGTTAAATAATAACTTAACCATAACTTAACCAAAAACATAATACTACTTAGATCTGACAGGTTTTGTCAAAATGTAACTCAAAACTATCCAAGGCACGGACAAAGCCTAATATAAAATAACCAGTAACTCACATACAACTTCTCCACTAGTCTACTGGTTTTTGTTGAGAAAAATAAGCATGTTAACATGATCTGGGGTAACCGCTACCTGGTGACCGTGAGTCCAGCCACCGAAAACACCCACTGGGATGCACAAGTACCTCCGCGCTAACTTGGCCAGCCCGGGCCGGGGAACCTTATTCTGTTGTTCGTAGTGAGTTTCTACCAGTCTGGTGATGGTACATCGTGACGGAATGTGACATGCTGCATGCTTGCAGATCCCTGGGGTAATTTCCTCTGCTTGTTGTGCATCGCAGCTCCTCCGTGCTAACACCGAGTTGATGCTAGGTTGAGAATGAGAGCAGGACGCACCGCCACCGACATTAACCAGGGTCGGATGCACTTTGTTTAAGTGGTACATCGTTTGAGTCGTGGCCGTGTTGTACACGGCGTCGCAGTGTTTGCAGTGAACTAAGTCGTTTTTTAAATCAAAATGGTCCCACGCCACACTTCGCAGTGACCTCTTCATGTTTACTTTGAATCAAAACGGAAACAGCAGGTAACTTAAACTGAGTAGCCTATGGCGCCCCCGGGTGGCACAGTGGAATTAATTTCATTGCTTCAGTCACACTACACAACGCAACCAGCATTAGTTTAATCGATGACAAATTAACGTGATCGACGAAATTCTTAATGATCAATCGTCGATCGTCGATTAATCATGCCCATCCCCAGTAGTTATATTTGGTGCTTATCCATAGTCAGTTACCTACAGCACTGTAAACCCGAATGGTCAAATTAATTGTTTGGAATAAGCACTGTTACCTTAAAATTTGTTATGAAGTTGTACTTACTTAAAACTATTGAGTCCCAGTAGCGTATACTATCTTTTAGGTTTAGTAAACTCTTATTTTTTGATTAATATGAACTTTTTTTACGGATTAAGTAACCACTACTTAAAGTGATGATTTTGTAGTAACTTAAAACAATAGTTTTAACATCATTATGTCCTGTTTTGACAGAACAAACAATAGAGCATCAATATGTGTTGCTACACAATAGGCAAAACCAATATGATCTAGGGCTGGGTATCGGTCCAAAAATTCCGATACCGATACCAATATTGTGACTTTTTATGCTTTTTTCGATACCAATTTTATAAAACAAAAAGAAATTACAACATTTCACAATGCTGCACAAATCTTTTGATTTATTTTTCGGCTCCTACGTTAGTCCCGTCTCTGTTAACACAGTTTGCTGCATGCTGTTTGGCTCACTGACGCTGATGAGATTTACTACTTAGGTATTGAAATTGGGTATTGAATGACGAGGCATTTTTCAATACTCGATACTTCAGAGGCAATTCGGTCAGTGTCTAAAAAGTAGCGAATTCGGTACCCAGCCCTAATATGATCTATTCAATTCAATTCAATTTTATTGATAGTATCAAATAAGAGGAGTTATCTCAGGACACTTTACAGATCGAGTAGGTCTAGACCACACTCTATAATTTACAAAGACCCAACAATTCCAGGAATTCCCCCAAGAGCAAGCATTCAGTGCAACAGTGGCGAGGAAAAACTTCCTTTTAGGAAGAAACCTCGGACAGACCCAGGCTCTTGGTAGGCGGTGTCTGACGGTGCCGGTTGGGGTCAATAACAGTCACAGAACAGATAATGAAATAGTGATTAGAAATATTGGTTGTAGTAGCGTAGTAGGGAGCTGCACGGTATAGCAGGGAATTGCAGCAGAAGCACGGCAACAGCTGGAACCATGATTTTGGTGCCATCGTAACCCTGGGATTTCATCCTGGGTGAAAAGAAACATAAAGACTCTGGGGAGCAAGCTCCCAGAGCTAGGTTAGTAACAAGCATTTCTGGGACAGAGAAGCAGGTGTGCCGGGCCAGGCGGACGCTGCAGCTCCTCACTCCCTAACTATAAGCTTTATCAAAGAGGAGAGTCTTAAGTTTACTCTTGAATGTGGTGACAGTATCTGCCTCCCGGACCCAGACTGGGAGCTGGTTCCACAGGAGTGGAGCCTGATAGCTGAAGGCTCTGGCTCCCATTCTACTTTCAGAGATTCTAGGAACCACAAGTAACTCTGCATTCTGGGAGCGCAGTGCTCTAGTGGGAACTGTGAGCTCTTCAAGATATGATGGTGCTTGACCATTTAGAGCTTTGTAGGTCAGGAGGAGGATTTTAAATCCAATCCTGAATTTTACAGGGAGCCAATGCAGAGAAGCTAATATAGGATAAATATGGTCTCTTTTCTTAGTTCTTGTCAGAACATGCGCTGCAGCGTTCTGGATCAGCTGGAGAGTCTTAAGGGACTTATTTGAGCAACCTGATAGTAAGGAATTGCAGTAGTCCAGCCTGGAAGTAACGAATGCATGGACTAGTTTTTTAGCATCGCTTTGAGACAGGATGTGCCTAATCTGGCAATGTTACAAAGATGAAAAAAGGCTGTTCTTGAGGTTTGTTTTAAGTGGGCATTGAAGGATATATCCTGGTCAAAAATAACTCCTAGATTTCTGACAGTAGTGCTGGAGGCCAGGGCAATACCATCCAGAGTAACTATATCTTTGGATAATGAGGTTCGGAGGTGTTTAGATCCCAGCACAATAACTTCAATTTTGCTTGAGTTTAGCATCAGAAAATTGTAGGTCATCCATGATTTTATATCTCAGATGCATGCTTGAAGCATGCTAGATGCATAGCTAACTGATTTCATCTGGCTTGATTGATAAGTATAATTGGGTGTCATCCGCATAACAGTGAAAGTTAATTGAGTGTTTCCTAATAATATTGCCTAGAGGAAGCATATATAAGGAGAATAGAATTGGTCCAAGCACTGAGCCTTGTGGAACACCATGGTTAACTTTAGCGTACTCGGAGGATTTATCATTAACATTAACAAATTGAGATCGATCAGAGAAATAGGACTTAAACCAGCTTAGTGCGATTCCTTTAATGCCAACTAAGTGTTCCAGTCTTTATAGCAGGATGGTATGGTCAATAGTGTCGAAAGCAGTACTAAGATCTAGTAAGACAAGTACGGAGACAAGTCCTTTGTCTGAATCGTTAGTAATTTTCACCAGTGCTATGATGCATTCGAAATCCTGACTGAAAGTCCTCAAATAAACTATTGCTATGTAGAAAATCACATAACTGATTGGCGACTACCTTCTCAAGGATCTTGGAGAGGAAGGGAAGATTAGATATAGGTCTATAGTTGGCTAAGACCTCAGGATCGAGGGTGGGTTTTTTCAGAATAGGTTTAATCACAGCTATTTTAAATGACTGCGGTACATAACCTGTTAATAAAGACATATTAATCATATCTAATAATGAAATGTTAACCAGTGGTAGCGCTTCTTTATGTAGCCTTGTTGGGATGGGGTCTAAGAGACAGGTAGAAGGCTTAGCTGAAGACCTTTAACATTAATTGTTGAAGGTTTATAGGGTAAAAGCAGTCTAAGTATATGTCAGGTCTTGTTGTTCCTTCTAGCAGTCCTGCATTTGAAGGTGAGCTGTTAGAAGTTGAGGGCAAAAGGTGATGAATTTTATGTCTAATTGTTATAATTTTATCATTAAAGAAGCTCATGAAGTCGTCACTACTCTACTATATATATATATATATATATATATATATATATATATATATATATATATATATATTTGAACAGTGAAAATAATAATAAAAATAGTTTTCTTTTAACTTTAATGTCACTAATGATGATTATTCATTTGAATTGAAATATTTAAAATACTTTCACAGCAAAAATGATGTATGCGATTAATTTAGATTAATTAATTACAGAGTCTGTAATTAATTCGATTACATTTTTTAATCGATTGACAGCCCTAATATGTATATACATACATTTATATATATATATATATATATATATATATATATATATATATATATATATATATATAGTGTATCAATTCACAGGAACAAGCAGCAAGGAATAGATTTTTGAGTACTGCTTAGTATTCATGTTTACAGTGTAGATGGCATTTGACATGCCCCCAGTTTTTAGAAGCAGGCAGGAGTACCGGCACAGAAGCTAAGCAATGTACTGCTGTGGGTGGGGATAGCAGCTAAGCTATTTGAGACACCTAAACAAATCTATATTAGTTTAAGTGTACGCTATACTTACAATATTTTCACCACTTCACCTTGCTGTAAGACATTCTTTTCCGACGGGGAACACATTTACTGTACACAAAGCAGGGCCCATCACAACGCAGTGATGTAACAGCTACTCTCTCAGCCAGTCCGCAGCAGTGTTTGCTTTCTAGAGGAAGCTGCAAGAGCACTATAAATTGTTCCTGCTTGATAGAGCATTTGATGCTTTTTAAAAGCTTAATTTAAAGTAGGCCTTTAACGTGTAGTTCTTTATGTGTGGCTTTGTGCCTACCATACAGTCACAGTACAAACACTTGTAATTCATACATGTGTGGGCACAGACAGGCATGCACATGGTTATTAGCTGGTGTACAAACTATCGACCCATACTGGTTTTTCAAGGCTGATACCGAGTATTAGTAGTTAATAAAACCGATAACTGATTTGGAGCCGATATGCATTTACAGTGAAAATGAAAATCTTTAAGTCAAAATTAAGATTTTGGAATGTTACAAACTCCAAAACAAAACTTTGTTTAAATGCTTTAAAGCCCCAGTGTGTAACGTGTTTAGTTGTTCATTATCAAAATCTGTATTGCCCTTCACAAACTTGTCCTTTTTAATGAATATTTACCACCACCATCAATTCCAAGTATTCCTATTGGCTTGAAATGTTACATTTGCGTTTGCATGAACTTGAAATGCGTTAGCCGGTAAGGGACATACAGGACATACTGCTCCGCCTTTCGCGTTTTTGTTGTCACATGATAAACTCACAGGTGCTGCTAATGCTGCTAATGGTATCGTCGCTTCCCGGCCCCGGCAAGTTTGAAGAAGGGAACACGGAGGACCACATGTATTCAAAATCCAGATTTCAGGAACAGGAGTCTTCTTCTTTGCCCAGAAAAAGAAAACAGATATTGAAAAGAGCAAGAGACTGGCGTCATCAGAAAAAAAGCGTGAAGGCTACCGTAGCTGCAATATGTACTTTGATCTGCTGGGAGAAACAACCTAATTACTTCTTGTGGCCTGTGTATTCACAAAAAGTACAAATAGCAAAGCAAAATAAGACTAGACGATTTCCTAGACATATATTGATTTGGGACTATATTGGGAGGAAGTAGCCTACAACCGAAGCACTGCTACTTGGCGCAGAGATCACGCAGCTGTTATGGTCGAGGCTCTGACCCAAAACACAGAGAATCACACGCAGACACAGTGGGCGAAGCACGAGGAAATATAGGAAAGTACTGACGTGAACAAACAAGGTAGCTATCACACTGAGAGACAAGTTACCACATTGGTAGCTGTAAGGATCTGGCTCCGAAGATGAGTTCCGCCCGGGTCTGAATACTGCAGCAGTCCTTAGTTGAATCAACTAGCTACAGCTGCCTGCAGCTACAGCTGGTAGACGCTTGACTTACTTTCAGGCCTCACCAGCAACACACACAGGAAGGAGAGAATAGCTGCCCCCATAACAGCAGCACCTGAAACCCCCCGACTTCCGTCAACATACCGGCATGAATATAGCTGGCTATTTTTCCTACAGTAGACAGGGAATGGCGATGAACATGGCGGATTTTGTGAGAGACGAAGAGGATGACTTCTCAGACAGTCAAGACCCAGAAGCATACCTCTACGAACCAGAGTTTTCAGAAGAGGAGCTGCGTGCTTTGGGAATAGAATGAGAGGAGGAGGAGCAGCTGAGGATGTGAGGATGAGAGCCAACAGATCTGGTGGTGGGAGTGTGCGGGAATAGGCCAACATATGCCGACTGAAATAGAGTGTCTGTGATGTGGCGAGTGGGACAACATACCGCCGGACAAGATGAGCGTGCTGCCCGCAGTTGTGTCACAGCTACCGAGGATTTCTCGCCGTTGATCCATCCTGCAGTCCTCGACTTTTTTTTCTGGTGTGATAAAGTCAACTGGGAAAAACGCCGAATGGAGCCAATAAACAGCTGTCCACAGAGTAAGTGATTACTGTAAACATGATGCATGGTTATTTTACGGGATAGATCGACCCATATCAGACCTGTACTCACACAGAGTTGCTGCGTGATCTCTGCGCAGCAGTGCATCGGCTGGCTACTTCCACCCAATATAGTCCCAAATCAATATATGTCTAGGAAATCATCTAGTCTTATTTTGCATTGAAAAAGTGTCCCCATATAAAAGAAATACAATGCTTTTGTACACTTGTTAAATTAGCTGATCATAATGTAAATTAGTGAGCCACTGGTAAAGCTCATCTGCTAACCCTGACAGCCACACACCTCCAAAACACTTACCTGAGACTCTACACCTGACTGTCCCTGGTCTCCCTGTTCCTCACACTTACCTGAGACTCTACACCTGACTGTCCCTGGTCTCCCTGTTCCTCAGTTCTTTCTGGCTCCGTTGCCTGTGACATAGTGACGTTAGTATTTCCATAAGCACCCATTCTTATAAAGATGTTACCAAATTGTCTTGATATGAGGACTTATTGTAGGCCTACTTACTTAGCATTTTGGGGCACTGAAAAAGGATGTTATGTCTGTTTTTCTTTTCTCTGCCATTTTATCTGGGCAACAACGCAAATCTTTAACGTCAGATGTCTAAATATGAGTTAGATTCATAGGTTCACCACACGGTTATATTATAATTATAAAATGATCTTGCGTCCTCCACATAAATATTAGGTTTAGTCCGGGACAGAGGATATATATATTTAACTGATCAGCCACTTAACATCATATTGAGCAAAACCCAACTGTAGATCTTCAATATTAACCCTAAAATCAGTTCACACACATAACGTTACGCTTATCGCCCTGGTAACGTTAGTTGTAGAGGGTGCATTTATATCCAACAAGCTAGGTAACATTACATTATATTACACTAACATAGCAAACTTTTTTGTCATGACTAATTCATTAATTACTCAGCATCATTTCTATTTGAGAAAAGAAAAACTTCATCCGATGTTTAATGTGAATAAAATAGCCTTGAACCGTAACTTACTACATTCCTGTCACTACCGATGTGACTGTGAGTCGAGTGCAGATCCTAACTATAGCGGGCAGTGGACCAAACCACTGTGAGGCGAGGGAGGGGGGACTCAAAATGTTTCTAAACTTAAAAAGCATTTTTTGGGGGTTTGTATTGTTTTACTACTTACACAGATATTTTAAGTATACATCATTATGTTATTTACAATACACAGCATTGTTTTAATGATATTTCTAGGGGGGGACAACCCTTAGATAGGGGGGGTCCTGACCCCCCTGGGATTTACGCCCATGCTCACGACACGCTAACGGCAACAAAGGATTCCATTCACTACGCTAAGCTAAGCTAACGGCGGCTCCGCCGGACTGAGACAATGCATGCACTGAGACAAAAAATGTGTTTGCCCACCTATCTACATCTAGAGGAGACCGTGATAAGCCCTATTTCAACAAACGGTGGCGTATTCCTTTAAGCAATTATTTAATAAATGAGAAACTTTCAACATACTACCCAGTAGAAGATAGTCAGATAGTGTTCTGGGCGGGACATTAAGTCCGACTCAGTGATGAGTGAAACAGAAGCAGAGGGACAGACACAGAGCTGTAGCCGAGCCAAGGTAGCGTACTTTTTAATTAATTAACTGTATCTGTTATCAGGCAAATAAAACGCAGATATAGATACTCTGCAAACTGCCAAAAAACGGCCCGATAATCGGCCAGGGCTGAAAAAATGTGCGATGTCGGGCAGCAAGACGCTCCGCTTCTGAGTCTCTCCCGGTGTGGTATGGCCCAGTGGAAAATCCAGGTGACTCCCATTTGGAACATGAGTCAACAACTTGAGTCAGCATCGGCTGGGTCGAAAGTTTGATAATGAAAAGAAAATTGGGGATGTGGAGTCAGAAAGATTTGAGACTTCTGTAGCCCGCTCATCTCTGCTGAAGGCTATGTCTAGCGTAACACACCCGACTCGCTGACTAAAATGCTGACAGTCAAGTTGCATTGTGGGTATTGGAGGCACCAAGTTTTGAAAAGGAATAAGAATGTGAGTAATAGAAAGACAATATCTTTGTTTCTGTTAAAACGGATGAGTCTGACAGGAGTGCAATGCTACAGTAAATCAGTGGAGCACTTTTAACCAAATAGGAGTGACTGCAATTTTGGGGTGATGTGTTAAATCAGCATGTAAGTTGGCACGATCACAAATTATGTACATATGCACACATAATATTATGTGGTATACGCATAAAGTACTGTATGCACACTTAGTACTTACACAAATCAAAGCAGAGTCATAAGAAATGTTCAACTAATGCTGATATGATCATAGGTGTGCACAATGTATTAATGGCACTAAAGTACTGCCACATTCAAATGTAAATTATGATCAAGGTTAGGAAACATGTTTGACCCAGTAGGTGTAACTGTTTTACTGGTAATGCTAATGGGAGTCCTAATAAATGAACAAAGGAAGGGTAACAACTTCCCTGAACTTTTGGTCCAGTCTGTTGAGCTTTTGCAAGACATTTAGTTGAGTCAGTTCTAGAGGATAAAGACAACACAGCAATGTGCAGGCTTTCTTCTTAAATTGTGTTTTATTAATATCACAGGGCTTTATTTATATAGTTAGTATTTCTCTAGTTGCGTCAAATTATTCCAATGTTAAACGTTGCGACTTATTTTCTACACAGTTGATTGAAAGTGTGAAATGTCTCTTTTTCCCCGGTGAGGAGATCAGGCTGTGAGACTGGCGTTCAGCATCACCTCATTCCTCATCCGCCTCAGAGGAGACAGGGAGGAAGACGACTGTGAGGCTCTAAATTATCCTAAACTGTCTCCATCTCTTTCTTCGTCTGCCTTTGTCTTCCACATTCCTCTCCTCCTTCTTCAGTTTTTCTCTCTCTATCCATCTTTAACTTAATTCCTCCTTTTTTTTTTGCTCTCCCATTATCCTCTGCCAGCCAGACTTCTGGGGCTTTGGGGTGTAACACTGCAACAGTCAAAGTTGTAATAACACGGCTGTGATATGCTTGGACCTCATCTGGAGTCAGGAGAGAGAAATGTGTGGAGAGGTGGATAACGAAAGGCAGGGAAAGTGAAAGAGAAAGACAGACGGACAGGGGATAATAAAAGAGACAGAGGAGAGACAGTGTCCTCGGGGCTGTTATGGGCCATGAAGACGTGTCTCTGTGTTTTATCTGGACCTGCTGGGGCTCCCAGTGAGGAGTTTCAGTAGTTGTAAACCTGCTGACCTCCAGTCCAAACAAAGCTCCACACCGAGCTGGAAAGAATAAACGTCAACCTCTCTCTCCTTTTCAGTTGCTAACTGAGGAATTGCAATCAAAAGTGACATAAACACCACTTTAGTGTAAAGAAGCATGCAGATGTTTGCATCTTCAGATCTAAAATGACTCCAATCAAAAATACTTTACGTTCTAGCTGACCATTTCCAAATCATACCATATTTTTATTCCATTCATTTTAGACAGCCACTGATTTTAGTTCATTTCAGGAAACTATTTTCCTTATTTCTTTTAATTTTCTTATGACTTGTATGGTCAACCACGTGTGGTTGCCCTTTTCAACTCTATTGTAGGCATGTTGCTGCATCTCCAGACCTCAGTGAATTTAAATTTTCATGGACTACCAGGTCATGTAGTACTGTGCTGAGCAGTAATGTAAAGTGGCCAAAATGTGTTTCTACAAAAACACTGGAATGATCCTTTAATTTTGTTGTAAATGCTCTGCAATGTTGGTGCTTGGAAGTAAAAACATAAAAGCTTTTATAAAATGGGTAGTGCGAATTAGTAGTTTTTGTTACAGAAACCAGGGGAAATGTTTTAACTATTTCAAAAAAATCTCTCACATATTCATTTCAATCTATCCTGCAAATGTCAATCATTTCATTTAATTTCATTTCAATTTCAAAGAGTCTTGCTGAAATGATGCACAATAAGGAATTGTCTTGCAGGAAGTTGTTGTGCAATGCATCACTTGTCAGTCACTTTAATTCATTTGTATAGTGACTATGTGTATCAGCAGCTCAACGCTGACGTTGAGCTAAACGGAGCTCGACATCAGATCTGGCTGAATATGTATCCAGGGACCCATGTGGGTTATTCAGGTCTGACAAGTAAACGTGTCAGTGAGCCGCCGGCTTTCCCTCTCACCCTCCCTGCCCCGTCACGTCGGACACGTTGAGAGGCCACGGTTCCTATTTGTTGTTTTAGGCTCGATTGTGCTGAGTCCCAGGCCTGTGTCCACCTTCTCCCTCTGCTTCAGTTTATTTGACTTCTCCTAGGTTTAAATTGATTGTAGATACTCTGCTTTTTTATGAGTTTAGTTTTCAAAAAGGGTCAATGCATGCTTTGGCAAACTGTTTAAAGTTTTTTGTAGCTCCTGGCTTCACTGCCCTGCTAGTCATCTGGGTTGTTACAGGGTCCAGATTTGGCTGCGCATTAATGCCTGCCTACACTGAACGTTAACTGAAATATATTGTCTGAATTATATAATGTTGAACAGGGGGACAGATTTTGTTTGATCTTTTGTTAATCATGTAAATGCACACTTTCCTTTGGCTCCTTTGATTTGGGACTTTGATGGAATGGTCCTTTTGGGAGTGGACAGCTAGAATGGCAGTGTTTAAGAAAGGACTTGTTTGTGAAGGGGACTCTCTAGAAGGAATGGCACCCTAATGAAGTACTTGAAGAACTCCTGGGCCCCATGAAGGGACATTATTCACCATGGTGACCAGGGAAGGGGTGTGTCTTTGAACCAAATCTAGACGAAGTTCAGTGAGGGCTAGCACACTAATGCAAATCCTAATCACATAAGTGAACCTGAAACTTCTAACTTCTAAATCTCCCAGCTACCTAAACTACAGCTCTTGTACTGGAGCTCTTGCACTAACTTAACCATCAGCGCTGGAGCTACAAACCACCAAAGAATGATGTTGAGAAATGAGCCAGCACAAAATTAATAATGGAGTCTTAGGCTAATATGATCTCTTTTTGTATTTCACATCTATGTCAGTATTTCACCTCGCATCTTGAATAGAGCATGGCTCTCCTGTCACACTAGTGAACCTCGAGAAACTTTGGCAAAGAACAGAAGACAAAACGATGATGTCTTGGTAACAGGGGTGTCCTTTTAAGGAAGTTCATTTTGTTGTGGTGGAGGTCTATTTTGTCTGTCCTTGAGGAGACATATTCTCACTGTCCTGTTTCTTGCCTGATACTCCCATTTCACAATAATAAAGACTACTCTGAAAAGTCACAAAGAAGTGCCTTGTTGAAGCTCGGTCACACGATTTGATTGATTGGTATGAGGAGCAAAGTTGTTCCCACAAGGTTGTCAGTTGACATCATGGAGCAGTGTATCAATCAAACAATAAGAGTGTAAAGGAGGCTATGGGGCCGATGTCATATTCAATATCTCCAGATCAATGCGGTGTGCAGACTTTTTTGTGCATCCAGGAGCTGAGACGTGCAGCATTTCAACAAGGTCCCTTTTGCAACCGTAGGCCTCCCGGACCTTTGTAATCCAACTGGAGCATTTGTACAATAAATTCACAATGATGAAATCATATATCATATTAAGCGAAACAACATATCTTCAGCTTCCCCGTTCCAAAGAGTTTCAATGTAATAAATAATGTGCATTAGGATAGTATAGTAAGACATACGCCCAGGGTGTATTTAGCATAGATGAATAGTTTTTATTCTTCTTTATTCTTATCTGTTCTCTATGTGATTTTAATACATTTCTGTAAGATTCAGTTTCCATTTAGTTTTTGTCTTTATCGTCATATAACAATTTATACATCCATGTGACATCCCTGCAGCATACATATCCAGATAGGATATATCTACAACTTGATTGTGCATTACAGGTTGATAGTCTGGTGCAATGGAAGTACATTGGCATGATAAAGCGTGACATATTGGGCCTGGCTCACGCGCCGGATGTCAGGCTTTGCCCCTCCACTTCTGCTATCTGTGTGTTACCGTGCGTAAATCTCTTCACCACACAAAACAACAACAACCTCCGAGCTACCAAGCTACACACTGAAAATGGCAAGGTTTGATGGAAATTTGGATCGAGCAATGAGGCAGGCCTGCTTGGTTGTTTTGGTGAATGGTTGTATAGATTTTTACGAAGAAGAATATGTGTACGGCATTTACTATCTAACAGGTACGTGCTAGCATGTTTGCCCACCGGTTATAGAAAAAGCTTATTATGCCGGGCAAGATAAAGACACGGATGAAACAGTTGCTGCTGGCCAGTTTTCCATCGTAGACAGATCACCAGAAACATTCGCTGGCAAAAACAGATGGAGAACCATTCTGCAAATGTCAACATTTCGGGACCAATTGTTGGGGATTTCTGTGGACGAAGTAAGACCTTTCTCGTCAAGTAAGGTCCAGCAATGCAAGACTACATGGTTGAGGTTATACAAGTATTATTTTACAAGGAAACCAGGCGACCCAAATATTGAATGAAATGGCTTAGGCCCCAGAGGGTTAAATAAAAGGTCTATAACTTTACTTGGAGTGTAATAAAGCTGTAAACAGAAACCATCTTTTGTGAGTGAAGACATTTGATTGTGCCATGACGGGCAGACATCCGCACACTCCTAAACTAACTTTTCCAGCTCTTCCCAGAGCTCATGATATCTTTGGCTGCCTTCTCCTTCCCTACTCGCCTCTCTGGAGAGCATTGGCCGTCCTCCTCCTTGCTTCCTCCCCTAGCTGATGAAGATTTAAACACTGGCCTATTTCAGATATTATTGCCACAGTGTGCTCTACAAATCACCAGGATAGGAGACCACATCAGACAGGCTCGGGTGAAGGAATGAAGGCATGGAGGGATCAGACGAGTGGGAGGAGGGACAGCTGTCAGTGCTGACAAGGAAAAGCCTCTGATGAGTGACAGCTGAGAACATGGGCATACATTAAGACGCAGGGCTTAATTGGTGCTGATGAAAAAGAGGAAATGTGTCTGGATTTTATGTCACTGTTTTTACAGTTAGGAAATAAATGGTTAGATGACCGTTGGCTGTTCAGCCCAAGTATCGTGCTCGCTGTCGCAGACAACACAGAAACTCAGCTGTAAGACTCAACTCATCCTCTCTACTCCACCATAAAAAAAGAGTTGTAGTTTTTTTCTTGTGGTAGCATAAAGGGACTGCAACTTGCATTTCATTGTACAACCCGGAATGTACATTGACATTAAATTAGCCTTGAACCTTGAAGTTGTCGCAGTAAAATAATGCTTTAGGGAATTATTATGATCACACAACGGTATGTATTTCAGTTTGTTGTGTGCCTGTGGTTCGAGCTTTGTCGGAACAGACAACATCAACAATGTCGTTTGGTCATTGTCAATCAAAACCACACCCACACAGTCCTGATGAAGCAGTCATTTTTGAGTATTAAATTCTTAACGAATCATAACTGAAGATGGTTTTTTTATGTATCCTGTTGCTTATTTAGTCATGAATATTCAACTTTATTGAATAAATCTTGTTGTGAACCCAAGTGTGCCAGTAACAATGACGACTTGTCGGCTGAGTTCACTCCTGTGCAGTCAGACAAAAGTCCCACAGCTCTCTGTTCCTGTGTCTCTGCCCCCCTTCACAGATGGGATGAACTGCATGAACAAGGACCACGGCTGTGCCCACATCTGCAGAGAAGCTCCAGGCAAAGGCGGGGTGTCGTGTGAGTGCCGTCCTGGCTTTGAACTGGCCAAAAACCAGAAAGACTGTACATGTACGTATCACACCTAACATTAGTGCTTCCCCACATCCCCCACATTCACACAAACTCCCTCTGCGCTGCCTGAAGACACACACACACACACACACACACACACACACACACACACACACACACACACACACACACACACACACACACACACACACACACACCAGAAAGTGACTGTGCTTTTAGGTCAAGCTTTAGTCTCCGATTCATGTGTCAAAATATGATATAGTATCAAATCATAAGAAGAGTTACAACCCCAAATCAGAAAAAGTTGGGACAGTATGAAAAACACAAATAAAAAGAGAAAGTAGTGATTTCTAAATGTACTTTGACTTGTATTTCATTGCAGACAATGTGAACACAAAATATTTCATGTTTTGTCTGGTTAACCTAATTTCATTTGTAAATATACATCCTTTCCTGTCAATCAGACCTGCAACACATTCCAAAAAAGGTTGGGACAGGAGCAATTTAGGGCTAGTAATCAGGTAAATTGGTTAAATAATGATGTGATTTGAAACAGGTGATGTCAACAGGTGATTGTAATTATGATTTGGAAAAAAAAGCAGCATCCAAAAAAGGTCTAGTCCTTTAGGAGCAAAGATGGGCCGAGGATCGCCAGTTTGCCAACAAATACGTGAGAAAATTATTGAAATGTTTAAAATCAATGTTCCTCAAAGAAAGATAGGAAGACATTTGCTTATTTCACCTTCAACAGTGCATAACATAATTAAAAGATTCAAGGAATGAGGAGGAATTTCAGTGCTTAAAGGACAAGGGCGCAAGCCTAAGCTGAACAACCGTGATCTCCGATCCCTCAGGCGGCACTGCATCAAGAATCGTCATTCATCTATAAGCGATATCACCACATGGGCTCAGGACTACTTTGGCAAACCTTTGTCAAGTACCACAATACGTAGTTACAGCCACAAATGCCAGTTAAAACTGTACTGTGCCAAAAGGAAGCCCTATGTTAACAGTGTCCAGAAGCGCCGTCAACTTCTCTGGGCTCGGAGGCTTCTGGGATGGACCATCACACAGTGGAAACGTGTACTGTGGTCAGATGAATCAGTATTTCAGGTATTTTTTGGGAGAAATGGACCAAAGAAGAAAAGGATCATCCAGACTGTTACCAGCAAGAAGTCCAAAAGTCAGGGTCTGTCATGGTATGGGGTTGTGTCAGTGCCCTTGGTAAAGGTAACTTGCACTCCTGTGATGGCATCATTAATGCTGAAAAGTACATAGAGATTTTGGAGCACAATATGCTGCCCTCAAGAAGACATCTTTTCCAGGGACGTCCATGCATATTTCAACAAGATAATGCGAAACCACATTCTGCACACATTACAAAGTCCTGGCTGCGGAGGAAGAGGATACGGGTACTTGACTGGCCTGCCTGCAGTCCCGACCTGTCTCCAATAGAGAATGTGTGGCACATTTTGAAGCGCATAATGCGACAACGAAGACCCCGTACTGTTGCCCACCTTAAGACTTGTTTGCAGCAAGAATGGGACAAAATACACTTGAAACACTTCATCACTTGGTGTCTTCAGTCCCTAAACGTCTTTTAAGTGTTGTGAAAAGGAATGGCAACATTACAAAGTGGTAAATGCTTTACTGTTCCAACTTTTTTTGAAATGTGTTGCAAGAACCAAAATAGGAATTTTGTTTTTTTGAAAAAGAAAAACAATAAAACTCATGAGGAACACATTAAATGATGTGCTGTTGTATTGTCTACAATGAAATACAAGTCAAAGTACATTTAGAAATCACTACTTTCTTTTTTTATTTGTGTTTTCCATACTGTCCAAACGTTTTCTGATTTGGGGTTGTATCTCGAGTGTCGATACATGTAGTCAAATGCACTTTTGCGCAACGCTTTCTGTCATCTGTTAATCTTCTGCCGTGTCACTTCATTTTACAAGTCACATGGCAGCAAGGTATTAACACTTTTTTTTCTGAGACTTGATTTTATAGTGGTTACGTACTGGTGTGATGAAGGATCTAAACTGTTCCTGTAATAAACATCTGTAATAGCAATGATGGACAAGTTCCAGTAGGCCTTCAGCGGTAAAATATGAGGGTGGACATTTAATACCAAAATCAGTAAAGCGTTTCAGGCCAAGCTGAAGGTGCTGAAGGATTCAGTAGACTCCCCCCTCGCCGCTCCATCCCTTTTTCTCACTCTTCACGCCGAGTGCCTGCAGCCATGGAATTTAGGACTGCTGTTTTTGAGAGGGGGGGGATAAGCTTTTAGTTACACTTTGTTTGGCAACACATCTTGTTCTCCACTCAGATGGTGAGAGTGTAAAGATTGTGAAAGCCTCTGAAAGGCTCTGATGCGTCCCCCGCTGTGGTAATATTTCATTAGTGGCGAGGGACCCAGTGCTGTGTCGGCCTGTTGAGCATGGCGGCACAGGACGGTAGTAAACAAGTGATGAAAGAAATGCTAGTTATGTCTACACACACACACACACACACACACACACACACACACACACACACACACACACACACACACACACACACACACACACACACACACACCCACACACACACACACACACACATCCCCTTCCTTCTCCTCTCATGTCCTCTCTGTCCATGTTCACCTCTCTCCTCCATTTTCTCCCTTGTTCTGTCTCCCCATATCTCCTACCTCCTTCACTCTCTACCTCATCCTTTCTCCTTTTTTCTCTCATCTCTACCCTCCTCTCATCTCCTCTTTCTTCTCCTTATCCTCTCTTCTCTTCTTTCTTCTCCTTAAAGTTACCATAAGGTCTAAAATTGGTCCATGTTAGGGAACTGCACATTTTAGCAAAAGCTTCTGAAAAAGTGTATCTGCGCTTACTTTCCCCTCTCACCTCAAGAACTGTGAAGGTTAGGGAAATTAGGAGGTTAAATGTTGGACGAATCACAAACATCTCTCATAGTTAGTGTTTGACAAATCAATTCTGTTTATTATGGCAAGCTCCATCTCAAGAGTTTGTGGCCCATTAAAAAGTACTACTTAGCTGGCTGTTTCAGGGCCAAGTTGAAACCTGGTTTCTGTGGTGGATAAGCGCTAAGGTTTGTGAGTTCTCTAGAAAGCTCCTAGAGAGGTCCCGCAGCGGTGAAATCTCCTCGTTATAAACTCGTTTTTCTCACGTTTTCCATCTCCCACCACCTTTTTATCTCTCATCCACGAGTGCATTATCTCTCTCCCTCTTCCACATCTTTTCTCATCCCTTGTGTTCACATTCTTTCAATTTGTTTTTCTTTCTCAAGAAATGATTTAGAATAAGAAACCTTTTGTCTTTCCCTCTACCTTCTCCTCTTTAGGCCTCTCTTGACCTAAAGTTTTCCAGGAAGTCAGAACCCATTTTCAAACACAGGAACCTAGTCTGAGTTTATGTGGGACGACGGTCCCCCAACCTTATCAAAGTAATCATTTGAACCCAAACCAGCATCCTGGTAACCCTTACTAGGTTGGTTTTTTGCATAATCCTCACAAAACCTTAACCATTTTTTTCAAAATCTAAATTTTAGGCCTTAAACGTGCACCACATGAAACTAGCTAGATTGATAAATAGCACTAGAGGTAAGAGGAAAAATATGTTTTTGATTTTGGGGTGAACTGCCCCTTTAATCCTAGAAAAAGGAAACAGAATACACACCTGTCCCATTGACTAAAAATGAAAGGTGTATTGTAATGTTACAAACAATAGAATCTTCACTTTATATAGAATATGATAAGGATTTCCACAGAATTTTAGATAAACACCGTAAACACATTTCTTCATCTTCTTCTTCTCCTCCCATCTTTATGCTTCCTTCTCCCTCTTTTGTTACCCCTCTCTCCATCTAAATCTCCCCTACTCCTCTTTCTCTCTTTCTCATTCTCCTCTCCTTTTTCTTGCTGATTCCTCTTGCTCTGTATTCTGCTCTTTTCTCCTCTTTCTGCTACTCCTGTTTTCTTTCCCTCTCGATTTATCACTCTCACCTTTTCTCTCTTTGTCTCTCTTTCTATCATTCATCATACTCTCATTCTCCTTCTCTTTCTGTCTCACTCTTTATCCGTCAAGCCATATATATCCATCCACACATCATTTTGCATCTTTAATTCTGTACAGTATAAATATCCCTGTGGGTCTTCCTGTATTGTTCCCGTATAAGCTAAATAAAGAATTAGTGGACATATAAAATGTCATGAGCCATGTATATCACATAATATACAAGCCAGCGGTAAGACTTGAATGTGTGTGTGTGTGTGTGTGTGTGTGTGTGTGTGTGTGTGTATGTGTGTGTGTGTGTGTGTGTGTGTGTGTGTGTGTGTGTGTGTGTGTGTGTGTGTGTGTGTGTGTGTGTGTGTGTGTGTGTGTGTGTGTTGTCCTCAGTGACGTGCAACTATGGAAACGGCGGTTGCCAGCACACATGTGATGACACAGACACAGGGCCGGTGTGTGGCTGCCACCAGAAGTACGCCCTGCACACAGACAGCAAGACCTGCATCGGTGAGTGACAACCGACAGGACTTCCCCGATCACGCGAGCACACACACACACACACACACACACACACACACACACACACACACACACACACACACACACACACACACACACACACACACACACATATAACCCTGTTTGACTTTAACATCTGTACAGTGTCAGTGCAGCACAGCTGATTAAAGAAGAAAAGTAAAAAACAGAAACAGAATGAGGAAGTGTGTTAAGGGGTTTGGGGCTGGAGATGGTGAGTTAGCAGATAGATAATCTCCAAGCTCCCCCAACATTTCTTCTCCCCCCACCCCCCACTCCTTTAACATGTTCATCTACCCTGATTTATCAACAGAACAATCCACACTCACAGTAATGACGTAACATTTGTCATAAGTGACTTGTTTAATTCCAGGCAACTATCAGACTATTTCTCGAGTTTCATGCTTTTCTCCATATCTTATGATGTGTTCACACCAAACGCAAAGCAACTTTTCATACGGTGCGATTACATGGAAAGACATTATAAGGACTCGAATAGATACAAATTTGTCGTTGCTGCTGTGTCGTGAAAGCCTATCAGCGTTGAGATTCTCCTGCATAGCATAGCCCTGATTGATACAAACTCCCTTCAGAAAACAAGCATTTTAAAAGTTGTTTGCAGACAGACCTGACAAGCATGATTTCAGACTTTTTACAAATCAGAATCATGATGTATCTGTCTGTGTGTTGAAAATAAATCACCGCAAAATCTGCGTTGGAAGCGGCAGTCATCTAGATGGGATTCCAGAAGAATGCGGTGAAATTCACCAAGCTGTCTGCACCTCCGGATGATGTTGTGGACCCAGACACGACATTGTTTGGTTTTCGACCGAATCTAGGACTTCCACAATAGGTACAAGGCAGCAGTAGTGGTAAGTTTGGTAGTCCGGTGCTTGATGACGGTAAGAAACGTTTGTATCTACAGTGGCGCATCTTATGCAAGTAACGCAAATAAATACAAATGATTCATTATGATGCTGCTGTCAAACACGCACAAGTAACGCCAGACGGAAATGTGCTTTGCGTTTGGTGTGAACATAGCATTGCAGTGCATGCCCACTGTACGTGCGCAATTTGTTTAAACTCACGTCCGCCCTGCCCCGCTGGTCGCTTGTGGGCGTCGGTGGAAATGACAAACTCAACTAATCACATGTTTCAACTACAGCATAGGTCTCGTTAGCTCATCTCTGCTACTTGTTTACCCACCGGATTCACCAACAACAGCTGCCACATTTCCTCCAGCATTTCTAAGAAAGATATCATCTCCCACACTACATGTCAAAACTCAGCGGAGTCAGTAAGCCCAGCCAGCAACCAGCAGGCAGCTCCCTACATGTGACTGTCAACAGAATCATGCCTCCACATCCTGGCTCTCATATACAGGATATTTATTTTCATCTGGCTATTTTTCCAGTCAGTACGAGAAGAATACGGCGTTCCAGGTACAGTAAGTGGAGTTCTCTCCACTTCCTGATATACTTGTAAGAAATAGCTTCTCCGCTCTTAGCCAGTCTATTGCAGCTTGTTCAATTCAATTCAATTTTATTTATAGAATCAAATCATAACAAGAGTTATCTCGAGACACTTTACAAATAGAGTAGGTCTAGACCACACTCTATAATTTACAAAGACCCAACAATTCTAGTAATTACCCCAAGAGCAAGCATTTAGTAAAACCTCAGGTGGTGAGGATAACTTCCTTTTAGGAAGAAACCTGGGACAGACCCAGGCTCTTGGTAGGTGGTGTCTGACGGTGCTGGTTGGGGGTGTGATGAACAGTGGCAATTGTAGTCACAATAAAGATAATGGAACTATGACTAGAAATAGCAGTTGTTGTAGTAGCAGGGCACTACAGGGCATAGCAGGGCGTAGCTGGACGTAGCAGGGTGTAGCCGGGCGCCTAACGGGACCACGGCGACAGCTGCAACCATGATTTAGGTGCCACCCTAATCCAGGAAAAACTGCGGGGCGAGAAAACATAAGGACTCCGGGGAACAAGCTCCCCAGAGCTAGGTTAGTAACAAGCATTTGCCCACAGATGAAAAGAGTGGAGGAGAGGAGAGAGGAGCTCAGTTTGTCAAAGGAAAGGATTCCCCCGGAAGTCTAAAACTATAACAGCATAGCTAAGAGCTGCAGAGAAGCAGAGATAGGGAGGGGGTGCGCCGTGACTGTGGCTACACACCCTACCCCGCCGGTCTAGGCGAACGCTGCAACTCCTCACTCCCTAAATATAAGTCACACTGGTTGTAGTTTGAGTATTTTGGCCTCAAGGGCCTGTAATCTATGGAGCATTAAGGTATGGATCATTTGTGCGCACTAATTTCGCCCAGCAGTTTTCCTTGGATTAGGGTGGCACCTAAATCATGGTTGCAGCGTCGTGGTCCTGCTCCGCGTCCTGCTGCGTCCTATAACGCCCTGCAGTGCCCTGCTACGCCATGAACTACTACAACTACTATTTCTAGTCATAGTTCCATTATTTTTACTGTGACTATTATTGCCACTGTTCATCACACCCCCAACCGGCTCCGTCAGACACCGCCTACCAGGTTTCTTCCTAAAAGGGAGTTTTTCCTCGCCACTGTCGCACTAAATGCTTGCTCTTGGGGGAATTACTGGAATTGTTTTGTCTTTGTAAATTATAGAGTGTGGTCTAGACCTACTCTATCTGTAAAGTGTCTCGAGATAACTCTTGTTATGATTTGATACTATAAATAAAATTTAATTGAATTAATTGGTACTATCACATTAATCCTTCCCATCCATATGATTTTTATATGAATATATTTTATATCATGTTAATTAAATGAAATTATTAAAATATATATTAAAAGAGTGTAACTGTACAATGAAGTATTTTTGAGCTTGACCACACAATCACCACACAATAGACTGTATGGGTTATATACAAGAACGTTTTCAGTGATTGGCTGCGAGGTATCTATACTACTTGGTACATAGGTTATTTCGCTACCTTACAGGTATCAAGTAGTGATACCCAGCCATGCTGAATGTGATGATTAATAGAATTTAGCAGACATGTTGGTTTCCTGTGTCCCTGCCCCTGGACACTCTTCTGTATACAATTTTGATCCTACATTGAACATCGCTTCAGAACTTTTTTTCTTTTGCTGGCCAGCTTTCACTGATAGCTGCTCAAATGCTCCTGTGTAATGCAGTACAAAATAAACAAAGTGGTCAGGTCATGCATTGAGCTTGGGGTGAATACATTTTTATGTTGATCGTGGCATCTGGTATGTATATGTATTTAACATTTTGGCTGTGGAACACAATGGTGTGTTTTCTGTTCTTTCACTTTGTGTTAGAATTATTAATTTGAAGGTATAAATTAATAAACTGTGCGCAAAATGTATACATTTTTTTTTTACATCTAGTCCATACTGGGCTCAGCTAATAGCAATAGTTAATTACAACACATCTATTAACACATGACACATGGCTTGTCTAAAACGCTAGTGCAACATTATAACATTTAAGGTCATTTTTAAGACGCCAACACTGTAACACTCTGAGTAGGCATACATAAAGGAGTTCCTTTGAACTCAGTTGTGTTCATTTGGATAGATGAGAGCAACACCTTCTCTAAAAGAACTGCCATGATGTGGTTTGTCAGGAGTCAGCACACAATCCAAATCAACTTTAGAAAACTCCCCAAAGATCCAGGATTCATGGGTATAATTTGGTTGATGTCGACATCTCTAGCCAGCAGTTCATCACACTCCGAAGGTTTAGCATGACAAAATGAACCAAGACCAAACCACAGTCTGGACTAAAGTCTCATTTGGCCGTATTCACAATTATTACACCAGAAAAAAGGTGTTGGGAGTCCATGTGACTGTTTTTTACAAGTTGTGGTTCATTTGTAATTGGGCCACGTGGACCTTAATGAAACAAATAAAAAGGATCAAGTAAACTTTTCCAAGTGTAAGTGTGTTTAACACATTGTTACATGTAAAATGTGGAGATTATAACCACCTGCACGACTACAAGACACATCATGTTTTCACAGTCCTGGCTGTGAACTGAGAAACATCTCAGAATGATGTTGCTGACATGGACACACATGGACACACAATTCTGATGTCATTATTATGTGCTGCCCTTCCTGCTGTCTCCGTACACTGGAAACACATCTCTGTCTCTCTCTGTCTGTCTGTCTGTCTGTCTTCCTTCCTCTGTCCCTCTCTCTGTCTCCCACCCTCACCACTCACGCAGATTGACGTGCTGATTCTCAGCAGCACTAGGTTTTGACTGCCAATAACCCCTTTTTCTTTCCAGCTGCACTTAAGAAGTGAAGCACACCATCAAGCAAAGGCTGCGAAGAGGAAGCAGAACATGAGAAAGAGGGAGAGCGGGAACCCTCCTCTCCCTCCTTTCCCAATATCTTGTCTTTTCTCTCTCTCTGTCTCTCTTCATACTTTGACGAGAGAAAGGACCTCTGTGTCTCTGGTCTGGGTATCCCAACCGCTCTATGGACCTACCTTTAATCCCGGCCCCCCCATCCCTTTTACCCTTTCTATGTAGCGCTGTCCCTCTGCTCCTCCTTTCTCCTCCCTCCTCCTCCTGCTGCTTTCTGGCGATAGTACCTGATTGCCTGTCTTGTCTGAGCATCCATGTTAAACCCACATGAGGTGGATTTAAAGGATTAATCCTCAGCGCACAAGAGGAAAGAGTGACTCTGGGTGTGGGGGGGTGGGGTGGGGGGGATGGGTCAGGGGCCACGTGTTAGACTCTGTGGTTAAAAAACGGACATCTCAATTGCAGCCTGATCTTAGTTAAAGCTCCCTCAAAAGCAAACCTAACATCCTCCACCTCTCTCTCTACCTCCTCATCCTCCGCCTCCTCACAAGTCCCAAGCAAAAAAGGCAAGCGACTCGTCGAAAACCACAAACGTGCCAACGTAATGACCACCATGCCTCATCCCCATCCATCAGCCCCTTTTCTCGCTCCATTCCCCTTTTAATAGAGAGGCAAGGACTTGCACCGCTCACCCTTCTTTATACTGCATGTGTCCACTCACATGGGCCACAATGTCCAACTGTCTGCCACTGACTCTTTCACTAATCATTCTGTCCGTCCGTCTGTCTGTTTGTCTGCCTGCCTGCTGCATGGTAGAGCCTGCACTGCATTTGTACTGTTTCCTTTTTTTTTCTTTTTTTTTTCCTGTTTTCATTTCTTTTTTCATTTACCCTTTTTAAATTGAAGTACATTTTTTATTGTTGTTGTTTTTAGTGGCCCTGGTCCTTCTGTTTCCTTGTAGTGCATTGGTTTCTCATTCTCCTCCTAGCTGTAGTAGTGTAGAGTGGTTTAACACCCCCCCCCCCCCCCCCCCCCCCCCCCCTTCTCGTCCGGTTCAGGTCTGGCTCTCTAAAACACTCCCCTCTCTGTGGGCCTCCGACCACTGCTAGCCCCATAGACTCTTTAGGAGCGAGTGGCAGGGACTCCTCTCTTCCCACCCCTTCTCAACCTGTCTTACACAGCCCTCACACGCACACACACACACACACACACACACACACACACACACACACACACACACACACACACACACACACACACACACACACACTCGCATTTTATCTCCCTCTCTGACAGATTTTTTCACACACTTAAGAAAGCAGACACTCAAAAGCAAGCAGACTGGTATGCACAAGCTCTCGATTCAACAATCACACACACACACACACACACACACACACACACACACACACACACACACACACACACACACACACACACACACACACACACACACATTCACCCGTTAGCTGAGCACCAGAAAGCCTCCATTCATCGCTGAGTGTACTTCAGAGAGTCCTCCACTTTGTCCATCAAGCGCCTGAGAGGAGAGAGAGAAAACACTAGTGGGCCAGGGCTGGGGAATGGAAGGGACATTAATTACCGCCATATCCACCCCCCACCCGCCTCCCACCACCACCCACAGGACTGTGTGTATACATCAAAGCCCAGCCCTATAGCGGCAAGTGGCGTCCATTCCCAGAGAGATGCTCATTCAGGCCCTGATGACTCAGGCCCAATGAAAGGCCACCTCCCTTCCCCGCCATCGTTAAAATCCACCCTCCCCAACACCGCACAACATGCATGCCATCTTAACTGCGATTGTACCCACTTCTACAACCATCGCCACAGCCACCTTCCTCCCTCTCCTCACCCTCCACCCCCACCCAGCTCCGCTGCCCAGCTTTGGGAATGTGGTTTTTCCAGCGTTGACTGTTAAAGCCAGGTGTGTGATGTGTTCCATAGACAAACAGGCAACCAGCGCTGCCCCCAGACTCCCTCCTCCTGCTTTTTATATTCCTCTGCATGCCCTCCCTACACTCCCCCTTCAAACCCCATTTCTCAATGTGTGCACCCTTCTTTCCCTCATACACCACTCACAGCGTGGGCCATGATGGGACGGATTCTGTGTTTCCTCATCCTTCTCTCCCTTGCTCTCTTTCCCTACTCTGTCCATCGTTCCCTCTCCATCAGCTTGTCATTGCTCGGCCCTTCGAACACCTCTCCTCTGCTGTATGACCTCTCGTCCTCCTCCCCTGCACCACCCTTCTCCTCTTTCCTGTTGTCACCGTCACCCCCTTTTCCTTTGCTTCTGTCTCTGTGCCCTCGTTTAAGGCAGCTTGTCTTGGAAATGTTGGACATGTGTCCTCCACTCCCTCTCTTTCTCGTCTTCCTCCTCCATCCTAACGCAAGGGAATCATTGCTGACAAAGTGTGGCTGTTTGATATGGAAGACAGAAACTCCATCAGCGACAACGTCAACACAAGAATTAAAATCCCTCTTAACGTTCCCCCACAACCCCATTCCATCCCCAAAACCTCTCACCTCTAACCAGCTTTTTTCATATGCTCCCTCCCCTCCCTCCCTCCCTCCCTCCCTCCCTACCTACCTACCGACTTACCTACCTACCTTCCTACCGCTTCATTTTGTAAGCTACACACTGATACTGATCATTTCATTTATTTTGTTTTGTTCTTTTGTTTGCTCTGGGGGATTTATCATTTGTTTGGGGATTAACACTCTAACAGGGATTTTGGCGCTTCCTCATCGCTTCTTGCTTCTTGGCTTTGGTTTTTTGCTCAAACGCCAAGAGGGGCTGAGGGTCTGGTCATTTGGGCTTCTCATTAACCTGCTGCTCACTGTTTGTCCCCTTGTCACTTGTGTTTTAGAGAAAGATGAGGCTGCAATTGAGAGCTCTGAGTTCAATGCCACGTCAGTAGCTGATGTGGACAAGCGGGTGAAACGGCGGCTACTTATGGGTAACTCTTTTCTTCCTCTTTCTATGTGTTGCCATGGCGCTTGTGCTTGTATCCCCGACTCCACTCTTCTCCGTTCCTCCTCGTCCTCCTCTCTCTGTCTTTATTTTGTTTATCTTTTTTATTTTTTGTAAACCTTTGATGCCCACTGTGTCTCCCACAGTCAGTTTTGTTGCAACTGTATCTAACGTGATGAAAACGGAGTGAAAGAGGTGGCTGTTTTCCCTTTAAACCGGTCCTCCCCAACTCTACCTACCAAATCCCAGGATGGCTCCAAGGTTTTCTCAATAAATAACATTTACTTTCCCAGTTGCACCTTACTCCAAATGGTTTGCGTCCCACTCCCCCTCATTTTTGATTATCCATGTTGCAAGATTGGTTATCTTACTACCAAAGCAAAAAAAGAGATTGTGGACCAAACTTGCACCACAGAACTATTTTTGCACTGTACTTGGCAAAATATTCCTAAAAACCATAATCCTCAGAAGGGGCAGTAAAGGTGGGAAAAAACCCAATTCCCATGATATCCTTAGACATCCTAGTACTTTCTACTTAGTGAATCATTTGTTAGGCTTTATTTGGAGACTGGACAAGCCTGTGACCAAAATGGATTGTTGCTCCCAAAACTTTCATTCTATGAGACGTTTATCATCAGATATGTCTTTTAAAATGGCATATCTGTCTGTTCTTTAGGTGGGGTGATTGCAAGTAAAGCATGAGACGAAAATAGTCAAATATTGCTTTTTCTCTGGTGGGCACATGAAATGCTCTGCTTGGACCACATTTTAAGAAGCACTGGTCAAACATGATCCAATCTGTTTTTAGATTGGTCTTTGGGTGTTCAGTTCCTGCTAAAAAATACCAAGGGATGGCTATTGATGTAAATTAGGATATCAAAGACTACTACTTAGTCTACTACTACTTTAAAAAAATAGCCATGGTTTGGTTCTCACGAAGGCATATTAGGGCCGTTGTATTTAAATAATAAGAATTATGGAGCCCGGGAAAGGGGTGAATTTCCAAGAAAAAAAACTTAAAAATTCTCTGAGGTTAAAAGGAACTACATCGCTTTACCTTGCAAGTTTGGATCAACCTCATTGCAACACAGATGCCACTGCGTCCCGTGTTTTATGCCTGCATTGGATGATCAAATTATACTTTGCAATCAGATTTAGCAATAAGGAAATACTTGTGATTTTAGCCCAGGATCTCCTTTAACCACGTTATCATAAGCTCCTGGACTTTTTTATTTTTTTTATTTTAAAGGGGCCAATACATATTAATGAACATTTTCACAAATGTAAATATGCCTTAGGCTAATTTCCATCTGCAGACCCCCTGGCAGGTTAGTGTTACACACAAATTAATGAATTCACACAGAGACACTAACAGTAATCACATCATGTTAGAACAAACAATAACAACAAGAGTGGACAACAAGAGACATATAGAAAACAGGAAAGCATCGGCTATAGTGAACAAACCACAAACTGTCCTGATATTGCATATATCATATAACACCAATCTCTGTTGCACAGACCCGCATTACACAGACCCCTATAGCACAACCCATGTTATACTGGCACTTATTGCACAACCCATATTGCACTAATAATTGTGTCCCTTTTTATAATGCACTGACTCTTTTTTAAGTCTGATATATAATGATTAACTAAACATGATCACATGTTTGTGTGCCCCTCATCACACTTTTAAATGACTCCTAAAGATAGAAAGACTTGTGCTTTCCCTCACTGACAGTGGAATGCTATTCCAGAAGCTCACTCCCTGATATGACAGGACGTTCTGTGAAAAGGCGCTCCGCCTAAAAGCCAATTCACAATCACCTCTCGTAGTGGCTCTAGTCACTCTAGATCCTGCAACACTGCTAGACTTTTGTTTTATAAAATCGCTTAATGGTGGAGGCGCCAGACCATGTATAACCTTATAGATTAGGCAGGCTGATTTAAATAATTTGAAATTATCAAAATTGAAAAACTTATATTTATCTAAAATTTGACAATGGTGATATGACGAAGGTTTCTTGTCTAATATTTTCAATGCTCTTTTGTAGCATACTTCAATTGGCCCAATAGCTGCATGACTCGTATAGGACCAACTTGTGATACAATACCCAATATGAGCTAGTATCATAGAATGGAAATGCACTTTAAAGAGACATTGCCTATTCGGGCAGATGCATAGATATCGCTGGTTACATCTCGGGGCAATTCAAATGGGATTGTGGTACAGCAGACGCATTACAGATCATCAAAGGAATCGATCCTCAAGGTGTGGTGTCTCAGTCGCCAGCAGCTACAACACTAAAGGGCCAAATATAATTTGATGAGGTCATCCACTGCAGGCATAACACACGGCAAGCAGCGGCATCTGTATTGTGATCAGGTTAATCCAACTTTCCAAAGTAAAGGGGTATAGTTCCTTGAAAAACAATTGTATTCTGAGTTTTTTTTCTGTAAATTTGTGACTTTAATTTATGACTTATGACTTGAATTTACCATTTTAATCTCAGAGAATATCCAACTTCTTTTCATGAATTTAACACGTGAAACTTTTTTTTCTTAATTTTCAATTTAAATTTTTAATTTGTAAAGTCTTTTTCTTGGAATATTACCCCCCCTCCCTCAGCTCTATATGATTTTATATTTTTGACCTACAATGGCTCCAATGTAATGTAGCACCCTGCAACTTCTTGCTTTCATATCTTCAATCCGTCTAATAAATTAATGAATGTTTTTTCCTATGACTTGATCAATCAGACTTACCCAAAATCAAATGGGTGTTTCAATTAAAGTTGTGCTTTTTTTCCCCCAAGCACTACTTTCGGTTTTGACTTTAACCTTCTTTTCTCTTTAAATTTTCTAACACAGAGTTACATTGGAATGCCCTCCCGGTGTCCGGTACTCCAAACCACTGTGCTGGACAGTCTGTAGTCTGTTAAACCATGTTCTATAAACATTTCATTTCAGCAGGTTCTGGATACAGTGACTTGGAGGAAGAGTGGGGAATTTGATTTTCCTCGTCCCTATTCCAGTCCTCTGTTCTTCTCTTTCCTCCCTCAATGACCTTTTAACTGAATATTTGATTTCTCCTCACTCCTCACTAAAGCGTGCTTCACCTCCTGTCTGAGCAGCATGTCGCCCCGTCCTGATGGCGCTCCATTTGTAACCTGTAGTGCTCCAGGGCTGCCCTACTGGGCACCTCACTGGGATAACGTGGGAAATACCTCCTAACGAGGCTTCACTTTCAAATCAACCCCTCCACAGTAAGATCAGTCACAGCAGCACCTCTGGCTAGTGATGCCGTGGGTTTAAGACATGTTAGACTTAAACATTGGAGGACGCTATGTCACCCAGAAGCCCATCATCCACAGTCCAGCATGTCCAGCTGCATGCTCACTCAGTTTACCTCTGAAATATGCAGCTTGGGTACATCCAACAGAATTTCATGAGAGCTGCACTACACATCGCTGGTTTGATTCCCGGCTCCATCGCAGTGTCCTCCGGCAAGACACTGAACCCTAAATTGCTTGCATGGTCGCCTGTTGCCATTGCAACCCGTTCTCACTCCCAACTCATAAAATACTGACGCTTGGTCAGATACTGATGCAAAAATCACCCGCGGCGCTGTAAGATGACATAGTATTAAAGGGGTGATTGAATGATTATATTGGGTATTTCACAGTGTTCCTTAAGGTCTCCTAATATGATATCTAACATTGGTTGGGCTGAAAATGCCATGGGTGATTTTCTGTGGGCCCTTTTGCATTCCTGTGGAATGGCTCTATTTGGAACAAGAGCTTTCTTCCAAATATGGTATGCTCATGAATATTTAGATGAGCTGCATGCTGATTGGTTGAGCAACTACATACACATACATTGAAGATGAGACAGGAGGTCTCATATTTTAGACACACACTATTTCTTACTAAATTTACTTCTGAGATTTTTTTTATGCGAGAAATCAACTATATAAAGCTCAAATATGGGCCGTTTTACGAAAATTGATGGCTAATTGCAAATTTGGTAAGACGTGTCGGACTTCAGAAGGTCCACACAGTCTGACGAGCAGCCCACTGCGCTCCATACCCAGGGCAAAGTGAGTTCTGCGGAGCTCCGTGGAGCTGGCGTCTGCCGGCTGCCGGCATAACTATAGTATATTTACACTTTGAATGTCGTCACGCCACTTATATTACAGCTACCCTAAGGTCTTACAAAGTTAACACTTGTGTCCGATTTCAATTTAAGGCATTTTTGTGAATTTCAGAGGTCTCGTTCGGAGGAGCTGCTTGCTAGCTAGCTAGCTAGCTATGTGTCCCAATCCTATGAGAAAAGATCGCCGTTCAACTTTCGGCATAACTATAGTATATTTACATCACGCCACTTATATTACAGCTACCCTAAGATCTTACAAAGCTAACACTTGTGTCTGATTTGAATTTAATGCCTTTTTGTGAATTTGAGGGGTTTTGTTATCTGCTAGTGCCTGTTAGCTGCTGGTGTCCCATGCAATCATATGGGTAAACATTGCGGCTAGGTAGCTACACTTTCGGCATAATTATAATATATTTATTATTATATATATATTTGAATTTCGTCACGCCACTTATATTACAGCTACCCTAAGGACTTACAAAGCTTTTAATTTAATGCATTTTTGTGAATTTCAGAGGTCTCATTTGGAGGAGGCTAACTAGCTAGCTAGCTCTCATTGATAGAGCTACATACAGCTCACTGCGGGCTCAATCAATGATAATCGCGGACAAGTTTATCTCCCTGATCGTTTGTTTAAATAACTCAACACACATATCCATTATAAGATTAATTGGAATCTGTGGTAAGAGATTGCAGGCGTAACAAGCTCGCTGAACTCGCTCTCACTCACACACACCGGCCGTTTAGCAGGAGAGAGGAGGGAGAGCAGCGAGCTCCAGGCAGGCCCTGGAGCTCCTTCAGGGTAGTGGCGTTTGGTAGTCCAGTAATCCAGAAATGGTAATTTTGCGCGGGTATGCAGCGCCGCAGGCTGCCGGCCACAACGGAGCTCCATCTAGCTCACAGCCAGCCGGAGGACACGCAGGGCGGTGAGGCAGCAACCCTTGGCAGCACCTGCCGCTGTCTCGTTAGCCTGCTGAGCTCCCGAACTCCGACCCACAGTCGGACAAAATTTGCAATTAGCCATACATTTTCCTAAAACAGCACATATTTGACCTATACATAGTTGATTTCTCACATAAAAAGTCTCAGAAATGACGTTAGTAATTAAATAGCAGACGAACAATGTATAAAATGTCTAAGATCTGCGCGACCTAGATTCAGAAGACTTAGCTGACCTCAGGTCAGTTGTGTAGCGTATGTAAATGTTGGGGCGTGACGACTAGACACTAGAGCCAAATAAGGGACAAGCCAATGTTGTAACATCCCGAATGAGCTTTGTTGAGATTTGCCCGTTTTCAGTGGAAGTTTCAAAAAGTGAGATTTGCAGAGGAAAGAGGTGTCAATGGGATTTTGAGGTTCTATGTATGTCCTCTTTACCCACCAAACTGCCGTTTTCAACTATGACAAGGTAAAATCAGTTTTGCATTCTATCACCCCTTTTAAGAGCGACAACGGTAGCGAGTAGTATGAAAGACTTAAAATCCACGAAAGGAAGTTGGTTGGGGTCATGGATGGATCAAACAACACAGGACTTTCACCTAGGAGACCGTGCTTCATGTCCGTGTGTCACTGAAACATACATTTCGTAAACCCCACCCACCATCTTTTCCTAAACTTTACTGTTCTTTTGCCGTATGGCATTTAAACATATGTCCCGACCAAGCGCGTCTAAATATGACGCAAAAGGAGACTTTTTGCGGTAAATAACAAATGCCAAAGGCACCCGAAATAAACGTTCAGTGTTTGAGTCCAGACATGCCTTCATCATTCCAATGTGTGTGAACCAACACACGTGCACGCCCGTGATTGCTGAGAGCACAGAGATGCCATCCTGGTGCTGCACTGGCACGGCCCGAGCAGCATCATGTTAGATTTGACACAGCTATCAGTTTGTCTGCTTCCTCTGACACGCGGCGCTCCTGTCTCTGCCCCCGCTGCCTTCACACGGCACAGACCAAGACAAATGGATGTGCAGCCGAGGCGCTGATGAAAAGGCGCTGCTGAGGCGAGGACAGGCTGGAGAAAGCGAGGGGGCCAGAAGGAAGGGAAAAAGAGAGCAGAGGAGAGGAGGGGGTGGGGGCGACTTGATGAAAAGTCATTCTAAAACATTTTGGGTGATATTGAAGGAAGATCTGGAGCCAGGTGCTGGACACATGTGAGCAAAGTGTCAAAAGAGAGACTCAGTAGTGCTACAGTGGCCATGGATTCCAAATAAACCATCACCTCAGGACAGATGGAGCTCAGCTGATGGTGTGTGTATGTGTGTCTGCACGGTAGGTGTATCCATAGCGTGATTACAGGCCAGAGCTGTGCTGACTGACGGCTGATTTAGGTGCCCATCACGGGGCAAAAGGGGATCTTGTTGAGCGCTGACAGGTGATCGTGCCCCTCTCACCTTTATCCAACAGTGCAGCAGTTGCTGTGACTTGGCATGATGCTGTAGTATACACAGTGCACATGGTTTTCTCTCTCATGCTCTCCAGCTTTAATCAATAGAACATGTGTCCTCCTCCCACGAAAAGAGCAGTCAGCGTTTCCATGCGAGGAGTGTGACGGGCATGTGTATACTAACTGTCTTCCCTCTCATTCCTCTGCCCCTCCCTGACATATTGTAATCCCCACGGATTAAGTTGCAGTCCTTGTTCAGTCTGCAAGAGGAGATTTGTGTTCAGTTGCTTTCATTTTGCCAGCCTCCCCTCACCTTAAATTTTGCCAATTACCTCCTTTCTTATTGATTTCATCTACAGTATAGTCCAAGCACCCAATGGCTGGCCTTTATCATTTAAGTAGTCCTAAATAAAATGAAAAAGGATCATTCAAGAAATTATAAATGTGCATGATGTTCAGGTTCCTCACTGATCTGAATACATAAATGAACCACAAAGTTGCTAACCAACCAGTGTAATCCAGGTGATAACAGTAGCAGGTATTTTACTTTATGATCTCTTTCATAGTTATATGTTCAACAAAAAATAAGTGAAAGTGAATAAAGTTAATTGGCTCAACAGGCAATTGCCCAGAATGGACAGTGGGCATTTTTAAATAAATACTTAAAGAAATAGCTCAACCTTTTTTTGAAAATACACTTTGCTTTCTTGCTGAGAATGTCGATATCTCTCAAGTCTGTTTGGTGTGTTCCGTGCCGTCGTCCGTTGGAGGAGCCGTCGGCCTTCATTGTTGCCGATTTGACATGTATTATCGGCGGGGCAGGCACTGCCGGCAGTCGGATTCAAATGACCCATCTGATTGGTAGAGTGCTAAGCCGGAAACAAGGAGCGGGCTGAGTCTCTCAAAATCTGAGGAAAATCTTTTAAACTGACCTTTGTGGATCTGAAATGAAGACTCAGATTCAGCAACTGCACGGCCTATTTCTCCTTAAAATGTTTTCAGAAGCATGTTTCAGTGAACTATTTCAGTAAAATATGAGATTGTATTCTGAACAAGCCGCCATGACAGTCTGGCTTTGAATTTCCGGAGAAACCAGACCCACGTGACGTGTTCGTCCAATCAGCTGCCGGTTTTCATTTTTGGGCGACAATACAGATTAGCGCTGCCTGCTGTTACGGAGACGTTTCGTCACTTTGGTGTGTTCCGAGGCACTTTTTTGACCAATTTGGGGAGACTGATCAGTCCAACTGCCTTTTTTGCCGAGGGTCGGCCGTCTGGTCCGTGTGTCTGAATCTTCACGTCTGTACCATAAACATGAAGCTACAGCCAGGAGGCACCTAGCTTGGCTTAGCTTCAAGACTGGAAACAGCTAGCCTGGTTATGTCCAAAGGTAGTGAAATCAGACTACTGCACAAAACACAGTGTAAAAATGACAGGTTGTACCTTTACAGAAGATTTCGTGGCCCGGGTACAGTGACTTCATGGAGTCTTAGTATGAAATGAGGTTGCTGGTCAACCAACGCAGATCAAAAAATTGTGTTAATTTTGTGAAGAGAGATGACAGTTTCTTCAGTGTATGCCAAAATTGATTCTAGACCTCTCTTCTGTAGCACAAATCCAATAATATATCAATGTTTATGTTGAATGAAAGGGAACCTAAAAACCACAAGACCACTCAGTACGTTTTATTGCTTTGTTTACTGGCACATAATCAGCAGCTCATTCTTTCAATTTTACCCATCACATAGTGAACAGTGTCAGATGGAAATACATCAACTCTTGCAAGTACGGTGACATCAAATTTGGGAAAAATTTGGATTTGTCTGTCCTTTTAAGAAAAATGTAATTTTAAGTAAAAAAATTGGACAGGAAAAAGAATGATTAACCATTAAACAAACAGGGAAACACTATGTGATCAGAATCCATCATTGGTAATTCCAGTCCTCATGAGAGAGAAGTTACATGCAGAAATATGCCCCGACACACACACACACACACACACACCCACACACACACACACACACACACACACACACACACAAACACCAGGAGAGGATAGAAATATGCAGGGTTAGATGGAGGGTGTTGAGACTTGGGGAGGGGGCTGAGGGGCTTGTCCGACACATCAATCAGGCCCGGTGGTGCGTCTGTGTTCCCGTGCTCAGTCTGGCCCTGGGGCTGGGCTGGGCGTGGCCTGGAGAGCGAGGGGCTCTGAGTAGGACTGCTCACCCTCACCTAATGATAGGGCCAACTGTACTCTGTATAAATCACTCTGACCCATAAACACCACCTCCACACACATCAAGTCTGCTCACATGCACATTTACATTCACACAAAAAGTCTTACTGACTGTGTACACCTGTGCAGGCATGTATACCTACCCCTTACGTTATTAGTTAACTTAACAATACACATTCTCACACACACTTGACAGAGTCCCGAGCTGGGGAGGGGAGAGGGGACAGGGTCTGCTGTTGTAACCTACAGGGCCCATCAGACAGGCTGCCTGGATGATGGAGTGTCTCTCCTCCCAGCCTTTGCCTCCTCTTTGCTGTTTTTCTACAAACGCAACATCTATGAAACCACCTGCCTCATTCTTAAAAAAACGTCTCCATTTAAGACAGAGTTTGGAGTTTGAAATAGTTTGATATCTGGCGTCAGAACTTGTCCAGAGAGAACTAGACTTGAAAAGGATTGCAAATGATGAACACAGAGCTTTGGATAAACACAGCAAGGAACAAATGCCGGCTAGGAAGTAGAGATTAGGAGAAGCCGTGAGACTGATGTTGTTTGGAGCTGCATGAAGAAACACAAACAAATCTACAAATACCTCCCTGTTTCTTGATAGAAAGCATCAGCCATTTTGGCTCAGATGTGTTTGTGACTCTGCATTCTGAAAGGCCATTATGCTAATGCACTGACCTCTAGACGTGGATGTGTTTGCCAGCCTGAAAAGGCTTTTCCTATTTCCCTCTTTACTTCTCAGGCACACAATCTGCTGGCATTTTAATTAAATGGGAAAAGCTGCCAAACGGGAAGGAACATCCTCGATTTACATGTTGCTGTTGTCCAGGAAAAGACTTTGAATTACAAATGTCAACTTTGAGGGAACTAAGGAACATTTAATGTGATGATGCTAGTTTTTACATTTAACCATTTGGGTTTCAAAGTGGGGGGTTATACTCCCAAGAACTACAGACATGTCTAAACTCCCAGCTCATGCACTCTTTTGCACAGCAGCAACATGTAGGACTTTCTGAGTTACTGAAGTCAGACCCACCAAACGCCCAATAGTTACTAACTGAAACTGCCTTATTTGGTGCAGTTTTATTAAATCCCTTTCAACAAACGTCAAATTTCAGCCTCCTCAGCACTTCTCGAGGCCCATTGGGAAAGTGTGTGCCGAGCTTTGCTAAAGCAACAGTGGCTGGGCAGGTGAGCTAGAGTTACCATGAGCTCGTGTTTGTTTTGGGATCAGCTCAGGCAATATTCACAAGTCCCAGCAAACCTTTCTTTATCTGCGCCACGTACACGAACATTTTTCATTTGTCAAATATTTAAGCCAGTTCTGCCGAGTGCGTTCTAGACTTACAGCACTAACTTTTATTTTTGCCTATTTTATTATTATCTACCTACATTAACCCTACCTTTTTTATTTGTGTTAACTAATTTCTTGTCCTGTTGGAAACAGGACCAACCTTTGGGCCAAAGACTTCTTCAACCTCCTTTTATCAGAAAATGTGTTCTTGTCTTGTAATAATACACACCTTTCAATGATACAACACATCTTGATTGTGGCTTTCTGTGTATTTGTCTGTTGTATAAAGATGTCTCTCCTCATGAAAACTGTGAGTGTTTTGATTGAATTTCTTCATCTGTTGTGTGTTGACAAAGCTACATGAGAAAACGCAAGAATACATTATATCCGAATGTGCTGCTGTTTGTGTATTTGTAAAACTGCATGAAGCTTTGTCTCAACCCACATCACCGTCAGTGTCTCGTGTTTCTTTTTTCATGTTGTTTCAGAAGCAGGGGACACATGTTAACACCCCCTTCTTCTCTTTCTCCGTCTCTGTCCCGCCATCCGCAGAGACCTGTGCCGTCAACAACGGCGGCTGCGACAGGACATGTAAAGACACGGCCACAGGGGTGCGCTGCAGCTGCCCCGTGGGATTCACTCTTCAGCCTGATGGCAAAACCTGCAAAGGTCAGTATATACATAGTCTAAGGGCCCTACTTTAATGATCTAAGTGCACAGCGTGAAAGGGCATGTACGAATCCACTTTTGCTAGTTTAACGGTGGAAAAAAGGGTCCGTGCACCGGGCGCATGGTTAAAAAGGGTTGTACTTGTAGTCATCTCCCATTCCCTTTAAAGGCCAGGCGCGTTTGGACCTTAGAGCATTGCTGTTATGATGGAGGATTTACTAAGCAGGAAGGAGAGGAGAAACTGATCTGCTCGTGCATGAAGTGAAAGCGCGCAAGCAGATCATATCCTAATACTATTTCACATTGTAATATTTTTATTTTTAATCTTTTGCATGTTTCTGTGCTGCTGTGTGTCCTTGTGTGTGTAGCAAGCATAGTGTGTGCGCACTATGCATGAGCCTAGGCGCATTTTACTAATGCGCTGTTAAAATAATGAAATGCTGCGTTATTGACTTAACACCAGGTTTTTGTTGGTCAATGGCACGATCACTTTCTGCTGCCTCAAGATAGTAATACGCCAAGATTGCACCTGAACACACCTCCCGCAGGTGCATTTGCTATTTAAACGACGTGGGCGCTGGATGGGAAATTGACAACTGCGTCGGTCTTAAACTAGCAAAGACACTTGCATCAGGCTTTGTTGCGCCAGGTACATCGACTACGTTTCATTTCCGGGATTGTTCAGGATGTTCCTCATTTCGGCCGGATGTCCGTCACCTTCCTTTCTCTGTGTTGGCGTTCTAACCTCCGGTGGATTTGTGAGGACTCTGGTTAACTGCTCCTCAGATCTCTGCAGGGTAAATCCAGACAGCTAGCTAGACTATCTGTCCAATCTGAGTTTTCTGTTGCACGACTAAAACTACTTTTGAACGTACACATGTTTCACCAAAACAAGTTCCTTTCCAAGGCTATTTTGCAGAGGCACCATGGCTCCATCAAGCGCTTAGCGTCGCCCAAGACGATTGTGATTGGTTTAAAGAAATACCAATAAACCAGAGCACGTTTTTCTCCCATCCCAGAATGCTGTGTGGACTAGCCAGACCTTCCTCAGCAGCACTGTGGAAAGTGGTCTGGCAATGCAAGACTAGTACATACGTGAAAGTGTGGGGACATTACATGTGTGTGAGGCCTGCAAGCCTGCTGTGTGTGGGCGATGGTGCACAGCTGCCGGTCACTGAGCCCTCTGTGTATGCAGGTCCACCTGAGCCTGCTATGACTGGTATCTGAGTGTTCCAGAGCCAAAACACGACCCCCGCCATCCGCTTCACTTCCATCTGCACAGAGCGCTGGTCGCGGTCATTGCCACCGCTTGTTGTTGATTAAGCCTCGGAGCCACTTCCGCCAGCCGGCTGGTGACGTCAATGACAGTGGTCCGAGGAGAAGGCTGCTGCAGCGTGGGCCTAAACATCCCAAACATATTATTGTAGTGTTTGGCTTTCCTCTAAACAAACAGTCTCGACGAACGAGGCTGACCTGTGGGTTCAAACACTGGTCCTCTCCTCGGGGCTGGACAAAGCAGCAGGGAGAAGGCTGTGGGTAGAGTTTGGTCACATGTTTAAGGATACATGGTACATTTTAAAGGATACCTTTTAAACGTTCACATTTTTCGATTTTGTTCTAAAACTATACTGACATGCCCATACGTACAACAAAAGAGTTGGTGGTTGCTGTTATTGTTCCACTGTTCATGAAAAGAGCTCTATTGGACATGATTCCACTGTGAGAAATGGAGGACAAAGTCAACAATCCTTGTTCCCTGCAGACATGCAAGCTAATAGTGTTCACTGGGTGGTGTGAAAAGTTATTTAGTGGGGTGTACAGTGGGTATTGTCTGAGTCATGTTTCTTGGTTAAAACGACCTGTAGTTACTGTGAGAAGGATATTATAGATGCCATGTGTACATGTGTGGTGGTTGATGGTTGGACCTCTTCCTCTCTATGGATGGCGAGACGGAGTGGTCAATGACAGACATGGTCAATGAGACGTCCCTCATGTTCCGCTTTCTATTTGTTGGGACTATATAGATTATATATAGGACTATGTTTAACTACTCCTCAGATCTCTGCAGGGTAAATCCAGACAGCTAGCTAGACTATCTGTCCAATCTGAGTTTTCTGTTGCACGACTAAAACTACTTTTGAACGTACACATGTTCCACCAAAACAAGTTCCTTCCTGAGGTTATTTAGCAGAGGCACCGTGGCTCCGTCCGCTTAGCACTGCCCAAGACGATTGTGATTGGTTAAAAGAAATGCCAATAAACCAGAGCATGTTTTTCTCCCATCCAGGAATGCTGTGTGGACTAACCAGACCCTCCTCCGCAGCGCTGTGGAGGAAGGTCTGGCCATTCGAGACTAAGGAGATAGTTACAGCAGCACAACTTATTGCATATCAGATTCAAAAATTGAATTGAATTGAACGCGTGATGTGAGCGTGCTCGTTTAAATTGTATAATACAGTATGCATGTGTGTTCTGGAGTGTGTGTGTGTTTGAGTGTCAGGCAGTTTGAGAATGTGGCATGTAGGTGTGTGAAATCCTGGAGCCAGAGCTGTCTCAGGGCTGGCAGGCAGACGACGCGTCGGCAAACTTTGAGATGTTTGAACAGTGAGGCCCACGCTGGCCACTGTCTCTCTCTCTCTCTCTCTCTCTCTCTCTCTCTCTCTCTCTCTCTCTCTCTCTCTCTTCCACCCATGACACACTCACACAGAGAGCACCATCCAGCTACAGACCACCAAATGTACTCGAATAGAGGACAGGACAAATCCGTCCGTTCCTAATTTGAAGCACTTAACACAAAAATGCAACATAATAATTACTGTTAGAGAGCTCTGGCTGGCTGCATGTTTGCTTTAGATTAACATATTAACGTTTGTACACCAGCAAACAACATTATTAAAGTGTAATTGACTCTTGTCCAGTAGGGTTTGTATGGTACAAAATAAGAGTTTGTAAGTGCTCTTTAGAAAGACACATAGAGCCCGACCGAAGACCCGGTTATTAAGCCGATTCGTGTCACTGAGCCGGGAGAATCTAGAGTAATCTAGCTCATAAGCGCCTCCACTGGAGTGGTGGTAGAATCAATCAGGAAATGGGCTACCTCGAGCAGCACGATTCATTGGACCAAAAGAGTTGAAGAGTTGTACCGAGACCGAATGTAACCGTTAACAACTGCACGAGTCTATGTAATCAAACGGTGTCTTGGTTCTCAGCAAGTTTGAGTTAACCAAGCCTAGTTTCTGGTGCATCTTAGATGATTGTGTTCGGCAATTCACACATTATTGATGGAAGTACATCACATACAAATACACGTCATGTTATCTTGGTAGTTATGTTAAGTTAAATGTTTGTTACATGAGTCTATGTAATCAAATGGGTGTCTCGGTTCTCGGCAAGTTTGAGTTATCAAAAGCCTTTGTGTATAAATAAAGCTATGTTCATGAGGCCAACTATTTGGCTCTAGCAACCCTTCATGCAGCATTGTCAGCTGGCAGCCATGTTGCATCCTGGGAGAACATCTCGACCGCCACTCTGATGTCAAGTTTAAGCCCAGCGGCTTGTGCGAACAATTCCACTCTCCCCAGGTGATTTGTGTTCCTGACAGAAAAATGAAAAGTTTCCCCTCTTTTGTTCGGGCGTGAGTTGAGTGGGGAAGATGGATAGGAGAGCAGTCCAGCTGTGCCCCGCCCACATAATTTGGCTGTGGATCAGCCCCCTGGGCTTTATAAATCCCTGAGTGGGGATCAGTGCTGAGGGGAGCTGAGAGACACAGAGCAGGCAGCGCACATCGATCAGTATCTATCAGCTGGGTACACACACTCACACAGACGCACACACACACACACACAACACTTCTGGATGCACACACATTGAGTGTGCTTGATGTCAGACACTCTGCCACATTACTGCTGCTGTGTGTAGCTCAGCTAGAGCTAGACCACAATGTGCAGGACTTATAGACTGTAGAAAAACTTGGCCATAGTGTGACATCCCCCAGGGGAGCTTTTAAAATCAGTAAGTGTGGGTTTACTAAACTAAAGATTACTAAAGTGTACCAGTAATCAAACATCCAGATCTGTTGGATCCTGGGTGGAGCTGGAGAACAAGTGGCAACCACATCAACTTCAAGGCTGAAGGGCTTGTCAGGAAGTGTCTCCCATTCACTTTGAAGGGGTCAGTTCACCCAAATTACCATCTTCACCATGTTCTTTCCTGCCTCTGACGGTATCTATCCGAACTACGGAGATGAGGTGAATGGAATTATGTTTTGCATTGGTTGTCTATCCACAGCCAGTGCCACCCATTACATTAATCTACTATACAGTTTTTGTTGGAGCTATTTTTTTACTAAAAAAACTTCAACAAAAGGTCCCTGGATGGACTTTGAACAAGGGATGTTACAGGTCTCTGGACCAATGTATTGAAACTCAGACTCATCTCGCTGTAAGGTGGCGGTGTGTCCTGTACTGTGTGACAGGGGCTTCCTGTAACCTTGGCAACAGCACACAAAGGTTGCGGTGGCTGTCTGAGAATTAGCTAATCAATATCTCCTGCTGAAGCCTGTGTGTGTGTGTGTGTGTGTGTGTGTGTGTGTGTGTGTGTGTGTGTGTGTGTGTGTGTGTGTGTGTGTGTGTGTCCGGTGGCACATAATCACAGTCGTGTTAGCAGTGTATTGTAGTGCGAAGACTGGAGTATAATTGCTGGCATTTGGTAGCTTACTGAACATAGTAGTTAGCGGGGCAAGATAAGTGCCACACTGTGAGGTGGTCCATCTAATGTGCCACTAAATTGCTTGATAGAGACAGACAGCGCTCTCTCTCTCTCTCTCTCTCTCTCTCTCTCTCTCTCTCTCGCTCTCTCTCTCCCTGTCTGCGCCTACCTTGCTTTAAAGCCAAGGGGATGTGCCCTGTCGTGCCTGTCTATCATAATCATTTCAATATAAACTATGTAGGGCATGTTTAAAAACCCACCAGTCCGATAAACGCCCTTTCATCTGCGCTGACAGACGAGTCGGTTCAGCCTCTCACGATGACAGACACGCCAACTCGAGGAGGCGTTTCATCACGGGGCTCTCGTGCCGACAACTGGGTGAGGGAGAGAGAGATAGAGAGAGAGAGAGGCAGAAGTTTGTCCTAACACTTTCCAGATGCTTGATTAGAAGGTGCACACTGGAGGAAGGATGAGTTAGAGTGTGTGTGTGTGTGTGTGTGTGTGTGGGAGTCAGTTTCTGTAGGTTAATTAGCACACATGTAGGTTGCATGTTAGCCTGTATTTTGTGCACATGCTCGTTGGAGTGTGTGTGTGTGTGTGTGTGGATAGCGTGTGGTCGGTGTACTGTGCTGCTGTACAGTACACAGTGTGTATTGGCACCTGAGACACGTCCCCACTGGCCTGCATTCCTCCTCTACCTGAAAAGACCTGAAAGCACACAAACACACAATCAGATCAAACTAAGACAGGGGCATGATTACATCCATTTACCAGGAAGCTATTAGCTTTCTAACAAAGAAACATCATAACCATTTATACGCAGAGACTGTTGTCAGGTTTCCATCCAAATTAAGCTTTTTTAGTTTTGATTGCTTTTTTCGGCTGAACACACAATAAGCGGTGCCCTATACCCTGTCTAAAGAATATTTACATCGGGCACTGCATGAAAAAGGCCCGGAGAATCCTTAAAGATCCAAACCACCCGGGTAAGAGCCTTTTCTCCCTGATGAGGTCGGCTAGAAGGTAGTGGACAGGGCTATAATCAAGTTCAGTAGGACTACTCGAGACCAAGTCCAAAGAGGTTTGAGTCCAAATCAAGACCGAATCCAAATGAGAGACTGTCATGGCCGAGACAGAAATTTTGTTTTTTTAGAAAAAAAGCATATAGTGCTGGAATCGGTCGAGACCAACTACAATATTTGCCGAGTCTCAATGGCCGATTCCGAGACAAGTCCGAGTCCAAATATCAACGAGTCCAAGACAAGTCTGAGACAATAGAAAAACATCTTGAGTCAAGTACTACTGCTCTGGTAGTGGCTACACCAGGCCAGCACTCAGGGGCTCAGGAGGAGCTTCTCCCCTCAGGCCACTAGGATCCTAAATGAGGACACTGCCTAAGATGGTGTGATAATGCATATGTGTGTTGGAACAATTGGCTGTCCCTGTTGCCTCAGTAAGGAGTCACAGAACAGTGGCCCCCTTAGCGTCCACACTCGCCAGGCGCACTGATCCAATCACAACACCGTGGTCTCCGTCACCTTACATGACTGCAGCACGGCCGGCAGTGCTCGCTCCGGTCCACTCGGGTCCAGATCACTGGCTGTTTTATTGTTGTGTAAACCTGAGAGTTTCCCTTGGCCCTCATGCCCCCGTGGACTGTATGTTATTAAACGGAATTGTGCACTGAGGTGGTTTAATACCTGAATAAATACACGCTACCTCCCGGCCTGATGTCTGTCCTCTCCACCGGCCCCACCCTGCGAAGAAAACCAGCGCGCTCCAAGAAAACTAGATCCCCTGTACTTGGTTCGTAATTATTTGTAGAGGTTCGGGTTTCTGCAAATGTATTCCATTTAATTGCTTTTTACTGCAAATATTTGGTAAAACTATATTTGGTAAAACTCTCCACTCATGCAGCTCGTACTCTGGAGATATGAGTGGCACATTCCTACAGGCAAGTCTAAATGGGATTGAAGTGACAACACAAGAGTTTTATTTGTGTTTGTTTTTTAGACCTTTTTTTTTATCTCGGTCTTTCTCCCGGGAACAAAGTAAGTGAGCCTCTTACGTAACGGCCTGGCCCTGTGCTTGGCCTCTAGATGCTGGGGTCAGAGGTGAGGAGTTAGGGTTCATTTATTCCACCCTCATTGTTGGCGGTTGGTTTAGGCTGCAGAGCTGATCAATCAGGTCAGCTGGGGGGGGGGGTCTTTATCAGGCAGCTGAGCCTTGCGGCAGCATCGAGGTCTCTTTTGGAGTCGGGTTTCTCATTCCAAACACTGGACTTTTCAAGCACAGCCCCGGGGCTTACAGAGCAGCAGGCAGGGGGTGGACGCTTGTTTCCTTTGGCCCAGGTGGATGTTAGCGAGCCTTCTCATTGGGCCCTCAGCCACCCCAGCAGCCAGAACAAGGTGATTGTGAAGAGTTCACTTTCCAAAATATCTAACCTGGATGAAAAATGAATTCCCTAAAGGTCACTGTTACCACTACCAGTGGATTCAATTCAAACTCCGTTGTGTATGAGGCCTATCACTTGGATTACTAAAATATTGTGTTAAAACATGGCTCAATAAGTTTTAACCCTTGTGTTGCCTTGTATTCGACCGTGCATCGGGTCAAAACTGAAAACCTAGTCTCTTTTTTCACACTTTTGGCACTTTTTTTGGCAGGTTTTTTTTTTTTTACGTTTAGCACTTCTTTCACTACCATGTATAAACACCACTAACACCAACTTATTACCAGTTTTACACTTATTTTTGGAATTCATGGTCAATAAACGTCATTTATAGGAAATTATACCTAATTCTGTAGTTGAAAATAAAGAAATGATGAATTATTTGGACTAATATTAAAGGAAGGACTATCACAGAAGGGTCAACATTCAGTCGGGATATGGTTTTGAAACATTTCAGTTTTTGTTTTCAAATGCTAAAAAAATAGAGATCCAATCTTTTGTTGAACTTGCAAAGCACGTTGTATGGAATCATCCGTGTTATTTTTGGGCAATCAAAATTAGGTATAGTTAAAAAGGAGCCCGTATTTCTAATGGAAAACGGGTCAAATTTGAATACAGACAAGCTCACTGGAAATTTCCAATCATTTAAAGTTAAACATTTCAGCTCACTGAATTTAAAGCTGCTCTAAGATTTCAATAGTGAGCCATAAAACCACAGCTGACTGCTGCTAAGCACTGTGACAAGAGCAGAATCCATTTCTTCATCATTTCATTACTAGACTAGGAGTAGAATGCAAACGTTACATTTTCTTTGACGGTGTGACAGTTTAACTTCACAGCTGTGAGACTCTAATGTCAGATGAGGAAATGAGTGTGTTTCCCACCCACTTGTTCTTTTGCACATTTTCAATTTATTAGTGAAAGTGAAGCATGCAACTGACACGTCACTCAAGCATCTACTCCACTGAACAGCTGATAACGTGAGATTGGTGTGGAGCAATAAGGGGGCTGTAACCTTCCTCACATTACAGTAATACATAAAACAGTCATATTTCCATCAAGTTTTCAACATTTTTTGTTTGTTTTAAGTTTGACGGGTTAGGTTTGACATCTCATTGCTCCCTTTGCTTCTGCAATGGCCTAAGTGTTTCTCAAATGGGGGTACGTGTACCCCTAGGGGTACTTTGGAGTACTGCAGGGGGTACATGACATATTCTTTTCCTAAATATAATTATACTATAATAATGAATGAATTAAGTGATGGATTCTAAACTTTTGACATGTAGCATTTCAATGTTTTTGTTTAAAAAAGGTTGTTGTTTAGTGAATCTATCCCTGCCGGCGCTGTACTGGTCCTCTTTATATAGACTTTTTTTGCTACCAAACATTTTTTGCGCTGGTCAGGGCTACTTGGCTTAAACAAGTTTGAGAAACACTGGCCTAAAGGCACCCGACTTGAATTATTAGCACCACCAACTGTTGATGTTGATGCACCCAGCTCCTAAATGCACAGTACAGGATGAGAATGTGCATTTGTTCGCATTTCCTTTACCAATTTTTTGTAAATTCTTTTCAAATTTGTACAAAATTTGGGCTGAAACTGTCAGACTTAACAGAAACACTCCCTCCATGCTGAGGTCACGACATCTTTGGGACCTGTAAATGTGGTCAGAAGCTTGATACATTTGAGAAACTCTGACCTAGCATTTGTTTCCTTTTAAATTATTAATTTGTGTGTGTGTGTTTTATATTAATTAAAATAAGGGTAACACGGCTGATACAATATAATGTTATGTTTTCGTTAAATGTCCTTTAACAAGTTTCACGATCTGTTTTTAAATTGTTTCCTAGTAACATTTTTTTTCCTTCCATTTATAGTCTCACAACTTTCATGAGCTATGTTCAATTGGAAATACAATGCCACTGCCAGTCTTTTTATTTCTTTATTTTGGTCTTTAAATTGCTCTAAAAATCCAATTCTTGGTAGCTTTAAAAAAAGGCACTATAAAGTAGGGACAATTGTGTGTCACATGGCGGTAGCAGATAGCCAGCCTGTCAACAAGAGAGCCGTGTGATATTCAGAGAGCTTGTGGCAAAGGATGAAACTATTGATTGAAGGCCGGAGCAAGATATTGATCGTCTAGAAAAAATGGCAGAGATTGATCCCACGAGACAGCCTCTACACACTGGACGAAGGATGAGTTAGAGTTAGTGTGTGTGTGTGTGTGTGTGTGTGTGTGTGTGTGTGTGTGTGTGTGTGTGTGTGTGTGTGTGTGTGTGTGTGTGTGTGTGTGTGTGTGTGTGTGAGAGAGAGAGAGAGAGAGAGAGACACAGAGGCAGACAGATGGAAAGAGTTGGGCTTTTGTGGAGGAAACGTTGGAGTGAGAGACATAACACCACTATGTGTGTGTGCACTGATTGTTGGAAACAAGCAGAGACAATTCTCGTGTGCAGCCCTATGTGAAGAGCTAATTAAAACAAAAGATAGTTAGTTAGGAGTGTCCTCATTAAGAAACGCCTCAGGCGAGATGGCTTCTGGCACCCCAGATGTTTGTGCAAGATGACATTAAGGTGCCCATTCATATGAACACACGTCATATTCACAATTTCATTCTTCTCCTGCTTTTAAACAGATGAAGCCGTTGTAGCATTTCTACACGTTTAGCCATGCTAGCTCCGTGGCTCCGTGGCCCTCAATGTTAAGTCTTTCAGTCGGTCTCAAATTTGGTCCACTTTAGTCTAAATCCACGACGTTCCACTTCCGGGATTGCTCCGGTGCCTCAGGAAATTCCGCCGGATGCATGTCTTTTCGCCGATGTCAGTCTCCTTCTGCTTTCTTTGTGTTGTAATTTCAAACTCTTTTGGATTTATGAGGACTATGGTTAACTGCTCCTTAGATCTCAGATAGCTATACAATATACGTTCCACCAAAACAAGTTCATTCCCGAGGCACCATGCGGAACTTAGCGCCACCAAAGACGATTGTGATTGGTTTAAAGAAATGCCAATAAACCAGAGCACGACTAGCCAGACCCTCCTCCGCATCGCTGTGGAGGAAGGTCTGACAAAGCGAGACTAGGTCCACTTTGATCCAGACTGAAATATCTAGTTTAATTTAGTTTATTTCGATCACATAGATACACATCACATACATAACATAAATAGTAAAGAAAACTAAAACGAAGTGTCACCTTAATTCATACAGTGGTCATCTTAACTCGTGTCTAATTATTACTGACCGAAAAAAAGGTGTAGGTTAAAGCATTTGCTTATTAGACCTACCCTTTTTACATTCTATTTCATTTATATTTTGTTCTTAGGTCCCTCAGAATCGTATCAATCTTGTTAAATGTATTGTTATTCATTTCTGTATGTTGTATACATATTATTACATATAAACACACAACTTGAAGAAGATATGACACAAAACAAAATAAACAAAACAAAAAGTCATTCCCATTCATACACAATGCCATACATGCCTCACTTTTATATTTGTTTAGCATCTTCTTTTTTAGTATATATATATATATATATATATATATATATATATATATATGTATATATATATATATATATATATATATATATATATATATATATATATATATATATATACAGACGTGCTCAAATTTGTTGGTACCCTTACAGCTCATTGAAATAATGCTTCATACCTCTTGAAAAGTGATGAAATTAAAAGCTATTTTATCATGTATACTTGCATGTCTTTGGTATGTCATAGAATAAAGCAAAGAAGCTGTGAGAAGAGATGAATTATTGCTTTTTCTACAAAGATATTCTAAAATGGCCTGGACACATTTGTTGGTACCCCTTAGAAAAGATAATAAATAATTGGATTATAGTGATATTTCAAACTAATTAGTTTCACACATGTCTCCAATCTTGTAATCAGTCATTCAGCCTATTTAAATGGAGAAAAGTAGTCACTGTGCTGTTTGGTATCATTGCGTGCACCACACTGAACATGGACCAGAGAAAGCAAAGGAGAGAGTTGTCTGAGGAGATCAGAAAGAAAATAATAGACAAGCATGGTAAAGGTAAAGGCTACAAGACCATCTCCAAGCAGCTTGATGTTCCTGTGACAACAGTTGCAAATATTATTAAGAAGTTTAAGGTCCATGGAACTGTAGCCAACCTCCCTGGGCGCGGCCGCAAGAGGAAAATCAACCCCAGATTGAACAGAAGGATAGTGCGATTGGTAGAAAAAGAACCAAGGATAACTGCCAAAGAGATACAAGCTGAACTCCAAGGTGAAGGTACGTCAGTTTCTGATCGCACCATCCGTCGCTTTTTGAGCGAAAGTGGGCTCCATGGAAGAAGACCCAGGAGGACTCCACTTTTGACAGAAAAACATAAAAAAGCCAGACTGGAATTTGCTAAAATGCATATTGACAAGCCACAATCCTTCTGGGAGAATGTTCTTTGGACAGATGAGTCAAAACTGGAGCTTTTTGGCAAGTCACATCAGCTCTATGTTCACAGACGAAAAAATGAAGCTTTCAAAGAAAAGAACACCATACCTACAGTGAAACATGGAGGAGGCTCGGTTATGTTTTGGGGCTGCTTTGCTGCGCCTGGCACAGGGTGCCTTGAATCTGTGCAGGGCACAATGAAATCTCAAGACTATCAAGGCATTCTGGAGCGAAATGTACTGCCCAGTGTCAGAAAGCTCTGTCTCAGTCGCAGGTCATGGGTCCTCCAACAGGATAATGACCCAAAACACACAGCTAAAAGCACCCAAGAATGGATAAGAACAAAACATTGGACTATTCTGAAGTGGCCTTCTATGAGTCCTGATCTGAATCCTATCGAACATCTATGGAAAGAGCTGAAACTTGCAGTCTGGAGAAGGCACCCATCAGGCCTGAGACAGCTGGAGCAGTTTGCTCAGGAAGAGTGGGTCAAACTACCTGTTAACAGGTGCAGAAGTCTCATTGAGAGCTACAGAAAACGTTTGATTGCAGTGATTGCCTCTAAAGGTTGTGCAACAAAATATTAGGTTAGGGGTCCCATCATTTTTGTCCATGCCATTTTCATTTGTTTTATTATTTACAATATTATGTTGAATAAAAAATCAAAAGCAAAGTCTGATTTCTATTAAATATGGAATAAACAATGGTGGATGCCAATTACTTTTGTCAGTTTCAAGTTATTTCAGAGAAAATTGTGCATTCCTCGTTTTTTGTGGAGGGGTACCAACAAATTTGAGCACGTCTGTATATATATGTATATATATTTTTTCTTTTCTTTTCTCTACAACTATAGGATGGTTTCCCATGAAATGTATTTATGATATTTCAGAGCACCTTATGACTTTGGTGATCCCCTGACTTTTTCTCAAGTCAAGGTTTTCACTCATCCAGTGAAATCTACTCGATGGATTAGCACACTGACCTCCAATCTAGTGCCATCATCAGAATGTATGTATGACCTGTAGTTAATGGCAATCCCATCAATCTCAGTTGCACCTGCAACCTTGGCACTTGTGTCAGGTGGTAACTGAGTGTAGAGGCACTTATTCTCGAGGCTTCTCCTCGGCCCACTGTAACTTGGATTGCACCTCATTCGTGCGCTACTTTGGACAAAAGTGTCTGATAAAGGTAGAAATGTAAATGTAGTAGCATGTAAACACGCAGAGCTAAGATGGTAACAGTGGTAAACATTGACGGAAGCCCAGATGATGGAGGTTAAACACCAGAAGTTCTCAGAACTGCCACACGTCAGGCAACCCTCCGTTCTCCCTTCACCCGCTCTCCTGACTCGCCTTCATCTGTCCTCTCTCTCTCTCTCCTCTCTCCAGACTTTATCATTTCAAGATGTGCGGAGGCTTAATGTATTTATTTAAGCTCAAAGCTTATTTAAGCTCCATTAAAGGTAATTATATACCCCGTTATAAGGCTCAGCCATCCCCAGAGTGGCCATTAAGTGTGGGTAGATGCGGTGGGTTCTGCCAGTGTTTGTGGCAGCCAGAATAATTACGAAGCTGTGTCTGTCTGTGTTAGGTAGACCCGGGGTGGTATCCACAGTTTTTACACAGGCATTAGAGCAGAGACGACGTGGGCAGAGGGGGAATGTTGTGGATAGTGTGTGTGTGTGTGTGTGTGTGTGTGTGTGTGTGTGTGTGTGTGTGTGTGTGTGTGTGTGTGTGTGTGTGTGTGTGTGTGTGTGCGTGCATGCATGTGTGTGTGCGTTTGCATGTCTTACTTGCCAACATGCCTGATTTGAGAATCCAGATTTCATCAACTCCTGAAGCATTTCACCCTGTGGTTTCTGTGCCATATGTTTGTTATCTGGTTCATTGCACTTCACAAGATGAAGGAAAAGATAAACTCATCAATTTCCCTGGTCTTGAAAAGAAATCTCTTTACTTTTGTAGTCTCAGGGTTGGCAAGTGTACAGTGTGTGTAACCTGAAGGGAGAAAGGCATCCATTGGTCCTGCTGTCTCACAGATAGAGATCAGCCCCACCAGCTACTGTCAGCATGTCAACGAAAAGGAACGGGAACATTGCCGTGATTGATTTGAATCCTTTGGCAGACGTTGCTGCAGGTTAGACATGAGACAAGGAGTAACTCTGAGAACAAGACAGGAGGAAGGACAAAGAGGAATCAAAGGGGATGGAAAGTCAAGAGGAGGAGGTAACAGGCAGAGCAGAGAGAAATTATTATTAAGGAGCTAATCAATCTAAATGCTTCTTTCCCGGTATGACATCACCACTTTTGGGACGTTAGAGTGTACTTGAACGCCCTTACTTGTCCCGCTCTCCTTAAAAAAAAAACAGAGTCTCGTTTTTCTTCCTGCCAGCCATGGGGAAATCCGTTTTAGCCGAGCCCGATGGAGGGACAATCCCATTAAAAGGCCGCTGACAGGGCACAGCGGGACATACAGTTTACATCTTTGCCGCGGTGCGCAGCCAGCTTGTTGTGGATTCCTGCCTCGGCTCCATATTTACATGAAGAGTTCATTCAGCAGAAGCTCCCTGAAGATACAGAGTGAGAGGATCAGGCGAGGGAGGCTAGAGTCTACCCTGATGGAAAAACACAGTGGCTTACTTACTGGCTGTTTTATAAGGGCTCCTATCACGCTACACTGAGAGCCATTTAAGAGTGTGTGTGTGTGTGCGTGCGTGCGTGCGTGCGTGCGTGCGTGCGTGCGTGCGTGCGTGCGTGCGTGCGTGCGTGCGTGCGTGTGTGTGTGTTGACTGGACCTCTCTGTGCTCTTGCCACCTTCTCTTGATCCTGTTAATAGCTGGGTCTGAATTGGTCAAGCTACACACTTGCATATGAAAGGCTAATATATGCTCCTGCATTATATCGACACCTACGTAGGCATGTACATAGGTACGTGTAGACACGGACCCTACTGTAACAACTGTGATTGGTCCGCTTGGCTGTCATTTCCTGGTTCTCCTTCTCCATAAACAACATGAAATCAAGGAGAGGGTTAACTTCTCCTGCTACAGGTTTCCCACCGTGGTCAGAAAGAACAGAGGAGACACTTTGTTTCTCTCACTATGACTCTAAAGTCGCCACTCGCTCCGAAGATAATCACCGTCACTCTCTCACTCTCTCTACCACACACTCCCCACACACACACACACACACACACACACATGCCAGCCCTGTTATTCTCTTAAAGAGATACGCTGGAATGACGCAGTCACCAGCAAACAAGTATATACCCAAGGCCACTTACGTAGGCTACGGTGAAAGTACTGCGTAGAGCCCACGCAGAAGCATAAATCCGCCTTATTATGTTAAATATGTGCAGTGTTAGGATAACCTCTCAAGCTGGCCCACAACTTTTGCACTACAGTCATTGTGGCCTACCACCTACCAGCACTTCATTATTTCAGGGATGCTTTACAATAAATCATTGACAAGTGCTCTCCTGTGCTGAACCTCTCCCAAACAGTGATTGTCCAATCATAGCTTGGCCCATAACTAGGCACGGCAGGCCTGGATTGTTTTGTTGCTGTATCAGCGATACAGTATTGATGGCCAAAGTGCAGAAACCATCATCAGCAAATTCAAAGTTTAAAGGGTTTCAGAGTGAAATGTGTTTTAGTGTTGCTAAGAAACACTGAAAATTGAGAGATGAAAAGTTCTTCCTTTAATTCACTTCTCTCCCTTCCCCCGAACCTATACTTTCTCCCTCTCGTCTCGTTTCTCTCCCTCCTTTCCTTCCTCTTTTTCTCCATCTTGTCTCCCTACCTCCGCCCTCTCCCCCTCTCTCTCGCTCTGTGGTGTCTTGCCGGACTTATTCCCCGGCTCAAGGGCTTAGGTGTTAATCCCTCACAGTTTTCATCACTTAGAGCACCAATCAAAAAGGGCTTAGCCTATGTAATCTGTCAGACTATTGTCCCCTCTTGCTCCTCCTTTGCTCCTGCTCCTCTCCTCCACCCTCAGCCACTCCACTTTCCAGCTTGATTTTTTAGGCTTGTCTTTCTCCTATTCTGAAAATGTTGTCCAGAAGATAATGACAAAAAACGTCCATGATCTGGATAGAGTACAATTGCTATAAATGAAAGATAATGAGTAGCAAAATGTATTCATAAGAAAAAGCCGCTTACAGCCAGGATTTTGCAGTTTGAGTTCATCTGAGGGCACCGTAGGCTGGATGAGGTGAGGGAATGAGTCTGGTTGGAGTTTGTGAAGCCAATTCTTCCAGCAGCTTTGCGGTTGGCACTGAACATGCTTCCTTAGGACGATTGCATTCGCCTTATTATTATTATTTTAGAATCTGTGCCTCTGGATGGCTGCGGCACACCTGGGCTAGAGCTAGGTATCCAGGTTTGAATCCACAGGGATCCAGCAGACTCTCTCTCTCTCTCTCTCTCTCTCTCTCTCTCTCTCTCTCTCTCTCTCTCTCTCCCTGGACCTCAGACCTGTGTGTTTGTTTGCTTGTTTTACTATGGGACCATATGTCTTAAAACCAAACATCTGCCAGTTTGTCAGAGTTGTTTTCACTTAGTTTGTAGATCCACAGGCAGGTTCAGGGTGTAAAACATGTTGTAATGGGCTTTTAATGATGCTTCCCTGAATCTTTACAAGTTTCTTCGTCCTTTACTTTACATCTTTTCCTTACTTTTAACTGGGACATAAAGCCAATCTTCTTTGTCTGATCATTAAACGTACTAAACTTATACCAACAGTTAAAAATTGCATGGGACGCGTATTACAAGCGGACCTCAAATCCCCAATTTTCCAAATTCCAAATTACTAGAGGTCCCCAGGTCATACTAGTCCCATGCAAATAGGGCTGCAAATTAAAAAATTATGAAAAAAAGCTAACCTACCTCCTAGAAAGTGTGCTTATATGTTAATCATTTGTTTGCCAAAAATGTTTTGCTGGAACATAAGTGCTATTATGTTCACAGTCAACTTGTATTTTATTTGATCAAGACCACAGTCTTTTCCTAACACATGCTGTGATTGGCCCAACCATAACCAGAAAGAGTTTAACGATGCTTTAGTTGATATGAGCAGATATTGTCAGGAAACGTTTTGCAGCTACGTTCAGTAACGGTATTGTTAACGACAGACATTAAGAGGTGACAACCACCCTTTTCATTGGCCATCACCCACCCTCCAAAGGGAAGGAGCAGGAATAGACTTCTCAGTGAAAGTATCTGTCTCTCCTCTTTCTCTCTCCCAGCAGCTAGACTCCATTAGTTCCAGGTAACTAGCGTATCATGGGATGAGACAGTGGGATCCCTGTGAACAAGCCCCGAGCTAAAACCTCCAAGGACTGATCCACGCTGCCTGCTGGAGCCCTGTTAAACAAGCAGAACACTTAAGTGTACCCTTCCTGTACACACACCATGATGAAACACTGCACCTTATTTGGAAAAGACAATAAAAAGAAAAAAGTACCGAGAAATAAAAAGAAATAAAAATTATGAGTAGAGTCAGCAAAGTCTATTACATGACAACAGAAGTAGGCTATATTAAGTGTTTTATGCTGAGCTGGAACAGTCTGTCTTTATAGCACAAGGTCAATTAGCTAAATAGGGCTGCATGATATCAGGAAAATATCGAAGTGCGATTGATATTGTGATTGCGATACAATTTAATATATTGGAAGGAATGATAATTTTTGTGTCATTATTCTCGTTTTCATTGAAAATTAAATGGAATTTCACTAGCAAGGACCACACCATCAACCAGGTACGGTTTGAACAATTAATGAAATATGCCAAAGTTACCCCTTCTGACCTCAATAATTACAGACCCATTTCCATCATTAATAGCATAGCAAAGGTGTTTGAAAAGCTAATTTTTATTCAAATATCCCAATATGTCAATGACTTTCATATCCTATCTCCACACCAATCTGGATTTAGACCTAATTTTTCTACAACCACTGCTCTTATGAATCTCACCAATGATATATTCTCTTCTTTAGATAATAACATGCCTACTGGTGCAATTTTAATTGATCTGACAAAGGCTTTCAACATGGTTGATCACTATCTTCTCCTTGACAAACTTTTTGCTATTGGCTTCTCTAGACATGATTTACTATGGTTTAACTCATACCTTCACAATAGATGCCAGTGTGTTTCTTATAATGGCTGTCAGTCCAAATTTATAACTATTGAAAAAGGTGTACCTCAAGGTTCATCTCTGGGGCCTTTGTTATTCTCTATTTTTATTAATGATCTTCCGCAATCCTGCTCTACTTGTCATATTCATTTATATGCAGATGATACAGTAATCTACTCTTCCAAACCAGATATCTTACATATTGAACACTCACTACAGGCTGACTTTGATGCTGCTCAAAAATGGTTTTCACATAACAAACTTTTACTTAATAAGAAGAAATCGTATACCATGTTGTTCAGCACTAAATTTAATTCTCTTCACCCAGTTAATAACTGTTCAATTCACTTCTTGGATGGAACAAAACTTGAGAAAGTGGAGGAATTTAAATATCTTGGTCTCTTGCTTGACTTTCAGCTTTCTTTTAAACCTCATATTGATTCAGTTGTTAAGAAAATAACCTGTAATCTGAGAACACTATATCGTTCTATCAACTGTTTTACACTACAGGTTAGGAATGATTATTTCACAGCTTCTATTACCAATACTAGATTATGCATATGTTATTTATCAGAACACCTCTGGAACAAATCTGATCCCGCTCAATGTAGCCTATAACAGTCTCTGTTGATTTGTTCTAAGGTGTCCTTAAAGAACCCATCATTGCCTGACGTATGAGTCGCTTCATTGGTTAACACCTAAATCTAGAAGGCATTCTCACTGGCTGCAGTTTATCTTTAAATCAATTTTCTTTAACTATCCTCCTTATTTGAAACAACATTTAGTTCCATATAGATCAAGATACAGTCTGAGACATACTGAGTACCCCTTTTTCTTTGTTCCCAGAATCTCCAAAGAAATTGGGCGTTGTGCCTTTAAATTTTAAGCTCCATCTGATTGGAATACCTTGCTCTCAGATCAATTACTTAATTTGTTTTGTTTAAGACATCTGTCTTTAATTATCTACAATTAACCTGCCCTGGTTTCTAACTTGACATATCACGATTTTTGTTGATCTACTTATGTATTCTACGAATTGGCTCCTGTTTGTGTATCTACTATAAATAGCAGCATATTTGGGATGTATGCAAATTCACTGTGTTTTACTTGTGTGTATATGGGGGAGGGGGGGATCAGTTGTTGTTGGAGCAGTTAGGCTTGGGAGTGATGTATGTATGTGTGAGTGTATTTTGTGTTTTGTATTTACTGTTTAATTGTTTAAGGACACCCTTGAAAACGAGATGATTCATCTCAAGGGGTTATCCTACTAATAAATTCAGAAAATTTGGATATTGCACTACGAGTCCATATTGCGATTTAGATAATACTGGGATTTATTGTGCAGCCTTAGTCCTAAATGTATAGGGCTATTTCTGGAGAAACTTACTGACAACTTCCACACGAAACAAAGCTGCAATGTGAATCAGTCCAACTCAGGTCAGCGACCTAATCATGGGTCGAGCTTTGACACTAACTTGTGCTTTCACCGATTGCCCTTCTGTTTTCCATTCTTTTAACTTCTCAACCCAGACATCGATGAATGCCAGGAGAACAACGGGGGCTGCGATCACTTCTGCCGGAACACAGTGGGATCCTTCGAATGCAGCTGCCAGAAAGGCCACAAACTGCTCACTGATGAACGGACATGTGAAGGTCAGTGACTGCGGCTGTCAATTGCTGCGATTCTCATTCATCAGTGCAGCTATCAGGCTCAGGGTGTCACCCAGCACTCAGGTCTAAATACACATATTGAATGTTGAGTTCCTGTGGTTTCACCTGCCAAAACTCAAAGACTAATTGTTTTATGACCCAGCAGTGGCTGGGCAATATTTAGCTGAATTGGGCTACAGGCACTGAGGGCTACGACTGACGCATTAGCAGGGGTGGGGCTAAAATGTGACAGATGTTCTATGCTGTATTCTGATAAAATGTGTGAAAATGTGTATAATATGTGTATTATCACCTGAAACCAAGAACAGTGTTTCCGTCAATGAGCCCTTCATATCTGCATAGGAAGCGGGTCCTCTTCCACGGAGCCCGCCATGTTGCAACGCCATGTTCCTACAGTAGCTAAGAATGGACAAACACCGGCTCTAGAGAGGGCCTTTCACATTTTTAGGTTACCTGAAGGCCACCGTAGCTTCTACTACACACTTGGAAAGGGAAGGGCTAAAACCTACACATAGCATCTTTAATCTAGATGTCTCTTTTAAGGATAGTTACATTGCTGCAAATACAAAAAATACAACCATGCCATAACATAGCAACCCTGCCATCTTGCTATTAAACACTCTTTTTGATGCCATCTGCTGGACTGGAGCTGGGAACGGCTCCTGTTGTTTGACTGTTTGAATTTAAATGGGAAGCAGTTGAACAAAGTAAGGGCTCTAAGAAGCACAATGTGTCGCCCTTGTATTGATAACACAAATACTAAACCAAATGTAAAACTTTATTTCTTAGAGTGAAATTGAGTGGCTAAAGGTTTCTGCTTCTCTACATGAACTACAATTATTGATAGTGTTAGAAAAACATGCAGAAGCATCCTTTGGACTCTGGACTTATGGATTCCATTAGATGCAGGCGGGGATCAGGAGAAGGCTGGTGAATTAGTGTAATGCTCATTCACACATAAAAAGTCCCTATCTTGGCCAAAAGTGTCAGGGCAGGGAAATGTCTATGTGAATGGGGAAACTGGAGCCTTAGTGCAAGTTTGCGTCTGTGCGAGAGTCAGATGAGAAAACCAATTAGATCTCTAGGGATCCAGGCATCCACTAGGTCCTGCCATGAGTCTAGAGAAAATATACACTTTCCATCAGGTGTTTGTAGTCCTTGTGCTATGCTAGGCTAACGTCCCGGTGGATCGACTGGACTCACAGGAGACAAATACCAATTTTCGTAAATGTCGGACTGTTCCTTCCTGCTGTAGTGTGACAATTTGAATGTGTGTGAATCCATTGCTCATTGTAAATGCATAAACGTTTACATGCATGAATGAGATAAGGTCAAGCCTGCACAGTTGCAGCTGGGTGTGTAGTGTACATGCAAAGCCTCCTTGTGCTCAGCGGTTATGTTTGTACGACCAAAGGCAGATTCCTGGTTTCAAGTCGCAGCAAGCGAGACGGGAGAGCAGACAAACATAAAATGATTTTTATCAACATCAAAACCCTGAGGTGCTTCAGTCCCAGGCCCAAAACCACCAAACGTGTATGCTTCGGCGGTGCGTTTGGATTCTTTAATGTGCTGTTGAGTGTTGTTAGCCACATCATTGCGGTGGTGTCTATTTCTGACATACCTTTGCCACTGTACCATGCCAGCCAATAGCTGCCAGGTTTATCCCATCAGCTGACATCCAGACCTTCAAAATGAAATATAATGTTTAATGTGTCAGCTCTTTCTGTGCCGTTGAGCTTTTCCAGAGAAAATAGCTCCTGGTGATACACTACATGCCAGTGTTGGAGCATTTGCCAGAACTGGCTAACAAACCAAAGCAGAAAAGATTAATCATTTGCCATAGTTGCATAAGCAATTTCCACAAGTTATTCCTTCTATTCTAAAAGTTTAGAAATGCAGAGCTTAGAGAGAGTGTTGTCAGCAGTTAGATAAAAAAAAACACACAACCAAACCAGAAACAAGGTTTATTTTATATATATGTTCCCGGATCAGTTTATGTAAACCCTGCTTGTGAGCTAGTTCCCTCACATGAACAGTTGCCTGGAATATATACGGAGCCAAAAACCAGCCCTTAACAACCTTCTCCACATGACAAACTCCATTATAACGTGTCATATTTTTAGCCCCTGTAAAGCCCTGCGGAACAGCCTGAAATAAACCAGGTGAGCTTGAAACGCTGGCCTTCATTCCTGATAGGTTAATAATATTTGGTGGACAAGTATACATAAACACATGCGCAGGCAGGCGTGCGCACACACACACACACACACACCCACACACACACACACACACACACACACACACATACACACACACACACAGATTGACGTAACAGTGAATGTGAGCCGTCTCAACGTTAGTCCAGTGAAGTTTTTCCGGATTGCTTTATTAGAATGAGCTCTTGTCCTTGTTTGGTGTGGAAGTCGTATTTGTTTATTATACTGTCCAGTGTGATTAATGGGATGGCCTCTTTAGTCGGCGGTGTGCAGCCTGCGTTTGTCCATAAATGAGTCATTAAGATTACAATATGTGTGAACCACTCATCGCGCTGACCTTTGCTTCCATCAATGCAGTGGAACAAAACCGGTGTTCTCTCATTTGACTGATTTAAAGGGGACACACCATGATATATATGGTAGTCAAGAATTTCTGAACTGATGCAGACACCCTCATGTGTTTTGATCAATATGAAAAATATGTCAAAGGTCAGACTGTTTTGATCTACTCAATTGCTAAAACCTTGAGTTGTATGTGTCAGACAAAAAAAATCCGAAGAGACAGAAAGAAGAGTGGTCAAAATTAAAGCAACAGACACAGCTTTCCACACTTCTAGTCCCTAGTATGGTTCTAGCTCCAAGTGCTACAGTAGATCTTACATTCCCCGCAATTCAACCAATACCATCTTTTTACAAACTGTTACATTTGTTACTACATTTGGGGTTAATCAGGGTTTATCTATTACTTTAGCCACAAAAGACATTGCACACACACACACACAAGTACAACAAGTACAAAAGTGTTCTTAGGATGAGATGTATTAACCGTGATGGTAAACTGACATTTATGTGAAATATCAAGGGTGTTTCCCTTTAAAATGTCACTGTGTGGCCACTGGCTGCTGGCTGCAAGAGGCCCCCCACTGTATTGATGTTAATAGGAACACCCACTGTGAGTGAATGAACAACAAATGAAGCCTAATTTGATTAGTCACTGATGATAATGTGTCTTGCAGTCACTGTCTCCTTGTCTCCATCTCGACTCTTTCCATTTCATAGAGCTACAGTATTTCTCAGCAGTTGTGTATCTCTTTGTTCTCCCTCAGACATCGACGAATGCTCCTTTGAGAGAACCTGTGACCACACCTGCATCAACTACCCTGGCAGCTTTGAGTGCCTCTGCAAAAAGGGATACATCCTGTACGGCCTCACTCACTGTGGAGGTGAGAGCATGAGAGAAACACCTGAAACCGCAAACGGGCCTGGACCTAGCTGTTTGACACAGCCGAAGTGTGTGTGTGTGTGTGTGCGTGCGTGCGTGTGTGTGTGTGTGTGACAGAGTAGATCAAATGTGCGTGTTTGTGTGTATGCGTCTGAAAGGGAAATGCTTTTCAGGGTGTGAAGGTGAGGGGTCGCTGAGCGTGTGCATACGGCTGCTGCTGAAAGCTCCCTCACACCTCAGTTGCTCTGAATAACTTCTCCCTGAGCTTTGTGTGTGTGTGTGTGTGTGTGTGTGTGTGTGTGTGTGTGTGTGTGTGTGTGTGTGTGTGAGTGTGTGTGTGTGTGTGTGTGTGTGTGTGTGTGTGTGTGTGTGAGTGTGTGTGTGTGTGTGTGTGTGTGTGTGTGAGCGTGCGCGTGTGTGCGTGTGCACGCTGTCACACACCTGTAGCTCAGTACAGTTCTGACTGTCCTGCTGTTCCACTGACTGACGTCACTGATGGAAAGGTGAAATGTGAGCACGATCACAGCTGCAGGAGCAGGATGTATCTGTTTCAGCAGATACATACAGTCAGTGGCCAGTTAATTAGGTACAGCCCGGTAAAACAAATGCAGTCCTGTAATAAATCCTCCTTCAGGAAGGTTCCCATGTTTGTGTTGAAAGTGCTTCAAAGAGGTGTTGCCTCAACTGTCTGATCATTTTAGAGGCTGCAGTTTGTGCAGCTGCTGGATTTTATTGTCTTATACAAAGAGTGGTTTCTGTTATGCAGCCTACTGTCGTTGATCTAAAAGGGGGCGGACAAAATAATAGAAAGACCTGTTGGTTTACCGTACATTTGAATCAACACCTCTCTGAAACACTTTTAGCACAAACTGAACATTATGACTTAATCACATTTAGATTTAAAACCTGTTCTGTCAACAAATTTGAAAAAGTTTATTTGAAAACAATAAACACGCATTTAATAAAGCCTTCTCTGAAAAATGTAATCCGATGCTGACATTACGTTGTATATTTTCATTTTAGAAAATGTTTCACTTGAGTGCATGCGCCGAACACTGCCATGTGAGATTTTGAACAGTTATCACAGTAGACTGTGGCTCAGGTGGTAGAGTGGATGCCTACCAATCTGAAGGTTGGTGGTTTGATCCCTGAAGTGTCCTTAGTTAAGACATTGAACCCTGAATTGCTCCTGATGTTGCACCATTGGTGTGTTATATGTCTTGTAATTATAATGTTTTATATTTCATACACACACTGGTTATCATACTGTCTGTGGTTGTTTCTCAGACATTGATGAGTGCAGCATCAGTAACGGGAGCTGTGAGAACGGCTGCATAAACACCCAGGGAGGCTACGAGTGTGTGTGTCCACCTGGACAGAAACTCCACTGGAACAAGAAAGATTGCATCGGTAAGCACCGTCTGTGTGTGTGTGTGTGTGTGTGTGTGTGTGTGTGTGTGTGCGTGCGCGTGCGTGCGTGCGTGTGTGTGTGTGTGTCCGCTTTTGAGCTTCTCCACATGAGGCGTGGTGGATTCCTCACAGCAGGCCTGAACACAAATGTATGTGTGTGTGTGTCCAGGTGGTTGTCATGGTGATGTGACTATGTGTGTTCCTCAGAGGCGGTGAAGTGTCTGCCCAATGGGAAGCCAGCACCCCGAGCCCAGCTGATGTGCAACAAGAGTGGAGGGGCAGACGTCTGCTCGCTCTCCTGCCCCTCCAACGCCCTCTTCCTTGCAGGTAAACGCACGCACGCACACACACACACATATGCACGCACGCACGCACGCACACACACACACACACACACACACACACACACACACACACACACACACACACACACACACACACACACACACACACACAGCTAAACAAAACAGAGTGAATATAAAATGTATTGTGCTCACACAGCTTTCCTATTTCCCATATGCTGGATATTTACAGATTCAAAGTATGAACTATAAAGTATCAGTGCTGACTAGGGGGGGGGGTACGGTTCACAAAACCCACGGTTCGGTTCGTGTCCCGGTTTCAGGGTCATAGTTTTCGGTTCTGTACGGTTCTTGTTATTTTTGTCTTTTAATCTTTAACACTCCAGAAATATACTTCAGCATATTATATATAGCGTAATTATCCACAATGTAGGAAACAGTATTACAAAGTAGTTACATCATGTAATCATGTACAAACTGAATTTGACTTGACTTTAAGCCCATTATTGGGACCATCTCGGAGGAAAGCTAGGTGAGATTATGATACAGCAAGAGGGAAGACATTGATGATTTCAACAAGCTTTTCATTTATTTGGCAAAAAAGGAGAATGTTTTGCCATCTACAGGAACTTTAGTGCCTTTTTAGCACATGAAGATTGAAATATTACAGAATATCAATTGAAATAACTTGCATTTATCAAACTCCCAACGTCAGTGTAGCTCTTACAAAAATTGTATTCTTTAAAACAAAAAGAGAGGAACTCTTTAAGCTCCGTTGAATAAGTCAGAATACGTTATAAACATAAAAAAGCTGTGATTTTTTTTAATAGTTCTTTAAAAAATAAAAAGGAAACTTGTTTTAGGGAGAATAAAATTACTCTGAGCTGAGTTTTACTAGTAACCAAAAAGGCCCAGGATGCTGCAAATCTTGGTATAATATGAAAATGGTTGGTGGATTTAAGGCAAAAAATAATAATAATTTATTGAATAAAACAAATTTGAACATTTCTGTCAGTGGCTGGTTGATCTTTAGGCTACAATTTTTAGTTAATTTCCTATCCTGGCCTGGGCTGGGACACATTATACGGTTTGATAAAGTAGTTATTGGACTTTAACTTATCATTGCACTTACAATAACGAACGTAGCTGTCCTCAATTTAGGTCATTGTGTACGTCTCACACACTGTCATACAGGCACCTGACGGGCACGAGACTACATTGCGCATGCGTCGAACAGCGGCACACACGCGCCCTGAGCCGAGACAAGCTGACCATACGGTTCGGATGTTTTTTCATGAACCGTACCACCCCTAGTGCTGACACAGCAAAACATGGAGTTTTAATGTTGATATTAGAATAATTATTTAAGTTAATAAGTTAAGGAAGAATACCGAACATTTGCAAGTTAGAGCTTTAGAAGGCAGCCAAGTACAACATGCCAAACTGCAGCTATAGTGGCATGGCTCGAGGGATGGCAATTTTTTGGGTCACTGTGGTAAATCACTTTGGTAAAGACTGAATCTCAACAACTGTTGGATGGATTGCCATGACATTTTTGAGTTGATGAATCCTGTTGACTTTGGTGACCCCCAAGATAAAATACTGGATGAGCACAAACTTCAGGGATTCATGGTTCCTACGATGAATCCTGTGGACTTTGGTGATCCCTGGCTCCTTCTTCTAGTGCCACCATAATGTCGACATTTTATGGTTGTTTATGAAATATCTCAACAGCTTGTAGCTGGATTTTGATGAAATGTGGTCAAGAAATTCATGGTCCCCAGAGGACGAATACATTTTATTCCCTGGCTTTATTTTTGCATCATCATCATCATCAGGTCAAAATTGTAATTGTCTAATACTTTGGTTTATGACCAGATAACTGTAAAGCTAATGACATCCCCATCAGCCTCAGCTGCACTTTGTGTTTACTGCTAATTATCACATGCTAACATGCTAACCCAAGGTGGTGAACATGGTAAACAAACCTGCTAACAATCATTGTAAATGTGAGCTAATAAGTTCTTTTTTTATGGCAGGCTTCACAACCCAACTTTTCACCTTAAATGTGCTTATATCTTCTGTACCTAACAATGAAACAATCTAATCTAAACAATTAAAATAACTGAAAGTATTGTGAAGTGCCTAAATCTAGCTCCATACCTATTGCGCTGTGCAGAGTTTAAAGTGCAGAGTTCAAGGTGACATCTTCAAGTTGGTTGTTCTTTCCAACCTATGGTCTACAGCTCATAATAATATGTGGCAAGGAAGGGAATAATTATTAGGGATTATTTGGCCTTTTTCTGAGTCCTGGCTGGGATATACAGTACTACAGAGGGACTAGTTGTTGACTCGTGACCTTTTTTTCTGTGTTTCATGTTTGTTCATTTTCATTTGGGGATGGTTTAGATAATATACATATGTGTCATTTTGTGTTTTGTCTGGAAGTAATCTGGGTATAAAGAAGATTATTATAGACCAAAAAAATGAGAGAGAAAATGGGAAACATTTTCTTTGTGGAATTGCTCTTTATTTATGTAAAGAGAAATATATTGTGTATTTATATTGTCACAGTTGGTGACCCAGCAAATGAAATGAACTAAAACACTCTAAAATGAGTTTTACTGCTGGATGTATAGTTTCAGCGGCCATGTTGCACACGCTGCTTCCCTCTGGTGGTGACAGTTCGCTGTCACAGCTTTCTGCACCATCCTTTCCTCTCGCTGCCACTGATGCTTGACGAATGCGCTCACACTCTTTGTTGCTGTATTGGTTGATCCTCAGGGGGCTCTCCACTCAGAATGATGTGTTTTTCACTCTGCAAAGTTTTCATGGCTTCTCCCGTCCCAGCACTTGGCTGGCACTCCGGTCTATCCTCCTGCGATAGTGCTTAACACACATCTGTAAATCGATAACATTCTTTCATCATGACTTTTTTTCCAGAGCGAGGCCTTCGCTCCATTTCATTTGGCGTGGTGTGAGAATGATGGATAGCTCTCAGGCATGAAGTGAAATATTTGTTTTTCTGTCTTTTTGGAGTGCCGCTTAATTTTCGGGGGAGAGAGTCATGTAAATGTCTGTGGCTTAATGCCGGGGCTCTTATTTAATCATCTCGCTTTTATGACCTCCAAAGGCTTCATCGCTCATTTCTTACTTGAAATGCGTCTTTGTGTGTGTGTGTGTGTGTGTGTGTGTGTGTGTGTGTGTGTGTGTGTGTGTGTGTGTGTGTGTGTGTGTGTGTGTTTTCCTTACAGACTCAGAGAACAGCTACACACTGAGCTGTGGAGTGCCTGTCCAGCCTGGTAAAGCTCCTCAGAAGAGGAATGCCACCACTGCGTTACCTACATGTGCCGGTACAGTAGGCCTGAGAAAAAACAAACACTCAAAATATGATGATGCTACTGTATTATCTTAAGTATACATCTGATTATTAATACCTTAGGACAGTGATTACCATCCAGGGGTTACTTCTGCTAGTGCCAGGGGGTACTTGGAAAGATTGTGGAGCAGCTCAACTAATGTGAAAAAATAGAAATTATGATTTGATTAAAAGAATATGTAATTTGTAACAGCTGCACACGGGACTTTTAAACTGGTAGCTAAAAGTACTGCATTATCGTCTGAAATGGTTAGCTAAAAGTATTGAAAAAATGGTATTGCATGCGGCGGAAACAATTTGAATAGTTAGCTAAAACTACTGCCCAAACAGTTTAAATAGTTAGCTAAAACAACAGACTAAACTGTTTAAATAGTTAGCTAAAACTACTAACCAAACAGTTTAAATAGTTAGCTAAAAGTAATGGATAAACGGTTGACACATTGAGCTTCATTACCAATAAGTAGTAGAATGATTGCTTACTGGGATAAATGAGTCTTGCACCCGACGCAAATCTAAAATGGGTTGGTCTGAAGTAGCTAGGTGTGGTTTGGGCGTAACGTGCAATAAACCAATCAGAGCGTCATCTCACATTCCCTTTAAGAGCAGGCACGCTTGTTCCATGGCGGATTGCTATTATGACGGCGATTTTGCAGAGCGGTTCACAGCCGAGGAGACGTTCTCGTCAGGGCTGGAGCGGGAGCTGTCCAAGATGCAGCAAAGTAATAAATGCCCGTCTTGACCAGGTTGCGATGTTGCTGCGGCCTCTCAGGCACATCTCCTCAAGTCTGGAGAGGATTGCTGCAGCCATGGAGTGTGGGCATCCAAACGCACCACCTGCTCCTGTTGCCCCTTCCTCCTCCCCCCCACATCGTGCATTGCCACTCCCGTACCCTCAAGTGTCCAATCCCGCTGTAGTTCAACATCACGTCTCCTTAAGTCCTCTAATATTTCCTCATTTATGTCATCAACACATCCATGATTCATGGAAATGTGTAAAACACAACAAGCCACAAAGATTGCTGCGACTTTTTGAGGACTGTAAAGTTCCTCCTGACCTGTTCAAACACCTGAAGCGCATTTTCACAAATAGTTTTCCTTGTAATTATGTATGATTTGCAAAAATGGGAACTGCTGCGTCCATGTAGATGAGAGAAGCAAAGTGTATGGTGTTGTGCACACGCTACATTATGGCCAAGCATGTGCCCCTAAAATAGCATCTGAATAACACGCCACTGACTTTAGACTAGCTCCACTGACTTTAGACTAGCTCCACTGACTGTAGACTAGAGCCACTGACTTTAGACTAGCACCAGGGAACGTTTGCGCCTGAACACGCCTCCTCTTTTCGCTGAACTGCCCCGGGAGCGCAAGTTCATTCCCTAATTTACCGACGTGTCTATGGAGGGAAAAGTCCGCTGTGCGTCAGGTGCAAAATAGGAATGATACATGCGTCGGTGTACAAAGTCAATTGCGCTGGGTGCAAGTTGACAGTTCAGTTGTATGAAAAAAATAACAATATCCACTTTTATATACAACCCCAAATCAGAAAAAGTTGGGACAGTATGAAAAACACAAATAAAAAAAGAAATTAGTGATTTCTAAATGTACTTCGACTTGTATTTCATTGCATACAATGTGAACACAAAATATTTCATGTTTTGTCTGGTTAACCTAATTTCATTTGTAAATATACATCCTTTCCTGTCATTCAGACCTGCAACACATTCCAAAAAAGGTTGGGACAGGAGCAATTTAGGGCTAGTAATCAGGTAAATTGGTTAAATAATGGTGTGATTTGAAACAGGTGATGTCAACAGGTGATTGTAATTATGATTTGGTACAAAAGCAGCATCCAAGAAAGGTCTAGTCTTTTAGGAGCAAAGATGGGCCGACGATCGCCAGTTTGCCAACAAATACGTGAGAAAATTATTGAAATGTTTAAAAACAATGTTCCTCAAAGAAAGATAGGAAGATATTTGCTTATTTCACCTTCAACAGTGCATAACATAATTAAAAGATTCAAGGAATGTGGAGGAATTTCAGTGCGTAAAGGACAACCGTGATCTCCGATCCCTCAGGCGGCACTGCATCAAGAATCGTCATTCATCTATAAGCGATATCACCACATGGGCTCAGGACTACTTTGGCAAACCTTTGTCAAGTACCACAATATGTAGTTACACAGTGTTTCCCCTATGTTGATTGGCAAGTGGCGCACCGCCACAGTTAAATTTCTGTCGCCACGCCACGGTATAGAATTGCGCGAACACACGTTTCATAGGTAGAGCACAAACCCAGCCCCGTCTCTATTCACATGCCAGGATTCTTTCCTGCGCACCACACACACACAGCTGAGCCGAGATAAAATGCGCAGCACCTGACTGGGAATGATACGGAGGATTACCAACGGCCGCTGGGGGGGGGGGGGTCAGATGAACTCATGCTAGTCTCGTTACTGTAAGTAGGCTACAATGAAACCTTCGTGAGTAAAAAGTCACTCACCTGTATAGACCGGCATAAACATGTGGAAAGCGATATTTTAATCTGCTCTGTCCACTCTCGTTCACCGCGCTGTTTTACCAAACACAGCTCTACTCTGCAAATAGCGAATTTTTACCAGCAAGCTAAAACAAATAAAGCTGTTGGTTGTAGTCTTAGCTTAGCTTGGCGGGAATCTAGAAATTTGGACAAATTCTTATAAACTTAACTGCTGGCTGAACCATCGCAGTAAATCTGTGGATGTATTATAAGACCAAAACAGATACATGTGGCTACTTAATATGCATGTGAATGACGCGATCGTTACCTTCGCGTTCTTCATTCTTGATGATGATGCTAGTTGTATTATTTTGCAACAGCATCATTTCATTGCAAATGAGGCATACAGTATGAATGGTAGCCTGCTTATCAGTCCATTCATCATTAAAGCTGGGCTTTTCCACGTCAACTTTCCCTTCAGCCTCTTTGACTGTGACATTTTTACAGCCTTTCTTTCTGCAAGCATTTTCCACCAATCAGGACGCTGCATACTACAACCCTGTTTCCTTAATCACAGACTTTAACAATCACTCAGTGAACTGCCTCCTAGTCTGAGATCTTTTTCTAGTTAAAGAGCCAGTTATCATTATGGAGTTTCCATGTTTTTGAGGAGTTTGCTCACACTAATGTACTGTATGTAAAAAAATAGCATTAATTCAGTAAGAAAGTGAACATTTTGAACGAGAACATGCGTATTAGGTATACATTAATTTTATTTTCTTTATTTGAAAGTCCAGCCGGAGTGTCTGCTTGGGGGGGGGGGGGGTTGACATACCTGCCTCCACAGCAAAAACAAATCCTAGGGGAGACACTGAGTTACAGCCACAAATGCCAGTTAAAACTGTACTGTGCCAAAAGGAAGCCCTATATTATCAGTGTCCAGAAGCGCCGTCGACTTCTCTGGGCTCGGAGGCATCTGGGATGGACCATCACACAGTGGAAACGTGTACTGTGGTCAGATGAATCAGTATTTCAGGTATTTTTTGGGAGAAATGGACGCCGTGTGCTCCGGACCAAAGAAGAAAAGGATCATCCAGACTGTTACCAGCAACAAGTCCAAAAGCCAGGGTCTGTCATGGTATGGGGTTGTGTCAGTGCCCTTGGCAAAGGTAACTTGCACTTCTGTGATGGCACTATTAATGCTGAAAAGTACATAGAGATTTTGGAGTACAATATGCTGCCTCCAAGAAGACATCTTTTCCAGGGACGTCCATGCATATTTCAACAATATAATGCAAAACCACATTCTGCACGCATTACAAAGTCCTGGCTGCGGAGGAAGAGGATACGGGTACTTGACTGGCCTGCCTGCAGTCCCGACCTGTCTCCAATAGAGAATGTGTGGCGCATTTTGAAGCACAAAATGCGACAACAAAGACCCATACTGTTGCCCACCTTAAGACTTGTTTGCAGCAAGAATGTGACAAAATTACACCTGAAACACTTCATCACTTGGTGTCTTCAGTCCCTAAACGTCTTTTAAGTGTTGTGAAAAGGAATGGCAACTTTACAAAGTGGTAAATGCTTTACTGTTCCAACTTTTTTTGAAATGTGTTGCAAGAACCAAAATAGGATTATTATTTTTTTTTTTTTAAAGAAAAACAATGAAAATCATGAGGAACACATTACATTATGTGCTGTTGTATTGTCTGCAATTAAGGGTGCTCCGATCGATCGGCCACCGATCGGTATCGGCCGATAATGGCTTTAAATAGTTTGATCGGTGGTCTCCATAAATGCCGATCAGATAGGCCGATCAGATGACGCACTACCATGGATGTATTAAGAGCGCACTACTCCTGACAACATTTTCAACATGGAGCTAAAATGGCGGCGTCCCTACATTCAGCAGTCTGGCAGTTCTACAAGGTGTCTGAATGGCGGCAGAACAGCAGTTGGCCCACGGCCGGCCGCGGAACAAAGGCGGTAGGAAGATGGCTACCGCTTTTAAAAAGCGGCTGCCACCGGTGGTGCTCCGGCAAACGTGTTTGCGATTACGCCATTCTGATGCTTCTACTTCCTCTGGAGCACCGCCGGTGGTCCGCCGACTCATTGCTATCTGGGAAAAAGACAATACACTAGCGATTTGCAACGTGTGTGCCGAGGAAATACCACGAGGCGGAAATCTCCAAAGACATTTCAACACCACCAACATCATCAGACATGTGAAGGTTAGTCACAGAAAGGAGGATGAGGAGTTTTCAAAGTTAGCTAACGCTAAGGCAGAGCGGAGTCGTGTAGCTAGCAGCTCCGGCGCCGCTCAAACAGCTGTTTCCCCGTGTGTGTGTGTGTGTGTGTGTGTGTGTGTGTGTGTGTGTGTGTGTGTGTGTGTGTGTGTGTGTGTGTGTGTGTGTGTGTCAGTCCGTGTGTGTGTGTGTGTGTGTGACGGTGTGTGTGTGTGTGCTGAAGAAATGTCTGCAGTGATTGAAAGGACATTTTTTAGATTTTGAGCTAGAAGAAAAAGCCAAACAGTTACTGATACATTCTCTAAACATGTGTGACTGTTACGTAATGGCGTAATTTTCAGTTCATAATAGTGATCGGTGATCGGTATCGGCCGATACGTCTTCCAGCAATCGGTGATCAAAAAAAAATCCTGATCGGAGCACCCTTATCTGCAATGAAATACAAGTCAAAGTACATTTAGAAATCACTACTTTCTTTTTTTATTTGTGTTTTCCATACTGTCCCAACTTTTTCTGATTTGGGGTTGTAATTAAGAGTGTTATACATTTGGAACATAAATTAAATAAAGTTACTATCAAAAAGACCAAACTCAGATTAAGGGGGCAGATAATGTACTCTTTACAAACCTGTGGTTTCTATCATGATTAACAGTGTTGTGTTTCTCTCTGCTGTGAATGAATAAAGACACACTGGCTCCGCCCATCAAACAGAAGGCCAGGTTCAAGATCAAAGACGCCAAGTGTCACCTGAGGCCCCGCAACAAGGAGAAACACAGAGATTCATCCAAGCAGAACCTGCAAGGTAAAGACATTGTTCTGGATTAGCAAGTGTTCAGGAAGCCACTGGCATTTATAATCTATATTTTAACTGAAAGTCTGCACTTATCTTTAGTGCTTCATTACAACGCATTATAATCTTCTACCTCATGACTCTTCCTCTCCTCCTCCCCATACTTCACCTCTGTATTTTCACCTGGAAGGAGGCCAGTTCCCCTGCACCGACGACTGCCAGGTAACTTTTGTCAACCTCAAGTGCGACTCGTCTAAGAAGCGCCGACGAGGACGCAAATCTCCTTCCAAAGAGGTTTCCCACATCACAGCTGAGTTTGAGATGGAGATGAAGGAGGAAGAAGCTTCAGGTGAGATGTTCTGCCTTACCTGTTTTGTCGAATTCCAACTGGAATGAAATAGTAAACATTCATACAGTGCAAAGAGAATTTACAAAGAATGCATGCCTTACAAAAGAGTATGTAGGCTTTCAAAACTGGAAATACCAAATCAATCCCAAAAATTGCTACGGAAAGTCTCTTGTGGTACCAAACCATATACAGAATACAATATGATGTACATAAACAAGCGAAGCATTCAGAAAGAAAAGATTAAATTTTTGATGAACACCCATTTTGTTTTGCCTCAGACACATGTAATGTGGACTGTATGCGGGAAAAGATGAAGCAGAAGCTGCAGAGCACCATGCGGACGCTCAGGAAGTCCATCAACAAACAGCAGTTTTACATCCAGTTCTTTGGGACGGAGTACGAGGTGGCCCAGAAACCGCCCAGGGTAGATTGTGTCTGCAGCACGGGGCAAGTCCTCCGAGACGGAAAGTGTGGTTAGTACGGAGTTTCACTAGTTGTCCGTTGGTGTCATGATGTTTCTGCCCTTGAGGAAGATCAACAGGAGCCACTGAAAGTAACCACCTGAGGCGCCTTGGTAGCTCACCTGGTTGATCGTGGGCCCCATATATTAAGGCTCAGTCCTTACCACAGCAGCCCAGGATTCCGACCTAGGGCCCTTTGCTGCATGTCTGCCCCATCTCTCTCCCCCCTTTCCTCTCCAAAATGCCAAAAAAAATGAATAAAATTATTATCTTCAGAAAGTATCCAACTGTGTTTTCCTCCTCAGTAAGCTGTGGTGCAGGGACGTTCTACAGCGGGGAGCAGGATCAGTGTGTCCAGTGTCCTCCCGGTACCTACCAGGACACAGTGGGTCAGCTGTCCTGTGAGCCATGTCCCAGCACTGAAGGACAGGGCATCGCTGGCGCCAAGAACGTGTCTCAATGTGGAGGTAAGTCACCATCCCGTTACAGTCATTTCAGACGCCTCAGATCTTGCACCCTCGCTCCAACAATACTGAAACAATTGCACTGTATTAATATTCCAAATGTATTACTCATGTTAACACACAGGAGCTGGTCCATAAGAGCAGTGGTTCTCAACCTGTGGGGGTCGGCAGATAATTTCTGGGGGTCGCCAGATGGTTGGGGAGAAAAATAAATAAATAACATATTTTAGACTGAGGAATGGTTATTGCATTAATGTGTGAAGTTTGTTACAGAAAGTGTGCTGTTCCGGCAGGTCAGGGGGAGAGAAAAAGTCACAAAAAATCCACAGAGCCTGGAGCACATTGGACAAGGCTAGGTGCTAGCTGTTAAAAGTAAACTGTCATTAAAGCAAAGCATTAGTTTTTTACATGTATTAATCAGAGCATTCACAATAATCACTCAAAATCAGCAGGGGGAGGTTCATAGAAGCTGCTGCTTACTCCGGTTTGCAGCTCTTTGTCTCGTCGTCAAGGGCGGTGGGGGAGTGGGGGGGTTGTGAACACCAAGCTCATTATTCCAGGAAGGTTGCGACTCAAAAAGGTTGAGAACCACTGCATTAGAGTACCTTAAATGTTTCTCCTGTCTGCCAATCAACTATAGACTTTGTCATTGCTGAAAATTGGGACATTTCAATTTTCCTTGGACTAAAAGTGCAGCAGTAGTGCTGCAGGTAAAATAAATATTCTCTACATTGGCGACATACTGTACATATTACATGCATGTATAATGTGTGTTTGGTTGGCACCACCTAGTGGCCATTCTTGTAAAGTGAATCTGAGCGACAGCCACAGGAGAGCACCACAGACCAGAAGTGTGTTCAGTTACTGAGCTCTTTGTGGAGAGCGGAGATTATAAAGATATTTACCAACTGATCCTACACTGAGAAACACTCTTACATTGTGCAATCAGTATCCAACTCCAAACAGTGTCTTAGAGAGACAAAAAGCTACAGATATATTAAGAGGATCACAGAGAAAATAAAGACAGGAGATTTTCTTCTGTCCTTCCCTCAGGTCAGTGTACACCAGGTCACTTCTCTGCTGACGGGTTCCGTCCATGCCAGCCCTGTGTGCTGGGTTCCTACCAGCCAGAACCAGGCCGAGTCCTCTGCTTCCCCTGCGGAGGAGGTCTCATGACCAAGTATGAAGGATCAGTGTCCTTCAGGGACTGTGAGGCCAAAGGTGAGGCTTTGTGTCTGTGTGTGTCATTGTCTTTGTGTGTCAGATAGTGTGCATCTCTATATGTCTACTGTGTGTCTGTACGCACACCATTTAAACAGCCAAAATGCATTTACATGTATTTGAGGGGGGTTATAATCACAGATATGCTTTTATTTTGTATCTTCAATGTAGATGCCAGTTTGCCAGTTAAAAAAAAACAATTTTTCATATATAGACTTTCCATCTAGCACAGGGGCCTTCAACGTTTTTTAAGCCAAGGACCCCTTAACTGAAAGAGAGACGGAGCAGGGACCCCCCCAATTGTATAAAATTAACCTGGACCTACAATAACCTGTAGGGCAGCCTAAAGCCTTAATAGATATTTGTTTTGCATACAATACAAGCTATTCAATTGTTGGCATGATTTCATGAATTCTGTTTTGGTGTTAAACATACATGTGGCACATTGAATCCTTTCAATGGCCTGTGGATGGCCTTAGTGACTACCTTACCTATTATCAAATAGGCAGATTTACATGTGCTAATATGTTGGATTTATGTTAATGGAAATTTGGTAGCCCCCCTGCAGTAACTCTGAGGACCCCCTAGGGGCCACGGACCCCTTGTTGAAGATCTCTGATCTAGCACCATCATCAGGTCAAAGTTTAAAACTTAGTTTGTGACCAAACACTGATCACAATGACATTCCCATCGGCCTCAGCTGTACTCTGTGTGTGTTACTAATAGAGTAAATGTTAGCATGCTAAAATGCTGAACTAAGATGGTAAAAATGTTCAACATTATCAAAGTCAAAGTATCTTTATTAGTCTCCCCAAGGAGAAATTAGTTTTGGACACTGAGAAAAATTGCTGCAAGAGTTACAACAGAGACACACAACAAGCACAGGGTTAAAACAGTTGGAAGACAAATGTACATTGAACATTTAGGCTACTCAAAGAGCTATGCAAATTGCAAATGACCATTTTCTATAGGCTACTTGTGAAATTTGTTTTTTAAAAAAGGTGGTTATACCTTTTTAGCATCAGGCTGTTAGCACATTGTCATTGTAAGCATGTTAGTATTTAGCTCAAAGCATTGCTGTGGGTAATAGTGCATGTGTGAAAGTTAAATAGATATATGGTAGATGGCAGTAACTTGTAATTTGCTCAAACCCGACATGAATCAAGCCCTTAAGAAAATGTGAGAAATTATAGCTCATCCATATCCTGATGGATAGTGTCAGGTAAGGGTGCTAGGATCAGGAATTTTGGGGCCGATCACCGATCACCGATTGCTGGAAGACGTATCGGCCGATACCGATCACTGATCACTTTTATGAACTGAAAATTACTCCATTACATAACAGTCACACATGTTTAGAGAATGTATCAGTAACTGTTTGGCTTTCACACACACACACACACACACGGAGAAACAGATGTTTGAGTGGCGCCGGAGCTGCTAGCTACACGACTCCGCTCTGCCTTAGCGTTAGCTAACTTTGAAAACTCCTCATCCTCCTTTCTGTGACTAACCTTCAAATGTCTGATGAGGTTGGTGGTGTTGAAACGTCTTTGGAGATTTCCGCCTCGGGTATTTCCTCGGCACACACGTTGCAAATCGCTAATGTATTGTCTTTTTCCCAGATAGCAATGAGTCGGCGGACCACCGGCGGTGCTCCAGATGCAGTAGAAGCGTCAGAATGGTGTAATCACAAACACGTTTGCCGGAGCACCACCGGTGGCAGCCGCTTTTTAAAAGCGGTAGCTGTCTTCCTACCGCCTTCGTTCCGCAGCCAACTGCTGTTCTGCTGCCGTTCAGACACCTTGTAGAACTGCCAGACCGCTGAATGTAGGGACACCGCCATTTTAGCTCCATGTTGAAAATGTTCTCAGGAGTAGTGCGCTCTTAATACATCCGTGGTAGTGCGTCATCTGATCGGCCTATCTGATCGGCATTTATGGAGACCACCGATCAAACTATTTAAAGCCATTATTGGCCGATACCAATCGGTAACTGATCGATCGGAGCACCCTTAGTGTCAGGTCCAATCATATTAGGGCTAAAAATCCAAGCTCTACTGTAGACTCTAAGGCTTGTTTAATATTCTATAGGTTGGTTGACTTCCATGTAATTGGAGCTTTTTATTGTATCTGCCACTTCACAACTGTGTATGTTAATACTGGCATTTGCAAATACACAAGCAATTTGTCAGCAGTTTCATTGTTAATGCTGTCATAAAGTAGTGTTCAGATGTTTATGGGATGGCAATTTGCACATGTAGATGATAAAGTCATCTGTACAGGGTTTAGTTCTCTGTTTATATGCCTGCTTTGTAATCTAGGCAGGAATAATATCACAGCTGTGTGATGTATCTTGTAGATGGCCTGCTGTTTATTCTCATTCATTTTATACTGTGTGTACACTGACTGCCTCCTGTTCCTCCTCAGTGCACTGTGCTCCTGGACATTACTACAACTCCAGTACCCATCGCTGTATCCGCTGCCCAGCAGGAACTTACCAGTCTGAGTTTGGGCAGAACTACTGTATCACCTGCCCGGGAAACACCACCACTGACTTTGACGGTGCCACCAACGTGTCCCACTGCAAAAGTAATGTTGTTCAACACACACACACACACACACACACACACACACATACAACCCCAAATCAGAAAAAGTTGGGACAGTATGGAAAACACAAATAAAAAAGAAAGTAGTGATTTCTAAATGTACTTTGACTTGTATTTCATTGCAGACAATGTGAACACAAAATATTTCATGTTTTGTCTGGTTAACCTAATTTCATTTGTAAATATACATTCTTTCCTGTCATTCAGACCTGCAACACATTCCAAAAAAGGTTGGGACAGGAGCAATTTAGTACTAGTAATCAGGTAAATTGGTTAAATAATGATGTGATTTGAAACAGGTGATGTCAACAGGTGATTGTAATTATGATTTGGTACAAAAGCAGCATCCAAGAAAGGTCTAGTTCTTTAGGAGCAAAGATGGGCCAAGGATCGCCAGTTTGCCAACAAATACGTGAGAAAATTATTGAAATGTTTAAAAACAATGTTCCTCAAAGAAAGATAGGAAGACATTTGCTTATTTCACCTTCAACAGTGCATAAAATAATTAAAAGATTAAAGGAATGAGGAGGAATTTCAGTGTGTAAAGGACAAGGGCGTAAGCCTAAGCTGAACAACCGTGATCTCCGATCCCTCAGGTGGCACTGCATCAAGAATCGTCATTCATCTATAAACGATATCACCACATGGGCTCAGGACTACTTTGGCAAACCTTTGTCAAGTACCACAATACGTAGTTACATTCACAAATGCCAGTTAAAACTGTACTGTGCCAAAAGGAAGCCCTATGTTAACCAGTCCCTCCAGAAAAACGCGATTATGCGATCGCAGAATTCAATGCATAATCAGCCAAAGGCCGCATTTTTTCAAATACGCCGCACTTTCGCCGCATAAATTGCCGATTTCCGCGCAAAATATGCGGGGCTTGCATGATTTCATAATCCCCGCATTTTCGTTGCAAAAAAGTCACATATATCTCAGCAGAAAGTTGAAAAATGTTGCGTTTCCTTCACACAAGAGCAGCCATTTTCCCCTGTTGCCATGGGAACGTTATGAAGTGACGTAATTTCACCTACTGAGAACACGGTGTTGGGGAATCACTTTTTTTTTCTCTTTTTCATCAAACCGCAGTTTTTGCAAGTTCCTGCAAGTTCCTGCAATTTTTGCAAGTTCCCGCATTTTCATCGCATAAAATGGCATAAATATCCCGCATATTCCATCGCATTTTTTAAGAAAACGTGCCGCATAATCAAGCATTTTCGCCCGCAACAATCACAAAAAAACTCCGCGTTTTTCTGGAGGGACTGGTTAACAGTGTCCAGAAGCGCCGTCGACTTCTATGGGCTCGGAGGCATCTGGGATGGACCATCACACAGTGGAAACGTGTACTGTGGTCAGATGAATCAGTATTTCAGGTATTGTTTGGGAGAAATGGACGCCGTGTGCTCCGGACCAAAGAAGAAAAGGATCATCCAGACTGTTACCAGCAACAAGTCCAAAAGCCAGCGTCTGTCATGGTATGAGGTTATGTCAGTGCCCTTGGCAAAGGTAACTTGCACTTCTGTGATGGCACCATTAATGCTGAAAAGTACATAGAGATTTTGGAGAGCAATATGCTGCCCTCAAGAAGACATCTTTTCCAGGGACGTCCATGCATATTTCAACAAGATAATGCAAAACCACATTCTGCACACATTACAAAGTCCTGGCTGCGGAGGAAGAGGATACGGGTACTTGACTGGCCTGCCTGCAGTCCCGACCTGTCTCCAATAGAGAATGTGTGGTGCATTTTGAAGCGCAAAATGCGACAAACGAAGACCCCTTACTGTTGCCCACCTTAAGACTTGTTTGCAGCAAGAATGGGACAAAATTACACCTGAAACACTTTATCACTTGGTGTCTTCAGTCCCTAAACATCTTTTAAGTGTTGTGAAAAGGAATGGCAACATTACAAAGTGGTAAATGCTTTACTGTTCCAACTTTTTTTGAAATGTGTTGCAAGAACCAAAATAGGAATTTTGTTTTTTGGAAAAAAAAACAATAAAAATCATGAGGAACACATTACATTATGTGCTGTTGTATTGTCTGCAATGACAAACAAGTCAAAGTTCATTTAGAAATCACTATTTTCTTTTTTTATTTGTGTTTTCCATACTGTCCCAACTTTTTCTGATTTGGGGTTGTATATATATATATATATATATATATATATATATATATATATATATATATATATATATATATATATATATATATATATATGTATATATATGTATATATGTGTATATATATATATATATATATATATATATATATATATATATATATATATATATATGTGTGTGTATATATATGTGTGTGTATGTATATATGTATGTATATAAGTGTAATAAGTATATAACTAATAGCCTTATCCAGAGTGATTGATAATGAGTGCCAGAGGAGAATACAGTAGGCTTCAAGTATAGAGTTCAGTAGTGTGGTTCTGAAAGTAAAAATCTCATTCCTTTTCTCCATAAGGATTTTGATTATTAGCCATAAGATTTAAACCAGGGGTGTCAAACTCATTTTAGTTCATGGGCCACATCCCCCTCATTTGATCTCAAGTGGGTCAGACCAGTAAACCACTCCAGAAAGATCAGAGACTGTATCTGCCACAGAGTTTCTGGTCAGCTTGATGTTGGCGAACTAAAGTTGCTTCTGTTACGACGGCGTTCTAAGGCTCAATGTAGGAAAAACATAATGTTACGGACCCGGGAGAGAGCGGTAATATTCCGAGAAAAAACTCAGAATTTCTAAGATTAAAGTCGTACATTTACGGAAAAGAAAATATTCTCTGAGATTAAAGTGGTTAATTTGGAATTGGAATTAATCATTTCTCTGCAATTTTCACACTTTGCAAAGTCGTCTAGTATGCCTGATTGGACCTTTTGGCGGACCGCTTCTGGCCCACAGGCTTTATGTTTGACACCCCTGGTCTAAGTCATCCAAGGTAGACTGACCACGAGCTCCGAGGTTGTCAAACAAATGTTTCTGCTCCTATAGAAGCCACTTTTTTTTTTTTTAAATCAACCATGTATCAAGAAAAACATGTTTTATTCGCAATTTCATGGAGAAATACTACACTACCTACAATCCTAAGCGCAACAGCAACATTGTTGGAGCTCGTTTTAACCATGGAAATGTTTACCCCACTTGCGAACCCGCAAACGGCTAGAGCGAGCAGCTGTCACTATGATCCTTTCTTTACACAGTCTTGTACCTTTGCCTTTTTTGACGTTTTCAAAATGTGTTTTTGCGCCAAATCAAATGTTTTATTGTCATGATTCCTCTCTTAGCTGGTTGGCTTGGTTCCCGGCTTGAAACTCTATATAAAGGCATTTAAAGAAACGTCATTGGAGAGATGGAAAATCACTTCCGGAACCAGAGCCGTTCAAATTATGGGCGGTCACCGTTGAGCTCTATTGAAAGGAGTTATGTTTGTTTCTATTATTCTGCCCTCAGACCAGCTGTGTGGAGGCGAGCTGGGAGAATACACAGGCTACATTGAGTCTCCTAACTACCCTGGAGATTACCCATCCAATGTGGACTGCGTCTGGACCATCAACCCACCACACAAGAGGCGGATTCTCATCGTGGTACCAGAGATCTTCCTCCCCATCGAGGATGAGTGTGGAGACGTGCTAGTCATGAGGAAGAGCGGTAAAAAACAAAAAAAAAACAATAATACAGATATTTTTTACCAGTTGATCAGACAGATTCATGATCTTTATGTTGGTAGTCTGCAAAACTCAAAATGCAACTGTTAATTTCCATTGCCAGCCAAAGGGTTGGCACTTTTACACGATTAATCATGCAAAAATGATGCCGTTAAGACAGACACACACAAATTCTTCTTCATTGGCAAAATAGATTATTACATTAGATTTAACTTTATTGTCATTGCACGTCACAAGCGCATAGCAACGAAATGTAGTTGCCGTCCAACCGGAAGTGCTTTAAGCAGTGATTGAATAACATATGCTACACTATGTAGTGTGTAGGGATGGGGGTCATGAATTTATTTTGATATTGATACCGTTTTAGAGACTGCTTCACTATCCGAGTCTTTACCAATACCATTATCGATACTTTTCTATTATTTGGTGAAAAATTCTTAATCTTAATAGAATTATTATTGCTTTTATTGCAGAAACTGTGAGTCTGTTACTGTTTTTACTGTTTTATTTCTTCTGTCTCGGTCGCTGTTTTTGTTTTAATGAGCTGATTAAGCGGCCCAGAGAGCGGTGCTCTCCGTAGCCAGTCTGACAATGTTTTGAATGATTTGCGGTGGGGAGGCTAGTCTTCACCTATCACTCCCTCCAGAAAAACGCGATTATGCGATCACATAATTCAATGCATAATCAGCCAAAGTCCGCATATTGCGGGGGCCGCAATTTTTCAAATACGCCGCACTTTCGGCGCATAAATTGCCTATTTCCGCGCTAAATATTGGCTTGCATGATTTCATAATCCCCGCATTTTTCTTGCAAAAAAGTCACATATATCTCAGCAGAAAGATGAAAATGTTGCGTTTACTTCACACAAGAGCAGCCATTTTCCCCTGTTGCCATGGGAACGTTATGAAGTGATGTAATTTCGCCTAGTGAGAACACGGTGTTGGGGGAATCACTTTTTTTTATCGTTTTTTAATCAAACCACAGTTTTTGCAAGTTCCCGCAGTTTTTGCAAGTTTCCGCAATTTCATCGCATAAAATTGCATAAATATCCCGCATATTCCATCGCATTTTTTAAGAAAACTTGCCGCATAATCAAGGATTTTTGCCCGCAACAATCACAAAAAAGCTCAGCGTTTTTCTGGAGGGACTGGCCTATGGTCTTTACTGTGCTTGTGAATAATATTCCTGGTTCGTATCTATTTTTAGACATAATGTTATATGATCCACTGGTCTCCATAGCAGTATCGATAAGCTTGTACCTCATTAATTTTTGTGTTTTGCGAAATTTGGAACCGGGTCCTTAATAGAACCGGGTTCTCGAGACCCAACCCTAGTTGTGAACCATACCACAGTTTGATTTTAAGGTCATTTCAGACAATTTGACAAAACAATTGAGTATTGAGCACTTTTAATACTTTAAGTACATTTTCCTGATGATGCCTACATATTTTTTTCCTTAAGTTTAACTTTCAATGCAGGACTTTTACTTGTAACAAGAGTATTTTTACAGTGTGGTATTAGTACTTTTCCTTAAGTATAGGATCTGAATACTTCTTCCCAACTGCCAACTTATCTCCTGATACATACCAGATGATGAACTATATGTCTATAAAACCCTAAGGATGTGGAAAAGTACTATTGTGAATTGTTTGTACTCTTCCTCCAGCCCTTCCCACCTCCATCACCACCTATGAGACGTGTCAGACCTATGAGCGGCCCATCGCCTTCACCTCTCGCTCTCGCAAGCTCTGGATTCAGTTCAAGTCCAACGAGGGCAACAGTGGCAAAGGGTTCCAAGTTCCATATGTCACCTACGATGGTGAGTCCCCCTTCAACCCAGCTCTCACATACAGGCTGCCACGTGTGGCTTCCTAATCATTTAGAAGTGATCAATTTACTTGGGAATCATGTGATTAATTAGTTGTTGTTACTGATTTTTCTATTGCCACCTACCTTCACTCTATATACTCTATGGTGTGTGGTTCCAGAGGACTACCAGCAGCTGATAGAGGACATAGTGCGAGATGGCAGGCTCTATGCCTCCGAGAACCACCAGGAGATACTAAAGGTATTTATCAGTCTGAGATTCTTTCTTTTCTAAGATTATTTTTTTGGGCTTTACTGCCTTTAATGGACAGGACAACTACAGTAGGTGAGAGGGGGAAGACATGCAGGAAATCGTCACAGGTCAGACTCGAACCCTGGACCTCTGGTCGAGGCATAAACCTCCATGTATACGTGCGCCTGCTCTACCAACTGAGCCAACCCGGCCACATCAGTCTTAGATCCTGATTGAATGACATTAACAAGGCCCCGGACCCCCACCGAGATTGACTCTTAAACCCCCCCCCCCCCCCCCCCCACATCTCTAGTCACTACACTTTGCACTAACCTTCATCCTGGACTATACATCTGCCCTTTGCACATACTGTCTTTTTTTTTAAATTCTGCTCTCTGTCCATTTATGTCTGTATTTATTGTTTATTTCTTATTAATGTTAAATGTTTGTTTGTGTATGAATGCACCATTCACCAAGGTGAATTCCACGTAGGTGTAACCTTCTGTGGCAATAAACCTTTTTTATAATAAAAGAAATAAAGGTTGATTGGTCCATGACACTCTTTGTCCTTGTGTCCTCCCTACAGGACAAGAAGCTGATAAAGGCCCTGTTTGACGTGCTGGCCCATCCCCAGAACTACTTCAGGTACACGGCACAGGAGTCCAAAGAGATGTTCCCTCGCTCCTTCATCAAGCTGCTGCGCTCCAAAGTCACCAGGTTCCTAAGGCCATACAAATAGATTGGGCCTCTCCACTGTCCTGTTAAATTCAGCAACCCAAATGTAACCCCTCCCCCCCCCCCCTTTGTCTACTTCTCCACTGCCTTGGTCAATAAGTTTTTGTATCCGTTTTATGACTACACATCTTCATTTCCTGTATTTTTCCTCAGTCCTCACATACTGCCTTTCCTCCTCTTTGACCCCTTTGAGTAGTAACACATCACTAACTGACACCCTTCCCTCTAGCTACTGCAGCTTTTTTTCTAGTTTGACCGATATGGGTTTTTGCATGCCAACAAAGCAGAAGATGCCTGATATATATAGTGTGTGTATATACTGTTTCCTTAAATTTGACCATTTAATACCGAACATGTATTGAGTATTGAGGGTTATTTCTCAGTTTGGTACGGTAATATTTAGCAGCTCCTTAAGGCAGTGAAGGTGCAATATCTGCAGTCCTGGTGGTGCATGTTCTAACTGAATATTGAATACTGAATTGAGTATTTATATATATATATATATATATATATATATATATATATATATATAGACTCAACATAGCAAAGGTTGGTTTCAGTAACGAGCAGTGGTGGAATGTAACGGAGTACATTTACTCAAGTACTGTACTTAAGTACAAATGTTGAGGTATTTGTACTTTACTTAAGTCTTTTCTTTTCATGCCACTTTCTACTTCTCCTCCGCTACATTTCAGAGAGAAATATTGTACTTTTTACATTCATCTGACAGCTTTAGTTACTTTACAAATTAAGATTTATTATAAAGTAAACTAGCCAACAATATAACGGCCTACAAGTCCAGCTGAAATGATCACACCATTAAATACACAACTGTTTGGATTGTTTTTTAGTTTTTAAAATGGGAGGATTTTTCTGCATTGAGTACTTTCACAGTGCAGTATTAGTACTTTTACTTAAGTAAAGGATCTGAATACTTCAAGCATATCATTATCACGCCACACGTTATTAAGTAAGAAGAAGAACAACATGAACACAAAGTTAAAGCAGCTGCAAGGAAACCTGGATTTAAGGTGTAATAGTCTCTATTTGTTATTGACCATCTTAAATGCTAAAAAGGCAAATCAACGCTCTACGGTACATTACTGTATGTCTGTGTGGTAAATATGAAGCAACAGCAATTCTAGCTTAGCGCCAAGACTGGAAACAGGTAAACAGCTAGCCTCCGTCTGACTAAAGGTAACACAGTCCGCTCACCAGCTGAAACTCAGTGATAAACACTTTATACCTTGTATTGTTTAATCCGTTGTTGGCCCGACGCCGCGACTTCCCAGTCCTTACCGGTCCTCATAAAAGAAGTTATTTTTTGTACCTTCAGACAGCCACGCTAGCGGTTTCCCCCTGTTTCCAGTCATTATGCTAAGCTAAGCTAACCGACTGCTGGCTGTAGCTTCATATATTGTATAATTGATGGATATGAGAGTGCTTATTAATCTACTCATCTAACTCTCGACAAGAAAGTCAATTTCCCAAAACGTCGGACTATTTCTTTAAACGTATATTAGTAATCTGTAATCCATGATCAGGTCATTCATTATTATTATTATTATTATTATTATTATTATAATATTATTATTATTATTATTATTAATAATAATAATAATAATAATAATAATAATAATAATAATTATTATTATTATTATTATTATTATTATTATTATTATTATTATGCATTCCTAAAGTCATACTGTAAAATGGTACTCCCAGTATTTAGTGAATGGCCAGTAGGAGCAAACCAATGTATCGGTCAAACCCTATTTCTGCACACCATGTACTATTTCTTCTTCTCTCCCATCCATCCCCAGATTTCTGCCCCTTCATTCATGTTCTTCTGCAATCCTTTCTTTTCCTGCCTCCACCTCCATCATGCTATTTTGCTCTGCTTTGTTTTCTGTGTTGTTGTTTTGTTTTTTGTAATATTTATACTGAACATGTCAAAACTTGCAGAAGCCCACATCACAGATGTACAAGACGCATACACATGTGTCAGACGTGTATGTTTGTGTGGACATACATAGGTGTATGTGCGTGATGTGTTGAGAGATGTATTGGCCCACACAGTGTACAGGGATGTATTCTGAATTGGATTTTTCCATTGGCCCCGATGTGCACAAGGCGGAGAAGAGAAAACAATTGGTGCACTTAAAACATATTTTTTAACACAAAAATGATTGAAAGACATGTTAAAGTGGGGAAATGTAAACCATTCCACCTTTAGTGGGTGCTTTATCCATATGAGCACAGGGAAAGATACAACGGGGTGAATCAGAAAGTCTATATTGTAATTTTTTTTAAATAAAAGTAAAAAAACATATAACAAGATGAGATAAACTACCTGCAAGTAACAGATTGTTACTTTAGAGAGAAATGTATGTGATGTAACTAATATTTGGAACTTTAATTGCACTTGAATTTTATATTTTAAAATGTAGGAAAAAAAAGATCTAAGTTACGTATTTGTTACCTTTTTTTTTTTTTTTTTTTTTTAAATGTGCCACATGTGGCGGCTCCTCTTACTGCCCCCACTCTGTAGCTTGCAGTGACCCCAAAAATCTCTCATTTAGAGTAGCTTCAAGTCCCATTGTCACACACACAGTGATAAAAAACATTTAGGTTGAAGCTTTGGCATCTTAAAGCTGTATATTAAACTAATGCACACATAGAAAAGACAATGTGAGCATTAGATCACCCATACTTGCCACCACCACTACAGTGTGTCTGTGTTTCCACTGCCCAGTCCTGCTTCATTCCTCAAACGTGTCCTAGAGCTGCCAGAGAGAAGAGGCATCATCACACAAGCTTCTTGTATGATGGCACTACTTACATACTACATACAGTATATGCCTGTTTCTAAAAAAACAAACTGCATTCACCCAGATGCAATCTCTTTCCATTAAATAGGAAGTATAGTGTATATACTATGCTTTTCTTTTATAACCCAACTAAATGTTTCTGTGTCATTCCAAATGGTACTAATATGTCTATGAAATCCTATACCATGTATTGAAGATGGGCTCTATATCTGCACAATGTGACTGGAGTTGAAAAGCACGTACAGTATGGTGTGACTGGAGTCGGTCTGGAGGTGAATGTAGTGGCAGTCGGAGTGAGAGGGATCTCCTATCTGACTGTCGGTGTGTCCATAGCACTTGCAGCGTCAACGTTGAGCCAGTGAATTGATCTGTGTGTTGTTAACCCATAAAGAAGCAAGCCTTCCCTGACTGGTGATTTTTTTTTTAAAATGCTTGCTGTTAAATGCTGGTGTTAAAGCTCCTCTAGAAACTAAACTCATGCCATTCATGAAAAGAGAATGCTTCTCGTCTTTGTGCTGAGCACAAGGAATATTAGGGAGTATCAGTGTTCATTTAGAGCTTATCAAAGCTCAATGATTACAGAGTAAAGGGAAAGTTTGGATCTTTTTAAGTGGGGTTATGTGAGGTATTTATCCATAGTCACGCTATATTTAGAATATTTTCACAGCTTTACCTTGCTGTCAGGCAGCCATTTTCGACGGGGAATTGAAGCTGTTAGCTTTGAGGGGCCATCTGGGACATTATTCACAATGACCTCACACATACAAGTGAAATGCTCTCACACACTAGTGAAGAATTATACTCTCACATACTATACTGAAACCTCACACACCCAATACTGACACGCGCTCATATACTGAAACAGGATTTCACTTTCAATAGTGTATATCAGAGTGTGTGTGTGTGTGTGTGTGTGTGTGTGTGTGTGTGTGTGTGTGTGTGTGTGTGTGTGTGTGTGTGTGTGTGTGTGTGTGTGTGTGTGTGTGTGTGTGTGTGTGTGTGTGTGTGTGTGTGTGTGTGTGTGTGTGTGTGAGGTTTCAGTATAGTATGTGAGAGTATATTTTTTTCACTAGTGTGTATGAAGCATTTCAGAAGTGTGTGAGAGCATTTCACCTGTATGTGTGAGGTCATTGTGAATAATGTCCCAGATGGCCCCTCATAGGTATCTATCCTCTCTTCTAAAGCCACCAGACTCCTTTGACAGAAATTAATTTCATTTTTCATTTGACCTCGCAGAACACGGTAGCTGCTGGTCTAACGTAGCCTCGCTGTATTCCAGACACTTGATTTTTTCCCCCCACAAATTCTATAAATAGAAACTTTATATATGCGCAATATATTTGTTTATATGTTATCCTTGTCTCCTCCTTGTTCGACTCAAGCCAACCTCCATTTTCCAGAGCCAGTTGTTTAGGAGAAATCAACATGAGTTTCCAGTGTTAGCCCATGGAAGGGAGGGTCTTCAGCCAGGACGACGTAAGATCACAATGTACTCGATTTTAAATTTGATCACCCACCATCAAAATGACAGAAACATAAAGGTCTCATAGAATATTTACGGGTTACTTTTTGCAGATATTTTCAAAGCTAACAAAAACTAACCGATGGAGGCAGCTGTAGAGCAGCAACTCCCGTGTTCTGCGAGGTAAAATGACCGTTTTTGTCAAAGGAGTCTGGTGGCGTTGAAGAGAGCAGAGATAATGTGTTCAGTTCCCTGTCAAATGAGCAGTCTGATGGCAAGGTAAAGCTGTGAAAATATTTAAAATACAGCATACACTTAAAATGAAATTGGTCTAAAAAGGTTTAGCTGCTGCCCCCGTCCACAGCAGGACATTGCTCAGCTTCCGTGTCAGTACTCGCATCTGCTTCTCCTAACTGGGGGCGTGCCGACCGCCATCTACTGCAGCCAACACACTGACTATGGAGAAGTACCTCAGTCAACCACACCAAAGATCTAAACTATCAGTTGACGACCATACTGTAGGTTTTGCATGTTTTAGCCTAATACCGGTAACTGCAAATCGTGTCCATGACATCCACATTCAGTAATTTGATCTTCCAACGACAACGGCAAAAGCTTTAAAGCATCTAACTTTTGATTTTCATAGTGCGTTGACATGAAACCAACAAGACATGAAGGTATGTAAGAAAAGGTGTACTTTGAAAACGGTCTGTTGTCATGTTAATTATTTGTAATCAATAGGCTAAAGCAGGCAACCCCACAAGAATGGTCCTGAATGGCACTGAACAGTTAGCGGTTATATTCCAAAATCAGATAATAAATGTATTCCAAATTAAGATATTAATGGAAATAACCCATGACAACCCATTGGCTGATAATCACACCTTTAAAGTATATATACTTTTTAATTGTAATCCCAAATGTCGGTGAGGTCACTGGATCATCGGATAATTTCCCAATCTACAGTTTTTCTCGATTGTTTACACACATTTTCTGAAAGCATGCCTCATACTCTCAGAACTCTACACACAAATCTAAAAACACCCAACAACGGGCAAAACCCCTCAATCCTCCTGCAAAATGAAACCTTACATTCAAAACAAAGTTATTTCTTCTCAAAATGGTATTTTGTTTACAAATGACACACACAGACGTCATATGAATAGACATTTATAAGAACCAGCTGAACACTGATGTGCTCAATGGAAAACACTTCTTCTCCATTCATCATAATGACGTAGGCCTTTTTATTCAGTGGTACACTTACTACAGACAGTACATACACACACGTGTGTTGTAAAATATTTGAGAATATTGTTTTTATACTCAGAACACACAAATACACGGTAACAAATATATTTTATTTTTCTCCACAAAAACAATGTACACAGTGTACATCCCAACCAACACAAAGTTTCACCTACAGTGGTCTACATACAAAACAACAGAATAATTTACTGTATGCAGTCACAGTAAAATAAAAAAAACACATTTGCTGCATCCTCTGTTGTGTTTGGGTCTGGCCACAGCACCTCATCCACATCACAAGCAATGTTTCCCCTGGCCAATCAGAACAACACAGAAGAGCTCACCTGTTGGCCTTTCATGCTAAACCTCTGATTGTTAATTGTAAAACTGTGTGACATGGTGTTTGCCATGTGATGAGTCAGTGTGCATATTTGAATGGCAGTGTGTTCCTCGTGAAAACAACAGATTTTCTTCATGAAAATTGTGCCAAATGCAGAGAATTGTGTGTAGTGGTCTGTTTTAGAACTGCAATTTGAGTGAAAAGCAGGAATTGTGCTTGTAGTTTAGCAGAATTGGTTCAGGGGGGGTGTATGAGTTACATGTTGTGGTCATTGTGTCTCAAGTACCAGTATCTGTGTGTAAACAACGGAGAAAAACTGTAAAGCATACTGTCATGAGGTATAGTTCCAGGCCTTGCCAATTAGCTGCCACACAGACAAGTTATGGTACGGCCTACTTCCTGTTTGAGGTGGGCACTGTTCAATATGAGTGTTATGAAAAAAAAGTATATGAAATGCTCTAAAATTTATAATTGACTGTTTTTTTTTTCATCCTGAGAATGTATTCTATTGTGAATGGTGTGTGTGTGTGTGTGTGTGTGTGTGTGTGTGTGTGTGTGTGTGTGTGTGTGTGTGTGTGTGTGTGTGTGTGTGTGTGTGTGTGTGTGTGTGTGTGTGTGTGTGTGCCTGTGATAGAGAAAGAGACTGTGTGTTTGTACTTTAGTCCAATTTGTAGAGTAATAATTTTAACGTTTGTGTTAGTCGGTTGTACCCAAAGAGAGAAACTGTAATGCAGTGTTGTGCCATTGTTTGGTCCATGAAACTCCAGTACTGAACAAATTAAATAAAACGGTAGCAGAAAACAGACTCCGCTTGTCTTTTTTTTTGCGTCCAGACACAGAGAAGCCCTTGTATCTGTTCATTATATCTCTTATCTTTCCTCAGATGTGACTCTGTGCCGTTACACACAACCGGCCTGAAGTACTCGGAAAATGTAGCTGGCGCAGCTAATTTTGCTCTTATCTTCAAGTGACGCAATCAGTACAGCACATCTGGATGCTACATCAGAAACACTCAGCATCATCCACGCTGAGATGATATTGTTTTTCCTTTCTTTGTCTTAAAGAGAAAGGGGATGTGAAATAACCCGTTTCAACCGCTTCTCTATCAGGACATCGACACTCTTCCTCTGCAGGTTCACCTACTTAAGTAAAGTGACATTCACTAGTTCGAGGAGTTGATGAATCCTGCTTGTCGCCCCTTGTCCTGGTAAAATAGCAAACTGAAACTCCTGTAACTGAATCGTTAGCACAAACTGTACTGACTGCGCACACACAACAATAGAATAGAATAGATGTTCATTGCCATTTGCATTGTTGTGCATCACTCTTAGAGTGAGCTCTACGAAAAAATATGAGAAAAAAATACAATGAAACTATATCAATATCAAAAAATTAAAAAAATAAAGTAGAACAATATGAAATATGAGAAAACAGCTGTGAGATAAATACAAGTATAATTGCAAAAGTGACATACACTGTTTAAAAACTACTTGTATATTCAATGATGTGCTCCCCCTCTGCCGTGAAAGAGGCAAAGCAGCGGGTGTGGGAGAAGTTCGGAGAAGACATGGAGAAGGACTTTCGGTCGGCACCAAGGCGCTTCTGGAAAACCGTCCGCCACCTCAGAAGGGGGAAGCGGGGAACCATCCAAGCTGTGTACAGTAAGGATGGGACGTTGTTGACCTCAACTGAGGAGGTAATAGGGCGGTGGAAGGAGCACTTTGAGGAACTCCTAAATCCAGCTGATGCGTGCTCTTTGTTAGAGGCAGAGCTGGAGGATGACGGGGGATTGTCGTCAATTTCCCTGGTGGAGGTCACTGAGGTAGTCAAACAACTCCACAGTGGCAAAGCCCCAGGGATTGATGAGATCCGTCCAGAAATGTTGAAAGCTCTGGGTGTGGAGGGGCTGTCTTGGTTGACACGCCTACTCAACATTGCGTGGAAGTCTGGGACAGTGCCTAAGGAGTGGCAGACCGGGGTGGTGGTTCCCCTCTTCAAAAAGGGGGACCAGAGGGTGTGTACCAATTACAGGGGTATCACACTTCTCAGCCTCCCTGGTAAAGTCTACTCCAAGGTGCTGGAAAGGAGGGTTCGGCCGATAGTCGAACCTCAGGTTGAAGAGGAACAATGCGGATTCCGTCCTGGTCGTGGAACAGCTCTTTACTCTAGCAAGGATCCTGGAGGGAGCCTGGGAGTATGCCCATCCAGTCTACATGTGTTTTGTGGATCTGGAGAAGGCATATGACCGGGTCCCCCGGGAGACTTTGTGGGAGGGGCTGCGGGAGTATGGGGTGAGGGGTTCCCTTCTCAGGGCCATCCAATCTCTGTATGACCAAAGCGAGAGCTGTGTCCGGGTTCTCGGCAGTAAGTCGGACACGTTCCAGGTGAGGGTTGGCCTCCGCCAGGGCTGCGCTTTGTCACCAATCCTGTTCGTAGTATTTATGGATAGGATATCGAGGCGTAGTCGTGGTAGGGAGGGGTTGCAGTTCGGTGGGCTCGGGATCTCATCGCTGCTCTTTGCAGATGATGTGGTCCTGATGGCATCATCGGCCTGTGACCTTCAGCACTCACTGGATCGGTTTGCAGCCGAGTGTGAAGCGGCTGGGATGAGGATCAGCACCTCTAAATCTGAGGCCATGGTTCTCAGCAGGAAACCGATGGAGTGCCTTTTCCAGGTAGGGAATGAGTCCTTACCCCAAGTGAAGGAGTTTAAGTACCTTGGGGTCTTGTTCGCGAGTGAGGGGACAATGGAGCGGGAGATTGGTCGGAGAATCGGCGCAGCGTGGGCGGTATTACATTCAGTTTATCGCACCGTTGTGACGAAAAGAGAGCTGAGCCAGAAGGCAAAGCTCTCGATCTACCGGTCAGTTTTCGTTCCTACCCTCACCTATGGTCATGAAGGTTGGGTCATGACCGAAAGAACGAGATCCAGGGTACAAGCGGCCGAAATGGGTTTCCTCAGGAGGGTGGCTGGCGTCTCCCTTAGAGATAGGGTGAGAAGCTCAGTCATCCGTGAGGAGCTCGGTGTAGAGCCGCTGCTCCTTCACGTCGAAAGGAGCCAGTTGAGGTGGTTCGGGCATCTGGTAAGGATGCCCCCTGGGCGCCTCCCTAGGGAGGTGTTCCAGGCACGTCCAGCTGGGAGGAGGCCTCGGGGAAGACCCAGGACTAGGTGGAGGGATTACATCTCCAACCTGGCCTGGGAACGCCTCGGGATCCCCCAGTCAGAGCTGGTTAATGTGGCTCGGGAAAGGGAAGTTTGGGGTCCCCTGCTGGAGCTGCTCCCCCCGCGACCCGACCACGGATAAGCGGACAACGATGGATGGATGGATGGTGCTCCCCCCTGCTCTCGCTCCCTCTCTGCCCATCCCAGGTGCTCTTGATTGGCCCCGCCCCTGTATCTAAGGAAGGCTGGGAGACAGGGGCTGCATCCCTGACTCCTCCAATTGCCTCCCTTCATTGAGAAAGGCAACGAGCAAATGTGTTTTAGAGGGATGAGACGTCCTTTCCTCTGAAGAGTCACGTGAATTTGTCAGCTGTTTAGCAACTCCTTCAGCTCCAGGAAGGTTGCTCTCGTATTTCCTTGCCTATAGCTCCTCGATGATCCCTCCTCGATGCTCGCTCCTCGTTCCTTGCCTTCACCGAGGAGGGACAGAACAACTTCTGGTTCGGCCGAGGACCGAGGAGTCGAGGAGCTATCAGATAAGGGTAGTGGTGGTACGGTTCATGAAAAAAAACGTACGGTCCGCTTGTCTCGGTTCGGGGCGCGTGTGTGCCGCACTGTTCGACGCATGCACAATGTAGCCTGTATGACAGTGTGTTTCTCTTCCGCGTGAAAGAAGACTGTGGACAAGTTACCAACAAAACATACAGCGAAAGACTGTGCAAAACATTTCAGACCGTCCTGCCAACCTGTAGACATTTTAACATCAATGTACGCTGTAACATTTTTTCACTCTAACGCCGCTGTTTCAATCCTGTCGCCTCTGCAGCAGGCGGGACGTACACAATGACCTAAATTGAGGACAGCTATGCTCGTTATTGTAAGTGCAATGAGTTAAAGTCCAATAAGTACTTCATCAAACCGTATAATGTGTCCCAGCCCAGGCCAGGATAAGAAATTAACTAAACACTGTAGGCTAAAGATCAACCAGCCACTGACAGAAATGTTCAAATTTGATTTATTCAATAAATTATTTTTTGCCTTAAAGGAATATTTCACCGCTCGAAATCTGAAAATATCTTTAAATTGGGTCACTTATGTATTAGAAATGTGAATTATATTTTTAAATTGGTGCCTTCTAGGCCGAGATAAGCCAGAAAATGTGTTTTTGGCTCATATGGATGAAAGACACCAAATCCCAGAATGCACCTGCTTCGCTGCTTTACGAGTCCACTCCCAAGCCACACCTACCGTTTACAGACAGACAGACAGTGAGGCAGCATTCAACTCAATGTGTTTTGTTATTTCAACCATATACACAAAACAACGTTTCATCGTGGCTCAAGTTGTTAAGCTCTGGTTTGACTCAGAAAACTAGAAGCAGGCACACAAACAGTGAGGCAGTTTTTGAGTGTTTATTAAGAATGACGTAGGTAATGGCTGCTTGAGAGCGGAGCGGCGAGGTGAGCAGAACAGCGAGGATGAGGCTTGGCAGAATGGCTGGTTGAGAGTGGAGCGGCGAGGTGAGTAGAACAGCGTAGATGCAGATGGTGACTTGCAGCAGTAGTTCCAGAGAGCAGGGTCTGAATGAGAAAGAGATGGGTTAGCTGACGACACAAATGGGCAAGCAAACTGGAAACCGATGATACTAAGAGCATATATACACGTGCACAGAGTTGAGCCACGTTACCACGAGAATGGTTGCAACGAACTGGCGCCGAAGAGGTGAACGGCCTGGGTAGATAACTGGTGGGTGATTACTGGAATGAGCTGCAGCTGGATGATGGTTGATTACTGGGATGGTTTGCAGGTGGCTGGAGCAGAGCAGAGGGGTGGCTACGCCCACAGACCAAAATCCTCAACATGGAGTGAGTGAAACGCCCAGCAGAGGGAGACAAACACACAAGGGGAAAAAAGAGAACAGACAAGGACAGGCATGGAACCACAACACAAGTGGTGTTACACATTTAAAATATATAAAAATGACATTATATAAAAACTACATACAAAACAGGCTACATTTAGTGCACACACACATTATAGGCTCCGTAACGTTCAGCTAAGCATACCAGCATTAGGCTTGGTGGGCTGTAAACAGCGAGTAAACACAGCTGTGAATTAGCGTGGAATGTCGAATGGTCGCCAGGTAACAGGCCACAAACTCCAGCGGTTAGCAGTTAGTTGGATACAAATCACCCCATTTCTGCACCAGTCCGTGTTAACACAGCTCACCTTCATACAGAGCGTCTCTAGCTCGGATCGTCGGAGGGCTAGCAGGCCTGGTAGCTGGACAGTCCGGTTCACTGTTGTTCAGCCATGTTTCCACAAAAACAAAAACACAGCAGTCTCTGAATTCGAGTTGGGAGCATCGTTGAAGTTGGATGTAGTCCAGTTTGTTGTTTAATGAACGGACACTTGCAAGCAGGATTGATGGGACAGGTGGCCGGCTAACGTTAGCTTCCCACCTAGCCGATGAGGATGTACCCTACCTGGCTAGCGGCGTCGAGCGACACTGCTGGTTGAGGAGCTGGTCTCCGTGGCAGGCGAAGCTCACGTAGTGTGCCAAGTATTCCGTCTGTAATAACGTTTCCTATATATTCTCTGATCTGTACCAATGTGCGGTAGTTTGAATGCACATAATTGTTATAAATGTTTACCGCTGAAAGAGAAACCCTTAGCGAAGATTCAAGATGACTGACTCTCGTTTTGAATCGGGCTTTTCCGAATGGACTCGGCAGTCCAACCCCCTATGGGCGGGTTGGAAACATGTGGAAGTAGCCGGCTGTAGTCCACAGACTCTGGGTAAAAATCTTCCGATGACACAAAAATCGTTGTTTTACGCATGGGCGTCAGTTTGGTTTGAAATGTGGTGGGGACAGAGACGCATTCGGAAGTGCATTTCCAGAAGTGGTGGGGACAATGACGCATTCATATTTTTTTCTCTTTCGCGCAGGTCATGTTTTGAAAGACGTTGTCCAGGGGCCTGTAGGCTACTACGAATCAAGTTTAACATGCCCTGGATTCCTTTCAGTTCCACAGCTGCACTAACCCTAACAACCACGGTTAAACTGTGTCACAACGTTTTTCAACTAGTTGAATCAACCCAGGGTTTCCCAATCTAGAGACGCGCACGTTCATATAAAAGAGGCGGTGTTTGCAATCAAGCTACCAGAGCCACATATTTTACATAAGAGCAATTCTACATAAATATGAAGAACACAGACACGGTTTACAAGCAAAAGGCAATCCAGTCGCTTCCTAGAACAGGAAGAAAAGCTGGCAAAAAAGCCGACGATGTAAATGTGTAAATCACAACGCTTATCAGTCCCTCCAGACAAATTCAGAGTTTTGTGATTGTTGCGGGCAGAAATCCTTGATTATGCGGCACGTTTTCTTATAAAATGCGATGGAATATGTGGGATGTTTGTGCAATTTTATGCGATGAAATTGCAGTAACTTGCAAAAACTGCGGTTTGATGAAAAAGAGATTCCCCCAACCATGTTGTCAGTAGGCGAAATTACGTCACTACATAACGTTCCCATGGCAACATGGGAAAATGGCTGCTCTTGTGTGAAGTAAACGCAACATTTTTCAACTTTCTGCTGAGATATATGTGACTTTTTTGCAACGAAATGTGGGGATTATGAAATCATGCAAGCTCCGCATATTTTGCGAGGAAATTGGCAATTTATGCGGCTAAAGTGCGGCGTAGCCTATTTGAAAAAATGCGGCCCCCACATAAATATGCGGACTTTGGCTGATTATGCATTGAATTCTGCAATCGCATAATCACGTTTGTCTGGAGGGACTGGCTTATCAATCAGTCAGGCACAAGATGTGACCATAATTACACTTGTTCTTTCCATAAACTGTCGTTAGTCTATTCAGTTGCAACCCTGGCAGTGGGAAGCGATTGTGGGAGCAAATAAAAAATGTGAAAACATAATTCAAACCGATGCGCGCATTGGCAATACACGGCTCAAGAAGTTTACAAAGATAGGCCTACGTTATTCCCTCCACTGAAAATCTATAGGCCCTACCTTTCATAAATACCCATCAGGGAATGTTAACGGGGTTAATTGTCAGTCTCTAAATGTTTTAACTTTTAAGAGCGCATCTCTCTCTCTCTCTCTCTCTCTCTCTCTCTCTCTCTCTCTCTCTCTCTCTCTCTCTCTCGAGCTTTTTCTTCTTTTTTTCTCACTGAACTCCACCCATTCAGTCAATGGATCTTCTAAGAATGGTGATGCCGTTATCAATGGAGTAGGCCTATTGATTGGTCAGTAGGCGGTGGTTTACACCAGTTGATCTCTGATCTCCAACATAACCTGCTCCCGACCAGGTTAGGTGTTTGACGGCGATTGAACCCCGTAACAACTAATCCACCGTCGTGGTACAGAAAACCCTGGGTTCAGTAGCCTACAGGCCCCTGTAGCTTACTAATGTAAATAAATAAAAATGTATTCAAAAATGTGATGATGTCCGACTCGTTTTATGAAGAAGAAAGCCTTAAGTTTTCAAAAAGCATTAGACACGACATGTTCTGCTTCGTACCATGTTGACAATATGACATGACGTGGTTTAATGTAGGCTACCTAAACAATAATAATTTCTCTCTCATATTGCTCCTTATAACCACCGAAAACTCTGAAAAAATCGAACCAAAAGTCCAATTATTATGGACGTTATCTGACATTTAAGCTTGTTTCTGCTTCACATCTTCAGCAGCAGCGGCTGTGGGTTGACTCCCCACGGTTCTCATGGGCTTAATATAACGTGAAAAAGCTTAACGTGGTTTAATGTTCCTAAACAGAGATCAATGATCACATTTCTCTCTCACATTGCTCCTCATGTACAGTAAGTGCCGGTATCTGTGTTATGAACTTTATTTTTTAACTAAATTGAGCTTGAGGTTTAAAAAAAAGTGGTGGGTACAAAATGACTCATGACAAAATCTGGTGGGGACACGTCCCCACCGTCCCCCCCTAAAACGACGCCTATGGTTTTACGCCATCGGAAGATTTTTTACCAGACCCCCAATGTAGAGATCTCCTGTCTCAGGGGGACATGAGGGAGGGAAGCACGGTCATTCAGAAATACTACCGGGTTTCTACCTATACAAAGCTGAATGCTAAATCGTGAAGTATCCCTTTAAGTACACCAACCATTTTCATATTATACCAAGATTTGCAGCATCCTGGGCCTTTTTGGTTACTAGGAAAACTCAGCCCAGAGTAATTTTATTCTCCCTAAAACAAGTCTCATTATTTTTTAAAGAACTATTTTTAAAAAAATTGCAGCTTTTTTATGTTTATAACGTATTCTGACTTATTCAACGGAGCTTAAAGAGTTCCTCTCTTTTTGTTTTAAAGAATACAATTTTTGTAAGAGCTACACTGACGTTGGGAGTTTGATAAATGCAAGTTATTTCAATTGATATTCTGTAATATTTCAATCTTTGTGTGCTTAAAAGGCACATAAGTTCCTGTAGATGGCAAAACATTCTCCTTTTTTGCCAAATAAATGAAAAGCTTGTTGAAATCATCAATGTCTTCCCTCTTGCTGTATCACAATCTCACCTAGCTTTCCTCCGAGATGGTCCCAATAATGGGCTTAAAGTCAAGTCAAATTCAGTTTGTACATGATTACATGATGTAACTACTTTGTAATACTGTTTCCTACATTGTGGATAATTAAGCTATATATAATATGCTGAAGTATATTTCTGGAGTGTTAAAGATTAAAAGACAAAAATAACAAGAACCGTACAGAACCGAAAACCATGACCCTGAAACCGGGACACGAACCGAACCGTGGGTTTTGTGACTCGTACCAACGCTGGATAAGGGTGATGAGATTCAGCCCAGATCTCTCTCCACAGCGCTGCGAGAAAGGTGTGGACCTTCCACTCAACAGTCCTGGAGAGGAGAAAAACGTGCTCTGGTTTATTGGCGTTTCTTTAAACCAATCACAATCGTCTTGGTTCTAAGCCCCAGACACAGCGATGGTGGCTCTGCTAAATAGTCTCAGGAAGGAACGGGTTTTGGTGGAACATTTGCACCCCGCAAAAGAAAACGCCATACAATATTAAATTAAGTTAACTGTTGACACAATACAGTAACGTGAGCTATTTAAATTAGCTGATACATGGTTAACCTCATTAGCTCTTACCAGTGTATCGCCATATGTATTTTGTCCTGAGTAAATCCCCACCAATCACTCCCAAATCTTTACAATCATTCCCCTGAAAGAACTAAGCAGGCCTGCCTTGTTGCACGGTCCAAATGTTCCCTAACACTTGCCATTTTCAGCGTGTAACGTTGCTCAGAGGTTCCAGGTTCATGTTGCTTGATCCGAAGTTTAAAGTTAACACAAGAAAGCGGAAAGTGAGGGACATCCGGGGGGAAATAAACTGTCGTCGAGATAGACTAGGTTGAACTTCTCTCTCAAGCAGTGGTGGCCAGCCAATCAGAGGACGCACTTGCAGCGTCTCAACAGCTACCAAGCTTAATGTCCAACTCAGAGTCAGAGTGGGACCTTAGTGGTCCCCTAATACTGTATCTGAAGTCTCTTTTATATAGACCTTAGTGGTCCCTAATACTGTATCTGAAGTCTCTTTTATATAGACCTTAGTGGTCCCCTAATACTGTATCTGAAGTCTCTTTTATATAGTCCTTAGTGGTCCCCTAATGCTATATCTGAAGTCTCTTTCCCCAAATTCAGCCTTGGTGCAGAATTACAGCCACTAGAGCCAGTCCCACAATGAGCTTTCCTCAGAACGTGCCATTTCTGTGTCTGTAGCTATTGAGAAGGAGAGAGGGGGGGCAAGGTAGAGGGTGGGGGTGTGGCCTTGACCAACTGCCACTTTGCTCGTTTGAAAGCCATGATGTCTCTCTCTCATGGGTTGGCCAAATTCTCTGGGCGGGCAAAGCAGAGAAAGGGGAGGTAACCTTCCTCCTTATGACCTCATGAAGAGGAGATTCCAGAACGGCTCATCTGAGCTTACTTTTTCTCAAAGGCAGAACAGGACACTCAGGGCTCGGTTTACACCTATCACCATTTCTAGCCACTGGGGGACCATAGGCAGGCTGGGGGAACTCATATTAATGTTAAAAAAACTCATAAAGTGAATTTTTTATGCCATGGGACCTTTAATGTTATCGCCAAAGCCTATCTACGGAAAGCCGTTCCACTCCCCATTCAGCCCCATTGTACCTACTTTGGTTGCAGTTCCACCACTGGGGGTGATCGCAGGCGAGTGCAAAATGAATGGGAGCCTATGGAGCTAGACGGCTAAATTTGTCTCTTTCGCCTGATTGTCGTTGAGAAATCTCAGATTTGATTGTAGTTTTTGCAAGTTCAACATGGATTATAGGTCAAAAGTTGAATGAACGAGTACTTATGCCCTTTTGATTTCTTACAGGTTGAGTCGTTGTTGCCCATACCACGCTAGCATTCTGCTAATGAATGCTGCTTGGTCAGTGAAGGACTGATTACGATCGGAGATCCCGCTTGACGGCATCCGAAGCGGAGCCAGAATGTCAGAGTGAATATTTCGGCGTGGTCGTTAAAACATTAGCAAACCTCTTTCTAGCATGTGTGTTGACAGGGAGAGTCTAACTTGTCAGCTGTGTTGTCGATGCCTCAAGAGAAAAAAGGAAGCGACTCAGAGCTCGCCGTAAAGCAGTATCTCTTTTAAAAAAATCTAACACCCAGCAGTATGTATTTTCTTTGCCTCCCCTTTCGAATGTAACATTCCAATTACTAGACAAAAAATCACATCCTGAGAAAAGTGGGTTTATAGGGGTAGGCTATAGCTCCATAGAGTCCCATTCATTCTGCACTCGCCTGTGAGCGCCATCTAGTGGAACTCAGAACCCGGAAGTAACGAGGGAGTGGAACATCTTCCTATATTTGAAATTCTTTGGTTATCGCTATAGCCGTTAGCCGGGTATGGTAAACGTTTCTATGGAAACAGCGAGTTAAACCAATCAGAGGCGTCGCTGTTAAGCTTAGGACTGTGGGTAGTGTAGTTTTTCTCCATAAGATTGCGGCTAAAAACATGTTTTTCTAGTAACAAGGTTGATTTCATACAGACCTCTAGCTTCTACAGGAGCAGAAACAAAATGAGACATTTGAGGATGTCATCCTGGGCTTTTGGGAAACACTGATCCACATTTTTCTGACATATTATAGACCAAACAACTAATCGATTAATCGAGAAAATATTCAACGGAATAATCGACTATGAAAATAATCCCAAATCCCTAATCATTATGTACAAGTGCATTGCATTGGAAGCCCTGGATATAAGCCTCCCTCTCTATCTCTTAAATATTTTTGTTCTCTCTGTTTTGTCATTTAGTAAACTTTATAGATGTCAACCATATTATTCCTTCTTGAGTCTCTTTAACAAGAACTTAGATTAATGTATGAATTGAATAGTGATTGTGTGACCTATGATGAGGGAACAACCAGTGATACCCTTGGTAGTACCATCAAATGATAGCCTACAGCGATGTCATCAGGATACACATACACCGGTAGGCTGTGGCCCCCCTTACCAGGTGATCATGTCGTGGCCACCAGAATTTATAGTTTACCCACCTCTTTTTTTACCACTACACCTCTGCCTACTATGACCTTTTTCGACATACTGTAGCGGACTCATTTATAACAATTATGTGCATTCAAACTACCGCACATTGGTACAGATCAGAGAATATATAGGAAACGTTATTACAGACGGAATACTTGGCACACTACGTGAGCTTCGCCTGCATGGAGACCAGCTCCTCAACCAGTGGTGTCGCTCGACGCCGCTAGCCAGGTAGGGTACATCAGCGGAGTTCACTGGACTATTGTAAAGGCTCTGGTTGGAAGTTGTATTTATCGTTCACATTTCAGGAGAGAAGTTGAAAAACAGATGTGCAATGTGATCCTTCAACCTCATATTGTTGAGTAAGTAGCTTATCTCAGTGAGCTATTCCTGAAGCTGACATCTCAAATGTTGGTTCTATTATTTGTTGTTCACACTTTGTATTTGTCTATTCCTACGTGTGTCCTATATAAGTGTTTGCACATGCGCTGGCAGAGAACAGGTCTTGAACCTGACAACGGGACTATTATTGCACACTCTCCGCGCCACCCAACCAACCTCCCAGCACGAAATTACGGAAAGTCTTTTAGTATTGGAGGAGATAGCTCAGTGTGATGAAAGCTGGTTTGAGGAAACACAGGTCCTGGGTTCAATCATCCTGACAGACAATTCATTTAGAAGTTTTACACCCAAAAATGTACATCCACTTTTATGGACTGCAGTTTAACTGTGTAACAACACTTTTAGACATGTATGTTGTATGACTTTTACATTGATTTTTTTGACATAACACATACTACTACTATTACTTACTTAAATAAAAAATAAAAAAACATGACATACAATACTATGACTATACTGTGAGTACAGTATGACGAAGGCATGAATGAAGTTGTGGTCCAGAAACTCATCCCTTTGGGGCGGCATAGGGTTTAGACACCTCGGGGGCTTGTGCCCAAGTTTGGTACTTTCCTTTTACCAAACATCAACAGCAATGTTCATCAACCTTACTAAACGCCGGACGTCAACTCCTGGGCGAAGGGCTGATGCATATTCGACTCTGCCACCTCCTCCATCAGTTACACTGCGCAGTTAAGACGAACGTTTAGGAAATAAATAAATTTTCTGTGAAATGCAGTATACAAACCCAAGTCTGTCAGGGTGATTGAACCCATGAACTGGCTGTCCTCAAAATTTGACTTCTTCAGGTTGGATGTTAGACCTTAACATTTTGTGTATCCATCAGTACTGAACCAACAACCCTCAAGTCATGGGGTATTTCTCACGCTGAGCTATCTGTACAGCTGAAAATGGTTGGGTTAGAGGTTGTATTTATCATTCAAGTTACTGAGAAGAAAAAATGTAAAACTGATGACTGAGCTTTTCAACCTCAGATTGTTATAATGGCATCTTATCCTGACGAGCTATTCCTCAGGCTAAGATGTTTGTTTGTTCTCTCATTTGTTTTTCACACTACTGAGGACAGTCCTTGGACATCCTAAGCCAGATAGGAGAGTGATGCTAAACACGTTGCCACTTCTCTCTCTGCTTAGGTTTAAAGCTCTAGCATCTAGCATCTACTCTGGCTCCCCTGTCTGGCCTAACAATATTGGAATGTCCAATATCAGAAAAGTCTAATACTAAACACTAACGCTAAATCAGGGATTGGTACAGGATGAGATAGCTCAGGTTGATGCTGGTTAGAGGATACACAGGTCATGGGTACGGAAACGTTCATTATTGATTTTCATCACAATCTTTTCCTAAACCATAAAGAAATTTAACTTACAGAGGAGGTGGTGGTGGGTGAGACAGTAACTCATCAGACTTTCATTCAGGAAACCAGGGTTTGTGTCCTGCATGTCACAAAATGCAATAATAGTCGTTGTCAGGTTAAAGACCTGCTCACTGCCAGTGCCAGCGTATGTGCAAACACTTAGATAGGACACTTAGAGTAGGAAAGAGGTTAGGAAAGGTAGTGCAGGGTAGAAGAGATTAGTAGAGTAATATGACAGGTGAAGCTTAGAGAAGAGTAGAAACTAGAGTAGAGAAACTCAGAAGAGTAGAGACCAGAGTAGGGAACTTAGAGAGAAGGAGAAACTAGAGAAGACGGAAAATATGTTTTACATCCACTTTTATGGCATGCACAATACATAATACATACTACCACTATTACTTACTTTTTAATTTAAAAAAATCCATCATAATCCAACATAAAATATCTCAAATGAAACAATACCAAATGTTGTCAAGATGGCAGTGCAGTGCTTTGGTGTGACCTAAATGGCCAACCAGCGTGCATCGGCCTTGGAGGGGGGGTAGAAGCTGGAGTGGTGGTCCCTTCATTAGACCACTGCCGTAGTTTCCTGTCGGCTGGGTGGCAGGGGATTTTGGAGTTGGTGCTGGGCAGCTGCGAGCTCTTTGGCCAGGCTCGCCACACCGGTAATAGCAGTCAGTCTTTTGGGGTGGGCGACGTCTTGGTGGTGGAGGGCGAGCAAGGCAGACTTCTTCAGCCTCCTCCTCACAGTCAGCCATCCTTATGTGTGGTTAGAAGGTGGAGGTTTTCTGCTGGGTGAGCTGTGCAGAGAGTATCACCTCAGCTTGTTCCGTTTCGAGGATGGCTTCATTGAGGGTCACGGCCTGGCGAGGCGAACATGCAGGCGCAGCCGCTCTGGCATGAGACCTTGCAGGAAGGAATGAAGAGCCAGTTCCTCTTGAGCAGATGCATCGAACTGTGGGTATCCTTGTTGAGTGTGTAGCTGAACATCAGCAGCAAAGGTGTCCAGGCTCTCTCTTTCCTGGCGGCGGCGATTGGCTAGTTGCTCTCTGCTCTGCCCAAATCTCCTCTCCAGTGCTGTCGTCAGGGCTTGAAGGTCCCATTGCTCTGCTGGGGCTAGGTCAAGGAGCACCTGCAGCACCTTTCCTTCCAATGCGAGTGCCAGACGTACAGCAGCGTCCTCATCACCCCAGCCGCTGTGCCATGTTGCTAGTCTCATGTGCTAGTGTCATTCCGTTGTACTTGGGCAGCTTGGCTGGGGTCCTAGGCGCAGCTGAGGGGTAATGTAGTCTTGGTAAGGGGGCAGGTGGTGGTGGCTCATAGGCTGCAGGGGCAGTGACAGGCAGTAGATTGGCATCTGTAATCGGCAACAGAGTATCACCGGCAGGGGCACTCCCAACCTCTAGGGGGCAATGGCGTGGTGCGCTGACACCGTCATGGTGTGTAGTGGTACTCCTGGCCTCTAGAGATAATGGAACTATCAGGGTTCGAATTACGGGGGAGCTAAGGGGAGCTCGGCTCCCCTGAAAAGGACCTGGGCTCCCCTGAAAGCCTGCTTTGAGACATTTAGGGGGAGCTCTAAAACACTGTCCATTTTTGTGTCACAGATAGATTTTCTGTACATTAAGGTTCCTGACATAAATTATAATATTAAAATGTGTCAGTGTTGTGTGTGTATTCGCTCATTACATTATTATTTAACATCGGTCTCCACTAAATGCAATGCTGTGTCTCCTGTTGTGACCATCCATGCGTGGCGGCGCTGCACTCAAATCACTACGTTTACGTCACCATTTGAACTTCTCACTTGAGTTGGTACATAGATATGGTAATTAATATTAGCCTAACTTCAAGTTCAAAAAATACTTTATTCATTGTTTTGGAACACTGTGGATACTATAAATGTCAAAAAGGAAGCAACCAAACCTCGGTCAATTTGGATTTACAAAAAAAAACAAGACGAGTGATGACAGCGCACCAGGTGCAGCTAGCTTGCCGGTGTTACCGCCGGCGCCGCCGCTAAAAGTTGCTGCTGCTAGTGCTAGTGACAGCATCGATGATAGCGAGACTTGGGCGCCAGATACCACGACCTGCAGCGAACCAGGCGATCATACACCTTTCAACTGGACAACAAAGCAATGGAATGAGTGGAGAATCAGGAATACATGGCTCTACTCCAAAAATCAGAAGCTAGGATGTACAGTATGCATGGAGGTAAAAAGCCTGTTGCTCGCCGAAAGACCAACGGGAGTACATCTGTCAGAGGAATGGATGAATGGAGAGGTCAGCAGCGAGTCACAGAATAACCTGCGGAAAAAGATTTACAAGCATCGAGACAGTTTGGCACACAAAAGAGCGCTTGAGATTTCGGAGATGAAGGAAAAGGATGTGCTCCCAAACAAGGTGCTTGAGGTAAATGCTAATTTAATGCAAGAAACAGCTACGTCTTTCAGATCTGCTTATATGGTGGCCAAGGAAAAAATGGCCTACAGAAAGCTCCCTGCTGTAATGTCCCTTCAAAAACTTAATGGTGCAAACGTGGGAAATGTGCACAAATCAGACCATGCTTGTGCTGAAATAATCGGACATATCGCCAGTGAAATGAGAGCTAAATTCGTTTCAAAAGTAAAAGAACTGGGGATCACGAATCAGTATCACGATAGATGAGAGCACAGTTCATGGCCTGGCTTATATGATCATATACGTGCGGTGTGACATGACAGGAACGGGGGAAGTGGACAATGTTTTTTTAGATATCGTTGAGATTTCAGAAGGCACGGATGCCGAATCGATATACAGAAGCTTGAGGAAAAGCTTGAGACAAGCGGGACTGGATGATGAGTTTCTGGGAAAAAATCTCATCTGCATTGCAACGGATGGAGCAGCGGTACTGACGGGCAGAGTCGGCGGACTCGTCACTAAACTCAAACAAGATTTCCCCAAAGTTCAGTCTATACACTGTCTAGCTCACCGACTTGAGTTAGCTGTCAAAGACGCACTTAAGGAAGTAGCTGGGTGTAACCAATTTGAGTTTTTTATCTCAAAATTGTATGCCCTCTATAACCAGTCATCAAAAAACGCCCGTTTGCTCCAGGAGGCAGCTACAGGTTTGAACATGGAAATCCTAAAAATAGGTCAAATATTTACAATTCGTTGGGTGGCTAGTAGTTTTCGCACTGTGAAGGCAGTATGGAACGATTATCCCGCACTGGCATGCCAATTCAGGACAGCCATGGAAGACACATCTCGCTGTGACACAGAGAGGCAGAAATTCAGGGGCCTGCACAAACTCCTCACAAGCACTGGGTTTTTGGCTGATTTGGCTTGTATGAAGGATGTCCTACGAGAACTACAAAGTCTGTCACTAAAACTGCAACGCAAACAAACATCTTTAGTTGATGCAAGTTGCCACATTCAGCAGACCATTGACGTCTTGACAGCCATGAAAGCAAGGGGAGGAAAATCCACACAAAAAGCCGAACAGCGCATATCGACTGGCCTGTTTAAAGATGTTGAGCTTTCAGAGAGCAGGCCGAAGATAAACCGTCTTCAGTTCAATCAGTCTGTAATCAACAGCCTAAAGAAGCGACTGCCCGAACCGGACCTTGTCCAGATGCTGAAACCGCTGGATAAACGCTTTTGGCCACAGCAACATAGCGCCCGTATCCTATATGGGGAAACTGAAGTTCGAGCATTGGCAAAAACACTGGGAGAACCAGCCCGAGAGGCTGTCGAGGAGTTCCGGGACTTTAAATTGCAAAACAGAGCACCAGGGAAAACGCTTGTCAAACTTCAAACAGCAAGTCTGACCTACTTGCCCACCTCAGCTGAGTGTGAGAGGGGATTTTCTGCCGTGAATTCTACTGACAGCAAGTATCGCAACAAGTTGCGTGAACAAAGCCTCTCCTCGCTTCTCTTCGTGGATCTGAATGGACCCCCTTTGGAGCAATTTAACCCTCTGCCTTTTGTATCATCTTGGATTAAAGCCGGTCACCGACCCTCAACATCCTGGGTTACAGGACGGAAAGCAAAGACAGAAGACCCCAGGCCTCTGTGGTCACTTCTGATTTAAGGTAAGAATCATGGAATTACTTACTTGATCTGTGCGTTTGTGAGGATTGGCCCTAATCCTATTTAATATTTATTTATGATTGTTATATGAGTTATTCTGTTTTTATCATGATTTGCATGATGTAAGCCTAAGCGCGGTTGATTCAGAACCGTGGACAGAGCTGTTTGCCCTAACACTGACAGCGTCTGACGCTTGCGTTTTGAAGTAAACCTATTGTTTTAAATGGCGTTAAAGTCAGTCAGGGAGGATCGGAAAATAGGGCTCCCCCGAAAGCCACTTTGTAATTCGAACCCTGGGAACTATGACTAGAAATAATAGTTGTAGCAGTTCAGGGCGTAGCAGGGTATTGCAGGGCATAGTAGGGCATAGCAGTGCGTTTACATATGGGGGTTCCCATGTACCCCTGCCACCCTGCCAAGATCTCTTGCTACCCCTTTGCTACGCCATGTAAAATTTTCTAGATCCGCCTCTAATGATGGAATTCATGGCCTGTTTAGAATATTACTGTAATCGCTCAGCTGCTTTGCTGTTGGTCATTAATCACATTTGACAGGCAGATCTGATATTTCCTACGTGTTCCTTCCAGGATGTCCAATCAGCAGCCGGCATCTGCAGGCAAATGCAACCGTGCCAGATGCTGAGATTACTCTCCCTTCGCTATCTTGTTGCCTTCCTTCCATCCTTCCCTCTGCTCAAAGTTCACTGGATATGAGGTGATAAAGACAGAACATGGGCTGATTGAGTGACAGAATCACTGTTTGGTCTAATTACCAGATGAATCTGGTGCATTACAGGGAAGGGTAATACGATACATGTTACAAATCTGCAAAAATTCAATTGTATTTAATTTACGACTCCACTACAAATCTTACAAAATATATTGTGACACATCAGAGGGAAGGGATTGGAACACTGATTGATCTGCAGTCTGTATTAGTGCAAACACACATACTGACAGTACTGTGGCTTCATCAGTCATATTAGACAAGGACACGGGGCATATACATACAGTATGTGGTCAATCTAGACTAGGTGTACATCTATCATCAAATGGTAGACTGAACAGGATGTGAAATCCATTGGATAATGGAGCCAAGGGCAGGAGTTGCCAGAGTTAATACCCCACCATCCCACTATTACAGTTTTCACAACTGCTTACACACAATTCCAAAAACTGCACACACAAAAGGCAAAATGCCTCACATCTCCTTCAAAATGAAACACTGCATTCAAAATGCCATAAACACATCTCAAAATGAAGCATTTGCATCAAATGGCAAACACTTTTTTCATAACAGTACATCTTTGGAGATACCTTGTACACACTGTTGTTCTAAATCTAAAACTATTTTGTCTTTCATATATATATATATATATATATATATATATATATATTAAGGGTGCTCCGATCGATCGGCCACCGATCGGTATCGGCCGATAATGGCTTTAAATAGTTTGATCGGTGGTCTCCATAAAGGCCGATCAGATAGGCCGATCAGATGACGCACTACCACGGATGTATTACAGTTTTTTCTGATTGCTTAAGCACTTTTTTTGTAACTATTGGCTATTTTTGCAAAACTCTACACACAAATAAGAAAACCTTTCACCCAATTATCAAAACATTGTAGTTCTCTTGCAAAAGCGAACACAGCTAGATTAACTCTTCACACCTTCGTAAAAATGGTGTTTTCGTATCAAACAGTCAACACAAGCCATCATCTACTAAGCACACAATGTGCCAACTACACACTGATGGTATGAATACAAAACACATCTGGCTTTTGCTTTCTCTGTGTACAGATGTCAATTTGAGGTCATACTTTTGTCATAGTGTCATGTAAACATACAAGGATCCAAACTTCAAGTATTGGTGTTTATTCACACTCATCAAAACCAAGACAAAGTCAGAACACAAAATAGTAATTTCACAGAAAAAAAAAAAGTAAAAGACAATCAGCCTACATCATGTCGTCTTTCTGGGTCCGGCCACAAAATTTCGTCCACATCGCATGCGATATCCTCCAGTCCAAGGCACCGGGGAAAATATCTTCTTGAATGCCGTATCCAGGCCTGACATGATGCCTCCTCCATTGCCTGTAAAAGGGCTACCTGTTGATGAGGATGATGGTCGTGCACTTTCCAGCGCCAGGCAGAGAAGAACTCCTCGATGGGATTTAAGAATGGAGAGTATGGAGGGAGGTTGAGTGCCATGAAGAATGGGTGGTCTGTAAACCAGTTGTGGACCAAAGCAGCCCTATGGAAACTAACATTGTCCCACATGATGCCATATCTGGTCTGCTCTGGTCTCTGAACAGTGAGCATGTCATGTAAGGTGTCCAGGAATGCAATAATGTGTGCAGTGTTGTATGGGCCTATGGTTGCATGATGGTGAACAACACCATTTAGGCTTATAGCTGCACACATGGTTATGTTACCACCACGTTGTCCTGGGACATTGATGATGGCACGGTGTCCAATAATGTTCCTGCCACGTCTCCTGGTTTTACTGAGGTTAAAACCGGCCTCATCTACAAAAAGTAGCTCATGTCCCATGGCATCTGCTTCTAGTTCCATCACTCTCTGGACAAGACAAAACAAATGCAACACATCAGGCCCATGCACAGCACTACAGTATGCACTTCCAAATTCAGAACCAATGACACTATAGCTTACCTGCACATAGTCATATCGCAGTTGCTTTACACGTTCTGTGTTTCTCTCAAAAGGAACTCTGTAAATTTGCTTCATTCTTATTCTGTGGCGCGCAAGTACACGACTTAGTGCAGAAATGCTTACACTGTCTATATTTTGAAAGATGGTGTCATTATCAATTATGCGCTGCTGTATTTCGCGCAGTCTTATTGCATTATTGGCAATCACCATGTTCACTATATGGGTCTCTTGCTCTGGAGTGAACATTCTTCCTCTGCCCCCAACATCTGGACGTCTAGCAATTCTGTAAAGTAACAATTTCAGTATTTTTGCATGTATGGTACTGTTGTGTTTCTCATTAGAGTATGGCAGTGCTACAAAGTACTTACCGATTCTCATTTCGAAATGTCCTAATGATGCTTGCCACAGTGTAGCGGCTCAAATTAGGCTGAACCCGTTGGCCAGCTTCCCTCAGGGTCATCCCATGGTTGATGACATGGTCCACTATTGTAGCTATGATGTCATCAGTTATTCTCTTTCTTACTCTTCTTACCCTTCCTCTTTCCCCTCCTCGTCCTCTTCTTGCTCCTCCTTGTCCTCTTCCTCTAACTTCCTCTAACCCTCTCGCTTCTTCAACTCCACGTCCTCTTCCTCCAACTTCTTCACCTCCACGTCCTCTCCCTCGGCCTCCTCTGATTCTCACTCTTCTCACTCTTACTGCTCCTTCCATTGTACTCCACACAGACAGCTTACCTGTGGCTTATTTATAGTGCTTAGGCTGATTGCAAAGTGAACTAATTATCTAAAACAGTTTTCACATGTGAAAGTGTGCCAGACAGTTGGCAAAATAGTGTTAATGATAGCCATACATGTGTATAATTTTGCTAGGAGTGTGTTGGAAATTTGGTAATTGAGTGTAAGCAGTGAGTTGTGTTTAAAGTTCTGCAAAAAGAGTGTTGTGCAGTGAATTGTGCCTACAGTTTTGCAAAGTGTGTGTTACAAAATTGCAAACTGAGTGCAAAGCAGTGTTTGTGCTTTTAGTTTTGCAAACTCAGTGAGTGGTTTTGCTATACGTATTAATAGTTTTAGAAATTGTGCTACAAGAATCACGATTAACGCTTAAGCATTCAGAAAAAACTGTAAGAGCGCACTACTCCTGAGAACATTTTCAAAATGGCGGCGTCCCTACATTCAGCGGTCTGGCAGTTCTACAAGGTGTCTGAACACGGGCAGAACAGCAGTTGGCCCGCGGCCGGCCGCGGAACGAAGACGCTAGGAAGACAGACTGCTTTTAAAAAGCGGCTGCCACCGGTGGTGCTCCAGCAAACGTGTTTGTGATTACACCATTCTGACGCTTCTACTGACTCTGGAGCACCGCCGGTGGTCCGCCGACTCATTGCTATCTGGGAAAAAGACAATACACTAGCGATTAGCAACGTGTGTGCCGAGGAAATACCACGAGGCGGAAAGCTCCAAAGACATTTCAACACCACCAACCTCATCAGACATTTGAAGGTTAGTCACAGAAAGGAGGATGAGGAGTTTTCAAAGTTAGCTAACGCTAAGGCAGAGCGGAGTCGTGTAGCTAGGAGCTCTGGCGCCGCTCAAACAGCTGTTTCGCCGTGTGTGTGTGTGTGTGTGTGTGTGTGTCGGTCCGTGTGTGTGTGTGTCGGTCCGTGTGTGTGTGTGTCGGTCCGTGTGTGTTGGTCCGTGTGTGTGTGTGTCGATCCGTGTGTGTGTGTGTCCGTGTGTGTGTGTGTCGGTCCGTGTGTGTGTCGGTCCGTGTGTGTGAGTCGTGTAGCTAGCAGCTCCGGCGCCGCTCAAACAGCTGTTTCCCCGTGTGTGTGTCGGGGTGTGTGTGTGTGTGTGTGTGTGTGTGTGTGTGTGTGTGTGTGACTGACTGTGTGTGTCTGTGTGTGCTGAAGATATGTGCAGTGATTCAAAGGACATTTTTTAGATTTTGAGCTAGGACAGAAAGCCAAACAGTTACTGATACATTCTCTAAACATGTGTGACTGTTACGTAATGGCGTAATTTTCAGTTCATAAAAGTGATCGGTGATCGGTATCGGCCGATACGTCTTCCAGCAATCGGTGATCGGTGATCGGCCCCAAAAATCCTGATCGGAGCACCCTTAATATATATATATATATATATATATATATATATATATATATATATATATATATATATATATATATATGTCCATGCAATGTTGTACAGTGAAAGTAATCTGCTGAGAGGGGTTGAGAGGTACAGTGTAAACACCAACGCAATGTTAAAACTGAAAATATTTATTTGGCAAAACATCACTGTTGTGCCAGTAGCAGGGTTGTATACACTAGCATACAAGAATAAAACAACAGAAACATGTAAACCAAAGGTATCATTTTTAGAATAAAGAACACGTGTGTGTGTGTGTGTGTGTGTGTGTGTGTGTGTGTGTGTGTGTGTGTGTGTGTAAATGGACTGTATTCATATGCCGCTTTTCTAGTCTTAACGACTACTCAAAGTGCTTTTCCATATTACAGGCACCATTCACACACATTATACTCTGTGGCCGAGGCTGCCATTGTTAGGCCTTTAATTGACAGGACAGCTGAAGACATGAAAGGGGAGAGAGAGGGGGAATGACACGCAGCAAAGGGCCGCAGGTCGGAGTAGAACCAGCGGCTGCTGCATCAAGGGCTGAACTCTGTACATGAGGCGCACGCTCAAGGAATTGAGCCGACATCATTCAGAGATGGGACACTTCTGAAGACATTCCAATGTTTGAGGATGATTTCATTTTTTTTTCATTCACGTTTTATTGAGGGGGAAATTAAACAAATGTCACGCTGTTGTTAGAACACATTACACTCAGGCCTGGTATACACACACATGATCAAGTCCTATACTTGCACAAATGGAGAGATGTCAGAGTGAGGGGGCTGCGACTGCAACAGTGCAGGCCCCAACAGGCGCCCCAAGCGAGTGGGGTGGTTCGGTGCCTTGCTCAAGAGCACCTTGACAGTGTCCAGGAGGTGAACTGGCCTCTCCAGCTACCAGTGACACTCCGTACTTTGGTCGGTATCAAGACTGCGACCATGACATAAGTTAGGGTCGCGGTTCAAGTCTTGATTCTGTTCCCAACCCAACTCCCTATGAACTGAGCTACTGCCAGCCGATATTGTTCTTGACTTGAAATGAGTGACTAATTCAGGTAGTGTAAAAATAAACTTCTACAACTTTGGCATTTTTCACCTTTTTGTGTTTATATACCTTACAGTTTTTCCAACACACTAAAATGACATGCATAGCACAATTATTTAAAGGTATAATGGAGGATTTTCCCGAATTTTAGAATTTTTTTTTTGAAAAAATGCACATTACCTGCTCCCGAGAGGGAACGCCTATTAAACGTGTGCACGAGAGTTTACAAGTTGCTGTTGGCATGGCTCTACAAGCCTACTTTCCAAAAGAAGATTTGCACTTTTTCCACTATGTCAGACTCGCCACCGGTAAGTGGAAATCTATTTACGACAAGCATCTCTATAGCTAACGTTAGCATGCTACAGGCCAACAAACAAGCTATCGCCGAGAGCGGGGGGGCAGCAGCGGTCGGAGGCTTTTATATACTGTCTATGGTCGGAGGCTGTGGCCGTCTGCTCGCTGACCTGTCACGGCACGTACGACGGCCTTACGTAAACATATCCCAGAATGATTGACAACTAGGAGGACCAATAGTCTTGATGATCCACCCAGAAAAAGAAAATCCTCCACTATACCTTTAAACTGACACACAGAGAGCAAAACCTCTTCTCAAATCTCTAAAAGTCTAAACACATTTTCTGCTTTACACACATTTTGCAATTCAAAAATGGCACTTTTTAAATGCACTGAACACGGTTCTCTGCATAAGACACAACAATCTGTCATAAAGTCACGTTTGCCATTTCAAAACACTGCCATTCAAAATGACACTACATGAGCTAATTGGCTAAACACCTCAATGGTTAATTAGTACCGCTTTAATCAGGAAGTGAAAAGACCACAGGTGAGCACCTTTTTTTTCTATATATTTTTTCTGCAATTTTCTTTTTCAATTTATTGTTTTTTTGTGAGCATATTTTTGTTCAGTCCAATGTAAATGTATCTGCTGTGCATATGTTGCACTGACTTGTGGTGATAATAAATAAATGTTTCAACAGCATGTGTGTGTGTCTGCAAATATTTTTGTGCATGTGAACAATCTGAAGAATGTTCTACAATTTGAACTATTTAAGTATTATGTCAAAGCATAGTAAAGATGAGAGTGCTTTTCATAATGCCCAACAGTGTGTAGTTGGTTAGACAAAAATCTGGTAATATGAATGAAGTGTGTGCCAGTTGGTGCAAAAGTTTGATTTTGATAATGCTATATGTAGTTTTGGTTGCAGTGCTTCATTTTGCAGGATATATGAGGTATTTTGCAGTTTGGGTGTGTGGTTTTGTGAATTGTGTTAAGTATTTTGATAAAACCAGCCTAGTTTGCAAAATTGTGTTTTAGCAATTGAAAAAACTGTAACTTCCCAGCAGGTGCTGTACAGAGGGAGAAAGAGCTAAGTGATGGGTGTTCAGTAGATTCTAAATCATTGACTAATTATGGCCAACAGATGGCGGACTCCCTCCAAGCTGAGACTCTGGAAGCTTCCATCCTAACTTGGGTGGTTATGGATGCCTGTGAGCTTCAGATTGTGGTCTATTTGTTTAGCTCATTAGCAGCCTAAATCCCAGTCCAATTACCTGCGGATAAACAGGAGCGGAGGTGGGGATACGCTGTAATGTGACTGATTGTCCCTTACACGGCCAATAATGTTGGGGAGTCAATCCCTTTTATTCATTTCAGCACAGGTGTAAAGATTTAACAGGCTGGAGCTTATCGTGATAAAACATGATTTATTGATCTGTTTGGTTTGAATATGTGTTTAGTTTGATCAAATATGCAATGTCATGTTCAACAATGATATATTTCTCTGTAAATATACAGCATATACGGTATGGAGTGGTGGCCTAAGGGTTCAAGAAGCAAGCTTGTGACTGGGATCCCCCGGGACTGGCAGATAAATCTGGGTGGGGAGAGTGAAAAGCAGCGCTTGCCCCTCCCTCATGAGCAAGGCCCTTAACACCAGTGATGGACTGGGATCAAAAAACGGCCCTGGCATTTGCAACACACCGACTCTGTTTTCAAACCACACCAACCTCACACAAACGTTGACATAAAAACCGGCCCATAGCGGCCCATAGAGGGCGGCCCTTCTGGCCAGTCCGTCACTGACACCAACCCTTAACCCGAACTGCTTCGGTGAGCTGCGTGCTGGAGCATGTGTGTAGTTATATTTCAGATCCAGATTTTACATGAAACATGAAAAAACACATGATTTTTTGTTTGTGTCCACTGTCACGTTTCTGATGTCTATGAATTGTTGGCAGTTCCACCAGTGAGTCACCCCCTGCCCCAAAAACATCTCACTTGGCTTCATTTCAATAACTGTATAATCCTATTAATCATCTCACAACCCCCCTAGATTTATCTTGTGATCCTGTGGAGGGGCCCGACCCCCAGATTGGGAAACCCTCCTCAAGCAGCTTCAACAGTAAAATGCTGCTAACACAATGATGCATCAGTATTGACAATGTAATAATGTCATGTATAATAATATATCAGTCGCAGCATATTTCTGCAGAACATGTACTTTTACTTTTGATGTTTTAAGTTCATTTTGCTGAAAATATTTCTGTACATTTACTGAATTAAGATTTTAAATACAGGACTTGTAATGATGTGTTTTCACATTCATGTACCTTACTTTTACTTAGAGTAAAGGGTCTGAATACTTCTTGCACCGCTGGTAAGTAAGTTAGTAAGTAAAGTTTATTTGTATAGCACTTATCACAGACAACAGATCAATAGTCATAAAAAGCACAATAAATTGTAGTAAAACACAAAAGCATAAATATAAAATAATACAGTCAGCAATGTGGCTAAATGAATGCCTGACTAAAAAGATGCGTCTTTAGTTGTTTTTTTTCATACAAGATTTCAACAGAGGCAGAAACTCCTAAAAGTCTAGGAGCGACTGTTTCAAAAGCTCTGTCCCCTCCAGCTTAGTACGGGGAACAGCCAGTAAGCCCTGATCAGAGGACCTCAAAGATCTGCTGACAACATACGGGTGCAACAGATCACTAGGCCGTTGCGTGACCATTGATGGCTCTGTGTGATTACAAGAATCTTAAACTGGATCCTGAATTTAACCGGCAGCCAGTGTAAAGAGGCCAGGATAGGGTTAATATATCATGACCTCCCTTGTATTTCTTTTGCAGGGTGCAAATGTTCCACCTAAACAAGTTCCTTCCCGAGACCATTTAGCAGAGCCACCGTTGCTGCATCCGCAGCTTAGCGCCGCCCAGGACGATTGTGATTGGTTTAAAGAAATGCAAACAACCCAGAGCGTTATTTTTCTCCTATCCCAGAATGTATGTGAGGTGTAGCCAGACCTTACTCCACAACGCTGTGGAGATGGATCTGGCAAAACGAGAGTACTGAAGGGACAACAGAAGACTACACCTGAAACGACTGGTCCAATAATTGATTAAGTCCCCTGGTTCCAGCTTCTCAGATATTATTTGTCCTCTAAGCTGAGGGTTTGGGGTTGTCCCTTCTTGGACAAAACAAGCTGAGAATATGTCAACTTGGGCTTTAGGAAATTGTGATGATCATCTCTCAGTATTTTCATGAGTACTGTTCTCAAGTACAATACTGAGGTGCTTGTACTCTATTTGAGTATGGACATTGTCTGGCATACTTCTACTCCTCTACATTTATTTTACATTAGTGCTGCTTACTTTGAAGATTGAGGTTTGATGATCAGTTTATTAAATATGATGCAATGTCATAGATTAAACACCAACAGTATGTAAAGTGTATTAGTAGGCTACAACATAAATTGCTGCATACAGTGATGCATCCATAATAATATAATGCAACACAGACGGGTCAATCTGCCTAACGAGAAGTATTTTTTTATCAGCTAATACTGTAGGCTACTTCTAATTCAGTAACTAAATTTGCACGTAGGACTTTTACTCGTAATGGAGTATTTTGAGATCTGAATATTTCTACCAACACAAAATAAATAGGCTACATAAACAAAACAGTTTTTTGTTTTCATTAAATTATGCTATTCTTGTTAGTGCGGCAACGACTTTGAAACCGCCTCTAAATCATCATGTTGGAAGAATAAATGAACAGAAAACATATTCGATCAGTAGAATGAATAAACATGAAAGATCACAACTCAAATATTTGTTTGGGGTTGTGGGGGAATAATGGACTCATGGATAGGCATAGATTTTGGGGGGGTGATTGTCACTTCCTAAAAAACATCACGGAACACGTGCAATGTTTTGAATATGCAGAAAGTTTTTACACATTTTACATTACAGGATAATATTAACTTCCTTTACATAAATAAATACATTTGCACCATCAACTTTTGCATAATTCACGAGAATGCCGGACATGAAGTGTTTGATGCTGAACATTTTATTGGGGAGGACCCCCAGACACCACCGTTATTATATCCCCCCCAATGTTGAAACAAAACCTACGCCCTTGAACCTCAGTATTTATAAAACCCTGGTCACGGCCCTGGTGGCCACAGTGGGAGCCTTTCTCTGTCGCTGTGTGACCGGGGATGAGCCCTGTGGAGCCGCGCTGCAGCTCTCGGTCCTCCCTCCCTCCTCCTCTCCTCCTCCTCATTGTACCGCTCACCGGGAAACACGGTGGGCAGGACTGATGAGAGAGAGAGAGAGAGAGAGAGAGAGAGAGAGAGAGAGAGAGAGAGAGAGAGAGAGAGAGAATTTCTTTCTCCAGCGGTGCACCACGGGGAAGCCTGCGCATTCAAACTAACCAGCGCGTCTCTCTGAGCGCACACACCGTCCTCTCTCCAGATCCATCCCCGAGCAGCCTAACTGCAGCGAACCACAGCAGCCGGTAGGTTGATTCCCCTTCATTATCTTCTAGGTGCATTTTTGTTCAGAGGTGTCATTTTATGTATGCATGCGAGACCGGAGCAGAGACCTGCATTGAACCCGCGTAGCGCAGCGTCTTCCCCGGGTTAATCTGGGTTTTGGGACCCTCATCCGAGTGTCTTGGTTTTTTTCCCCTCACATGTGAGGAGGATTCTGCGGTCGCCTGAGTAGCTTGGAGTTTAATAAAGGCATATGCATTCACGTTCACAGATATAACGCTTTCCAGCAGGGCTCACCGGAACGCTTTTATGTTAGATCAGATTTCAGTAACAGCGCATGGAAAGGGCAAAGTCTCCGGAGTACAGTTCAGGATGGAGAGGTTTACTGAAGCTTCCGAACAGAAAGAGACAGTTGGTGCAGCAGCCTGTGGGACCAAAGTTTTATTGTAGTTCAGTCAAACAGAGCGCGGGATGCAGAATCTTCTGAGTGCAGGGAAACTGCTACATAACGTGCGCGAAGCTGATAATTCACAGAGCACTTTGACAATTCAGCTAAAAAGGATTTAATGTCTCATTTTAATTAAGGTTTGCCAAATGTTGCCAGCAAACTAATTAATTGAAACTAAATGAAAGTAGTGTGTGAGTGAATAAAGGATACATTTTAGATCAAAGGGATACTTAGTTATAAATGGCATATCTGTTGTTTTTATTCTTCCATAATTTTCCATCTTGGTTCTTTTATTTTTTTTTAATCAAGACGGAATTTTCCTCATAGATTCTGAACTCAACATTTCACAGAGCTATGGCTCCAAATCAGACCAGTGCACGCTTAAGATCTCCAGGCTGTGCATACAACAGATACTGTAATACAGCAGCACACTCTGATGCACTTTCATTTTCTGCGTGTGTCCATAGCGAATAAGCCGAGGAGATTACCACATGGTCTAATGTGACCGCTTGTTAAATAGGAGGATGTGCCCAAGAGGAGAGAGCCTCAATCAGACAGCCTCTCTTCTGTTTTTTTAACAGTCATTCCAGAGCCTCACCAACATCCAACATACAGTACGGCACAGGACAGTATAGGACAGGACAGGTCAGTACAGTATAGGACAGGACAAGACAGGTCAGTACAGTATAGGACAGTATAGGACAGGACAGTATAGGACAGGACAGGTCAGTACAGTATAGGACAGGACAAGACAGGTCAGTACAGTATAGGACAGTATAGGACAGGACAGGACAGGACAGGACAGGACAGGACAGGACAGGACAGGACAGTATAGGACAGGTCAGTACAGTATAGGACAGGACAGGACAGGACAGGACAGGACAGGACAGGACAGTATAGGACAGGTCAGGTCAGGACAGGACAGGACAGGACAGGACAGGACAGGACAGGACAGTATAGGACAGGTCAGTACAGTATAGGACAGGACAGGACAGGACAGGACAGGACAGGACAGGACAGTACAGTACAGTATAGTATAGGACAGGTCAGGACAGGACAGGACAGGACAGTATAGGACAGGTCAGGACAGTATAGGACAGGACAGGTCAGGACAGGACAGGACAGGACAGTATAGGACAGGTCAGTACAGTATAGGACAGGACAGGACAGGACAGGACAGTATAGGACAGGTCAGGACAGTATAGGACAGGACAGGACAGGTCAGGACAGGACAGGACAGGACAGTATAGGACAGGACAGGACAGTATAGGACAGGTCAGGACAGTATAGGACACGACAGGACAGGTCAGTACAGTATAGGACAGGACAGGTCAGGACAGTATAGGACAGGACAGGTCAGGACAGTATAGGACAGGACAGGACAGGACAGGACAGGTCAGTACAGTATAGGACAGGACAGGACAGGTCAGTACAGTATAGGACAGGACAGGACAGGACAGTACAGTACAGTATAGTATAGGACAGGACAGGACAGTATAGGACACGACAGGACAGGAGGGGACAGGACAGTACAGGTCAGGATAGGACAGGACAGGACAGTACAGTATGGGACGGGACTGGACAGAACAGGACAGTACAGGTCAGTACAGTATAGGACAGGACAGGACAGTACAGTACAGGACAGTACAGGACAGTACAGGACAGTACAGTACAGTATGGGACGGGACAGGTCAGTACAGTACAGTACAGTACAGGACAGGACAGGACAGTATAGGACAGGACAGGACAGGTCAGTACAATACAGTACAGTACATTACAGGACAAGATAGGACAGGACAGGACTCTCTCTGCTGTATCCGTATCTTTGTGTGTTGTGGTCCATACTGCTGCTGCTGCTGCTGCCAGGGGCTTTGTTCCTCCTCTTTTGTCTTCTTTTTTTCTTTTAATTTCTCTCTTCTCTTCTCTTCTCTTCTTGCGCCCCCCACCACCACACACTCTCACACACACACACTGTGGATATTGCACTAGTCCATATTGCGATTTCGATAACATTGCGATTCATTGTGCAGCTCTTCTCTTGTCTTCTCTTCTCTTCTCTTCTCTTGTCTTCTCTTCTCTTCTCTTCTCTTCTCAATGGTAATCAAGGTAGAACCCCATAATAATCTGGGGCTCCTAATCTGAAGACGCTATGACACTTGACTGTCATTAACAGCTCTCGTTGTAGAGTTGAACTCAGTCTAGGGGTGCACGATATTTTGTTTCATCATCTACATCGCGATGTGCGTGATACATCACAGGACGTTGCGATGTTGACGCTAAAACTTTTTTGCTTGCAGAGGCTTCCCCTTTAAGACAGGTGGCCTTGTGGGCAGTGTGTGGATGTGACGTAACGTTAGTCCGGGTTTCTTATGGGAAGTGAGGCTCTACTTACTACTCTACTGATTAATGCAACGTAATCATCAATGCAGAAATGCGCATGAAAGTAGGTAACATTTTTGCGTTTTATTTCGAGACTTGAAAAGTAATGATTCTGATTGTGACACATCTCATACTGTAATTATATCTATTTCAACTTCATTGGTGAGTTCATTCTACATCTAAATGTCACAAGGGTGCTGATCTCTATGTCGGCTCTTTTGTGCACAGTTTTGTATTTATGAAAAAAAAAATCTTTCATTCCAGAATTCTGACATGGTACAGATATTTGGATGATGTGCTCTGTCTATTTTAAGAATCAAGTAATCAACTGAGTTTGTTGTAGTACTTTACTCTTTAAATTATGATCTATAATTCACTCTAAAAGCTGTCATTCCTGGATATATGTATATCATGCTCTAAAAATGTTTTTTTTCCCAAAAAAGCCTCGACTAAGGCAACTTTTTCACTCCACTGAGGATTTCACAGAAAAGAGAATAATGTTTGGCCAGGGGATATGTCTTGTATGGCTGAGGAAAGTATGACTGAAAGCTTGTGAATGTATTAAATAGTCTCTTACGTAAAATAAAGGGATATATTTATTTAACATGAATACAGTACTGTAAAGTGTAACCTGCTCTTTAAAGAACAGGAAGCATGTGTAGACTCATAACCATTCTCTTTGTAATGCATGTCGAAGACGGTCGAAATACCAGTCTTTATCACAGCATACTTTAACATACGGCAAAATGTGATTCTCAGGTAAAATAATAAATGAAATGTACATATATTGCAGTAAAACATTAAGATAATCAGATAGATCATATTGTTAATGTGTTGTATACAATTATAGAGTCTTAGGCTACATCCACCCTACTACGTTTTAATTTTCAAGCAGCGTTTGGTAACAAAAACGATCTCTGTCCACACAAGCATTTAGGCACATTGATGACTCTAAACGTTCTAAAATTATAGACTTCAGACCATTTACCGTCGCTGATCAACATAACAAAGAAGATTATATTGTTTTTAAACAATATTTTGCCTTAAAAATCATTAGTTTCCCATGTGGATGCAATTCTCGGCAGGGATGCAAAACTTCGGACAGCACCTCTAACTCCGCTGGACATCGGAGGTTCAGGTCAACAGCTTCCCTTCTGCACATAGTTATCCCAACGCATCCTCACCAATGGGTCCCTATGAGATCCTGTTTTATACTGTCTGCGATGATATCGTACGAAAATGTATACACACTAAAACGTATGATACCCTATGACCCTAGCTGGTCACGTGACCCCGGCTGGCTACAGAGCTCCATGCTCCATTGCTTGTTGTTTAAGCCGCTGCAGAGCTTTGTCACAGCTCGGTCGTATCAGCGGCATTTAGTAGATGTGCTTAGTCGAAAATGGGTGACTTTGAGACGTGTACAGAGCACCGCCGTTTTAGCGGATATTACGGTTAAATTTAGTCTACAAAATACAGCCGTTTTGCCGCAATGAAAGTTAAGATTAGGCACCAAAACGACTAGTTAAGTTTAGGAAAAATATTGTGGTTTCAGCAGAAAAACTAGAAAAGCCATGACGCCGGCTACAGATCTCCGTTGTATCAGCTGCATTACCTGAGAATAGGGGGCTCTGAGCCGGTTACAGGGCACCACGAGCTGCCGGTCGTTTGGGCGGACATTACGGTTAAGTTTAGGCAACAAAAAGTGAGAGTTATTCAGCGACGACTGTTCCAAAGCGACTAGTTAAGTTTAGGAAAAATATTGTGGTTTGGATTAAAACACTCCCAAGGAACATACATTTCTGGTGTGAAAATCCTTTATTTTCCCTGGGAAAGCCAACTCCGCTCCCGACGTGTGGTGTTTTATTACAGTTCTTTAAGTAATAAATGGAAAGTGTAAAAAGCAGGCTGAACTAAAAGAATGAAATCTGAAGACGTGATTGAAAAACACATCAGAATTAAAAAAGAAATCTAAATAAAATTAAATACTTTTCAATGGCTGTTTTATTTTTCAGTGGAATTTCTTTCAGTGCCAATGTTTCCTTTTTCAATGCCAAATTTTATTTCCAGTGCCAAACCAAACTCCGTCACATGATCAGTCTTTTCATTTTGTCTCTCACTTCCATATGATTTAATGACATAAGTCGCTTTAGGCATGGTATATCTGTAATGCCATATTTTAATATGGCGAGTAGAGATTTTAATGGATTAGTTATTTAAAACTGTTGAAAGCTGAATTTAAATAAATAATAGAATACGAATGATTCTGATTTAATAAAAATGCTATCAAAGCACAACTATAGTGTGACTATAGTTGTGCTTTGATAGGATTTTTATATTATATTATACTTTGTTAGTATATACTCCAATCTGACAGATATAATGTTAATGGACTGTATTTATATAGCACTTTACTAGTCTTAACGACATAGCACAGGAACCATCCACCATTCATACACTGTGGCCGAGGCTGCCGTACAAGGTGCCACCTGCTCATCAGATAAACATTCACTCACATTTACACTCCGATGCGCAGCATCAGGGGCAACTCTGGGTTCAGTGTCTTGCCCAAGGACACTTCAACATGGGACTGCAGGGCCGGGGATCCAACCACCAACCTTCCGATTGGCAGGCGACCACTCTACCACTGAGCCTCAGCCACCCATAGATATAAGGAATTGAAATTGAAATTATGCTGCTGTTAATGTTTGTGAGCTGAATATTCAGTTGTCCTGTGCAGCCTACATGATCCAGAAAACTGCATTTGGGCCCAATGTGTTAGAATCCCGCAGCATCTGCTAATGCATCTTTCTGTCTCACACTGGCAGTGTGAGGGACTGTCACTGTCACATCCATGACAGAAACACATTTCAGTATACACGCACACGCCTGCATACACATCAACCGTCAGCAACACACACATAATGTATGCACTCCTGAAACACATTCACCGAGCATGCTGGGATTTGCCCGTGACAAAACAACCGCGGTGTGAAGTGTGAAGTGTGTATCTGTCACGTCAGTGCGCTGTCAGCGCGTGAGGTTGCAGTGAATGAGGAATCGGGATGGCAAAGCGACATCGCATGTCGGTCCAGGCGGACTTTGCCAAAAGCTGCCTGTCCCCAAATTATCACCTCCGTCTCCAGCATCACCGTTATCTCAGCAACTCTCAGCAGCCGCCACATCCCCTGAAAATGAGCTGCACAGCTGAATCCGTTCCTAATGGGCAACACAAATGTGCAGGCCTCACACACCAGGGACGGGGATTTAAAGGATTTTATCAATTTGGTGCATCATTTCATATCTCAATAGCAAAATAAAGAACACACTGTACACAACGGCATATACAGGAACAACAAGAAACATTTCCAAGAGCAAAGACTAAAGGATATTTGCAAATAATAAATCATTTGAGCTCTTGAGCTACAATTTGCAACCTGACTAACATTCTGCATAACATCCATCTTTCATTAAGCTTCCTATTCAAGGTGAACATGTTGTGCTCCGGCTGCTTGTGTGGTTCTGTTAGCTGTGAATATCAGATTTACTACAGTAAGTATTATGGAAGCTGGAAGGGATGCAGAAGTCGCCTGTAAGCTTTTAAAATCACAACAGTTCTATCATTTAATAGTATGCTTTGGCAACAAAGCATACTGGTCTTTGCACACCCTTCTAAAATAAGGGGATGCCTTTTATAGACAGTTTCTTCACTGTAAAAAAGTATTTTTTTTGTCAGCAATACATGTACAAAAAAATATATTTTTGTCCAAGGGACTTCAACATTGGGTTGTTCTGACTATTGCTATTGCAAGTTGCCAGTTCATATTAGTTGTTATAAAACCTTGGGAATTAGTTGGAGGGACAAATTATTTGTGTACCCTCAACTGGCAGCACAATCCAGAAAGAGTAAATGCAACTAGTTTACTCGTTATTTTAAGTTGATATAACTAAGCTCTTTTTACAGTGTTCTGCTGCATGAATAACTGTTTTTCTCAGGTTGTTGTTGTTGTTGGGGAGGTCCCTTATAAACCTCTATGTCAGATGGATCTTCTTTTTATGTTCTCATTGATTCGATATATTGATAATTAACATCTTTGATTTTTAAAATGCTATATTGTAATGCCTGTATGAACATGTTTGGCACTTTCATCAGTTTCTTTTACTTTGGCCGATTTGTATAGTTCATAGTGACATAAACTGTTATCCCAAATAACTAGAAATTTGCGTGGAAACCATTTACCTTAAACTGTTTTTACACAAGGTGACACTTAACAGGTCAAGTTGTATTACCACAGAGCGGTACGTTTGATGCATTAGACAAATCAAGTTTACAATAGTAGACATTACTGAAAATCATTAGTAAATTGAACACTAAATCAACCATAAACAACTTAAACCCAGATAACATGAATGCACACCCAAAACATTAACAGAACATTATTAATACACACTTTAACTAGGACAGAAACCATTCAGAACATCTTTTTTTCCCATGAGCCTTTGCACCGCTTCAGCGCAGATCAGTTCCAATGACCCCCCCCCGCCCCCCCCCCTCCCATACAGAAACTTACCATCCTTAGTTATCTCTGCTTCCTATGATCTGTGCACTGCATACTTGAGATGATTATTATAAACAACTAATGTGATTTAGAAATGAATATGGTTTTTAACACAACATGAAAGAATAAGTATTGACCACTAAAAAGTTTAATTACAACTAAATCTGGGTTTACAGTGTAATATCCTTATAAACATTTAAACCTTAATGCTTGATCCTTTTACAATTGCAAATGCATGGGTGGGAACAATTTGCTGCAGTGAACAAAAGTCACTACATAAATAGTAACTTGTAGTTTCCACTAATAGATAAGAAGTGAATGTAGTCATGTCTTTAGTTATACCTTACGCACAGACTACGGTGGCCCTGAGAGCTCAATGCACTGCAAATTAAGAAAACACAGGGCTCCAGACTAAGACTTTTTTTTACTATTCAATTCAATTTTATTTTATTTACAGTATCAAATCATAACAAGAGTTATCTCAAGACACTTTGAAAATAGAGTAGGTCTAGACCACACTCTATAATTTACAAAGACCCAACAATTCCAGTAATTCCCCCAAGAGCAAGCATTTTTTGTGCAACAAACTACTAGGAGCACTGTGGCCCCTAACAGAACATTGTAGGGGTGCAGGCAAAATATGTAGGGGCACACACCTTAAATCGACCTGCAACGCAATTTTTCACATTTTCCCTGAGTTACAAAGTCAATAGATGGTGTCAGACCTAAATGAATTTTAGAAATCAGAGGTTTTGGAACCTGTTCTCTCTAATATTTCATACCTTAGTTTAGATTTTCTTGTAGCCCATAAATTATCAGGAAACTGTGAAAAATGACAAACACAAGTTGCCAGACAAGGTGACATCAACAGTCCAAAACCCCAAAATATTCAATTTACAATGATATCAAACAAAGAAAGCATCAAATCTTCCAGTTTATGAAGCTGAAACAATAAATATTTGGCTTGATAGATGGCTTAAACTGTGACTTTTTGGCAAATTTGTGTTTGTCATCATTTCATCACTTCTCTCAATTGCCAACACGCTCTTCATATTAGCCATGCTCTGTTGTGTTCCTCTCAGGTGCGGAGGAGCTGCAGAGAAGAAGAAGAAGAGGAGGAGGGAGGAGGTGCTCGCTGTGACTATTGGCTCAGCGAGGGTTTGAGTCTGTCAGCAGCCTCCCAGCAGCAGCCTCTCCACAGGCCTGGACTATCTAAAGCAAAAAACAACAAGCAGCTAAACTTCCCAACCCGACACCTCGCTCTGGTGCAGCCGCTCTGATCCGCTCCAGTCCTAGTGTCATGGCCTTCACCCTGTCAGAGATCATGGCAGCAAGACGGCAGCAGTCGCAGGCTCAGGCGCAAGCCCAGCGAGGCAACAGGACAGCGGTGGAGGTAGACGAATATAGCACCAACCCCACTCAGGCCTTCACCTTTTACAACATCAACCAGGGACGCTTCCAGCCGCCACACGTCCACATGTGAGTCCAATATAATTACTTTTGTCTCTTTCTTCATTCTTTATTGTCTCTCCTCATTCAATTCAAATAAATTTTATTATTATAATTTTAGTATTTTATCTCTCCCCCCCAAGAGCACTTAATGCAACAGTGGCAAGGAAAAACTTACTTTTAGGCAGAAACCTCAGACAGACCCGGGCTCTTGGTGGGCGGCATCTGCCACTGCCGCGGCACAGAGACACTGCTACAGATATAGAGAAATATGATTCATAATAATTATAGCAGTTGGTATGATGAACAGTGGCAATTATAGTAACAATAAAGATAATGGAACTAAGACTAGAAATGAATAGTTGTAGCAGTTCAGGCTGTAGCAGGACCATAGCAGGGCATTTAAGTTCCTTTCTTCCGTCCCTTTGTTATAGACTATGTTGTTTTATGTTTTTATTTTCTATATGCTGAACCTTTCTTTGAGTTATTTTTGGGAACCCAACATGCAAAATCCCTTGAGGGTTTTCTGGTTTTCCTTTGCATGTCGTTTTTTTTTTGTCGTTTATGTAACATTTGTTTTGTTTTACATGTGCTAAATCAAATATAATATAATAAATATATAGCATTTTTGAGATTCAAACAGAAATTATTATTATCCATTAAAGCACTATTTTGGTGTTTAAGGACTTTCTTTCCAAAAGAGTGATGATTCATTATTTAATATCAATCTCATGTCTGTGTTTTAAGTATGGAGCTGGAGTCAGGACGGGGTTAGCCTAGCTTAGCATAAAGACTAGGAGCTGGGGGAAACAGCCGGCCTGGCTCTGTCTAAAGTTAAAAGAAAATACCTTGTATCTTAATTATTTAATCTGTACACATGCAGACACATAAAAATGTTTGGTTGTAGGGATAGCTGCATATTGTAACAGCAGAATTTGTAAAAATGGATTTCTGGACTTGACACGATGGTTATGTCATTTTGATTGCCATGACTTGTCGTGGCCACCCAGTTGGAAACACCAACTGAAGAAGCTCCCAGCTGTAGTCAGTTCATGGATGTTGTTAGAGGCAGGCTTCACCTTCTAATTTTCTTGTTACATTTCTATATTTTGTCATATTCTATTTTAGTAAGATGCCTTCCTGTGTTTGGTTCTGCGCTTGTTTTAATTAGCTGTGGCTGCTGTGTGCTGTTATTGCAAACTCAACACTTCCTCTGTGTTTACCTGCTGTTTTATTAATTCAGCATATAGCGTATATATATTTCCACAGCACTGATTCCATCATTACAATAAGAGCCATGTCATACTCACCCTCTGCTGCTCAGAAATGCTGTTTTTAGTTACTAAATGAATCACTTGCTTCTAGTTTGCAGCTTCTGTCGCTGCCTATTGCTGATTGGCTGAATTATGTTTTGTGGCTCATGTACTCCTATCTGTTTATTTTCCGTTTACACAGCCTGTGTAGTAATGCCGGATTTCTTTTCAGCGCACACAGAAAATAGAGAGCTAGGCGACCATGACGAGATATTCACTGAATTTGACCAAATGTTTATTGGGTCATGGAGTGGGACATCACTTACTATACCTTTAAAGGAGAAATCCGGTGCAAAATGAACCTAGGGGTTAATAACACATGTACACCAAGACGACCGTTCTTTGGGATATGTTTTCATGCAAACCAGTAACCAGTAATATAGCTCAAGCACGGCGTTCGTCGTTCGACTGGTCGTGACTGTTTCCCCAAGATGGCGCCTGCCTGTATATGTGAATGGTACAGTCTTTCTAAACTTTCTTTTTAATAAACTGTCTGTACACTTCTCAGTTCTCAATGCTCCAGTTTACATGTAGGGACCCTCATTATGAAATATGGAAGTGTGGTGCTATTTTGAGCCTTGTTAGTGAAAATAGCGATTTCTTTTTACTTTCGCGTGCCCCGACTAGCGTTATAAACTAATAAGCGGTTTGCGGTAAAACTGGTGGTCACAACTCGGTACACATGTGTTATTAACCGCTAGGTTCATTTTGCGCCGGAATTGTCCTTTAACTCGAAAAACAGCAAAGTAGAGGCAAGTGAAATTAATTTGTGAATAAATGAACAATATTTCTGAGGAAAAGAAACACTAGAGTGGTGAGTACGGCATCCATTTAATGGAGTCAGTGGTGGCAATATGTCATAATTATCATCATTTACCAAGTGAGCTTTTATAGTAGGCTATATATATAATTTGTCCAGCTTCAATATTGTTTACCTGGCTTGTAGTAACACAGTTTGAGGGTATTTACGATAACGCAGCTGTTGGCCTTCTCTGACTTCCACAAGTTCAGCTTTAGTTTTATTTTAAACTTTAGTTAAGTGTAGTTTATATCACCAATGAAACGATCTTTTGAAGACTGCTATATTGATGCTAAGAAAAAGAGAAGTTCCCTCCGTAGCTCCGTGAAGCAGCACGTAACATTCCCTTACATTTCCGTATACTCAATAGTGGAAATGGAACATTTTTCATGAACCCCCATCTGTATTTCATTACTGTGTGACTCACACTTCCTATCGACTGTCCCACATGGATGCATATATTTTTTTTCCCACTTCCACTCGCCTCTCTTTCTCTGTTGTGGTGGGGTGCAGAGTAGGCAGAGTGGAAGGAGGAGGCAGGGCTGGGTGTAATCGTACCTGGAGGAGAGCTCACTAAAGTGGGCCACGGTTATTCACCAGCTCCCCTCTTCCCTCTGGAGACCCTGTGGATCTGCACACTCGCTGGAAATCCCACAGGACTCTACTCTTTTTCTATATCTGTGCTTTCATTCTTTTTCTCTCTCTGCACATTTCTCTTTCTGTCTCTCAGCGCCGTGCTTTTATTGTGGCCTCTCGCTATGTCTCTTGTTTCCTCCTCTGCCTCTGAGTCTGTGGGGGTGATTTTCTGCTGGATACTAATTCAAAACTTCTTTCATTGTCTTCCTCTTGTCTAACAGAAAGACTTTGCATACAGTGCTGTGTCTCTTTCCCTGCATTGTTTAAGAGCCACAGTGTGACCCCTTTTCCCTTCCTCTCTCCCCTAACTTTCTTGTCTTCTGTTGTTCTTCCCCGGTTCAGGGTGGACCCAATGCCCCACGACACGCCCAAGCCGCCGGGCTACACCCGCTTTGTGTGCATCTCGGACACTCACTCTCGCACCGACAGTATCCAAATGCCGTACGGAGATGTGTTCATCCACGCCGGAGACTTCACTGAGCTGGGACTGCCCTCTGAGGTCAAGAAGTTCAACGACTGGCTAGGTCAGCATCTCTGAAAGTTGTGGCTCTGGATCCAGGGCAGGTCAGGGTCTGTTTTCTGTAGCTAGGTTCCCCTTGTGACACTCGAATAATAAGGCCAGCGTCAGTGCCTGGTTAAATTTACTCACTCTGGCTGCAATGCTGAAAGTTTGAATAGGAGCGGATTCTTTGAAGTTTTCGGAATCTCAGGGCTTTTCACTCTAATTTAAAGAATTGTATTGTTGTTTTGCATGTCTTAGAACTTTGACTGCAAGTTAAAAATCTACTTTACTTTACTGATGATCATTTTCATGCCAATGCCTTACATTTTTAATAGATTTCCTCGCTTACTGAATAGATTTGAGTCTTTCCTTCCCTAGTTGATGAGTTCAAGGACGCTCTGAGAACATCAGAGATTTGATTCAGCAGCATATTTTTAAATTGTAAGAAGCAACCAGATTTCACAGTCTGCTCATTGTTTGTTGTCTGTGTTAAATAGCGAGCTCATGAATGCAGCACTTTGTGGCAGCTAATTCTCAAACCTTTAAGGAGTTCCTTGAATGCACCACAAAGGAGAGGTTTTCAAAGGTCTTCTGCTCACAACTTCCACACAATGATACATTTGACAAACAAAAGAATGAAGTTGATTGAAGGTCTCTTCAAGTGGATTCTCCTACTAACCTACTGATATGAATTGAAACCAACGGCTGCCTGGAATGAAGAAAAAAAATCTAATGGATGCAATCCTTTGGAAAACAGGCCTATATGTGATTTGTGTTAAACATGCAAAACCCACAGTATGGTCCTTTAAGTGTGATGTGGTTTGGTGTGAGTCTGGTTTGTGTTACGGTCCTCTCAGCTCTGACAGAGACTGCAGGGACACCACAGTTCATAACTGTATGGTTTAACACTGACAGCAGGAACAAACCGCTGAAACAAACCAGGCAAGAAAGGTTCATTCTTCAGTTTTCAAAAGCCTAAAGGATGGAGGAGATGATCCTAAATGAATTGAATATTTACATTACATTTTTAGTTAGATTCTTCTTACATCAAGCCCGATTTCTGACACTATTTATAGATGGTATTTTTCAACAACAACAAGACATTTAATGTATTTACATCCTCTTACTACATTCCCTATAAAGACAGTTTTCTTTGTTAATGCCAACTCATGGTGGCCGCATTAGCATGTCCGTAAGGGTCTGTGCCGTGTAAAATGTGTCATTTGTCCATGTCCCTGGGCAGACGTCTGCGTGGTGAGTGACTGTACACACTACAAGCACACCAACTGTGCATCTGCTGCAAAAACAAACTGGACGCTTGTTTTCGTGCACTTGTGCTGTATTCCCCATCACTGATCCTATTTTTGTAAAGCGGTCACACACATTCATTTACTTATTTGTACTTGTTCAGCCAAATACAACAAACAAAGGAGCTCTTCGTCTTGCTGTCATGAGATCGCCATCTTGTTTTCTAGTGCACATGTGTGGAACACGTGCTGGCACGTCTGCTGTTTCCGCAATCCGCAGTAATCTACGTTTGTATTAAAGTATGATCAAAGCTTTACAGGCAATGCGTAGCGGAGCGTTGTGGGGCATAATAGGGCATAGCAGGGCATAGTAGGGTATAGCAGGGCATAGCAGGGCGTTGCGGGGCATAGTAGGGCATAGAGGGGCATGGTAGCGCATAGAAGGATGTAGTGGGGTGTTGCGGGGCATAGTAGGGTATATCAGGGTGTAGTAGGGCATGGTAGTACATAGCAGGGTGTAGCGCGGTGTTGTGGGGCATAGTAGGGTATAGCAGGGCATAGCGGGGCATGGTAGGACATAGCATGGCGTGGTGGGGTGTTGCGGGGCATGGTAGCGCATAGCAGGGTGTAGCAGGGTGTTGTGGGGCATAGTAGGGCATTGCAGGGCGTAGCGGGGGCGTAGCTGGGGCGTAGCGGGGGCGTTGCGGCGCGTAGTAGGGCATAGCAAGATGTCGAGCAAGACCATGGCGGCAGCTGCAACCATGATTTAGCTGCCAACCCAATCCAAGGAAAACTGCGAGGCGAGAAAAGACTCAGTGAATGGAGTTTGTCATGGCAACAAGTGTGTTATTTATGAAAAATGATGAAGACACTGAGATGCAGTTGAAAGCAATGGGGGGAAAAGTAAGTAGAATTTGAGTTAAGTCAAAGCTTTCCAGTTGCAAAGCAGAGGTTGTCCACATACGTTTGACCCCCATTAGTATGTTGAACAACTAAAATGTGATATAAATAAGCATTTAAGGGTAGAATATCAGATATTTAGTCATAATAATAATAATAATAATAATACAATATTTCTGGTTTATTACTGTAACTACAGTATAAAGAGCAGGCATAGAAACTTCACCAAGCTCAGACTTTTCTTCTGTGACTTTCTGCATCGCCAGCCTCCACTGAAGCGTCTTATCTCTGTTCCGAGTTGGGAGCGAGTGTAAGTCTTATCATCGCTACTGGATATCTGTTGGAAACCGGAATGAGGTGACCTCGTACGAAGAAGTGTGACAAAAAAAAAACTGTTGAATCAGTAAATCTACAACAGTTGAGGTAGCAGCTCAGTCCAGCTATCGTCGCTATCATCATCATTGTCGCCGGCGTCATCCACACCGGCACACAAACCTCCCCAAACGGGAATGGTAGAAGCCTGTTAGCGGGTGCACAGGCCTTTGTGTATTTGTGTCTTTCTCTGAGGGAGAGGAAAGGAGAGGGGGGAGATAAGGGGAGAACTTGTTGTCCTTCCCCTCCTCACACACACACACACACACACACACACACACACACACACACACACACACACACACACACACACACACACACACATGCAAGCTACAGGGAGCGCAAGCTGCAAATCCGCTAGCCCGCACTCCAGCGGCGAGAAAGGCAACGGGAGAGACGGCAAAGAAAAGATAAGCCGAGCCAAACGCGCCTGCTGCTGCCTCTGAAGTCACTCTCTCCTCTCTTCATCCCTTTCTCCTCTCCTCTCTCCTTCTCCCCTGCAACTCTGCCAGCTCTTCCTCTTCCTCGTATAAATATTTATAATCTGGCTATTCCTATTCTTTCATTCCATCCTGCTCCCCGTCTCCGTCACACACACACACCGTTCCATTCTGTAGATGAATGTAACTCCTGCTGTTTAGTGTGTGCACTGCAGATTTACAGGGAGATCAGGTTTAGCGTATTCATTACGGAGGCGTCGGTTCAAACTGAGCCTCGGTCAGGGAGCGCTATCTGCTCCCCAAACTTTCTACTCTTATCTTTCCTCCACTGGAGTCTCTTCTCAATCTTTTCTTTACCTTCTCTTTCACTCCTATTTCCGTTAGCGTAGCTCCTTCAGTTTGTTTCTCCTTTTGTCCCTTTTCTCTCCCTTTATCTTTCTTTCTCCTTCCAACTCATGCTTCCACCTCTATCCCCTCTTTATTTCAGTGTTGAGTTTTGATTTTCCTGTCTCCCTCTCCCTCTTATCACGTTCTCCTCCAACCTCTCTCCAATTTCAGCCCTCGGTGGCAGCGATTCTTCTCTCAGCTCTTATTTTTAGCAGGAAATCAGCCGGCTCTCGGGGGCCTCTGGCAGCCACTCAAGGCTTTGTCAGGGATGGTGAACGCTGCAGGAGAGGGGGTGTGGGTTAGGCGAGGAGAAGAGAGGAAAAGAGGGGAGGACTGAGGAGGCATGAGATGAAATCCATGCAGGGAGAAAGGAAGTTGGAAAATGAGGGGATGGCAGGGAAATAGGAGGTGGAAGTTTAAAAGGACTAGAGAGGAGGGGAGAGGAGGGGAGAGGAGGGGAGAGGAGGCGGAAGACTCCCGAGAGAAGGGCTGCCTTACCTGGGTAAACTCACAGATCACAGCCCTGGAGAGGATGCCAAATGTCTGCCCTCTGTTGTCATGGTGACCCATGCAGGTCCAGCTGTCAGTCACTGTACGAAGACTTGAGTTAGAGAGAGAGTGGTTCGAGACAAGCGCAGTCTTGTTAGCTTTTTGTGAGTCATATTACTTTAATGGATTGTTAAACAAACAATTGGATTTAATAAGTGGTGGAAGAAGTATTCAGATCCTTTATTTAGTGCTCATATTATGCTTTTTGGCTTTTCCCCTTTCCTTTATTGTGTTATATATCTTTTTTGTGCATGTTATAGGTTTACAAAAAAAAAGCCCAAAGACTGACTGGCTAGTAGTCCTTACCTAGGTACTGTCAGGACACGCCATCATACTCTGCTTCTGACTGGCTAGTAGTCCTTACCTAGGTACTGTCAGGACACGCCCTCATACTCTGCTTCTGACTGGCTAGTAGTCCTTACCTAGGTACTGTCAGGGCACGCCCTCATACTCTGCTTCTGACTGGCTAGTAGTCCTTACCTAGGTACTGTCAGGGCACGCCCTCATACTCTGCTTCTGACTGGCTAGTAGTCCTTACCTAGGTACTGTCGGGACACGCCCTCATACTCTGCTTCTGACTGGCTAGTAGTCCTTACCTAGGTACTGTCAGGACACGCCCTCATACTCTGCTTCTGACTGGCTAGTAGTCCTTACCTAGGTACTGTCAGGACACGCCCTCATACTCTGCTTCTGACTGGCTAGTAGTCCTTACCTAGGTACTGTCAGGACACGCCCTCATACTCTGCTTCTGACTGGCTAGTAGTCCTTACCTAGGTACTGTCAGGACACGCCCTCATACTCTGCTTCTGACTGGCTAGTAGTCCTTACCTAGGTACTGTCAGGACACGCCCTCATACTCTGCTTCTGACTGGCTAGTAGTCCTTACCTAGGTACTGTCAGGACACGCCCTCATACTCTGCTTCTGACTGCCTAGTAGTCCTTACCGAGCTACTGAGCATGTGCGACTCCCATTACAGATAGAACAGAGGTGAGATGTCTCACTCTGTAGCTAAAACAAAGAGCTCAACACACAGGGTGAAAAGAGGTGTGCACTATGACAAAAATATGGTGTTTTTGAAAATTAAACCATGTAAACCTATTCTGATATAACCTCTAAATACAATTATGAACCTGAAAATGAGCATAATATAAGCACTTTAAGTAAAAGTACTAATACCACACCGTAAAAATACTCTGTTACAAGGAAAAGTCCTGCATTTAAAATGTTACTGAATTTTAGAAAAGAACCGCCCTTTCCACTTTTTGAAAAAATGCACTCTACCAATTCAACACCCTACCTGCTCCCGAGAGGGAACGCCTATTAAACATGTGCACGAGAGAGCATGCACACGCCTAGTTCTCCTCGTGCACGCTCTGTTTACATGTTTCCAAAAGAAGATTTGCACTTTTTCCACTATGTCAGACTCGCCACCGGTAAGTGGAAATCTATTTACGACAAGCATCTCTATAGCTAACGTTAGCATGCTACAGGCCAACAAACAAGCTATCGCCTAGCAGCTAAGTTGTTTTTTTTTATTGCTGGTGCATTTAGAGCTTTCAAGAAGAGAGTCTTGTGGGATCTGATATTGACTACGAGCCCGTGCCCTGTTCATCCCGACCAAGATCCAGGAGGGGGGGTGCGCCTAGAGGCCAAGGGAGACGAGGTCAGGGCGGGGGCGCAAGAGCCAGCACCAGCCGAGAGTGGGGAGATGGCGGTCGGGCTAGAGGCCGCAGAAAGCGAAACTAGGGACGAGCACGTACGACGGCCTTACGTAAACATATCCCAGAATGATTGACAACTAGGAGGACCAATAGTCTTGATGATCCACCCGAAAAAAGAAAATCCTCCACTATACCTTTAAGTGAAAGTATGTGAAATCAGGAAAATGGGTCGATCTGCAGTATTACCAAGCAATGATAATGTCATAAAAATGAATGCAGACTTCCATTTACTGTGATGATTACACAAGTCAAGCAAGAATTCAAGAGTCTGCAAAGGGAGTTTTATTCTTTACAAAAATGGAAACCAGTGGTTTCTGCAAAAGCTGTGCAGCAATGTAAACACGGCATCAAATGTTAAGTTTACATAATTACTAGTTAAGAAACTAAAACGTGCAAACAAACTGCATGGTCCTTTAAGGATAAATAATCATGAATCATCTTTTATTTTTACAGTATATGTTTCCATTGGTGGTTGTTTTCTTTTGTGTTTTTCTTCATACGCCTGTGTGTGTGTGTGAGAGTGTGTGTGTGTGTGTGTGTGTGTGTGTGTGTGTGTGTGTGTGTGTGTGTGTGTGTGTGTGTGTGTGTGTGTGTGTGTGTGTGTGTGTACGCGCGTGTGTGCGTGTATGTGTGCATGTGTGTGTGTGGGATACTAAAAAGGAAAACTGTAAGCGATGTTGAAAGCCGCTGTATGTGCAAGAAAAAAAGGGTTACTGAGGGCGAGGGGCAAACCTTAAGCTTGTGAGCAACGGCACTTCAGTCCAATAATGGGCTCTTTGATCAGGCTTTCAGCACACACCCGCGGCTGTGAACACACACACACACACACACAAGCATCCACAAGGGTTTCGTAAGCCGAGCCAACGCTTCTCTGAGTGTTCACGTACTTGTTTGCGTGTGCTGCCCTCGCTGTAGACTTGAGTGACGTCTTTATTCATGCCGAGTGATAGCGTGAGCTAGAGGAGCGGAGCGGGAATCTGCTGCAGTGAATGTTCTTTAAATATGGATATCATTGTGCTGCGGAGTTGACACGAGGTCAAGAGAGGAGCAGCTTCAAGTCTTAAAGGCTTTGTTCTCTCGCTCTTTCCTTCTGTCTGTCTGACTTCAGTTCAGCGACTGACAACGCAGACCAAAATACTGCAGATTCATGACAGATCAATCAATCAATTTGCAGTGGTTTTGTGTCTTTGTGGGTATTCAGGGCATTTCCTCTCTTTCATGAACCCTAGGTAAAAAAGAAACACCGTCCCTTATTTGTTTCACGTAGCAGAGGGTTTTTAAGGAACACTGCAACACTCCATTAATTAGGCCCACACCTGTGGGCTTGAATGCTTAGCTTGCTCCTCTGCAGAGCTGTAGATTGTCAGCTCGGATTTAAAAGTTACAGTTACAATGGTTTCCAATGGTGACCAAAGTCGCAGCAAAATCAGTATCAAAATGTATTAGAATAGAAACCTTTCAGAGTAAGTGAAGTGAGTAGTGCCTACAGTGGGTACGGAATGAGTCCTTAACCACAAGTGAAGGAGTTCAAGTACCACAGGGTCTTGTTCGTAAAATCCTGTTATAACAGGGGAGATTGTTAAAACCAATGGAACGCCAACTTAACATTATGTCTCAGTGTCCCCTAATAAAGAAACAACCACAGGCCTCTCGCTCTGACTCTGGGCTGCGAGGTCCACAACTCTTTATTTAGCCCCTGCTCTACTCTGTTCCCCTAAACTGCTGAATAATAGATAAGTGACGGCCATGATGTGATTGCCGTGTAGGCACTTTAAATGCAAGTGTGTGTTTTTGCTTTGCCCATGGAGAAGGAGTGTATGTCTCCCGTCTACCTCGTGCGTGCGTGCGTGTGTGTGTGTGATTTCTGGCCCTCCGTCACTATCCTCTGTCAGCTGTTGCGCCCCCCCCCCCGCCTCCCCTTTGGTTTCCTCTTCACCTCCTCAGCTTCACTCGTTCTCCCAGCTTGCTCCCTTTAGCTTGGTAACAGCGAGGGCATTAAACTTTCATGACTGCTGTCTTTTTCTAGCGCACTCTTCTTCTATCCTCCTTCCCTACCTACCTTCCTTCCTTCCTCCTTATTCCTTCTCTTGCCACTTTCCTCCTTTCCCCTCTCTGCTCTCGTTCTTCCTTCCTCCCCAAAGCCTAATTTTCCTTCATTCTCATTCTCTCTCTACTTTATTTCCTATCTTTTTTTTCTTCACCTCCCTTATTTTTACCCAGCAGTGAGTGTTGCTGGAGCAGAGCATAACAAGGAGGTTTGACACTCCTTTACGGTTTTTAAAATTGGAAAACTCAACAGAATTTCAAGTGACTGTAAATTTAAGCAAGCCGTTTCCCATCTGTCCCTTACTGCCTTTGTGTCGTCTATTTGCACACTTGAAAGACTGTGTTCCTTGTGTGTGTGTGTGTGTGTGTGTGTGTGTGTGTGTGTGTGTGTGTGTGTGTGTGTGTGTGTGTGTGTGTGTGTGTGTGTGTGTGTGTGTGTGTGTGTGTGTGTTATTTTCTTAAATTTCCTAAAAGTTCAGAAAACATTCGGAAGAGACAGAAGCCTGTGTGGATATCACTCATGGAATAATGGAAGTCTTTATCATAATTTTCCCTTTCATTCTCACTCTCTCTCTCTCTCTCTCTCTCTCTCTCTCTCTCTCTCTCTCTCTCTCTGTCTCAGAATTGTATTTTGGGTCAGCATCAGTGCATGTATTTTCTGTACGCAAACTGTTGCTGAATCTGCATTAACCCTTTCTTTCAAGCAGAAAATTTTGCTTTTTTGAGTAGTTTTGTCAAACATCGTTTGGATGCTCCGCTGCATCTTTCGTCCTCAGAGGGTTTAATACTGTCCAGACAGCCAGTTGGGTTTGTTTGAGATCATCATAGTGAACACAAGTATGCATGTATGTGTATGTATGTATAGGTGTATGTGTATATATACATATATATATATATATATATATATATATATATATATATATAAGTACGAGCAAATGTGTGTGTATGTATGTATGTATGTATATGTGTGTGTATATATATTTATCCTTTCTTCTGTAGCCTGTGACGTACTGTCAGTGTGCTGTGTGTTTGTGTGTGTTGTATTGGTATTTGTTTTGTGAACACACATAAAGTTACATTGTCATCATGTGCCGTTTGAAAACTCTTTCCTGACACTCTGAGAGTTCCTGGTGGAGCTCCTAACTTCCAGAGGAGTCACGGAGAAAAGAAAAAGGAAATAGAAAAACACTTCAATCTTGAGTACTCTTGAGCACATGAGCTTATAACTAACTGGTTTCAGAACAGTAACACGTGAATGTGTTTGCGATCATCTATCTTTGACAAAAGCATAAAGGTACATTCTGCCGAATACTGCAGTGTACGAGGGTTGTAGTTTCACATCGGCTAAATGTGGCGCCAGTAGAAAAAAACAGATATGGGACAGATGGCGAGTGGCCAGTCACTGAATTCATCAGCATTCGTAAGAAGCCCACGTCGCTTGTTCTGAAAGTCGCGGCTTAATCTTCAACCACGTTATCCTGGAGGCGACATCGTCACACCTTCTCACCGAATGCGGAAGCGGAGCAGACAGGATGAAAGAGACAGAGATGGAGTGTAGGAGAGAGACAGAGAAAAGAGAGACCACCTACGAGGCTGCTCGATGATGCGCTGTATCTGCCTTTGTCACTGCTTCTTTATGTGTGTGTCCTAATGTATGTTTGTGTCTTAGTGTGTGTGTGTGTGTGTAATGCATTATGTACATCGTGAAGTGTTAGGAGGTGCTGCTGTACTCAGATAAAATGAGTGTTTTGGATGCGTGGCTCAGTAGGTGGTGTTTGTGTACACCGTCTTATAATTGCCGGCTGTCTTTGTTTTGCGTCTGGTTGTGTGTGTGTGTGTGTATGATGAGACGCAGCAGTGTGTGGGCGGTGAGTGAAACGAAACGAAACGAGTCTTAAGTTTAAGCCGAGGTGAGAAGGCAGGAGCCTCACCACGTCTCTTCCTCCATCGTCATCCATCCTCTACCTTGTTGCATGTCTATCCCTTGCTCACCTCTCTCTGCTTCTCTCTCCTTCATCTTCCTTCGCTCGCATCCAGTCTTCATTCTCTGTCTCTGACTCACATTTGCTGTATAGGAATTAGACTGATCAGAGCTGAGTCTTTAGCTTGTCTGTCTTTGAACATCAGTGCCGTTGCTTTGGAAGCTTCCCTTTGAATTATTGCATTTCTGTTTATGCACACACAGATAAAGGGCCGACTAAAGCTGTGCTGTTTGGTTTTAATCTCACTATGTTCTATACATAAAGAAGACACACATAAGCTGTGGGGTGTACACACACACACACACACACACAGTAGACACGGGCATATGTACATGCAAAAACGTAGACGGAGTTTGGTATTATAGAATTTGGGCCATCCATTCATTAACACAACAAAGTCCAACATGGCCACAAACAGGAACAGGAACAGGAACGCGGTCAGACAGGTTGTAAGCAAGTTGTTGTAACAGTTTTCCAGATTACCTAAACCACAAATGCATTTTAAATACATGAATAAATGAATGAATAAATGATTTTAAATGCATTTGGTCAACGTTGAACCAAGAAGTTGGTCTGTAAACTGTGATGGATGTTTACAATGGCCACCAAAACCAACTTTCCACCAAAACCGCCATTGTAAACATCCATCACAGTTAAGTAATACTGTACTTAAAGCTATAGTGTGTAGTTTTTTGAACTTTTGGATGCAGGTAATGGAATATGTTTATAATGTAGTATTACTATACATATTACAATAATATTTCTTCCACCACCTTTAGTCTTTGTTTTCAGTTCCAGCTTGCTAACCTGAGGGTTGCTTTTTAACGTGTCTGAGCTGGAACTCATGTCATGCAGACTCAGTGATCTTTAGTAGGTGTATTGTTTTTACTTTGGACGATGCCATGCCAACTGTTTCCTCCTGCTTCCATTGTTTTTGCTAAGCTAATAGTCTCCTGGCGCTGCTTTCTGTAGGTATTGATCTTCAACTCTCATCAAGAAAGCAAATAAGCAAATTTCCTAAGATGTCAAACTACTCCTTTAGGACAGCTGTTCCTAAGCTTACAAAATGAAAGGGTAAAGGGCCTCGAGTGATGCATCAATTAAAGAAAAAAAAGACAATTTGGCCTGCAAAACTTTTTAAAAGCAGCTGAAAAACGTTCAATAACGTTACCTCACACACAACTCTGTTGGTGAACTAAAGCTCCAGATGTGGACTGATGTGGTCATTTAAACACTTTGTAATCACTTTAACTACATAAATGCTCCTGCACTACGAAATAAGATCCAAGTTGTAATAAACTGGACTTTTCCTTTCCTTTTATTTTAGCAGAAGGTTTTGGCTGCTGCTTCTTGTACACATGCATTCACTCATACTGACACATACACACTGCTATTAATTTAATCATTTTTGGTTGGCAGGATATATTTGGCTACTGTTTTGTGCAACTGCACACACACACACACACACACACACACACACACACACACACACACACACACACACACACACACACACACACACACACACACACACACACACACACTTTGGTATTAAGTTATTTGGCAGGACGTTTTTGGCTACTTGTTTTTGGTATCTATGCAGACAGACACACACTTAGGAATTAACTTTGTCTTGGCAGGCAGGTCATTACTGGCTTTTTTCCCCCTGCATGTACACAAACACACATATAAGAGCACACACACACACACACACACACACACACACACACACACACACACACACACACACACACACACACACACACACACACACACACACACAGACACACACAATGGGCAGTAATCCCCTGTACATGCCAGAGCTTTGGGCAGAGCAGGGATTTTCCTCTTCAAAGAGCAGACCACCCATCGCAGCCTCGGAACAATGGTGGCCGAACTCCGGAAGATTTCCTGTGGCGGGGGTGGGAGTCCACACACTCACACACACACACACACACACACACACACACACACACACACACACACACACACACACACACACACACACACACACACACTCACACACACACACACACACACACACACACACACACACACACACACACACACACACACACACACTCACACACACACACACACACACACACACACACACACACATGCTCAAATACACACTCACCTGTCAAAATACACAAACAATATGATTATGCACAGACCCTCAGGATCATGTACATACCTGCAGGTGGCATGTGGCACTTTTACACATATTTACACAGGCCGCCTTGTGGAGGTTGTGGGAGGATGGAGGTTTTAGTGGCGACAAGACAGCAAATCTGGGATGTGTCTGACTGGAGGCAGCAGGCACTTGACAAAAGAGCAAAGACACTGAGCGAGAAGGGATTGAAAAAGCACCACAGAGGAATAAAGGGATGAAGGGGCAGAAGGAAAGACATAGACCAGCTGTTTCCACTCCTTAACGCAGCCTCGCTTTTAGCCTGCGCTGTCCTATGTTTTCCTCCGACATTTGCACTCCTCCTTGCTTACTTTCTCTCTTTTTGTTATTTTCTTGATGTGGCAGAACACGAGGAGGTTGCCGCTGATTCACTCACAGACAAACTGAAAGTATTTGTTGCTTAAAAGCAGCCTTTTGAATTCAAAGACAAAAGATGGCGCGGCGTCAAAGAGGGGGAATGTCTGCCCAAATGTTTAGATGCCCCCCTCCCCCCCTGCACTCACACACTTCCACCCACATCCTTTTTCTCTCGGTCTTTTGTCACAGAAGCAACACATTCATTTTCATTTGACGCAGCATTTGTCTTTTTGTGATTGATTTTTTCTTTGTGGACACACAATATGAGACTGTATTGTTGAATTTCTTTGTTTTGTCTTTGTATTTTTTTATTATTTTTTATATTGACAGCAGTTGAAACAGATTCACACACATTGGCTGCTTTTAGTCAGATGTACCTATGTAGTGTTCAGCTAGTTGGTATTCACACCTTGTCATTTTTTAGCTTTCTTTATGGAGGGGAAACTTTCAAAAAATTCATCCATGAAATTGCAATTTAATTCTGCTAAGTAAGAGCGTGTGTGTGTGTGTGTGTGTGTGTGTGCGTGTGTGAGTTTTATATTTCTCCCTGCGATTTATTTCTCTCAGTTTACAGTTGGCTGTCAAACTTCATGGGTGAAAAACTGCTCATGTTGCAGAATTTCTGAGGAGACACAGATAGTGTTTGTCGAAACAATTTATGAGCACCGCGTTGCCTCGCTGTTTGTCTTCCTCAGGCTCACACACACACACACACACACACACACACACACACACACACACACACATGTACATGGACACACAAACCGTATATTCATTCCCCTTACTTATTTTTGATATTTGCATTTTAGTCATTTAGCTGATGATCTCACCCAAAGCAGCTTTCATTCTTCCTCAGCTTGTCTGTCTTTGATCATCACTGTGGTGGCCTTGGATGAGTCCCTTTGAATCATTACATTTCTTTATGTTTATTTGCAGATGAAGGTAGACAAGGTTATACTGTTGGATGTGAATGTGCCACCCCTGAGATAGTCTATTGACCATGTTTCATACATGGGATAGTTACAGTGCAGCCGGAAGTTCCACCCAGGTGTCCCTAATTTTCCACTGGATGTCCGTCAACTTCCGCTTTCTTTGTGTTGCTGTTCTAAACTATGTGGACTATAGTTAACTGCTCCTCAGATCTCGGCAGGGTAAATCTAGACAGCTAGCTAGACTATCCGTCCAATCTGAGTTTTCTGTTGCACATACACGTTACACCAAAACAAGTTCTTTCCTGAGGCTATTTTGCAGTTGCATTGTTGCTCCGTATGGACCCTGGCGCTCAGAATCTTTTTCAAAAACTAAAATGTCTTAACATGAATCCAACATATTATTAGCAAATGTAAATCAGTCTATTTGTGACAAAACACATTGATGATAGGCTTACTCATAGATAGAGAACAATAGATATGACATGACGTCATAACTAATGGGACTAACTGTCCGCCATCTTACTAGTACTGTTTACAGTAAGTACAACAAGTATGGTTGTCAGCTGTGCAGCACCTAACTGCTTTACCAGAAGGACCGAAGAGACCCAGGAAGCTGGCATCACTTTCCACATGTCAGTAGGAGTAGATTCTCTTTTTAACTATAAATACAGAAAAGTTGGTGAACTAGCTAGTTAGCTAGTTACGTTACCTAGTAACTGTTAACGGACCGGCTGAGATGTCAGTTATTGAGGATTGCTAGCTAGCTCGCAACAGCATTTAAGAACAGCAAACATCATTTTAGTTAAATTATTTTTGACCTCAAATAGGACGTTTAGTAACGTTAACGTTATAACAGTTGTTTTTAGAACGTCGTTAATATTACCTCTAGCTACATTGACTGCTATGCGGCTGATTTTACTCAATCTGTGTTAAGTTTTCAGTTAAATTAACGTTAACGACAAGTACTCTTCTTTACTCCTAAATCTCATTTTATAATATCTCAAGACAAATCCAGCAAGCTAACGGTACGTTAAAATGTAACGTTACACATAGAGTAAAGTTACATTACACAAATCAACAGTAGCACATCCAGCTGCTACACAGAGCCCTAACCGACCGACCAGCCGCACTTGACGTTACATCTTCACCACCTAACCTTAGCTACCAAAACATCAGCCATGTTGAATCCTGCTGTCAGTCATCATATATTAACATCTATTGTTGTCAGCTTACCTCATGCCTTTACACGATTCTCCTTTCAGTAAAGCAAATTAAAACTTAATAATCCATGTCTTGATGAGGTAAAGTAATGTCAATCCAGAAAGGATTCCTACTTCAGCAGCAAAGTCTCCGCATTACTATCGTAAATGTAATTTTCATAACATTAGCGCAATAAAAAAGACAATTGCAACAAGTCCATCAGCAGTTCTGGTGAAGTCATTATAGCCTTTATCAACAAAAACTCATAGAAGCTAGCAAGGCTCTTCAACTACTCCGCTCATCGCCAAAACAAACTTCATGCCGGTTGACAGTGAGAAAAGAAAACACGCCAAAACAGGAAGTGGCGGTGTTGATGGGAAATGTGGTCTTAGAGTTGAGATAAAATCGGTCTAGACTTTGAAATACAATCCATGAATTCAACAGAATCCAGTCTTTAAATATTAGTTATATGTGAAAAAAAAGCTATTGCAAAATAGGCTATAGGCCTATAATATGCATACACACATTTACATGTAGACAAAAAACCTGAGCTGGCCCAAAAAAGATAATTCTCTGATTATATAAATATTTTACTCTGCGGCAACACCACATCACAAGCCAGTACAACATTAAGATACATGGCCAGCACGGTGGCCCAGTGGTAAAGCTGTGGCCTCACAGCAAGAAGGTTCTGGGTTCGGATCCAGTTTGCATGTTCTCCCCGTGTCTGCGTGGGTTTTCTCCAGGTGCTCCGGTTTCCCCCACCACTAAAAATATGTTCCCCTCTCCCTCCCTGTGGTGAGCGTCTGGCGTCATAAGGCGTTGTATGGCTGCCGTGCTAGGTGGGTGCTACACATTGGTGGTGTTAGAGAGCAGTTCCCCCCGCGCTTTGAGTGTCTATGATAAAGCGCTATATAAATGTAATAAAATAAAGAAATAAACAAGGTAGATATGCGCTCCCATGCAGCTCCTTGGCTCCTTTCCTGGTGAGCTTTTTTCCCCACAAACTATTACAGTCGTCGTTAAGGCTGCAGAGAAAATATGTGTTGTCTGATAAATGTTTAGCATTTCGTCAGGCATGTAAGATGCAATTAAACAAGATTTTTACACGCTTTGAGCACCAACCTTGGAAATTCCTAGCCTGAGATGGCTGTGTGATAAATGAAAGGTAATTCCAACTCATTCTTAAAACTGCACTATTAATATTTGTATATAAACAAAAGACTCAAATGTTGAAGGGTAATGTGAAAAGGGTTGTTCATATTGACAAAACCGCATAGTTCAGCTCATTAGTTTTCTTTTTGTTTTGATGCACAAATTTAGCATAATCAGACATTTTTCTCAGGAGTTGGTGGAGACCAAACCAGAGCTAAAAGCATATCTATGGGGCTTTTTACAAGTTTTTACAAAGAATCAGACATTTTTCTCTGAAGAACTAAAAGCAGAGTGAATATTGGACTTACATTCATCAGGGGGACAGAATCACAACTCCAAATAACATATACAGGGATAATCTGTAAATGCTTGTTCTGCTGCCACCAAGGGGACACAAAAATCAATCAGGTTTAGTTTGAAATGCCCTTTAATAAGGATATCTGGTACTGTATATCCAAGAATATTATGCTCAACAACAATACAAAGATAAATACTATTAGAACATGTTTACATAGATTAGGACCATCTCACTGAGTCCGGACCACGGCAGCAGTTTTGGTCCCAAGCCGAATTAAAAACCTGAATCTTCACTGTCCACAAGACTGTTCTAGGCAACTGCTGTCAGAGACTGGATTTTGGAACAGCAGCGAAAAATCAATAAGACAACAGACAAATGTTGATATTCTCTACCTGTGTGCTTTTTTATCCACGTGCAGTAAGCTGAATAGATATCCAGAAGATAGTGGTCACACACAGCAGTACATAGCCCATACAATATTCATGACATTTCACAGACTATAACAGTTAAAAAAATAAGAAATACTAATAATAATAAAAAAAATGGGAAGATTTGCATGCAGCTTAGCCAGGAATTTTGAGAAATAACAGCCCAGACAAATCGAGCTCGGGCAGAGAATCAAAGCTCTGGTTCAATTCAATTTTATTTATAGTGTCAAATCATAAGAGAAGTTATCTCCGTTTTAATATGCAATTTACAGAGACCCAACAAACCCCCCCCCCCCCCCCCCCCCCACAAGAGCAAGCAGTTGGTGTGACAGTGGCGGGGAAAAACATCCTGAATCCAGAAAGCTCAGACAGAACCTGAGTCTTGGCGGCCTGCCATCTGATGCTGCCGGTTGGGAGACAGAAAGAGAGATACAGACATATGATTCATAATAATTATAGCAGTGGGCATGATGAACAGTGGCAATTACAGTAACAATAAAGATAATAGAACTATGAATAGTAATAATAGTAGTCCGTGTTAAAACAACATTTTTCTACATCTCGTCTCTGCAGCTGCTTCACAGTAAAAGCCTTCCAGTTGTGCCGACAGCTGGACGGCTTTCAGCTGCAGTTTGTGTTAGCCTGAAACGCTAATTTGCCGTTGAATAAAAGTTCATCCAAATGAATATTTGTAAATTTTTATTCAAAGGGATACATTGTTTGGTCTTTTTGAGTTTGTCAAATGTCATTTTACCACGGCAGTTTCCGAGTTTCTCAGTGGATATCTTAAAACCTTTGTTTTCTTCTCAAAACATTTTGCATGGATAGATATCATGTAGGACTTTAGAATTACTGAAATGACCAGGCCAGTGTGTTAGGAGCTGCACAAAAAGCTGGACATTGTTAAACAGTTTCCCACGTACTTTGTGCAGTGGCATTCCACGTTTTTGCAGCCAACAAAAATTGCATTATGGTTCCAAAAGGTCATGTTTACTTGACTATTTCTATATTTCCTCTGGTAATACATTTCTCAATATTCGTGCGAAAAAATAGAGAGAGGTAAATATTGTATTATCCACAGTGCAGAAACACATTGATGATGCAACGTTGGACATTCAGCGAACATGCAGGGATTTAATGCATTTTTGGTAAGAAGACAGCCCAGTTACCTTCAATCCTTTGTGTGAGATAGAAATACAGGCGCTCAGTTGTCCTGTGAGCTCAAATAGGGATTTAATCAACGATAATGATAACATTTTTATTTTTTAATATCCATGGACTATCGAGCGAAAGTTACTTCAAATGCCAAAGTCTGATGAAAAGTAATCGGAAATATCTTTTGATTGTGCGGTGGTGTGTGTGTCCGTGTGTCTTGGTGGAGGTGCAGCCCCTCATTTACGGGTCTATTTTGGTGTCTGCTTGACAACTAAACACAAGCCCTTCTGCCAAACAAATGGGAGCTGGGTTGGGGGCGGCCGCAGCCCAAACTGCAAAGACGGGCACTCTTTGACAGCTGCTTTCATCTTGTTATTATTCCTCCTTCGCACTCAAGGATTTTTGGGTTTCCTAAAGTATTTCTGTCACTCTCTCCTTCCTGTCCCTCTCTCTATCCCCCCAGTCTTTCTCTCTTTCTGTCACCGGGCTGTGATTGGCTGTTATGACAGAGCCGTCGCCGGGCTGTCAGCCTCTTGTAAAGCTCAGTTTAATTACTCCTTTTCACTAACATGACACGTTCATGCACAGATGCATGCAAACTGGCACACACGATGGAAAGTCACTCACAAACACACATGCTGACACACAAAAAAAAGCCATGGTGATTGAACTCGCCATCAGCCACTCTACCTGACAAAGCAGACCCCCAGATGTTTGTCAGTGTTGGTTCTCCGTTTCCCCAGCAGAGCTTTGAAAACATCATGTAGATTTGTGAAAGGCCGGCACGCCGCTGTGTTTGATGGGCGCAGATCGATCGCGCGCCCTGCTGTGCCAGGCTCTGAATAGCCAATTAAAGCCATTGAGACAGAATATGGGGCGGTGGGGGTGGTATGAAGGAGTGAGTGTTTGATTAGAGGAGGATGATGAGAGAAAGGAGGAAAGATGCAGAAGCAATTGCCATAGTCGGTAAATGTTTAATATTCTGCGCCGTAAACTTCACAATGATCACTCTGCTTTCCCTCCTCATCATTCCTCCAGATAAAGATTCCCTGACGGATTCGTTCAGCTATGCTTCCATAAACAGAAGACAGCAGTGCACTGGGTTGAGACCTTGACTGATGGAGGGAAGCTAAGACAGATGTACAGATTTGCTAGAAATGGAGGGGAAAACAATGAGAAAGCCATGTCGCATGTGAATGCCAAGCCGTCTGGGATGGGTTTCATATCGTCCTCTAATTTTCCCTGTCCTCCTTGTCCTTCCCCCACTCTGTCTACCACCACTCTTTCATCGTTTCCTTTTTCTTGTTTCGTTTGTACTGCATCATCAAATGTTGCCTCCTCTCCACATCCTCCTTGTCACTCCCCAATCACTCTTTCATTTTCCTTACTTCTTCTTACCTTTTTCTCCCATTATTCTCCTCCTTCCTTCCACACATGTGTCCTTCCCTTTTCTCCTTTTCACCTTTTTAATTCCCTCTCTCCTCCCATGCCAGGTACCCTGCCCTACGACATCAAGATAGTAATTGCCGGAAACCACGAGTTGACCTTTGACCAGGAGTTTATGGCTGATCTGATCAAACAGGACTTCTACTACTTCCCCTCTGCCTCCAAGTTGAAGCCAGAGAATTACGAGAATGTCCAGTCGCTGCTCACTAACTGCATCTACCTGCAGGACTCCGAGGTCACCGTGCGGGGCTTCAGGATCTACGGCGCCCCCTGGTGAGTAACCACTGCCACTGTAATGCACACAAGAGCCAACACCTACTGCAGGTACAGAAGAAAGTACTTCTTTTAAGTGACATTTATTTGCCAGCTTCTATAAAAATAACACTCATATGATCAGTGTTATGCAATATTGTGGCCTTACATTTCAAGGTTGCACTTTGGTGGCCCCAACTATGATGCAGCAATCTTTTCATTTTTTTATTTCAAGGACATCTTGTAATTACAGTATCGTCAGACCTCAATTTCATTCTGATAGTATGGGAGGAATGGTCAATGAAACATTTTGGCAGCCATTGTTGATGAATCCACATTTCTGAGACCTGAGAACTTGCTTGCTGCTGCTTAGATGCGAGATAAGTAATTTGCTTTTAGTTTTTTGCCTCTCTGTGTGCATAAAATATTTACCACATGTGAAACAACCAACACTATAAAACACATTTCTCTCTAAAGGTCAGCACATACTGATCATGTCTTGTAGCACTGCGTCATTTGATGCTCATTTAGCACACACCAGAAATGCCATACAGACAGATAAGCTGCAAACACCTTCTTCGAATGTTATCAGCTGGCCATTATCAGTTCTTATCACTACCATAGATGTGAGGCTGTATGGCCCAACTCTACCTCCTAGTTGGCTCAGTAGGCTGTTATCATCTAATAGTAGGCTGGATCACCCATTTGTGTCAATATTAGGGGCCATCCATACGAAGACGCGTTTTGATGCAAACGCACTTTTTTTGCATCGTTTGGGCCGATCAACCATACAAATTCTGTAAACGCACTGCCTGTAAATGCACTTTTTTGAAACCTGGTCCCAGGGTGAATAAACGAAAAAAAAACGACTCACGTTTGGCTTCATATGGACATACATGCGTATCGATAATGTCATTGCCACACCCCTCGACCTCATAGCCTTTGACTGAGATGAGCCAATACAGAGATCTAAGAACCGCTATAATGTGCTCATACTTTTAAGTAACATCCAAAGATGAATATCATCAATACGTTGAATCAGGGAATGTATGGGATTTAGGTCATTAGGTCATCATTTTGTGTTTATGTATAATATGCGCGAGTGGGACCATATACAGATTGAATAGTAGGTGTCCAAGAATTGAACCTTGGGGCACCCCACACATAATACCTACTCTGTCCGAGGCAAAGTCTCCAATGGATGCAAAAAACTGCCGGTCCTGCAGGTAGGTTTTGAACCAGTTTAGAACTGGGTCAAATAGGCCGACCCATTTTTCTAACCTCTTTAGTAGAATTTCCTGGTCAACAGTATCGAAAGTGTCACTGAGATCAAGGAGCACGAGAACAGATAGACTTTTAGAGTCTGTATTTATATGCAGATTGTTCACAACTTTGATGAGTGCTGTTTCTGTGCTATCGTGTGATTGAAAACCTGATTGATAAATGGCTAGTAGGCTGTTTGATGTTAGATGGTTATTGAGCTGAGAGTAAACTGTTTTTCAAGAATTTTGCTGAGGAATGGAAAATTGGAGATGGGCCTATATACCTTTTTCACAGCAGACATGTTGACATGTCATAGTAATAAAAGCACAGGTGTATTCAAAACCATTAATGATGGCTGGATTCCACTTAGGACAGGCCCTGGTATTATGCATGCGGACTCACTGAAATAGCTTACTGGGACACTTGATGGAATTGAGCCATCTTTAAGGTTATCACTATGACAAGTCAAAATGTCTGCTGTTAAAAGGTCCATAGTTTGCTGTAACTGTTGCATCAAGGTAGTTCTTTTTCTGAAGTGGTTTAATGACAGCTGTTTTAAGTGCTGCAGGAAATATACCTGACTGAAGAGAGCAATTGACAGTTTCTAATACCTCAGGTGTTAAGCTGTTATTATAAAAATGTGGTAGGGAGAGCATCCAAACACATGTTCATCTTATTATTCACTTTTACCACTTGTGTCCAGATATTGTGGGAGGGTTAACAATCTAACTAATGGATTTTATTGTGTCATAATCTAGTTTTGAGACCTTTATTGTGTTTATATTTTGCATATTTCTGAATTGATTTGTTTGTAGTCAAATAGCCACATGGCAAATGTGAGGCTAGTATCACACCATAGAACGAGCTGTACACATTACAAAGAAAGGAGGAGGAATAGGGTCTATAGGGGCCTAGCAGCTTATTTATGCCCAAGACCTCATAATCCAGCTATGATTTGGTGCCAAAGTTAAAATGTTGGTATTGTGAGGGCAATGTCTATGGTGTGTGTGTGTGTGTGTGTGTGTGTGTGTGTGTGTGTGTGTGTGTGTGTGTGTGTGTGTGTGTGTGTGTGTGTGTGTGTGTGTGTGTGTGTGTGTGTGTGTGTGTGTGTGTGCCCCCAGTGCAGGATAATTGGTTTGCTGTGATAGCAGCTTCCCCTGAGTTTATTGCTCAAGCCACTGCAGAGAGCTGCCTGAGGTGGGCTGACAGGAGGAAGGGAAAGAAGAAGAGAGTAAAAAAAGTGGGACAAAGAAGAGATTTAGGAAAGAATGAAGAGGTGGTGATTGATATGGAGGAAAAAGACAGACAGACAGAGGGAGTTTCAGGAAGAAATAATTTTATTCAGATTCACCGGCTGGCCCTGGCTGGTGTAATGGGCACATGAGGTGACGAACTAAAGTGTGTGTGTGTGTGTGTGTGTGTGTGTGTGTGTGTGTGTGTGTGTGTGTGTGTGTGTGTGTGTGTGTGTGTGTGTGTGTGTGTGTGTGTGTGTTCTTGTTTAACTACATTTGTGAGGTCCAACAACCGGGAATACAGTATACTTGTGGGGCCAAAATGCTGGAGCCCACATGTTTAAAGGACTGTTTGAGGGTTAAGACTTGGTTTTAGATTAGGGTTAGAATTAGGTTATTGTTAGGGTGAGGGTTAAGGTTAGGCATTTAGTTGTGATGGTTAGGGTAAGGGGCTAGGGAATGCATTATGTCAATGATGGGTCCCCACAAAGATAGTGAAACTCACTATGTGTGTGTGTGTGTGTGTGTGTGTGTGTGTGTGTGTGTGTGTGTGTGTGTGTGTGTGTGTGTGTGTGTGTGTGTGTGTGTGTGTGTGTGTGTGTGTGTGTTCCTGTGTGCTTGTGTAAGAATATCTCTGAATGTGTGAATGTGTGCTGTGGGTTTGTGTATGCGCCAGTGTGTGCTCTCACTTGCCTTGGACTGTATGATGCTGTGTGTGTGTGTGTGTGTGTGTGTGTGTGTGTGTGTGTGTGTGTGTGTGTGTGTGTGTGTGTGTGTGTGTGTTCCTGCAGCACAGAGGGGCTCCAGCTGGCTCCATGTGTCCCCCCCCCCCTCTGCACTGTCTGCTCCCCTCTTCCCTCTTACCTTACCTCCTCCTTCTATCCTCTGCTTCCTTCCATTCTTCCTTCTTTCCTTACCCTCTCTGTCTATGCTTCTCTCCTTCCTGCATCCTTCAATTATCCCTCCCTCCTTCCCACTCTTTCTTCATCTGTGCACCCTTTTTCCACTCGTGCCCCTCACCTCCCCAATCATTTGATGGGCTCTGCATGTAGATGGATGACACACACAGCAACTACCTCCTCCACATGCTCCACTCTCTGGCAGGAATAGCGGGACAGTGCTTGTTCCAGTCCTTCCGTCACCATGGCGATGCCAAGCTGACGCTGCTTTACAGTGTTGATTACACTAGCCCACCGCCCCTCGCCACAACCGCTATCACCATCCCCTCCACCACCCACTCCATTCCCTAACAGGAAATATATTCAATACAGATCCACTTATACTCGTATATGTACCTCAAATTTTGAACTGCGTAGACTCTACTATGTCATTGTTCACTTTAAAGTAAGCTGTCCTGTATTGTTAAATGAAAAAATAATGACTCACAGCACCCTAACCCAAGGAAACAGATGGAAACAAAAAAAATACGTAAAGTAGTGTAATTTGGCAGTCATGTGATGAAATCACAATTGTATTTAATATATGGTAAAAATCTGTTTCCCTTTTCTGAGAATATGATTATTTTCTTGGATATCATCAGAGTTTGATAGCATTTTTATGAAATCCAACTTAAGTATCAACTCTTTTAAATCCCCTACTGAATCTATTTAGGTTTAGTAGCTTTCAACAGTTCAAGTTTTTATTTATATTTAATTTTATTTAACCTTTATTTAACCAGGAGTAAAGACTCATTGAGATTAAAAATCTTATTTTCAAGAGTATCCTCGCCAAGTCAGGCAGCAGCACAAATACCACAGTTGCAGACACAGTAAAAAAAAACATGTAACAATTTAAAATGAAAACAAAGAACAAATGAAAGAATTAAGCAAGTTATTGAGAATCACTTTAAATGTGTACATCATGTTTTAATGCTAAACATATATGTGAAAGGCACAATCAATCCTTAAGCTTAACTGTATGGCTATCATAATGGCTTCTTTACCTACAATAAGCTTATCTTTATTGTGTAAATTAAATGGGTTTTTTTTCACAATAGGACAATATATATTTGCTGGATTCATATGATTGTATATTTTCAGACGTATTTTAATTTTTGAATAAAGATTAAATAATTTATGCGCCCCCCCTGCACTAACTCCAAGGAAATAGGGATCACGGACTCCCTGTTGAATATCTCTGATCTATCTATTGTCTCTTTTCCCATTTGCTGTTTTCTGATTGGTTTCTTCATTTCTGTCTGTCACCTCATCACATTCTCCATCCTGTTGTCTGCCCCAGTCTTCATCACTTCCCGTCTCTTTTTGCTCCACCATCAAGCTATCCCTCTGCCATCCCTCACTGCTTCATACTCTCCTTTCTCTCTCTCTCTCTCTCTCTCTCTCTCTCTCTCTCTCTCTCTCTCTCTCTCTCTCTCTCTCTCTTTCTCTCTCTCTCCCTCGCTCTTCTCCACGAAAGTATTCTGATGCTGAATGCTTTTCAGCGGGCTCTTCCATTCCATCCCACGCCTGGATTGCACACACACACACGCACGCACGCACGCACGCACGCACGCACGCACGCACGCACGCACGCACGCACGCACGCACACATGCAGCATGCAGCATGGTGGGTGGTCCAATGGTTAGCACTGTGGCCTCAGCAAGAAGGTTCTGGGTTTGAATCCAAGTTGTTCCGGGCCTTTCTGTGTGGAGTTTGTTCTCCCCATGTCTGCGTGGGTTTTCTCATCAAAAAACATGTACTAGGTTCTCCAGTCAGTGCCCTTGATCAAGGCACTGGCTCAGATCTGGAGTTGATCCCTGGGCGCTGTGATTGGCAGGGCCGTTTGAAGGAATTTGGGGGCCCCAAGCAAAATGGACATGGAGGCCCCCCCAACCCCCCGCCCGACATGCACGCAACGCCTACAGGAACCACAGCATAGCCATAAAGTTTAAGTTCACCCACACTTTATATAAATAAAAAAAGGTTTACAGTGCATAAACTGCTGTTGCATAAACTGTGCACCTAGAAATTTGACAGGCACTACTGTATATTATAAATTCTGAAATGTCCATGGGCAAAAGTCACTGGTATTTACACAGTTTGGTGGGAATGCAATAGTGATTTGCACTGTTGTTTTTCTAACAATATGACAGCACACACTTATCAGTTTAAACTCTGGGCTGTGCAGGATATCAGCTGTAACTATAGAGCTTGTGGTGGTACCTTGTGCTATAGAGGAAACATCAGCACTGAGAAGTGATGCATCTGTTGATGTTGAGGATGAAGTTGATGGTGTAGCTGGGAAAATAATTGAAAAAGAAATCTTAAATTACCTGTGAAGTACGTTTTACCATTTCACTGTTAGCATATTGAAAGAGGTCACTATTAACAGCTCAGCTCAGTGAGAGAAATTCACTCTACCTTCATCAGTGGAGGTATCCTTAGGAAGAGCCTGAGGGCTGAGACATTTAAGCAAAGCACCTTGAGGGAGAAAGAAAAGATGGAAACACTTTATAATAACAATCATTAATAGATGGTAAATTGATAGTTAATTAATCTTTAGTTCATTGTCATTTAACTGTTAGCAAACAGTCTTTTTACTGTTAACAAACAATGAAATTATAATTAAATGTTTACTAATTATTAGTAGTGCTGTAAATTAACAGTTTATTGTAACACACATTATATCTACCATATAATATATTAGGTATCGGGTAATGATTAAACATTTTTTGTAAACCTTTAAGAAACCATTTTTAAAACATCTATAAACATTACATAGATAGACGGACCAGATATTAATAACACTTTGTTAAGGGTTACTAATGCTTAAAAACATCCCAAGCTAATGTTTGATGCACGGAATATATTGTGTGGTTTTCCTAACCCCCATTTGGTAAATATCACGGTGGAATAGTTAGTATAGCATGTTAACGTTATGTCACTTTCATCAAAACCTACTACAAAGCTATAGCAATGTTATGTCATTAAATACGATAAACAGTGATTCTGGAACAGATCTGCGTCTTCCTTATCCCGTTAAAAAACATATTACAGTAGTATGTAACCATATTCCGTCCGAAGTTGCACTAACTGTTCGTTACAAGCAGCATTTGCCGTCAGGCAGGTTGCAGGTAACGTTAGCTAACATAAACATATTTTTGCTAGCCTACCTGCTGCAAAATTACACCAAGACAAGTAGAGCTATTTCATCCAGTGTAATTTATCACTTACCACTATCTTGTTTTTTCTTATCCTCCTCTTCCTTTCTCTTCTTCCTTTTCTGGCTTCCTGAAGCATAATTCCGCTTGGGGCCCCAGGCCAGCTCGGGGCCCCAAGCAATTGCTTGGTTTGCTTGCCTTGTCGCGACGGGCCTGGTGATTGGCTGCCCACTGCTCCCTTGAGGGATGGGTTAAATGCAGAGAATGAATTTCACTACACATGTATGTGTATGTGACAATAAAGTACATTTACACACACACACACACACACACACACACACACACACACACACACACACACACACACACAAACATATACTTAACACATATCCCCATCCTAACCCCACACCCATCCCAGCCTAAATTAGATTGTGCTTGCTCCATTCTCCTCAAACCCTCCAAATTTGTCACTGCATGCATCGGGGGATGGCGTGGAGAGCTCTGCTCCACTTCTTCCTCCTGACACTAATGTGAGTTTACAAGTCATTTGTCATGGACGTAGCGCACAGCCACCCTCTGTCTGAAAGCTAAAGGTACAGGGAAGGGAAACTCCCATGCATGTTTCAGTCTGAAGGGAAAGTAAGTAGGATTGTAGGATACATGGGTATAAACCTTAGAGATCCCACATGCACAGAACTCACAGCCCCTGTCACTGAAGAAAACCTGCAACACACACATATAAGAAAAGAGGAAAGCACGCACATGAGGTGTTATACATGAAGTCATACAGATTTACAAGTAACTCATGTATTGGACAGTTTTGATGATGTCATCCTGCATCATCAGGACATACGGGGGGAATCAAATTCCCTGACTCACAGCAGATCATGCTGCACTGTAATGCTTGTTATGGTGATATTTATGTCCTCTGGTGTAGGGATCGACCGATTATTGGGCCATTGGCAGAGTATCTGTATCGTCATTTTATTTGCCTGATAACAGATACAGTTAATTAATTAAAAAGTACGCTACAGCTTTGTGTCTGTCCCTCTGCTTCTGTTTCACTCATCACTGAGTCGGACTTAATGTCCCGCCCACAACACTATCTGACTATCTTCTACTGGGTAGTATGTTGAAAGTTTCTCATTTATTAAATAATTGCTTAAAGCATCTAAACAAAGTTTTGGCATTTGTAACATTCCGAAATGTTAATTTTAACTTAAAGATTTTCATTTTCACTGTAAATGCATATCGGCTCCAAATAACTGGTTATTGGTTTCATTAACTAATAATAATCGGTATTGATATCGGCCTTGAAAAACCAGTATGAATCCCTATTCTGGTGTCACAAAGAGCTCCCAGAAATAGCTGATTATTACATATTATATACATATATTATTACACTGACAATTTACTTTGGTTGAGACAGGAGGAAAAGGAGGCGTCTTGTACAGCAAAATTGCATGGGGGTATTACTTTCAGAGCACTACAGTATGTCACAAACCTTTTAAAGAGCTCAACACACCACCGTTTAACCACAACACAGGCTGCTTGGAGGGCCCAGTTTTCAAGCGGTCCCAACCCAGTTGTCTGGTCCGCACCAGAGATCTGACTGACAGCTTTCACACCAACCCAAACAAACTGCACTGAAAGGGTAACTACCATTTTTTTTTTCAACCTGGACCCTATTTTCCTATGTTTTTTTGTCTAAGTGACTGATGGGAACAACTATCTTGGTCCAGTAATAAGAGAGATCGCTGCAGTCGGCAGTGGTGAAACAAGCTACAATGTAAGTTAACAGGACAATTGTGCAGCTTGTATTTACCTTCAAAAGTGCTCGTTTTGTGTCTACAGTGCAGGTGCTTTATTTTCCCCCACCCTGTATTTATGTGAGCCCACAAATATATTTTATTTGAGTATTTTGAGTAATATAGACACACTGCAGCTGTTACGGAATACAATTTCTGACTTTGTTAAATAATTATTATTATTATTTTTAGAACTGCGGCACACCAGCAAGTCTGAGCCAAACTCAGTAGTTCCATTGTATACACCTAGCTCCATTGTATACACCTAATTTAGAAAAATAAATCAATGAAGTGTATGGGTGTGCAAAAGCTTTTATTTATTTGCTAAACAAATACAGAACATTGTTTATCCTTGCTGGACTAGCAAGGATAAACAATGTTCTGTAGCTATATTTAGGCTACCATTTGTCCTCCAACGCAAGTAAAAGTCTCGCATTTAGTCTCTCAGTGAGCCTTTACTGCATTTTCCTCAGACTAAGAATAAATAATGATGCCAGTGGGGTAAGAGATTTCTAGTTGTTTCCAGTGTATTATCCATTATTTCAGTATTTTTTACATTTTAAGTCAAGTTTTCTGCTGCAGATTTCTTCACTTGTAAAATGATGGGACATCACAGATTGCTGTAAATGGCAAGTTCAGATGGAGACACTCCAGCATTTTCGTTCCATTTTATTAGCATAGAATTATAAGGTATTATCTGTCTTTCATTTATTAATTAAAATTGAGCTCCATCTTTCTATCACTGGACGGAATAGTGCTTTTAAAAAAAACAGTTTTTGAAATGAGATATATTCGCACAGAAAGTACATAATAGTTTCACCAGCTGGTATCATAGATCTTGGATGCCCGAGATCTTAGAACTACTCTTTACTCATAATTTAGCAGCTAAGATTCTCGGCAGCCGAAACCAATCTGGCAGCCTCGGCAGATTACATCTGAGTCATTATTAATAATGAGCTGCATGGCCAGGACACGCAGCTTTGCACGTTCATGGATCTGCTCCTCCGCGAGCACAAACACAGCCATGAGTATGAGCGTCTCGCTCTGGGCAATTTTTTCATCAGCAACCAATTAAGAACAAACTTATGTCTAATAGGAAAAAGAGTCTTTATTACAGTGATTCATTCTTCTGAATCTACTTTATATACTGTATCACACTGGAATCGAGGCATTGTCCGATCCTGTATAGAAACCGTAACCCTCATGTTGTCCTCAGGTCAAATTTGACCCATTTTCAAAGATTAGACCATAGACTTTGTTGGGTTATCATGAAGTAAGGAGCAGGAATACAGGTTTCACATGACAAAGCCAGCTGACAGGAATGGCTCTTGCGTGTATCCCATTAGCCACAGCAGCACCTCTGTGCTGCCTTGTAGCATCTCGGCTGCTTCGCTCGACTGGCCTCATTCAAATGAGTGACGAGGCACAAGTTGGTCTGAAGTACCCCTAAACTTGATCCCGGCACCCCTAAAAAATAATTGTAAAAAAAATAGTCTGTGTTGTGAGCTAAGGAGTTCTGCTCTGGGAATATCACAGCGTTGTGAAACTTAACCCAGAATCTAATGCCTAGATCATTCCGAAAAAATTCTTGAGCCATTTTCAGAAATAAAAGTGCTTGTCAGCCAATTCAATTCAATTTTATTTATAGAATCAAATCATAACAGGAGTTATCTCAAGACACTTTACAGATAGAGTAGGTCTAGACCACACTCTATAATTTACAAAAAAAACAACAAATCCCCCAAGAGCAAGCACTAGTGCAACAGTGGCGAGGAAAAACTCCCTTTTAGGAAGAAACCTCGGATAGACCCAGACTCTTGGTAGGTGGTGTCTGACGTGCCGTTGGGGTGTATCACAGTATAGATAATTAAACAGTGGCTAGAAATAGTGGTTGTAGCAGCGTAGGGAGCAGCACGGCATAGCAGGGAATTTCAGCAGAACCACGGCAACAGCCATTTGTCTAAATTGCATAAATCTCTAATTTTCAATAGCTGGATATCCGATTTCATTTGGTATACCACCTCACCTTTGTAGTAGTGGCCCTGTGGCTCAGCATTACAGTAAAGTCTCGGAATTGTTGGTGTCTTCCTAGTTACATAACTCAGTGTTTTTCCCTAACATGATGGTCCAAAATGATGTTAGCGCAGTAGAATAACGTAAAAAGAAATTGTGTTCAAAGAGTGCCAGGCACCCATAAAACTCTGATCCTAGAACCGCCCCTGGTGAGCGTACAACAACAATATTTCATTTTAAAACTATTCACATTTTGGCTGGACATGCCTCATTTTAACATCTCTTTTTAATGGAGTTTTGTCAGAAAGGTGCAACAGATCCCTCACCTGGCTGTGGCACTCAGCCCCAATGCATTTATTTCTATAATCAATCCCCTACAGAACAGCCCCCAGTCATTTCCTAAAAAGACTGGTCGCTGTAGTTTTTATACAAGCCAACAGTAGGATATAGTGCATTTGTTGGGGACTATTTTTATTCACATTTAGTGTCCTAGTGAGTATGTGTGGCAGCAGGATGTGGAATTGAGTCAAATAAAGTACAGTGTGTGTGTGTGTGTGTGTGTGGTGTGTGTGTGTGTGTGTGTGTGTGTGTGTGTGTGTGTGTGTGTGTGTGTTCTCTTATATGTGTGTTTGTGTACATGCAGGGGGAAAAAAGCCAGAAATGACCTGCCTGCCAAGACAAAGTTAATTCCTAAGTGTGTGTGTGTCTGCATAGATACCAAAACGGGTAGCCAAAAACGTCCGTGATTTTGACAACAGTGGAGCTCTATGGCACAGAGGAAGAAGATATATCAGGCTTTGATACATACACAATACTTGTGAGTAGTTACATTCCTTGGTTTGGGTATTTTTGTGGGAAAAACATAAAATATCACCAGCCTCCTCCTTTAAAAATGTAGCCTATTTTCCAGGCGACAACAGACGTGTCAAACCTTGACAAGAGACTATTTGGCTCGAGGGTCTTTGACAGATGCTTGGAATAATTGAATTTTAGGGGGCAGCCCTAATATCTTTAAAACTAATAGGGTGATAGACATGATTCCAAATCCTAGGGGGATGTTTAGTAGGGTCAAGTCTAACTCGGAGAGAACTGTTCATTGGTTGAAAGTTGTTGTCTTCAAGTACCGTCTAGTCTTTGAGCACTTTTAATTTTTACTGTTGAACTCAACAGGAAGGTTGAGACAGAGACAAATAGAAACAGCAAGTGAGGACAGGCAAGGGGGCAGATGAGGAGAGCGGAGGCAAAATGTCTATATAGGCTGGTACTAATGGGTTAAATCTGTTTAAATGTTTATAAAGATGGTCTCTGAGGAATGTAAGACAGGCAGGGGAGACGGACAGCTTGTTCACAGACACACACACACACACTCAAACAGACAGACGGATGAGAGACAAAGTAGTGTGTTTGTTGATGGGGGATTTTTCTTCTTTAAATGAAAACGGCAGAAATGTATCACTCCCCACTGCTCCGCGAGGAATAATTAAGGACGGAGATGCAAAAGACTCCTTAATTAGATTTTTTAATTATTGAGGATTCACTTCTCCTTCTATAGTGGCCCAATTAAGAAAGCTCATCAAAAACTAAAGAGATGAAGAGAGGCCTCCTCCTCTAAACTCCCCCCCCCCCCCCCCCCCTACACGCACACTCCCAGCCGCATCTCGTCTCGTCCCCCCCCCCCCCCACTCTCTCATTTGACAGAAATGGACTACCTGCGCTCCATTTGATAGCTTGTCCTCGCTGATGAGCGAGAAATGGAAGGGACTCTCGCCGACTTTAATTAACTTGCTTGTTGTTGCGGCCCTGGTGAAAGTAAAGAGAAAAGGAGGGAGAGTGGAGAGGTGGAAAAGGGAGAGGTAAAATGCAGCGGTGGCGTGTAAAGCCTTCCCTTTCATGATAATGAGTCTAATGATGGTGGAGATGGCATGAAGGTAATTTGACCATCTTTCTCTCTTCGGAGCGGCTGGAGTTGGCTTTGTTCTCCCTCTGAAGGAGACACTTCAGAGAAAGAGAAGTTTGAATGAAAAGACTGAATGAGTGACAAATCCAACTTCTTGAAGTCCCTACTGGTGGCGTTGCATGTTTTAGCCCATTAACTACAAATTGTGTTTTGTTTGCGTTACTGCCAACCGTTTTCTGAAGCATTCTATCACTTTTTAGACTGATTTCCTTCCTTGCAGGCAGCCATTGGTTTCACTTCATTTCAGGAAGCTATGAAAATCAACTTGCAGAAACTAGCTAATCCGTCAGAGTGAACATTTAGTGGCCTTTGTTTCACACTGTCGTCATGTGGTATTGTGGTTGAAGGTAGCGATCATTTTGAAGAACATACCCCGTTGGTGTGTTCGAGGACAGTCTGACTTTCAAGGTGTGAGAAATGGCCTGAAAGACACGCAATAAGCAAATATAGACGCTGTGAAAATTATGAAAATTCTGTGCTATTTTGTGCATTGAAGAGGCTGCAGTTTGGCTGCCAACTCTTGGAGTTTCATTAAATGCTCAAGAGGAAAACGAAAGCATGGGCCATTTGTTTAAATCCTTCAAATCAAAAGTTCCTGAGAAGCGACCTCCTGCGGTTGTGCAAATAATGACTGTCCTCACTCAGAGGCAAAGGCGTCACTAGTGTAATATTACACTGCCATTAAAAAGCCCTTACACTCTGTTCACACAGACTTCATTTAGTTTCAAATCAATTTAGTTTGGAGTTCAATGATGTAGTTGAGTAGACAACTCTGTTCTTCTGTTTCCTGCACACAATTAGAATGAAAGATATAGGCGTTTTGGCAACAGCGCGGAGTGTCACATAACTATTTTTAACACTAATAATTTTACAGTTACAAATTTACACCGCCGAACGGCATGCTGGGTAACATTATAGTTGCTAGCTAGCTAGGTAGCATAACAGTCTGTGAAGCTGGGAGAGGCTCCAGTCACTACTGCACATTCAACAACAGAGAAGAAAGTTAGAGGATGAAGAAAGACCGGAGATACACCAGAACTATGCTCAAGAGAGGAGCCGTCTGTTTTTTGTTTCTAAAAAATCTGGCATAATTTAGCAGCTGTGGTTGGCCGTCGCTAAACATTACTTGGTTGTGCTAACGTTACTCGGCTGTGCTAACGTTAAAGACATGTCACTTCAAGCAGCGGAGCAACATTATGAACGCAATAACAATCCACCTACGGTCCGCTACAGACCGTTTAGAAAGACGGGAGAAAGACGGTTCAGAACAATGATTAAAACACTGGATTTAAGATGTCTTGCCTCGCTGAAATACGTCCGCCAACCTACTAACATTATTCAAACACCAAAGCAGGCTGACAGCGGAGCTACGTTCACTCGCCCACTTTTCAACAACAACCTAACTCACCTGTGGCCAAGGTAGTGTTTATACAACTATCTTACAACTATTTTGTTTTGAAAGGGAAACGATAAATTTGTTTTTATGTGTATTCATTTGATTTAAGTTTATTTTACTACTTTGCAGTTTTCACAATAAAAATTGTTTCTGTTTCCTGCATTCTCCTTCATATAACGTTATTGTATAATGTTGTGGAGCCAAGCAAACCCTTTAGTAATCAAAGCTTTTATGAAACATGATGACATAAAATGTACTCCTGACAGTAGAATAAGCCATTATAAACCTATATGAAGACCCAGTCAAGCAAAAGAAAGAAAATACCGTGATATACCGTGAAACCGCCAGAATCTTAAAAAATACCGTGATATAAATTTTTGGTCATACCGCCCAGCACTACCCCCTGCTAAATCAGTAATTTCACTGGATAACAATGAATATATATATATATATATATATATATATATATATATATATATATATATATATATATATATATATATATATATATATATATATATTATTATAACAGAGGATAAATGCAAAAATATTGAACATATTAAAAAACTACAAAAGTCACTTTATGGACTATCAGAATCAAATGAAACCATAATGGGGTGTAAACAATAAATAAATAAAAAATTAAACTTTCCTTGACTGGGTTACAGGTGCAAAGCATTGGTGACAGCGACACAGGCTATTAACCCTGTTTCTTTGAACCTGTAATTGTTTGCCCTCTGTTAGTTCGCAAACTCTAAATATAAATATATATATATATATATATATATATATATATATATATATATATATATATATATATATATATATATAGGGCTTGAGCCCCCCTAAAAATGGTCTAAAATTGCCACTGACTTGGCCATATGAAGAGGTTTATTCCCCTCTCTCTCCCCTTTCATGTCTGAGCTGTCCAATTGATTTAAGGTCGACATTTCTAAATAATAATAATAATTGACTGCAGACTGGAGGGAAGGAAATGAATGTAGAAACACATGGTATGCTTTGGAATACTGTCGGAAGTAATGTAATGTCTGCATGGCTTGTAGTCAATGGGCTGTAACATGCAGCACCGCCGGTGTGTTCCTTTAGAGATGTAAAGAGACAGAGAGACATACAGTTGGGAGTTCATGCTTTCTGGGCCTCCTCACCAGAGCCCACACTAAATTAACATTGGATTCACTTTGAGACTCCCAAATCCCCCCCTGGGCCCTGTCCTCTCCTCTCTCTCCTCTCCTCCACCATCCCTTCATTCCTCCATCTCCCACCTCCATCCCCGTAGCACTTACATTCCCACAGGACCCAAATAAAGTAGCCTACGAACACTGAACATTAATAAACGGGTACTTAAGGGGGCTGGTGAAGGAAAGAAGAAAGAAAAAAATTGTCCTACTTTAACACTTGTCACTTTCCCACCCTCTCACAGCACCCCCCACCTCCCACCCCCACCCCCTTCTGTTTTTTTTTTTTCCTACTCTTCTCCAATTTCATCTTCTCCTCCCTCCTAAGTGTCTGCCAGTCTACAGCCCTGTAGCTGAATAAACAGTTATAAAGGGTGGAAGAACAGACGAGAGGACATTTACTGTGTCGTTTCCCTGGAGGAATTTCTCTTTAAATTACCTGTTAAATGGCCTCCAGGGGCAGGACTTCAATGTGCGTGGGTGTGTGTGTGTGTGTGTGTGTCAGCATTTGTGTGTGCTTGTGTGTTATGGCACACTACGGGGCATTTTCCTCCATTTCACACATGCCTTCCCTCCCTGAGGCATGTGGCATTGTCGAGGAGAAAAACTGGATTAAAGTGATTCCGTCCGTATGTTCCTTCTCGCCTCAGTCACTCTCTTACACACACACACACACACACACACACACACTGCTCCCTACCTCTTCTTCTTTTCCGTCTCGCCAGTTCATCAGCGAGCGGTTATGTTCGGTGTTTGACCACAGAGTCAGGGGAGTCGGGATGCCATGGACACTGCAAAAAGTGTCCACAAGCATGTCTCTCATCACATGCTTGAAAGCAGCAAAATGAGAGGACTCAATCTCTAAATACAGTTTTGTTTATCGCAGCAATTTTTGCACAAACAAATGTGTTCACCGTGAAACAAGGCAGATTAACTTTGATTGATCCACTCGCATTAAAATGAGCCTTTCAAGCAAGATAAACATGTTGATGTACCGAAATTAAGGGACATTGTCTCACTGATTTTCTTTAGAGAGAATACTGACAAACACACATTTGCAGACTCTGACAGTGTTAGGATTATTTAATCATAATTCCTGGTCATGGCGTTAACACTTGCAAGTGACAAAGTGAGACTTGACACTTGTTCTCAACTCATTCAGCAGGTCACACCCTTAAGCTTTCCTAATAAAAAATAATTCAACTTTGTCATTGTGCAGAGTACAACAAAATGTGGTTACTGCATTTACCCTATCCTAAGTATTAGGAGCAATGGAGAGCTGTACATAGAGCAACTTTGGGTTCAGTGTCTTGCTCAGGGACATTTTCACATGTGGCCACATACGACCTGGGATTGAACTGCCAATCTTGTTCCTCCAGGACACAAGCCACAACAATGCGTCAGTACACAAAGTCTGTGGATGTGGATTTACGAAGACACCTCTGCAGATTAAATTAAGTTAGTTAGTTGTTCATTTTCATGTTCTTTGCGATACCTACACAGGAAGCTTCGAGCGTCAAGATAGCTCTAACATGTATTGATGCTGCAATGCATATTCTGGTCTGCTATGATGGATTTCTCCCTGTTAATTGCTGAATGTCAGTGCTCTAGTATTTCTAGTGTGGCTCTGCTGGAAATGTCTCAGAAGAACGTCGTGTCGTTTGCCAGTTAATTACTCATCCCAGCCAGTTTCTTTTTAATCAAGTGCTTCAAGTATTTTTGGGTGGATCTTCCCTTTAAATCTAATCAAATGGTCTGTTAAAATGGGTATTTTTCCAAGAACTCATTTGCATTTGAAACGAGAGCAAGAATTTGAGTTGTTGTTTCAATGAAATTGTTATTGATTCTTTATTTCTAACTTAATACAACATACGATGCATAGTTTCTTGCACAACATTATTTGAAATGAAAACAAGGAAGACACATTGTAAACAGGTTAAAGGTTCAGATCTCCATTTCAATGCGGTTGTACTATGAGCAGGATATTTTTTGCAGCGTGCTGTGACCACAGGACAGGCTTCATCCTTTCCCTCGAGGGCAGATCGCTGCTCCGCGCCGCAGTGTGTCCCTTCTGCCACGTTGGCATCGGACTAGCAGTTCTTGCCACTTGCCCCCACCCCATCCCGGATGCAGGAGAGGGAGTCATCCTGCCACCCCGCCTTCCACCTCGCTGCCCACCCAACACCTCCTCCACTCCCCCCCGAACAAGCCACCAACTCTGGGTGATCTGGCTAATCTCCACCATTCACACACTAAAGTGCAGAAGACCGGAGGAGAGGGTGGGGGGTTGGGGGGTGGGGACTCCCTCTCCCTTCCTTTTTTTTCTATTGTCTTTCTGTTCCTTTTTTTTCTCCTCTCCTCCGCCCCTCGTTTCCTTCTCTCCACCGGAGAACTTTGAAATAATTTGCGTCTCGTGGGTTTTCTACACATTCTAATTTCCAACTAAATGGGACATCTGTTTGAGAAAAGGAAGATTTGCCACGGTTACCAAGGCAACTATCACTCTGAAAGGAAGAGGGGGGGGGGGGGGGGGGCATGTTGCGGGAGGAACGGAAAAAAAACAGCTTTTATGGACAGAATTAGACTTTGGTGGAGTATTATCCCTGCAAGACAAACAGCAGCGGGGCCTGTTCTCTCTTTCTCTTTCTCTCTTCCCATCTCTCTTCATGTCATCCTCCCTCTCTGTCTCTTTATCATCTCTCATTCCACTTTCCCCATCTCCCACTGTCTGTCTGTCTGTCTGTCTCTGGGCTCTTTTCTCGCACCCCCATGTCCCCCTCCCCTTTTCCTTGATTCCCTTCCTTACCTTTTGTTTCTCTATCCCTCATGCTGCAGCATCATCAGAAATATCATTGTGAAATCTGCCTCCAATTAGGGTCCTAAACCCCACTGTCCAACCCCCAGCCGCCCACCCATGACAGCTTTTCTGCTGTCTGAAATATTCTCATCCGTGGTGTTGAAGCCCACCTCACACTCCCTGGTAATTGGTCATTATTTAGAACAGGAAGGGACAAATGTGCTTTCCCCAGCGCTTCTAAATGCAAGTTAAACGGCCCTTCATTATGGCTGCGCTAACAGTAAGGAATGGTGGTGTGTGTGTGTGTGTGTGTGGGGGGGGGGGGGGGGGGGGGGGGGTCTTCGCAGTTGTGTAAAATATCACATGCTGCAGTTCAGACACGACAAGACAATGTGGGGAAGGATTTCTTCCCCTTCCCTGTTTGAAGGCAGGAAGTCTGAAAGTTGGAAAACAGGTGAAGCGCCGCTGAGTCTGTTTGTATTTTTTTTTTTAAATCTGCTGTGTGCCCAACCAGGGGGACGAGCCGAGGGGAAGGAATGACGGAATTAGGTTGAGAAAAAGCGAGAGAAAAGAATAGGGCTGTTTTCTGTTAACAGCCGATATATCGACAGTCATTATCACTGTCTAACACAAACCTCAAACCAGGGCTTGATTGGAATAAAAAAAGGTGTCAGCATGCATAGCAGAATCTCACAATAAGAAGCACTATGTGTCAGTGGCTCTTAGTTCAATTGATATCCAAGTGTAAGAGTCAGAGTGGTGCCCCAAAACTGCCCCTGATGAATATATCATGAAAATTGCTTTGAAACATCAACTCTTGTCAGCTGTAAAGATTGAATCAGCTATGGACTTAAGGCTGATATGTTGATAGACTTCAACCTTTATTACAACTGAACATGTCAATATTTAACAGCTTTCAGCTTCACTTTATCTAAACGCGCTGGGTCGGGACTATTGTTGTCACTTTTGACGCAGTTAGTTTTAGGACAAGATTGTGGGTGGGCTTATAAAACATACGTTTCAGAGACACGTGGGACACGAACGGGATAGTTGGGTTTAGGAATAGATCGTGGGTGGGGTTATAAAATGAACATTTCAGTGACACGTAGGACACGAACCCCGGTCTCCGGGGTTAAATTCCTGTGTTGTGCGGAATTTCGGGCTTTCATACTACTTACAACCATTGTCGCTCTTAATACTAGGTCATCTTCAAGCGCCGTGGAGCTGCTGCTCTGCCCGGTGCGTTCCATACACACACTGAGGGGTGCTTATTGCGTCGTATCTGGCAATTCATATCCATATTCTCATCCTTGCATAAGAATATAGAACCGTTTTGATGGTGTTTCATGTTATAGAACTCCATGACATGTTTTATCTGTTACACAGTGAATATTGAACTTTGCTCAACTTTTTTTTTTTTTTATCACGAATCATAATCGCAATATCTGGCAGAAAAATCGCAATTAGAGCTTTTCCCCAACTCGTTGAGCCCTAGTTTTATCCAAGAGAGTCTACACTGAGTTGAAGTTAGTTTAAGGTTGGTATTGACCTCTTGTATCTGTGAGTCCTGTCATGTGTACCTTCAATTATAGAAGTACTGTATGTATGCAGTGACAGGACTCAGTGGTGAGTACCGGCCCTGCCCACACACCTCATTCTACCACCCCCAGTGCCCACGCACACGCTTGAATTAGGCCGCCTGTGTCGCCTGTGCAGCTCAAGGCAACTCCAAATGACACAGCAACTCACCCTCCTGCTCTGTCAGCACACACACTCTCAGCCACACACGCTGCAGCCTACACCTGCTGTACCGAGGGAGGCTTACGCAGGGCTGAAACCATGTGCTCTGATCCAGCCTGCCTTCATCCCCTGCGCATCCAGCACACATCCCGAGCCTCCGCAGAGACTCCTGCGCTCATCCCTTCTTCCTGGTTATGTTTGTCCACCCATCTGCCTGTCTTCAGATCCCTCCCTCCTCCTCCTTCCACCCTCCAGTCCTCACATTTTCACACTCTCCTCCCTGAGAAGATTTTTTTTTTTGTTCTTTTCAGAATTCTTTTACACACTCCACTTCGGCCGATTAGCGCGTCGTTAACGTTTTTCCATGTCGCCGTTCCCCCCTTCCCAGTGAGAGTCGTCTCCGGCGGGAGCTCATTATCGCCGGGCATGAAGCTGACTGCCAGGGTCCCGGCTGATTTGTCACATCCCAGCTCCCTTCCGCCGTCGAGCCCAGCAGATTGGGGGTGTTGTTGAGTGGTGTATGATTGTGTGTGTGTGTGTGTGTGTGTGTGTGTGTGTGTGTGTGTGTGTGGGTGTATGTGTGTGTGTGTGTGTGGGGGGGGGGGGGGGGTTGAAGATGGAGAGGATTGTATAGAACTGCCTGCTCTGGGGAGCATCGCAAAGTGTTTTTCTACGGCCTGTGCTTGTTACTGTCTTGTTTCTTGACAGTAACTCTTGTCGGCAGAGAGGGACGACGGCGAGTCACGTTGTACGTGTATCGAGCATTTCCCTATGCCGTTTGTCATGTCGCTGGTATTGTTTACAGTAATTCATGGAGTTTTGTTTATGTCTTTGTATTGTACTGTGAAATGGAAATTGCGCCCTGGCAGTGCTTCATCCACTTACAAGATGCATGAGATGGGCTGGAGACTGGGGGAGGAGGAAATCAGCAACACAGGCAAAGATTTATGACTCAAACAGACATTTTTCAGCATGTTGGCTTCATCAGTGTGTGTAGATCAATTCATCTAGGAGTCTGGCAATGGTTTGACTTAAGTATTCTGTGTCAGCATTGTATTTCTCTGAGTTGTACATTGAAATAAGGATGGACAATGTTAACATTGCATTGAATCTAACCACAAACCATGTTTCTGGGATTAGTTTTGTATTGTGAGGCTCCTGCAGGCTTTAGTATCCTTGAAAGTTGCTGGATTTGACAAATTAAATTAACAGTCGTAAAGCTAAATGAATAGATAAATGAAAGGACAGCCTCAAGTGCTTGATTAAAAGTCATTCAGGGGTAATTCATAATTGCGCCTAACCAGTCCAAACAAAACATTAATTCAATTCAATTTTATTTATAGTATCAAATCATAACAGGAGTTATCTCAAGACACTTTACAGATAGATTAGGTCTAGACCACACTCTATAATTTACAACAATTCCCGACATTCCAGGAATTCCCCCAAGAGCAAGCCTCAATGCAACAGTGGCAAGGAAAAACTCCTTTTTAGGAAGAAACCTGGGACAGACCCAGGCTCTTGGTAGGCGGTGGCTGACGGTGCCGGATGGGGGCAATAAAAGTCACAGAACAGATAAAGAAACAGAATTGTAGAATTGTGGTTGTAGGAGCGTAGCAGGGGACAGCATGGCATACCAGGGAATTGCGGCAGAATCCCAGTCACAGCTGGAACCATGATTTTGGTGCCATCCTAATCCCGGGACATCATCCTGGGTGAAAAGAAACAAAGACTCCGGGGAGCAAGCTCCCAGGGCTAGGTTAGTAACACGCATTTCTGGGACATGGATGCACAGAAAAGTCTAAAACTAAAACAGCATAACTAAGAGAGACAGGCTAAAGAGAGGTGCCTGGTCGGGCTCTGAACTCTCCCTACCCGGATCGGGTTGTATCGGCCTGCCTCCCTCTACTATGATTAAGGCCTCACTTCTTCTCAACCCTCTGATGGAGGTTCTGCCTCACCTCAACCAAAACAGGCCAATTTGAGTCCTTATATGTCAGCAAACATTGAAAAGTCTGAGTGTGGTTGAGTGTGAGTTTTTTTTCCCCAAGTAGATTTTCAAGGTATGATCGAACCTAATCAAATTATTACTGGTCCTCAAAGTGGGGTCCAGGGACCCACTGAAATAACTGCTAAATTAATTTAAATGACCAGCTGATCCCAATTAGAGTATTATGAGAATCACTCTGCTACTATCTCCTTTTGCTGACTGGTAGAATATAAATTACAGATGTGTCCTACAGTCAGCGATAGATATACTGTGGTGATAAATAAGAAGGTTGGACACAGCTGGATTACAAACCGCCTTGGGACCTCAGAACTCAAGGGCCCTAGGACACTCCAGCCTCACTGTGTGGAAAATGATTTCTGCCAATTCAATTATAACTTTGTTTGTGAATAGGGCCAACTGACATGACAGGGCACTCTGGTGGATTTGTGAGGACTCTGGTTAACTGCTCCTCAGATCTCTGCAGGGTAAATCCAGACAGCTAGCTAGACTATCTGTCCAATCTGAGTTTTCTGTTGCACGACTAAAACTACTTTTGAACCAGCACAAGTTCCACCAAAACAAGTTCCTTCCTGAGATTATTTAGCAGAGGCACAGTTATTGCGCCTGACGCTTATCACCGCCCAAAACGATTGTGATTGGTTTAAAGAAATGCCATTTAACCAGAGCACGTTTTTCCTCCCATGCCAGAATGCTGTGTGGACTAGCCAGACCCTCCTCCACTGCGCTGTGGAGGTAGGTCTGGCAATGCAAGACTAACTTGCCGTTAATGTCAAAATCTAGTTTTATATGTTGCATATTCCTAAATTAATGTGTTTAAACAAATAGGCACACAGCAAATCTGGAGCCACTCAGAGGTTTAACAACTTTCAGTAGTTGTGAGGCTTTGCAAAATTATAGTCAACTAGTTGCGCATTATCTTATTTGTATTACAAGTTTGAGGTTTACCTGCACTTTAAAAGGCTTCATCCCATGTGTGAATCCATCTTTTCCGTGCCTTTGCTCACAAGCCAAAACTTAACTGCTTACTCATATTCAGTAGCTCTCATTGAGTTTTTACAGCTTTCCTGTTGGTCCTGGTTGTTGTCTTGTCACCACTCCCTCTTCTATTATATATATATATATATATATATATATATATATATATATATATATATATATATATATATATATATATAGTCTGGTTCTGCAGCTGCCTGTACCCGTCGCTGCCATCTTCACCAAGCGAACGGGACAACGAAGTGAAATGATTTTACAACCCCAAATCAGAAAAAGTTGGGACAGTATGGAAAACACAAATACAAAAGAAAGTAGTGATTTCTAAATGTACTTTGACTTGTATTTCATTGTAGACAATACAACAGCACATCATGTAATGTGTTCCTCATGATTTTTATTGTTTCTATTTAAAAAAAAAATAAAATTCCTATTTTGGTTCTTGCAACACATTTCAAAAAAAGTTGGAACAGTAAAGCATTTACCACTTTGAAATGTTGCCATTCCTTTTCACAACACTTAAAAGACGTTTAGGGACTGAAGACACCAAGTGGTGATATTGCTTATAGATGAATGACGATTCTTGATGCAGTGCCGCCTGAGGGATCGGAGATCACGGTTGTTCAGCTTAGGCTTGCGCCCTTGTCCTTTACACACTGAAATTCCTCCTCATTCCTTGAATCTTTTAATTATGTTATGCACTGTTGAAGGTGAAATAAGCAAATGTCTTCCTATCTTTCTTTGAGGAACATTGTTTTTAAACATTTCAATAATTTTCTCACGTATTTGTTGGCAAACTGGCGATCCTTGGCCCATCTTTGCTCCTAAAGGACTAGACCTTTCTTGGATGCTGCTTTTGTACCAAATCATAATTACAATCACCTGTTGACATCACCTGTTTCAAATCACATCATTATTTAAGCAATTTACCTGATTACTAGCCCTAAATTGCTCCTGTCCCAACCTTTTTTGGAATGTGTTGCAGGTCTGAATGACAGGAAAGGATGTATATTTACAAATGAAATTAGGTTAACCAGACAAAACATGAAATATTTTGTGTTCACATTGTCTGCAATGAAATACAAGTCAAAGTACATTTAGAAATCACTACTTTCTTTTTTTATTTGTGTTTTTCATACTGTCCCAACTTTTTCTGATTTGGGGTTGTACACCCAGGAAGCAGTGTGAGTGAGGGGCGCTCACTCTGCAACTACTTCTGTGGACCGAAATGTACCCAAAACACCAACTAGAGGTTTAGTCAGCTCAAGTAGTTTTTCAGAGCCCTGAGTACAGTTAGTGTTCCACATCAGCTGGTAAGCCATGGTGGGAACACTACTGAATGACCTCCCATGTGCGACCATTTTCAGGCACTAAAACCATCAGTATGAACAAAAGTCATCTATATTTTAAGAAAAGCAACAATTATTCCCTTTTTACTTTGAACAAACTTTTAACTCCGACAGAGCTTTTGACAGAGGTATCATTGCAAAGTGAGCACAGTGCACTGAAGAACGTTAAGTTCTAGGCTTTTACATTTTGGTTTTTAAAGCAGAGTTTTGAGCCAAAGGCGCTCTCCATGCACACAAGTGTTTTTAGCTCCAGTAGAAGAACTAACTAACTAATTTGTTTAAAGTAACACATCCAAACCTCAACATCCTCGTATACTAGGCATTTGCGTGCCGAGATAAACAGACGTCAGCATACGCAGCATTGCTGGTAGTTGCCATGGTAACGTTAGTAGTCTCAGAGAACGAGACGTCATGACCCAATCAGGCGGCGAAACACTGGCGTCAGTGTGGGTGTTGCCAAAGGTCTCCATTTGCGGCCGCTGAGACTACAACCCAACCCCGCAGATTCCAAACCAAAACGGGCCAGAAGTGTTTTCACATTTCTCTGGTTAGGGGCTCAGAAACGCCAGGGCAGTGTGACTGCGAGGTGTACACGTAGAAAAAGATATTCATTTTTAAACCAAAACGTAGCAATGTAAATGTAGCCCTAGTCAATTTTCCAAAGGCTATAGACAGAAATACACTTGTGATAGCAATGTGTTTGAAATAATGCATGCTGCTCCTAGAATCTCCAGTCTGATGTGATGCTGCAGTCATAAAAACGTTTGATTCATGTTTAATGTACCTTCACTGAAGGATGGCTCTGTCACTGTCTACAGTTCAATACTAAATCAACAAACAGTTTGAACACAGTCCCTGTAGGACCAAATCTTGTGAACTGAGGGTGTGTGACACGAAACCCTTGGCTCTCCTCCTGACGTCAGACTTGGATAGAGAGCAAAAGTGGCTGGTGAGAGAGAAAGATAGAGAGGGAGTGAGTGTCAGAAACGCAAAAAGAGAGCAGGAACAGGGGACCTCCACTATTCATCTGTCACTAATCCTGTGAATTATTCCTTCCCTCTGCTTGTCCGGCACTATCCCACTTGTCCCTCTTTGTGTCCGTCTTTGCTTTTGCTCCTCATGTCTTTGTTTAGCGATGTTGTGTCGCCTTTCATTTCAGGTTTCTTTGTTTTCCAGTCTTCCTTTTCCTCCACTGCTTGCGGTGCATCGTTCTCTTTGTCTGCCTATCCTTGTATTCCTCATCCCAGAAGCCTCGCTCTATTCCTTTTTCTTCTTTTCTACACACACCCTCCACCCCTCTATAACGGCATATTTATATTATTTAATAAAAACAGGAACCATCCAGGAGACTGAGACCTGCCAGGTGTGTCTGTGTGTAATTGATGCAGGCCGTGAGGTGTGATATTTCAGCGTTTCAACAAACAAGCAGATTTTACAGCCTTGGGGATGGATGGATGGATGGATAGATGTACAGGAAAGATGGATGGACAAATGAGAGGAAGTTGGTGTGATGGCGGTGCGGTTTTTGGAGGGAGGCAGCTGCCAGTGACAGCAATCACTTGGGGAATGGATAGGGAAAAGAATCTGTGGTGTTCGAGAAGAGGAAAACACATTATTCACAAATGTTTTCAGCTGGAGAGTTTTTGTTCTTTTCCTGTTGACAGAATATTAGATGATACTGAAGCTCCTCCAAAAAGGGTTAAAGGATCATTCTAGTTCCTTCAACAGAAATGTTGAATGTCGATCATTCCCAATTTACTGTATCATCTAATGCACTATATTCTCTGTCTTCCATTTTATTTGTCCCAATTCTGAAATGTATGCACTAAAAACTTCAACATCTTTCACAAAAAAACTAACAAGGCAGTGTCCATGGTACTTTCTACTGACAATCCCACAATGCAATGAAACATTAAAAACTAAATTTATCAGTGTTGATGCAAAGGGATGATGACTCACAAGTGTCCAAAATCTCAATTTACTGCTTTCTGTAGAGCGGGGGTTTAACGCTGTGACACTGTGGGCCTCTACCCAAAATGAAGACAACTGTGGAATGTAAAATGTTGCAATGGAGTCATCAGTGAGTTACGCTGGGGGCTAGAACTTAAACCCCTTCTTTATTTTACCTGTATTTATTAACATTATGGCAAATTGTGCCCATTAAAAGAATGCCGGATTAGACATATTTGACCAAATTTTTACTCCGAGGAAAGTTTTAACCACTTCAACAGCCTCCATGAGCTGTGTGTTGGTAAGCGGACGAATTAGCTGCCAAACTCCAACAACTAACTTGCTGTGGTTTTTAGAACACCAGCATGCACCTGTCTCTTCCACCTAACACAGTATTGTATCACGTCTCCCCCCCCCCCCCCCCCCCCCCCCCTCACAGTTATAGACTAAACAACCAATCAATTTACCATACAAATAATCAACAGGTAAATCGATGATGTTACAGCCCTGAAATGAAGGTGTGTTTGTTTGATGAGATAAACAGCATCTACCTGTGTGATATATTATACAGCACACACACACACACACACACACACACACACACACACACACACACATATATGGGCGAGTGAGGGTCATCAAAGAAACAGTGAGAGAGTGGGTGTGTGCGTGCATGTGTGTGTGCGTGTGATGGTGCTGACGAGTGTGAGCAGACAGGCTAGTGCAGAACATACAATCCAGGCCTCACACACACACACACACACACACACACACACACACACACACACACACACACACACACACACACACACACACACACACACACACACACACACACACACACACACACACACACACTAACTAATTCACTCACAGACCAGGGAAACGCTCCTGTGTCCTCTCACTGTTTCTTTAATAGGGCTCGCTCTATGTGTGTGTGTGTGTGTGTGTGTGTGTGTGTGTGTGTGTGTGTGTGTGTGTGTGTGTGTGTGTGTGTGTGTGTGTGTGTGTGTGTGTGTCCTGGGACCTGCTGTGAGTTACATAAGTCATGCTGAGGGCCAACATGTCTCCAACATGTCTCCAATCTGCCTCTCTGCAGAGAGGTGTGGGGGGTGAAGACACAGTCACCGCCACACAGGTGGAACCGAGGCCAGAGGAAGGGCAGATTAAAGGGTTAGTGCGCCTCGAATCCAACACGACCTGCTCTCTCCTCTTCTCTGCCTTCTGACATGTTAAGTCACATTTATTTTTTTGTCAAAGTTGTGGTGTAATGTGCACAGTGTCAATTTGGGTCACGACCTCCTGTAGCTTCTCAGCTAGGTGAGTGCTGGTGTGCTGCTCATACAGAATGACGCTTTCATTTCCCACTCAGTCAATAAAATGAGCAGTCACCATGAGAGAGCTTTCTGTGGCACGAGAAGGGAGAAGTTGGACAGATTTTTGTGTCTCCTTCCAGTAACTGGTACATCTGGGTGATGGCGTCGGATATGCATTAGCATGTTAGCTGTATTTCCACTCACATACCCAACAACTGCTGAACAGCCGACACAGTCCTCGTCTTATCTCTCGCCTGTACTACTGGAACTGACTGGGAAACCAAAGTTTTCCCAAACTTGCGATCAGGCCGGCGAGTCCTTATTGATGCTCTGACTCACTCACTGGACCGTCAACATGTAGGCGGAGCTCAGGAGCTTCAGAGCGGGGGTGGGGTGGGGGGGGGGAGCTACAGATTAGGTCCTAAGAAATGCGTATCTAATAGTAGTAGGAGTTTTATGTATTTTTATACTGTGTATTCTCCGTGTAAATTCATGTACCGAACCGAGACGCCTGTACCGTTTCGGTTCAATACGAATATATGTTGGGCGGCGGCTGAGGCTCAGTGGTAGAGCGGTTACCTGCCAATCGGAAGGTTGGTGGTTTGATCCCCGGCCCTGCAGTCTCATGTCGAAGTGTCCTTGGGCAAGACACTGAACCCCGAGTTGTGTGTGTAAGTGTTTATCTGATGAGCAGCCTCGGCCACAGTGTGTGGATGGTTCCTGTACTATGTTAAAGCGCTTTGAGTAGTCGTTAATACTAGAAAAGCGCTATATAAATACAGTCCATTTACATGTACCGTTCCACCTCTAATTTAGAAACAAAAAAATCAAAGTTGAACGATATCAAAGCTATAAACCTGTTTCTTATTAGCTTCTTATGTATAAATGAGAAGTTTGCCTGAACGGTCAGAATCGTTAAACACAGAAGACACGCAGCTCTCTGAACTGGAGAGCTGATGAGGATTTTTTCATATATTGGATTCAACAGATGTGTCTGCTGGTGAGCATTACCAGTTGCTCTTTCCTCCTTGTCAAAAGTCTCTCCAGCTTGTATTTGTGCTATTTTGCTTTCTGAATAAATCTCGCTAACCTTCCTACATCAGAGCATATGAATCAGATCCACAGGCCTTCTTCACAGCAGACGTTTTCACAGCACAGGTGGAACTAATAACATGAACAGTGGCTCCGTTTCAGCAATTACCTATGGCATTAGTTACAGTTCAAATCTCTGCTGTGAAAAAAGTCTCACCTTTATTTTCACTTTGCTTTTTTCCCACTATGGTAAAGACTGTAAGATATGATGCTCATCGATGCAGATGTGTGTGTGTTTATACTGTATGTAGAGGAGAGTAAAATTAGTGGTGAGTTAGGGATGGATGGAGTGACGTGGTGTTAAGACAACCCACACACACACATGCACACACACAGTGACAGTGAGAAGGGCGTTGCAGGCAAGTCTCTGTCATATCTTCTAGCACTCTTCCTCCGTTCCTTCCACCATCCATCCATCCATCCCTCACTGCTTCTGTCCCTCCTCCCTGGCCCCACTCCTCTCCCTCTGTCTTCATTCTTCATCTCCCTCATCATAACTTCACCCATATTCCACTTATTCTCTCCATCTTGTCTTATTCTGCTGTACCGAATATGAAATGTGTCTTTTGCATCCTCCTTCTTACTAGGGTGGGAATCGAAAAATCGTATGTATTGTGATTTTTTTTGCAAAGATTTTTAAATTGATTCATTTCCCTAGAATCATTTTTTTTAACCAATGATTGACCTAAATCTTTTCTGTTGATACGGTACCTCTGACGGCGACTACATCATATCTGTTTCCAGCAAAACAGACCAGAAGCAGAAGATGCAGAACATCCATGTTATGTTCTTCTTTACAAAGTAAATAAATGTCAGACTGACTGACTGACATGTGATGGGCATTCTTCTTAGAAAACTTGAGTTTTTAGAAATGTCTCATGATATATTGTCTCTAGAAGTGTATTATTCAACCTTTGTTTTTGTTAAACAAGGAAAAGAAAGTTGCAACACTCAATACTATCGAATTGCAAAACTTCTAGAATCGCGATTAATGAAAATAAGAATACGAATCCAATGTATCGTGAAAGAATTGAATCGCAACAAAAGCATATGGACCCGGCCTTACTTCTTACTGTCTCTCTCCCCTCCTATTGTTCAATGTCTCTCTCTCTCTCTCTCTCTCTCTCTCTCTGTGTGTGTCAATTGTGAGGATGAGCCCACTATAGCTGGCTGACCCACAATTAAACATCTAAGTCCGTACATGATGGGAATTGAATGGCATGTGTGTGCAGTGCTATTGAGTCATGATAAATAATGAAAAAAACCTCTCCTTGCAACATATAAAGCATCCTGTTCCATCTCTGCGTCTTTCTAACTCTGCCCCCCCGCTGTGCTGAGTGGGCCGAGCGAGTCAAACTCTCACATGCCTGCCATGTAACACCACGGGCTATGTGAGCGCCGAAGCACACGTGCACATTTTTGCCTGTACACACACGCCTTTTTGTGTTCATGAGCACCGCCTTGTCTATTGAGTTATAACTGTCAAATTTGCCTAAACGAGCACTGCTAATCCCACTGTGTGGGAGGGAAGAGGGGATTATGGCGAGGAACGCGAGGCTGGGTAGATCCTGTGCTTTTCAAACACGCTGCTTTCACATGTGGCTTCTGTGAAAAGGGCTGTTTTGCATCTCCAGCTGAGAAGAGGAACATTTTGATGTTGTCTCGTATCTTGTTGTATTGTATTTTAATGCAGTGTTTCTCAAATGAGGGTACACGTATACCCCTAGGGGTACTTAGCATTGAAATGTTTTTCTGTTAAAAAAGTAAATCCGACACTGATAATGCAGTGCTGTATTGTGCCTCTTTATATAGCTAGGCCTTTCTTTCTACCCAAAATGTGTTGTGCTGGTCAGGGGGGTACATTCTGGAAAAGAAGTTTGAGAAGCACTGATATTGACTTTGCTTGAATTGTCTCTGTCGTGATCAGATCAGGCGTGATGTTAGGGAAGAATGGCTCTGGTGCTGGCATTCTTACTGCTGTTGCAGGTCTCTGCATTCAAGGCAAGACTTAGACTTTTCTATTGTTCAATTCAATGTGGCTCCGGGTTAAGAGCTGCAGCTCACAATAGGCGTTTTCCCACTGGATAGTACTTGTACTTTTTAGGGGAAAAGTACATTTCTAAGCAGTTCTAAGACCTACTCTCCCCCAAAATCTTTTTTCCATTTGCATTCCCACCGGCCAAGTGGCCACAGGGACTGGTAGGAGGGGTAAGGGAGTGACGCAAGCACCGCAACGGCCTTTATAGCATCGTCACTAGACCTTAGAGCCACATACAACAACAAAGCAGCATGATGGAGGAGAACATCAGAATGTTCCTGTTGTGCCTTGCTGGGATCCTCATAACGGAGTTTGAACAGCAGCGTTTAAAGACTAGGCTGGAGTACATAACAGAGAAACACAGACAATAAACAAAAACAAATCTTTTTTTTTTTCCATTTGCATTTGCACTGGCCAAGTGACCACAGGGACTGGTAGGAGAGGTAAGGGAGTGATGCAAGCACAGCAACGGTCTTAATTAAAATCAGAAGAGAAATATGCCAAACAATATAAATCTAATGTCAAAATCTATCTCATAATTTAAACAAGTCTCCTGAAGAGAAACAGGTATCTCTCTCCCTCACTCTCTCTCTCTCTCTCTCCCTCACTCTCTCTCTCTCTCTCTCTCTCTCTCTCTCTCTCTCCCTCACTCTCTCTCTCTCTCTCTCTCTCTCCCTCACTCTCTCCCTCTCTCTCTCTCTCTCTCTCTCTCTCTGCCTCTGGCCGTGTGTGTGTGCGTGCGTGCGTGTGTGTGTGTGTGTGTGTGTGTGACGGCGGACCAAGCGCTTGTGGAGTTTAACGGTAAAAAGGCAGTTAACCACACGTTCCCGTTAATCTTATGATGGACATGTGTTTAATGTGTATTTAAACAAACAATCCCTCAACGGCGAAATAAAAGCCTCTTATTTACGAGACCGGTCACCAGCTGGCAGTCACGTCACTTTATGGAGCTTCTCAACTCCGAAAACTTTGAAGCAAATTGTCAATTCAGCAACGATTTTCGGAAGACTGCGTATATTCAAAATCTAAACAGTTCATTTCTCGCCTAAAACATTGTCAGAAGTGACTTTAATGATGAATAAGATGGTGAAAATGGTTAAAAATGTCCCGCTGTTGCTCTGTCTGCAAGTACAGACGGCGCACTGCAAGATCTGGGTTGGCACTTATAAGTTTCGACCAATCAAGTAGACCTAGGAAAAGGGGAAAGACCCTGCTCTGAAGTAGGAGCTAAAAAAGTCCCGTAATACGGCCAGAGGAACTAAAAAATCCCCAAATTTGTCCGGTGGGAACACGACGAAAAAAGTGTTCTAGGAATGTTTTAGTTCTAGGAACTACAAAAGTCCCTCCGGTGGGAAAACCCCTTATGTAACTCCTGATCACCTGCGGCTGTCAGTACGTTTAAACACACACTGTGGGAGTGAGCTTTTGGAACTGGAAAGAACAGCGGTAGATTACATTAAATTACATTGTGTTTGGATCAATACAGCAGCCTTGTGACTGTAATTACTCAGTTGGAGGTGTGAAGTTGTTGTGCATAGCAGGCTAATCTAAGAATATATTAAAATGTAAAACAGAAGAGCTCTCAAAAAGTGTGAGATAATCCCCTAGATTATAAAGGCCACCCTGTACACCTGCAACCGGTTCTTATGATACCCATCAACCCGAATCTCCTCGCCCACGCGAACAAGAGTCTTATTCAGCAGCAGTCAATGTGGTGCATACAGTAATAAATACAGTATGTGGAATACATACGAATTACAGTGCATGCTTTTCGTAGCTATATGTACGAATGGTTGGCCTGACACCTGCATGGATATGATTGGACCTCACAAGTCAGCCACACAGCTACAGAACGCGGCAGTGATTGTGAAGCATCCTACATTACCCCTGCTGTGTGGAACTGAAACCAAGCACCATAATTCACTGACAGGGCCGGAAAAAGCACAGAGAAGCAGTGAGGAAAACTCGTCTTCTGCCTGCGCTTCAGGAGCGAACGACAGAGGCTGGGTCGGCTTCTGAGGCGTACCAGCAGGCGGTCTCACCTGCCACGTGATTTTGCAGAGGCTTTACAATTGACCTCTGCCGAGGTGAAGTCCCATGGGAACGGCAGCCTCCCCTCCGTTCATTTCTAATTGAAAACAGTTCCCTGATGATGTTTCCTATAAGGAAGGACAAAGAAGTCCAAGAATGTAAGGAGATAGATGTCAGGGAGATGGAGATTGGAAATAAAGCTGTGGGGAAAACATAGGCAGGAGTGCATTGGCATATATGCATCTATGCTTATGTGCTGTACGTCAAACACAGAACAAACGTGTGTGTGTGTGTGTGTGTGTGTGTGTGTGTGTGTGTGTGTGTGTGTGTGTGTGTGTGTGTGTGTGTGTGTGTGTGTGTGTGTGTGTGTGTGTGTGTATACGCAGACCGCCGCGCTCCACTCCCCCAACCTGCCTCCCAGCAGGTAGCTTTTAGGGTCGTTAAGTCATGAGTAGTTAATTAAACCTAGCAGAGGTGATCCCGGCTGGGTGTTTTCACCACGTCAGTGCCTGATGTATAGTGATTAGCGCGAGGCCCGTGTTACACAATAAGATGGACCTTGTTATAGTAATCCTCTTTAATTCTTATGTCCTTTTTTCTCTTACCCTACAGCCACAGCACTTCCTCACCTCCTCCTCATCCATCTGTGTCTGCATGTGTTTGCTATTTTTTGTTCTCTCCCTCCTGGATCTCATGTTAAACATTTTGATATTGGTGCTGATACCACAGTTGCAGTACTGATACCAGAATTATACTTGTATTTGATACCTTAGGTTTTTTTTTTTTTTTACAAAACCCTTACATTTAAAGAATAGGGCTGGCTTTATTCCATTTTTTTGGATTGGTTCCTACTTAGGACTATGTTGGGTCTGGGAACTCACCATTGACAGGGATCAATCCGAGGGGCGGGATAAACGGTTGTCTTTCAAACTCCCTCTGCACGCAATAGGATAGAGCTACAACCAGGCAGCAACGCTAGTTGATAGATTCAACTTTTGCCGTATCCGGTCGGCAAAACTTTGAACACATCTTCCTTTTTTAAGAATGACTTCTCAAATAAAAGCTTAACTCCAAGTCTTCCAGAAGACCGCTGCTCGCCAGCAGCAGCAGCAGCCATAAGCCCCGCCCACCGACTCTATACACGATGTGATTGGCCCCCCCAAAATTTGGGTTTTCCAGCTCGCAAGTCAACAGAGAGTTCCTAGACTGACCCTAGCTGCAAATTAAATTTGCTGCCGCTAGGGTGCGTCTAGATTTCTAGGCTAACTGAGACGTTAATCTGTAAAAAAAAAAAAAATAATAAAATAGTTTACAGATATATAGTTTGATTTTTTTTTTTTAAAGCTCAGTAATGTCCTAAAATAGCTGGCCACTGTGTTTTTTTCAAACATTTCTCAAAAGGGAAGAAATGCATTTGTAGTGCATTTGTTGGGGACTTTTTTTAGCGGCGGATTAATCCCCATTTGGTGCTCTAGTGAGTATTTGTGACAGCAGGGTGTGTGTGGGATTGAGTGAAAATAAACTACAGTGTGTGTTCTTGGTAATGAAGGAACATGTCACCCGGTGCAACAGTGTGTCTCACTGATGTCTTTTGATAGTTTTTGGACAAGAACGGAGCTCTACGACACAGAGGAAGAAGATATATCACAATTAAAACATAAAGCTGCGCTAGTCAATACATGTATATGTACGATGGATTAAATGACTGTGGTTGATGTAGGCGTCACACACAGCAGCGAATCCACAGAGAATTATGTACCAACTCTGCAGCTCCCCTCAGCTCTACAGATTGATTTAGCGTCTTTTAGCTCGTTGTTTTGGTTGAACGTAGCCTGTGACTTTAATGTGTCCCAAATGTCTTTCAGCGAGAAAAAAAGCTCTCTACCCTACCTGTCCAGCAGTAAACAGCACACGGACACAGTTAGCTGGTGAACTTGTGGATCATTTAGCATAGGCTTGTATCATGTGGACGCACCGACAGTTTTGTTGTCATTACTTAGAATTCCTCATGGGGGAGACAGAAACTACACACTATGGCTTTAACTAAGGAGATATGTGTTCAAAGAATAAACGGTGCCAGTGTTCCGGTACTTGAAAATACACAGTGCTACCAACACATTTTGGTAGGTATTCAAAAAGAACAGTAATTAAAGAATGGGAATTTTGTGTGTAGCTACAGTTAAAATACAGAACATTTTGTTAGGCCTATATAAACTTCTCTCATACAAAGCTGCCCATTTAGTCAAAGTAACAAAAACTTCGGAAGAAAAATAAAAAAATGACAATGTGGACTTCTTTAATCTCCCAAAACCAACCTCTGTGGCTGACAAAAGTTGTCAGAGCACAGATTATGCAATTTGAAATGTAAAAAAACAAAAAAACAACTGTGAATGACGTTCTATGGACAATTTCTGTTAAAATATACAGTCATACCACTGTTAATACACAGATATTTCTTAAAGTGTACTATAGTTTAATACTCAGTCCTTTCCCCCATTTCCAAACTCTGCCTCTCTCTTCCCTGCTGGATGTCAGAATACCTTCACTGTTGATGTGCTTTTTAATAATTCCCTCTCAAACACAGAAGGCAGCCTCTCAGAGAGCTGCTCTCCTGGCAGCAGGCCATCTCCCCCTAACGAGGAGAGTGAGGGGGGAGAACTGAAGACACAGAGAGAGATGGAGTATGTCAAGAGGAGACAGACAGGGAAGGAGGAGGAGAGGGGAAATGGACAGAGAGATGTGATGAGGGGGAGAGATGAAGACGAGAGAGAATGAGGGGAAAGAGAAAGAGAGAGGCAGGCAAGGGTGCTCGGCAGCCCTCGGCAGAGCACTTCAATGATTCATGGACTTACTCCAGTGATATCAGTGGGCCTCCGTTAGTTAGACACACACACACACACGCACGCACGCACGCACGCACGCACACACGCACACACACACACACAGTGATACATGCAAGCTCAAAAACTTAAGCAAAGAGCTGTGCATTGCTGTGTTTGTGCATTTTAGATAAAGAGTGGCGTTTGACTTTTCCTCTTGAGAGTGAGGTGAAGTCAGTAACTGTGTGTGTGTGTGTGTGTGTGTGTGTGTGTGTGTGTGTGTGTGTGTGTGTTTGTGTGTGTGTGTGTGTGTGTGTGTGTGTGTGTGTGTGTGTGTGTGTGTGTGTGGCTGGGGTGGGCTGGGGGTGGGATGGGGGGGGGGGGGAGATGTGAAATGAAAGTAATGGTGTGAAAGCTGTTGTTTTTCTCCCAGTGTGTTGCCTTAAAGATGTGCCGGGGGATCGAGCGCTCTAACACAAACATCTGTTTTCTCCTTTTTTAAAACCCGTAACAAATGCCAGCCCAGCACATTAGCAGAATCTTTAATATGCTACACGCTTTGCCCGATTCTCCTCCTCAATGTTAACACAATTTACGTGCACCATTGTAATCCCTTACCTAATAAAAACTAAAGCAGGGATATTATCCATGGAATTACATTCAGTTAGTCTCAGGTTGGCTCAGCAAACACACGAGTCGGCCTCTCATGGAGAGAAACTACGGTCAATTCCCTGTAAGAGATACTCTCTTTTTAAGAACTGTGGTGGAACTGTGGGATACACTGGGATACACTGTTATCCCAAATGAGTTGACTTTATTAGAAATTTGCGTGGAAACCATTTGCCTTAAACTGTTTAAGTTTTTACACAAGGTGACACTTAACAGGTCCAGCTGTATTATTAAGTTGATGCATTAGACAAATCAAGTTTACATTAGTAGACATTACTGCAAATCATTAGTAAATTCAAGTTACTTTTGTTTAAATATAATAAATATTAAACATTAGGCCTTACTTATCAAAACTATAGAAAGAGCACATTCTTATAAACATGTTTTTTCATTATGACAGCCTGATTTTAAGAACAATGTACTCCATACGTTAGTTCCAGTAAAACAGAATGGATAACAACTCTCAGATTGTATTTTCCATCATGAACACTAAATCAACCATAAACAACTTAAACCCAGATAATATGAATATACACCCAAAACATTAACAGAACATTATTAATACACGCTTTAACTAGGACAGAAATTGTGTAAAACCTTTTCCCATGAGCCTTTGCAATGCATCAGGAAGCTCAGTTCCAATGAGCCCCCCCCTCCCATACAGAAACTTACCATCCTTAGTTATTTCTGCTTCATGTGATCTGTGCACTGCATACTTAAGATGATTATTACAAACAACTGATGTGATTCAGTAATGAATATGTTTTTTTTTAAAACATGAAAGAACAAGTAGTGGCCTCTACATTTTTTGATTTCAACTAAATCTGGGTTTACAGTGTACAGTCGGCATGGAGACGTTTTCCTGGCACGGTGGACACCGTGAAGAGGTTTGCTGCAAGATGAGATATAAACCATTTGACAAAGAGAGGCGCCTTCTCCTATAGAGTGATTGATGTCACAAAATGATACAAGAAGCGGTACTTTATAAAGGATACTGTAATCCTCAGCTGACAAAATGATTGACTGGATCATCACTCTTTTAGGTATACTGAATTGCAAACTTGAATTATTTTTCTTTCCAAAATAGGATACACAGCCTCTAAAAAGATTCAAATAAAGTTTTTTTAATTCCAAAGTACATTTTCACAAGTTTTGACAGGGACTCAAAAGCAACATTATAGGACTATGGCTGTTTTATCTGCATCTGGCGGTGCCTGTAGCCGGCTCACAGTCACCTGTTGGCGGCTAAACAACTGCTGCTGGTAGACGGCGTCCCGGAGCTCTGTAGTGGCTAAATACAACCAGCAACTGGTGCTCAGATTGTATCGTCCATCACACTATAAACTGTTCACATTACAGCACTTTAGTTTAAAGTACCTCTATTTTAGGTATATAATGGTCTCTTGGTGAAGTAGCTTTGATTACTTGTTGGGGGGGGGGGGAATACATTTTGGATAAAAATAATTCAGCAGAGGCAGGGACATGTTAGCCTGGCTCCGCCCTCCTACGTACTTCCACTCAATTTACATTTTCCTTCAGTACTCCAGTACAAATATTTGGCGGTCCAATCAGAGAACAGAGGGAGTGGCTGAGAACGATGACGTTGAGGTCCGGTAACCTTCGGTGAGTTCCGTAATAGCGGCGGAGAAAGATAGATGTGAGCGAAGCCATTCGGTCCGTTGTGGCAACGCTGCTGAATATCCAGAAGTTAAAGTCCGAGCAAGAACAACCTTTGCTGAGTTTTGTTGGTGGCCGTGATGTTGTGGTCCTCCTCCCCACGGGGTTCGGGAAAGGTTTGATTTTCCAGCTCGCTCCGTTAGTGGTGAAGGAGTTGGCTAAGATCACGACCAAACATTAGTGATTGGTTATGGCAGATCCAGAGTGGCTCTGAGCAGATCAAATAGTTTTAAATTCCAACAGAGTAACTTCAAGGAAGTTAACACTTGTCAATGGAAAGTGGCCAGACTCTCTGTACACATGAAATGGACCAGAGTCTGGTAGGACCAGGCTAGGGATATGTAGACTAGTGATGACGAACTGACCGAAGAGCCGGTTATTAACCCGATTCATGTCACTGAGCCGGGAGAATCGAGTGCCATACGTCAATGAACCGACTCACTCCTGTTTTTTACCTCATTAGCTCCTCCACTGGAGTGGTGGTAGAATCAATCAGGAAATGGGCGACCTCGAGCAGCACGATTCATTGGACCGAAAGAGTTGTTAAGAGAGTTGTAGAGGCCGTGCACCAGGCTACTGACCGAGACCGAACGTAACCGTTAACAACTGCTCGAGTCTATAAGCAAACGGTTGTCTAACGGTTCTCGGCAAGTTTGAGTAATTAACCAAGCCTTGTTTCTGGTGCATCTTAGGTGATTGTGTTCGGCAATTCACACATTATTGATTGGGAAGTACATCACATACAAATACACGTTATCTTAGTTATGTTAAGTTAAATCTTAGAGAAGTGAATGTTACAGGTTGTCACGAGCAGACCGGGCCGGCACCAGGCTACTGCCGAGACCGAATGTAACCGTTAACGACTGCATGAGTCTATGTAATCAAACGGTTGTCTAACGGTTCTCGGCAAGTTTGAGTTATTAACCGATCCCAGAAACCTTTATTTCTCGTGCATCTTAGATGATTGTGTACATAGAAATTCATAGGCTACATTACTGATGGACATAACATACAAATACACGTCATGTTATCTCGGTAGTTATGTTAAGTTAAATGTTTATTGCATGGTACGTAGTCAGGCTGTCTCGAGGAGACCGCGGCCGTGCACCAGGCTACTGACCGAGACCGAAGGTAACCGTTAACAACCGCTCGAGTCTATAATCAAACGGGTGTCTAGGTTTGCTGCAAGTTGGAGTTATTAACCAAGCCTTGTTTCTGGTGCATCTTAGGTGATTGTGTTTGGCAATTCACACATTATTGATTGGGAAGTACATCACATACAAATACACATCATGTTATCTTAGTTATGTTAAGTTAAATCTTAGAGAAGTGAATGTGGCAGGCTGTCACGAGCAGACCGGGCCGGCACCAGGCTTGAGTTGTCAACCGATCCCAGAAACCTTTATTTCTCGTGTATGTTAACAAATTCACAGGCTACATTACCGATGGATATCACATACAAATAAATACACGCCATGCACCTTGGTACAGAGTATATGATCTGTAGTTAAACATGCAAAAGTACAATATGGTCCTTTAAGTTGACTTGAACTGCTCTATCCATCGACCCAAGCATCTTGCTGGTTCTCTCCATCCTCATGAATCTTTCTCTTTGCTTATCTCTGTTATGTGTTATACAGTATACATATATATGAAAATACATCAACATCCATTGGTCGTTATTGGAGGAAACCCTCTTTACCATATCTCCTCTACTCCTTTGCTCTCTCTTCATCTCTCCATTCACACTGAGAGAATCGGGAGCATCAACTGCACTGCAGAGCTCATTCCATTTTAATTGAGACGTCCGTGTGAAGATGGACATGAATATTACATTCCACACGGCCTATTAATATGCTAAGGCCAGTCTAAATGTTTTAATATTCGCAGTGTAAATTATTGAAATTGTGTTCATGGGCAGCATCAGATCGTTCGTCAGGAATGTTTCGTCTCTGATGTTAAGGAAGCGAGGGGATTTTAGTCGCGTGCACTCCAGCTGAAATAGGACGTGATTTCCCATGATGCACTCCCACATGTGCTTGACCACCCCTCCCTGTGCATGTGACCTGGAGTCCCCATTTTTAGCTTTCTTAATTAGAGAAGACTGTGTCTGCATGTGTGTGTGTGTGTGTGTGTGTGTGTGTGTGTGTGTGTGTGTGTGTGTAGGCCTGTCTTTCTGTCTCCCCATCTGTCTTTGAAGTCACCAAGCATGTCAGACAGACAGACAGACACACACACACACACACACACACACTCCGGAAATTATTCTAAAAAATCCTCATCTGATGTTTCACTGAGCACAGACGCGTCGGGCAGCGACCACAGCGATAAAGTTGGCGTTTCGAGTGACTGCACTCGGCAATTTAAAAAAAAAAAAAAAAAAGGCTGGTTGCTTGGCTGCAGCAACGGCGGCGGACGTCGTCGCCTGCGGTTGCACGCACATACACAGCGGGTGTTGGAGAGGAAGATGGATCGGAGTACAGATTGTAAGTGACATGTTAATTTCTTCTCTGTCACTCACGGCCGAGGCGTCCGTTATCAAAGTAAAGGGACACGAGCCCCAGTCATCAAGGCTCTGTTCTTCCTGCCTCGTCTTCCTGTCGTGGAGCGTCCAGGGCTGACTGTGATCAAGGAGATGTTTAATGTAGCTTTCTGCTTTCCTGCTCACCCATGTGTACCACCCCCCCCCTTCCAGGGATCTGCTTGATTCCTCCCCTCATCCTCCACTAGATGACTGCTCTTCACAAGTCCCCCAAATTGTATTACTGCATTTAACCCATCCTAAGTATTAGGAGCAGTGGACAGCTATACGTACAACATCCGGGGAGCAACTTGGGGTTCAGTGTCTTGCTCAGGGACACTTTAACATGTGGCCGGACAATTGATCCGCCAATCATGGCAACCATTTTAATTTTAATCCATGTACCCCCTGGCAACTGTAGAAGTACCCCCTGGGGTACACGTACCCCTGGTTGGGAGTCATCTACTTTTAATATGATACTATTATCTGCTCTGTAGCTTTAAAAGGGAGCCTGCTAAAAAGGACTAAAGCACTCATTACAAAGAAAGTGGAGGCACCTAAAATTGGTGCTTGGATCAAGAATATGGCGCAATGTACTGTATGTCCTTGGAGAGACTGACATATATATATATATATATATATATATATATATATATATATATATATATATATATATATATATATATAATGAGAGGCAAATTGGAGGGGGGGTGGGATATGAGGAAAATCTGGAGGCCATTGGACCAGTTTGTTAAAGAAGACAGGGGAGCTGCTACTGTGATACTGTCATATCATTTTCTTTTTGGATTGTTGTAGTACGGCAGAGGTTGAGAGAGAAATTGTATTGTCGGTTGGGACGGGGGGGCGGGTTGTTGAAAAAAATTAATAAAAACATTGTAAAAAAAAAATAATGGCTTCTTAAAGAGCCTCAAGTACGGACCCCCCCCCCCCTACAGCCACCATTTTGTATGTTACAGTTACAGTTTTTTACAATCACTTTGCTACTAATTTCAGAACCTTGACGTCATTTTTCAAAACTCTAGACACAAACCTCACAACCAATGATCAAAATACACATTTTTCAAAACTCAAACACTTTTTTCAATTGCTTGGATACAATCCACATAAACCAAAGATCATTTGTTCATTTAACAAAGATCACCTGTTCAATATGACACAACTTAACATCAAAGTACTACTATTTCAAAAAGCAATTCACACATTACATTTCAGATGATTGTTTATTCATTTCATTCCAATGATCTAACTATCAATCGATACAACTACTCAAAATGATAAGTAACTGTTGCATTACTCTTAATGCATAGTTGGAAACATATAAAAAATATTCTATGTTTAGATCATGAAAGTTTCAAGATCATGAGATTCATTGTCATCAATTAGTGTGGAGCATGAACCAATCAGACTACATTATCTATGGATGTAATATTTCATCATCATTCTTTACTGTAATGTACTACTGTTTATCAGACACTGTTTCTATGGTCCCATGTACTACCTTTGAGAGTATCTACAGTATTGACAGTACTGCACTGTATGCATGCAGGCCCTTGGAATTATTTGTCCAATTCTGCCAACTCGTTACTGATGATTGAGATATATACTTTATATAATAAAGTATAATATAAAGTACTGTATATATATATATACATATACATATATACTCTTACCACATTGTTCGCCATGCCCGAAGGTTTTTTCCAAGATGTTTGGCTAATTGCGATGTAGATGAGAACCTGCGGCCAAATCTACAAGACAGAGTTGATGAATATGTAGAAGTACAGTAATCACTTCTTTGTTTTGCTTATTACAGTACAAGCAAGTTGAGGAACACTGCATTTGATGTTTTGCAGTAGAGTCATTTATTTTCTATTTCCTAGCTAATTATTTAGCTTTGATTCTAATAAACCTATGTTGTGATCGTACTGTATTGTTTTTCATCAATACATTTCAGGTTTTGTTCAATTATTCCACTGTGTCTGTAGTATTCTCTCTACTACTGCAGTACTTTTACAGGGATGTATTTACATCTAGTACCATAATGAAACATGTATCACCTATTTTGTACTACAATATTTAATGATTGTACGAACGATGACCCAGTGAAACTATGGGTAGCTTGTGTGTCTGTGATCCAAAGAAACGTTTCAATGGTATTTCACAATATATTTGTTTTTTGAACCAATGATTGTGCAAGTTTTAAGATTTATTTAAAGATATGAATGTACAATGCAATATTTTGAACATTGGACAGTCTGTGTTACAAGTGCTGATCGTTTTGAGTTTTGTGTCTAGAGTTTTGAAAAATGACGTCAAGGTTCTGAAATTAGTAGCAAAGTGATTGTAAAAAACTGTAGGTTAGTCAGTTCTAACGGAAAGGGAAAAAAGGGTCTGATTTGACAATGAGTTTTGATTCATCAGAAGAGCTTACGAAGCTACAGCACAAAGAGGCCACATATGCGCTGTCGGTGCCAAAACGTTGCATATATGCTAAACAGGAAAACTGCATTCACAAAGTGATTATATTTGAGCCTTGTCAAAACGGACTCATCACGACCATTCACGAATCAACAGTGTCAGCAAGATTTAAAAACTTTCAAAACACCTTTGAACTTCTTTTTGTCCACAGCACAAATTAGAAATAGTTCAGTAAGTTGTGTTGTGTGTTCTGCTGTTTGGTTATGTGGCCACTGTGTTCACACACATGTGAGTGAATGTGAAAAAGTTCTTATGTTCAGTGTTACCCTCAACTCGATTCCTTTTTAATGAGCAGCATTATTAATGTAAAGGTTGCCAGCCGTGATAGTGAGAGTGAGGTGTGTGACATATTCAAAACATCCCACATGATCTCTGTACTTCTGACAGTGAGTGTACTAACCAACACTATTTTTATTTCTTTCTTTGTATTTGTGTGTGTGTGTGTGTGTGTGTGTGTGTGTGTGTGTGTGTGTGTGTGTGTGTGTGTGTGTGTGTGTGTGTGTGTGTGTGTGTGTGTGATGTGTGTGTCTGCAGGCAGCCCTGGTACTACGGCTGGGGCTTCAACCTGCCACGAGGTCAGGCTCTGCTGGACAAGTGGAACCAGATCCCCGACAACACAGACATCCTGGTCACACACTGCCCCCCACTGGGTGAGATACACATTACAGCACATACATACACACCCACACACATACACACACACACACACACACACAAATATATACATGAACAAACATAATGGCACTGGGCACGGGCATCAACAACACATACGTGTACTTGTGGCCATTTGTTTATTTTGTTCATTCACACACACACATGCTCCATGATGCATCTAAAGTTGCACATGTGTACAGATCAGTGAACTGTGAGGACATTGTAATGAAATGATCTTTAATCTCTCTGTAAATATGAACACAAATCATATATGCACAAAATATACACAAGCTGCAACTGGTGGGGAGAGAGAGAGAGAGAGAGAGAGAGAGAGAGCAGCAGCAGGTGGAGGTGGAGTGTGTTGATATGGATGGTAATACAAAGGTAAACACACACTATCAAAAGAAAGCAACATGCATTTGCAGCCTGTAGTTATTTTACATTGCACTGAAGATCAAATTCAAATTTGTGCCCTCCTTGTTTGTGTTATAGTAATCAGATCAGGGTCCTATTTCAGGAAGGAGGTTTAACAAACTCTGAGTCTGAGCCTGACCTCTGAGTTGATTTATCCTGAGATGGAAACTCTGAGTTTTTGGTTTCAGAACAGCTGATATGAGTTGGTTCAATCAACTCAGAGTAGGTTTACCACCACAATAAAAAGGCAGCATGAATGGAGCCATGATACTACGATTCACCATGGCAACAATCACAAACAAACGGGTCGGCCGAAATACTCACGCGCACGAGTTAAAAAAAGAAACACAGCGGCTGCTGCAAAAGAGAAAGAATTTGCGTGGGAGAAAATTGCTAAAGCAAATGTGTATATTCCAATATATTGTATATCATATTTAATCATAGGTATAGCCTAATATTACTGGTGAAATTGTACTGAACCTATAATCTATTTCATTTAGGTGCAGTATAGGCCTACGGACGAAAAAGTCCTAGGCCTACTAATCCCATTCTGAGGCTGCAGCACCATCATTAACAGAATTATAATTCATAATCTTTTTTATTTCAAAGGGTTTACATCATTCACCTGCAATACCGTGGAAATCCTTTTCAAAAACGTTTAAAACACATTTCAGAGCGAGTCACAGTCTTCTGACGGCGCTTTGCTACAGTGGCTTTACCAATATGCTCTGCATCACCAATGTTGTAAAGACAAATGCAAAAAAAAACGTAATGCAACACAAATAATCTGCTGAGATGTAAGAGCATACATGGGTGACGTTAGTGATATGAGGATGGTAAGGTTATGTGGGATACATAACTGATCGACTGGGAAGAGATACCGCTCAAATAGGAAGTTATCTGGAAATTAAAATGCGTCGGGGCCTCAATATCATCTTCCGACATGTTTAACTCCCTGCAAAGTAAAGCAGCTTCTTCATCAACGGGATCGTCAACAAAAGGAAATGCCATGTTTTGAGAAAAAACAATGTTTTAAAGTCTGCCTAACAGTTAATAAACCAACAAAGTTTTTTTATTCATGCCGATATAACAAACTGCGCTGAAATGCGCCTGATCCAGACTGAATGAATGAATGAGGAAATGAAAGAGCGCTGTGTCAGAGGGAGGAGACTGAGAGAAGAAAACCTGCTCCTGACCAGGTTAGGTTTACAGGCTCAGTTACCATAGTAACTGACTCTGAGGTTAAGTTACCCCTCTTTCTGAAACAGAAAACCCAGAGTTTCCCTCATCTCAGGGTTAACTAACTCAGACTTTTCACTAAACCTGCTTTCTGAAATAGGGCCCAAGTGTTCCTGAATAGCCTAATCTGATAACGAGTTCTCATTTATATACAAGCCCTATATTTAATCAGCATTTCTTTTCACCACTGCAACCTTCCTCTAAAGCTTTGTTTAGACTTGCCATGCAAGGGCACCGTGCGCAGCGCAAGGCACCGTGGTTTGGGCTTCTATAGATGCAAGCTACGAGCATACACGGAGATGGTTATGCTCAACGCATTGTTTGTTGTTCTTTTTCTGAACAAAATAGATAGATAGATAGATAGATAGATAGATAGATAGATAGATAGATAGATAGATAGATAGATAGATAGATAGATAGATAGATTGATTTTAGGCATCCAGTAGCTTAGACAACCATAACAAACACATATATCTCACATACATAAAAATCACTCACAGAAATGAGTTAACAATTTGTGAAGTGATTCCAAAGGTCTGGTATGGACTGACCATGTGATGCAATGACCACAATAAGGGGCTATGGTAGAGTGTGTGCAATGGTGGTAGTGCAAAAGTGAACAGTGCGGGGATTGAACAGTGCAATAGCTTATTATTAAATATTAACTTTGACTATGAAAAGAAAACAATAATCTGTGAATAAGCAAGAAGTCGTAGAGAAGACGTAGAGAGCAGAAGTAAAGGAAAGCAGACTGCCTGCAAGTAAACACATCCATGATAAACAGCGACGTACCGGAGTTACGATAATCCAGAGGTGTACACAGCAACTCGCAGAGCCTTTGTGCCGGACACGAACACTGGCTCACGGAACACTGCGGCGAGCATAAACCTTCCTGTAACTCCCATTTGTGCTCAGTTGAATCAGTAAATTCATCGGAACACGACTCCAGCCCGCTGTATCGGTTTGATAAATACGCTGCATGTGTTTGGGGAGAATGCGTCACATCTGTGCCTGAAAAACAGGCCCAAAAACTGCAGTAAATCTGGCCCTGTCGTTTATTTATGTATTTATTTATTGACCTAAAAGTAGTCACATTTAAATATATTTTATTTTGGAAGAAATACTAGCAACAGCCTGTAAAATATGCATCATGTTTATTAGCTATCATACAGGAAAGTAATGACAGTGAGACAAAGGTTGCCAGCTGGGCCTGAACCAGGGACATTGCAATGCTAGTCCACCATCATGTGATGGCGCCCTCTACCCCCCCCCCCCCCCCCCCCCCTCCCCCCCCCCCCCCCTCCCCCCTCCACACACACACACACACACAGGACTTGACTTTAGTGGTCCTGGCAGCAAGTATGTGAATAGACACTCATACATATTCATACAAACCACATAAACAACATGATGAATCATTGTTTTACTGTGTGGATGAACAACAAGTGAAAGTAATCAAAGCGGTGACTCGCACAGCTCGTCCTGCTCGGCCTGGAAACACACTTTACCTTTAACCTTCTTAGTGACCACCTTTCAGCTTCTACACACTTTACATCCTCACACACACACACACACACACACACACACACACACACACACACACACACACACACACACACACACACACACACACACACACAGATGCTGGCTCACAAGTGAACTGACATCCTGTGGGCACGTCTCTGTCTCACACACATAAACACACACAGATGCTCGTGCACACACAATTTTCATTCTCTCTCTCACTCTCCCACACACACACTTTCACACCTCATCTCCCGCTGCAGCTGTGGTGCTCAGACGAGTGTGTGTGATTGATTTCTGTGTCTTGCGTCTCGGCTGCGAACACGGCCGTTTATTTTCCATTCAGCTTAGCGAAGTGTCTCCAGCTATCTGCTCGTGTAAGCCACCGGCATATGGAGCAGCTACAGCAGGCTACTAATGCATGAGACAAACACACACACACACACACACACACACACACACACACACTGACACAGACTCAGAGCAACAGAGGAATGGCATGAGAAAGAAAGGATAAAGGAAAAAGGGGATGGGGAAGAAAAGTGTGGACAATAAAGTGAATTATTTAAAGCACTAGAGGTCAAGAAAAGAAATCTTTTTAAAAAGAGTGTGAAACAGACGATGGCCCAGAAGGTGATGGAGAATGGAGTGTGAGCAAGACGTCGTTTAGCACTGCACCAAAAGCTACCGTCTTTTATGAGGCGTGGTCAAACAGCAGATCGGCAGCTAGAGAAGAAAAATATGGCCTCTTTATCTGGCTGTGAGGAAGAAGTTAACAGCAGAGAGACAAAGAGAGAAAGTGAGACATAAAGAGGAAAACAGGCGCAGAGCCCATAGCAGCAGCTGCTTTGAAACAAGCGACACATTAGAGCAAAATACCCCGAGACACAAAGAGCCCTCGTAACTTCTCACTTCACTTCCACAGTCTCACAAGGCTTGTAAAGAATACATTTACAGTTTTAAGGCATTTCATACTTAAACTGATACTAAAAGTATGTTTTTTTACAGGTAGATACATTTAGAGGACGAAGAAGTCAGACTGTATTACTTTACCTGCATGACTGATTCACTGCCAGCTGAGAACATGGAAGTTTTTATGTCTGTGTTGAATATGAGAGGGTCCATTAACTTTGTTTGGTAGTCAAGAAATAGGAAATGCATAAAGAATCTTAAAGTCTTCCCCTGTAGAGTTGTTTTCTCTCTTTTCTTTTGCCCCGGTGAAGACTTACTGAAGCTACCAAATCAAACTTGCTACTTCTCACTTGTAGCACACATGCATACTATTATAGTCGCAAAAATATAAGGACTCCCGACTTTACTTGGACTGATTTGAGACCTGGCTTACTTCAAAATCGACTGGCTGAAAACTTGACTTGAGACTTGAAGGCAAAAAGTTGAGGAGACTTGACTTCAGATGAAGTATGAAGTCTGTACCTTTCACTCAAATAGAGATCATTTGATTCACTCGTTGAAGTTGGCCGTTCAATGAACGGTTTCCATTAGAAGAATACGTTGTTCTCGTGGTTTTGGCCATTTTGCTTTTACAAAAGCAAGTCAAATATCAAAGATGTAATACTTGACTTGGACTTGCCCTTAAAGACTTGACTTGAACTTATTCTTAAAGGGTAACTACAGTTTTTTTTTCAACCCTATTTTTTTCAACCCTATTTCCCTGTGTTTTTGTGTCTAAGTGACTGATGGGAACAACAATCTCTGACATTGGTCCAGTATTAAGTGAGATCGCTGCAGTTGGCAGCAGAGAAACAAGCTACAATGTAAGTTAATAGGACAATCGTCCAGCTTGTATTTACCTTCACTAAAGTGCTCGTTTTGCCGCTGACAGACTCAGATTAATATTCTAAGTGTCTGACAACATTATGGAAAGGATTTCTAAGGAGGTCAACCTTTCTGTTAAAGAGTAAGATCCTTTTTTAAACATAAACACATCCATGAAATTGTGTTTGCTAAAGCCACCAGAGACACTTCATTCAAAGTCGACAGAAACAAAATAAAAAAATGAAAAGCCGTTTTGGGTTGTCTTTCCACTTTTCCAACCATCATAACTCTAGTTTTGGTTGAAATAAACACATAGTTTACCGATTTACATGTGAAAAAATGTTGGCTCTATATACACTAAAAGTACTGCTTTTTTAAATGGAGTCTGGTGGGTTTAGCGCTAGCGACTTCAGAGCTGTTTCTGGTTAAACAGAAAGGTCTCAAAGAGGTTTTAAAGGTCTATGTCTGTAGGGATCCTTTCATAATGTTGTCAGACACTTAGAATATTAATCTGAGTCTGTCAGCGGCAAAAACAGCACTTTTAGTGGACCAAATTGATGATGCACATTTGCCCCACAGGGTTACATTGCAGCCCGGTCTGTGGCTGCTGGTTACAGCATTTAGTCTTAATACTGGACCAATTTCACAGATTGTTGTTCCTATCAGTCACGTACACACAAAAACATAGCAAAATAGGGTCCAGGATCCAAAAATGGTAGTTACCCTTTAAAGACTTGAGAATTGACTTTAACTTGCCCTTAACAGGGGCTTTTTTCTGTTTCAATATGACGACTTATTACTTAATTAATTATTTTTTATCTGTAATCTTAGAAACAAGTTTCATACAAAAGTGCAATCCCAGAGACAACAGTAATTTCCTCCATAGACATTTATCCACAGGTGGTAAAGACAGAATGAGGTATTTTTGTTTTTAACAATTTTCTGGCATTTCACAGGCAAACCAATTTTGATTGATCTAAACAATTCTCTTTCAGTTTCTTTTTTCTCATTTCATAAATTTGTTCTTTTGTTCACTTCACTCTATTTTTCTTTTTTCCTTTGCGTTTACTTTTTTTTATTTTCCCTGTCTGGCCAGAGCGACAGAAGGCAGGGAAGATGGAGGCACGAGCTCCTCAGTCATTTTATTTCTCCGACTTGATGCTTTTATTGACTCAGCATCAGCAGCATCCCTCCTCGCAGAGCAGCCACTAAATCATAAACCCTCCGTGCTTCATCCTTGTCACACACACTGTGAAGTCTGCATCTGTGTGTGGCTGTGATTGATCTTTATTTTTTTATGGCTGCTTTCTAAGAGTCTTTTTTTGTGTGTGGTGCGATCTGCAGTCTGCCATTAGACAAGGACCCGAAATGGTGAGCTTCGTTCTAAAACGTGATGTATCGCTTTTTGAAGGGAGATGAAATTTATGATCCTCATGGAGACACATTCAGCCACGGAAACAGCAAAAATCACATCACACTGTTGCCCGCATTACTGAAATGATCCAAAGAGGATCATTACTGCACAACTGCCAGTTTATGTAGAAAACTAACAGGATTAAAGTGGCTATATGTAACTTTCAGTTTGTGTTGATTCTAATAGCCGCTTTTAAACAAAGGCGGTAGTATTTTTACCACGCCTGCTGTCAGGGCTGTAGTCAATTCCAGCTTTGTCAAGTCCAAGACCAGGACTAGTCAAGACCGAGTCAAGACCGAGTCCACTAGAATAATAACTTAGATTCATATAGCACATTTCATGAAACCCACGGACGCTTTACACAAGTATGGGGGACAAGGGAAAAGAAAATAGTAGGCCAACACAAACACGGACTGAAAGGGATAAAACGTCTGCAAGTATGACTTGGATTTCGACGGTTGACTTTCACTTTCCCTTTTAGGTTTTAGTTGTTCTTTGTTTAATTTCCTTCTTTCCTGCGATGGCTCTGCCCCAGTATCAGCCATAACTACAGCAGATAACTTCTAAAATAACATTAAAATACAGTTAGGCCTATATAAAGAAATCTTCCGCTACCCTTTACCTGGCTGGACACTCACTCACACAGGCGTTATGCCGAAATTTGTGACCCATCAGAATTTGTTAGCGTAGAGCTGGTCTGCCTGTGGTAAATCATTTTGTGACTTTTTGGGAAAAATCATAAAACATTTTCGATCATAAAAATGAAGCCCATAGTCACCTTGAACACAGCGATTTGGCACCAGGGGCAGATTGGCCATCTGGCAATTCTGGCAAAGGGGCCGGACTATTTTTTTAATGTGGGCCGGTCAGATTGGGTCGACTGACCCAATCAGAAGTTTCTGAAATTGGGATGTTCAGTCAAAATCAAGCACGCCACCTGCTGACGGGCGCAGAGCTTCGCTGTCTGTCCGCTAGTGATGTCACAACCGGCTCTTTTACTCGAGTCGGTTCAACCGGACGGTTGTTGGTTGGCGAACCAAGTCTATAGATTTGGTAGCCGGTTCACGTGCCTGCAGCGGCACATAACTACCAAGATAACATATGGTGTGTATTTATTTGTATGTGATATCCATCGGTAATGTAGCCTGTGAATTTGTTAAGATGCACGAGAAATAAAGGTTTCTGGGATCGGCTGACAACTCAAACTTGCCGAGAACCTTTAGACAACCGTTTGATTACATAGACTCGTGCCTTAGGCACGGTTACGGTCTCGGTCAGTAGCCTGGTGCGCGCCGCGGTCTCTATGTACTTCCCAATGACTCTATGTACGTCAATCCTACATTTTTCACAGTGGGAGCAAAACGTGCTCCTTGGGGGAAAAAAGTGACCATAAAGCCCTGTTCATGCTGTGTGTTGTCGTATCCGGCCCATGTCCCGGATGTGAAAGCCCCCTTACTGGACTACTGAATATAATAATATTCCATTATATTTTGTATTTTGAATTGTTACCTGCCACCAGAATGTTGTCATTTCCTTGCCATAAATATAGACGTTTTTACCATAGATTGGTGGCTAAAAATGTATCAGAATGCAGGAATTGAAGTCTTTTACCCTCAAAATTTCCTGGGGGGGACCCCCAGACCCCCCCCCCCCCTGCTGTATGTGTTCCACCAAAGGCCAATTCTGAGCAAGGAACAACCCTGAAGCATAATCACAGACAGCCATAAAATATATATATTTAAATTGCAGAGTTAGATAGTTAAAATAGATGAAAAGACAATGGGCAAAAGAACAGACAGAGAGTGACAACATACTGTAGAGAATGACTCTAACAGCATGCAAACAGACAGTATGTGTAAATTTGTTATAAACATGTGCTCTTTAAAAAGTAGTAAGCATTGTTTGCCAATTACTTACATAAAATATTTAAAAATATGTTACATAAGGTACTGCTTATATTATTTCACCATCTGTACACAAATGTAATTAGTTAATGCACGGTGGGGCTGCATGGGCGTGGTAATGTGGGCTGGTGTGGCTACAGTTCCAGGGCTGAATTTTTGTCCCAGTCCACCCGTTTGGCACATATAGTCAACATGTGTTTGTGGTATTTTTTCCTTAATGTATCCAATTGGTAGGACATCGTGAGTTTGAATAGTAAGATTAAATTGTAGAATGAATTTATGGTAATTATACCGCATATTTCCCATAAGTCAGTCACTGTAACTTAACAATATGATGAAATTGAATAAATGAAATGAATTAAAATGTAAAAATATGATGAGATTTGATGGCATTGTTCTGTTCTCCACTGCCTCTCCTCTCAGGTTTAGCTGACCAGATTGCATTGCAGCTACCTACCCATTTTCACAATATAGTAAGAAACTTAGAATATCACAGAGCAGACAAATATTATTACAGATTTATGACATTGGACGAGTTCCTTTAGCCTACCCACCATTTCAGCACCTTGTTATCTCATTCTGGGCCACAGCTCTTACTTCGTTTGTGACCTGATGACGTTTGCAGGCTCTGTGAGAAGCAGCGGGTTTACTGTGAGGTGTGTTTGATTTGCATGTCGCTGTGTGCAGGTTTCCTGGACTGGGTCCCGAAAAAGATGCAGCGCGTGGGGTGCATGGAGCTGCTCAACACAGTCCAGAGGAGAGTCCAGCCCAAATTACATGTGTTCGGACACATTCATGAAGGTACGCGCATGCGCTTGTAAAACACTTAAACACACACATAGACACACACATAGACACATAGACACACACACACACACACACACACACACACACACACACACACACACACAATACTGCTGCGGTTACTACAGAGGCCCATATGGTACATATAAAACATCAACAGTGTAAATTAACATGACAGTTTTCACATCAAATGAAAATTCTAGTTCAAGCGGAGATTGAGTAGTGTACTCACATTGACTTTAAAAATATTTTTTTTTCCTCTCCTGTTGTTACATATAATAATATATTTCACAATTATGGAAACTTCACCCGCAATAAGTCTGACCACGTTTAATGGAAAAAGGGGGGGGGGTGGGGGGGGGAATGATATGCAAGAAAAAAACAAATACATATATTCATGATTTTATCTCAAGCTTTTGAAAAAAATATGTGCACACACACACACACACACACGAGTTATGACTCAAAGTTAGTATATGTATCTGTTTATTGGAGTAAAAATATCTTCATACATATCTGTATGTGGATTTACACAGTGAAGTCAATAACGGCCCATAATAGAAACCTGCTCTTTTATAGTGTAATTTAGAGTACAGCTAAATGATTTTTTTTCCTCCTGAAAATGCAGAAGAGTTTATCAGCCCTGAGTAGTGTCTGCAGTCAACCTCTACAACAACCTCCACTGAGAAGGCAGAACAGCTTGTGTTACCTGAGAGGCAAAACCAGCCTGTACTGTGAAGCCCTCACTGCTGCTTGTAAAGCTTAAATGCTGAGAGCGCACGGTAATAACTGAGGGTTGACTCGGGAGAGCATTTTAACATTTTGATCTCCCTGGATTTTGTCAGTTGGACAATAAGAAGACACTAAACACCCAAGAGTGGGAGAAAGAATCCCAGTAGAAATCACACCCTTGACTAATGTGTGTGTGTTCAGTTACATCCCCACATACATGTATGTACACACATATTTGATGTTTTTTAGTCAGGGATGTGGTCTAAATATAAACTAATCCCCTCCCCCTTTTTGTATTTACAGAATACAGTTTACACATTTTGAGGCTGACATAAATCCTAATGACCTAAATTCATATGGTTGCGACATCATATTTAGCATCAAACTAAAGAAAAGGAGCCTCTAGCTTTACCATATTCTGAAGGCGGCAGTTTGTTTGCAAACATTCCCACCATCACTGTGTCTACATTTTTCTCACATATCTAAACATATACCTTATTATGTAAATCCACCAGTCACATGTAGATGTAGCGCAAATAGAGGAAAAGCCATGTATCTAGATCAGGGGTCTTAACTTAAAGCTTTAGCGCATAACTTTTTGATATTAATAAATGTCCGTTACATTCAAGCCATTGCCAAATGAGTTGCTACCAAGCTAATTAAGACTATCAGCTCCACACAACTCTCTCTGTATATCTCAGTGTGACTATGTCAGGAGATTGTGGCGTCCGGTGACTTTCACACGCAGAAACTCGAGTGAAGATAATGACCTCTTCTGAAGAGTCCATCATGTTTTTTAATCCTCCGTGTCCTTTTTGGCTACTAGCAACTGTGTAGAGGAGGGGGGGCGGTGCGCGATCACGGAAGGCTTGTATCATGTGGATGCGCCGACAGACCCAATCCCAATGCAGCCCTCTACTACGTACTATAGCTTTAAAGAGAGACGGATCAGGGACCCCCTACTACATATATTGTATAAAATTGAGTTGCATATTAAACTGGGCCTACAATACAGAGTGGCCTAAAGCCTTTATACTGTACATACATTTTTAGTGCATGAAATACTAAGCTATTAAAATAATAATTGCTGGCATGATTTTATAAATAATGTTTTAATTTTAAACATTCATGTAGCACAGTGACTCCTTTGTTGTTAACTGTATCTGTGGATGGCTACCTTACCTATAGGCCAGCAAGCCTATCGTCAGTGAGTTTTCTCACAAACAGGCCGGGCACGGCCTGCTATGCCCAGTGTGTTTTGTATTCATGTATTCTAAATCTGAAAGGACCAACACAGACATCTGTTTGTATCCAAGAGATGGAGAAAGTGGCACCTACACTTAAAAAAAATCACTGATGGTGCAAGGCTAAATTGGAGTACTTTCGGAGAGATGGTATTTAACTTGTGCTTGACAACACTTTTACATCTGCCATTTGGAAGGAATGTTGATCCAAAGTGCCTTTGAAGCAGAGCTTTTTAACTGTAGGGGTGTTAGTGTCACACTCATGCATTTTCTCAAAATGAATTCTCTGCATTTTAGAATGCGCTGTGATACCAAGCGCTTATAACTCTGGTGTTTCTCGTCCAATAAATGACCTCTATGTTTGTGAGTGTATTATGATCCCCATCAGATGCATCTCAGTTGCTATTCATCCTGGGCTCCACTGTGATTGACAGATTAGTTTGTATCATTTAACCATATATTAGTGGACATTTACTGCATATTTGTGTGCCTTTTGGGGAGGCAACATTTTAGTAGTATGCAGTTAAAAAAAATAAACAATTCCATATTGGGCCGCATTGACGTTTTGCACTATTATAAAAAAAGAAAAACTGCACATGCTGGAAAATGTGTGTGTTTAAATTGTATATTAAGGCACTCCTATTAAGAGGCATAATGTACTGAATGACTGACTACTGCAGCACAGAAATGTAACATCTGAGATAGGCATGGTGTCAAATCTGTGGCAAACACTGAGGATGAGAGACTATGGTCCAAACAGTGAGAGAGAGAGAGAGAGAGAGAGAGAGAGAGAGAGAGAGAGAGAGTAAATTAAAAACATGCATGTATTACAATAAGTCCTCCACTTAGGTGGTCTAATACAGGGGTTCTCAACTGGTCTCACCCTGTGACCCACATCCCCCCATGGTCATTATGTGGTGACCCACTTTTATAGAATTCAAAACAAGCATATTTATTATTCAGAAATCTTCAAAAACACAAACATAAACATATTTGCATGTGCATTTCAGAGCACAGTAATAAGAAACTGAGGAGGAGCATGCCAACTGCATGGACAAAATTGACTAAAATAAATGAAATATTAAAACTGCAACAACAAAAAAAATTAATGAGGTCACAAATGATCTTGCCTCCGAACATCAACACAAACTTAAAGTGAACGTTAATCAAATGATGGTTACCATGGCTACGGCGCTAGACTGCTGCACGGCTCCATCAAAAAATGTTCAGATGCGCATTAAATATTATTTATTTTGACTAGCTGTCCGTGAGCCACCCAGAACGGGTCCTAGCAGTTGAGAATCACTGGTCTAATACATACATTAGTCGAGGGCGTAATACATGACTGCTACCCTCTAGTATGACCCACAGGAGCTAGTTTAAGACCAACGCAGTTGTCAATTTCCAGTGCCCACATCGTTTAAATAGCAAATGCACCTGCGCCCATTTGTGGCCCATGGGCGTGCTGGTCTTACAGGGAGGTGTGTTCAGGTGCATTCTGGGCGTGCTGGTCTTACAGGGAGGTGTGTTCAGGTGCATTCTGGGTGTGCTGGTCTTACAGGGAGGTGTGTTCAGGTGCATTCTGGGCGTGCTGGTCTTACAGGGAGGTGTGTTCAGGTGCATTCTGGGTGTGCTGGTCTTACAGGGAGGTGTGTTCAGGTGCATTCTGGGCGTGCTGGTCTTACAGGGAGGCTCTCCGTCAATTTAACAATCTCCCGTTCATGTTTTCAAACAAGTAGCCTAGCTGCCTTGCTATGCTTACAATGAAATCCAATGTCCAAACATGCTAGCAATTGGCCTGACGGCTAGTTGAAAAGTTCAAGTGTTTAAATTAACATATCCAGTAGTCTATTTAGTGGTGTATGTGCCCTGAAGTTTGTGTGTCATATAAATCACAATTCGTGTTGATACAGGTACCAATGTTCGTGTAGAAACATTTTAATCACATACAAATGTTCATGATCCAGCTCTGATAACCTCCGCCATCTTGGTCAGACTTTTTTTGTAACTCCCGCCTCCAAAACACAAACACACGGACCTCATTGGTTCTCGAGTGGTCCTCATTTGAATAAAGTTAAACTTTCGTCAACTTTGTTTCGCTTGCCTCTGCGATTCGCTCTCATCTCGCCCAATCGGGACGAATTTCGTCTCCATTCAACCTCAATGAGAGCGAAGCGAAATTTCGCTGTGTGGAACCCTACCGTAACAGCAATGCTCCAAGGTCCAAACGCGCCAGGCTTTTAAAGGGAATGGGAGATGACTCTCTGATTGGTTGATTGCATGTTACGCCCAAAACACACCTATGATTAATGAAGACACTAAGTACAACCCTTTAGAACCATGCGCCCGGCGCACGGACCCTTTTTTCTGCCGTCAAACTAGCAAAAGTGGATTCCTACACGCCCTAAACGCACCTGCGGCAGGCGCTTCACGCCGTGCACTTAGATCGTTAAAATAGGGCCCTTTGTGTGTTTCTGTTTGAACAAAAATTAAAGACCAACTCTTAAATGTATTTAACCTGTGCAGTGCACTGTACCTGTAAGACAGAAACAAAGATTCTCCTGTTTTAAGGTTTGGAAACATGACGTCTGTAAAAACGTTGGTGCTGATAGCGTGCAGCAGTTCACCTTTTCCACTGCTCCCCAGGTTACGGCATGATGACTGACGGCACCACGACGTTCGTCAACGCCTCAGCCTGCACGGTCAACTTCCTGCCCATGAACGCACCCATTGTCTTCGACCTTCCAAACCCTCGGACCACATGACTAAAGCGGGATCGCCCAAAAACCCCTGCCGCCAATCAGGAGAGCTAGGTGAGGTCGGTTGGTCAGAGTGGAGCAGGTTTCTGTAAATATGAGGCACACATACAGTATGGTACATGCCTGGAGATAGAGCGGACTAAGTGAGGAACACTCCCTCATGCTATTAATGTTATTTTATCTGCCACCATTTCTTCATCTCAACACTGAGTCTAAAAGCAGACAAATGGACGAGCAGAGAGACGCTTTTACATGCGGACAAATCGACATTTCTCTGTCCTCTTTTACTGCACTGACAATCTGATGGGACTCTCAGAGAGACGGGAGGCACCCAGACGTCCCTGTTGGCCTTTTTCACTTCATTTATATGAACTGTAAATCATGAAGTAAAACAACCCCAACGCCTCGTCTACATGACAGTTTTGGATAAGCCTCGACTCAACAGTAACGGACCATTTGCCCAAGGGGGATTGTAACGGAACTTTTTCTCCCTTTCCGCTTTTTAAACATTACTTTCCTCATTTCTTCCCGTCTGTTTCTGCCACCCTTATCTTCCTCCTGTTTCTCTCCCCTCCTCTGGCCCGGAGCATGATGTGGTGTGTGTTTTTGCCAGTGTGTGTGTGTATGTGATCAAATTGAGTGTGTGAGGGCAGCAAGAGGTCTCTGCCAGGGGCTGTGTGAGAGTCAGGGTGTCAAACATGACACCGCTCCCCTGGGCCCCATTACAGCCCCCATGAGCCTCTTAACCACATGCAGCACTTTCCTTTTTTTTCCCCTCTCCTCTCCACTCCTCCTTCCATGTAGCTCCCCTATCACCTTTTCTCCTCTTTTTTTTTCTTCCTCTCTATCCTCCATGCTGTGAATGACTAGCACAGCTTTTTAGCGACTAACTGAGAAGGCGGGCCTTTTGGACTGCAGGTAACATACGACGTAAAGGTGCTAAATGCTAACGCTGCTTCTGTACAGTCACGCTAACCCCAACCTCCGAGCGGCGGTGGTTGTTTCAAGCACCCTCCCTCGTGTTGGGAGAGATGGAACTTTTTATCCTTTTTTTTAAAGAGGAGTAAATCTGTAACTACATGTAGTGTAACTGGTCTTTGTAAATGTACTCTGTCAATGTAAAGAAAAAAAGAATTTGAAGATTTCCACGTTGTTGCTATGCTTTTAAAAAGAAAAAAAAACATGTTAATATTTGTGCTTATTACATTACCTTTGGTCTATTTCTTAGTAATGTAAATGCTTAATATTGTATTTTCTCCTCTGTGAAGCTGCTCCGCCCCATTTGGTGATTATTAACTCTTTCATGTCTCTTAGCAGTTGTCTGTGTTTTAAAAAAGAAAAGCTTCCTTTTTTCTCCCTTTGCTCTATTTTCTGAATGTAGCTGTTCTCAGTAAGAGTCTGAATGTGCTTAGCATAACAAGACCACGTCACACTTTGATCCTCCTGCTCTCCGACATTATGTTTGAACGTTCCCTGGGGCTGCAGTTTACTCCCGCTTCCTCGGCACATCAGCATTCATTGTGCCAGCTGATGTCTTAATGTTTCCAAATAGGCAAAGGAGGAAAGAGCAGCATTGCTCACCAAGAAATGTGTGTTGTGTGTGTGTGTGTGTGTGTGTGTGTGTGTGTGTGTGTGTGTGTGTGTGTGTGTGTGTGTGTGTGTGTGTGTGTGTGTGTGTGTGTGTGTGTGTGTGTGAATAATGGTGGGAGGTGTGTGCACTTGTTAGAGCATGAACAACAGTCTGAGTGTCAGTACGTGTTATGCTAATGTTATGTGGAGCAGTTTGAGTTTTAGACTCTGAAATTGCAGACATTTTGGCTGATCGTTGCTTCTTCAAGAGGCAGGTTTAGGTTTAGAGTTAGGATGAGGTTTAAGGTATGGTGCACAGGGTGAAGAGAGTATGGCCACTGCAGCTTCAAGAACAAGGGCAAGTACAGAAATCATATTTATCAATTTGACAACACATAGATCCAAAGCTTAAATTGGAAGTCCAAGAACTAGGGCTGGGTATCGTTCAAAAATGTTTGATACCGGTTCCTAAACAATACTTTTTTTTGATACCAATTAATTGTTTTTTCAAAGCAAATACAACATTACACGTGACGATCGCCCACATGACAGTTAAGTTTAGCGGTCTTTACAGTTCAATTTTGTCGACAAAAGGTTACTGGGAGCCGTCTACAGAGCACCGTGAGCTGTCGGTTGTTTTAGCAGCCGCTGCTAGTTGAGTTTAGCCGACAAAAAGTGACTTTGCACCGCGAGGTGACGGTCCTTTCAGGTGCCGTGGCAGTTTATCCAACAAAATGTAAGCGTCATGCAGCGATGACACTTAAAGCTATAGTGCGTAGTTTCTGTCGCCCCATGAGGAATTCTAAGTAATAACAACAAAATTGTCGGCGCATCCCCCACCCCTCCTCCACACAGTTGCTAGTAGCCAAGGAGGACACGAAGGATTAAAAAAACATGATGGACTCTTCAGAAGAGGTCATTATCTTCAGTCGAGTTTCTGCGTGGGAAAGTCGCCGGATGCCACAATCTTCTGAACATAGTCACACTGAGAAATACAGAAAGAGTTGTGTGGAGCTGATAGTCTTAATTAGCTTGGTAGCAACTCATTTGGCAACGACTTGAATGTAACGGACGTTTATTAATATAAAAAAGTTACGCACTAAAGCTTTGAGTTTAGGCACCAAAATTTAAGATTAAGATTAGAAAAAAGATGGTGGTTCAGACTTTAGATCAGGGTTAGCAGTGATAGTTTAAATGTATCCAGAGGACAGTGTGCAAGCACAACATAGGGCGTGTGTGTCTGTGTGGGTGTATTTAATAGGAATTATAAGAGAGTTTAAAAAGAGAGGGAGTACTCAGCCTCATCATTTAAAACACAAACTTAATTAATGTCTATGAAGGAAAATGTTCCGAGAAAGGAATAAAGGGAACTATTAAAAACCAAAAGATGGGAGGAACTTTCATCTCTCAGTTTCATAAAAAGCTGTCTGTTTGGTCCGACTCTCCACTTCCAGTCCTCATTTAGATGTCTCACTTTGATGCTCTTCTGCTTCAGTAGCTGTGTTATGTGTTTCCTGTTTTTCCAAGGGAAAACACAAAAGTGCTGTACTATTTCTTGATTTCTTTCTTGAGGCATGCTTAAAGGAGTTAATGACTTCTGCTACTCAGACAATCTGCATATGAAGAGTTTTGTTCCAAAATGAGATATCTTCTGTTTGAAAAAGAAAAAAGGGGACGCCTACACGGGCTGAATGATTGACAGCTGAAACTTGAAAGCAGATTGCGGTGGTACTTTCTTAAAGCATCGTTAGTAGCGTGCGTCCTTGGTAACATATTTACTGACTGCACCCTCTTATGTTTCAGCAAGACTAGACGGTTATGAACTTCAGGTCTTTTTTTTTCTTTTTTTAAATGGATGTATAGCATTTTGGAATGAAAGTGTTCATATGGTATTGTATTTTGCCATCATTGTTGGGGGCATTTTTTTTTTAAACTGTAAAACAAGAAAACGAAGACCCAACAGTGGCAACATGTTACTGCGTTGCTCCTGGAGACAACTCTAAAAATGTAAAGTACCTCTCTTTCTTAAAACCATAAGGATTCTGCTGGTTCTGAGAGATTATTCACTGATTGAATAAAACCTTATCTGTGACCGGTGGATCATGCTTCCTTACTTCCCTTTCCTTTTGTCGCTCCCTTCCTTTATGTCTTGTTCTAGAGAGAGAAAGAAATTAAGGCTGCTGAGGAAACTTTTCCCCATCCTGGTTTGTCTCTTTTGTTCCACTCAAAGGTATCTGTGTCTCGTATCAATTATAGAGCCCCGAGCAGCGAGTTAATTTCCAGTAGCAACAACCCTCTCCGTCTCTGTCTACCATTTGGTTCCCAGGTCTTCCACACCTCTGCACATTCTAATGAGAACCCCTCATTCAAATAATTACATTAGTAATCCCAGGGGAGACCGGGTAATTTATTCGCCGATGGCTTTGTACTTTGCCATTAATACAACTAGCTTTCATATACTCTTGTCTTCCCCCAGCTCCTTCCCTCCCTTTTTCCCACTCTGCCTATCCAACCACAATCCTGAGCTCCTTTTATTTTTTTCTCAGTTTCTGATCATCCCTTTTCTATTTACATCTGCTTGTTCCTCTCTCAGATTCCTCAGATAATGACTCCCAGCTCTCTACAATTTCTTCTCCTCTCCGAGAGCTGTAGCATTTTCATTAATGAATGACAGACGTCCCCTCTTTCTTCTCCGCTATCCATCTCACGTCACACTTCCCATCTGAACAAAAGATGCACCCAGTCCTTCCCATCTGCGTCACTAAAAAGGCACTTTATTTGATTGGCTTTGGAACACAAATCAGTGTCAAATAGTCACAGAAGGTGGACAACACTGGGAACAACTCAAATCATTTATTAATCTCTCCTCATCTTTATTTCCTCATGTTTTTCACTCATCAGATTCCTTGATGGATGTATTTGTCATATCTTATATAATAGGATTAGGGGCCCACAGCTCATTTCTGGCCCCCAGCCCCTTGGTGGGTTTATCTGGCCCTGACAGCAAGATCTGCCACTCATACGACAAATACACCCATCAAGGGATCTGATGAGTGAAAAACATGAGATAAAGATGAACAAGGATAGATTGATAAATGATTTGAGTTGTTCCCAGTGTTTCTGTGACTAGTTGACACTGATTTGTGTTCCAAAGCCAATCAAATAAAATGCCTTTTTAGTGATGCAGACGACGGGAAGGACTGGGTTTTCAAGCGAGCAGCGGGGCGTTCGGACAGCTGGGCAGGAAGTGAAACAGCCAGAGCATCCAGTCAGTTCACCAAAATGCACCCCCCAATATCGCCCCAATACCGTTTCCTCTACAACACCATGGATGACGAGAGATTCAACTTGGAGGTGGAAAAACATAATAGACATCACAGATCTTTTTTATAAACACGTCAGAAAAGAGAAGGCCTGGAGTTTAACTGCAGTAGTGCTGGGAGTGGAGGGTAGATACTCGCTTAATAAACACATGACTGTTCTGTAAAGTACAAAGTAGAGACAATATAATCTGCGAGTCGAGCACACAAGACGCTCCGTTTCTGAGACGCTCCCGGTGTGGTATGGCACGTGGCAGAGGACGGAACAAAACCGGAACGCAGCACAGACGTGCCCTGTGGAAGATGGGGGTTACTTTCTCAATCAGCTTCTTGTATCAGTGATCCTGTTCCTGCATGAACACACTGTTTTCTGTGTCTGGTTAGAAGTGGGTGGGATTTTGGTGAGAAAAATTATACATTCAATGCCAAAGTCTTTAAAATTCTTGCTCTTCTACAATATCTGAGCATGGTTTAGGGTTTAAGTTGATTGCAGGTCTGTCTATTGCTATTCACAACCCCGACCTCCACCCCCCCTTACTTTCCACCTCGCTATTGAAACACTGTTTGGAGTTGAATGTAAATCTGAGGTGCTGAATTTCCATAATTCCAAAGGACACCAAGCTATTGTTTAGTGGCAATATTTAATGTTATAGAGAAATACATTTTCATGGGATTTAAGATTAGGTACAATGCGGAGTGATCTGCTTACCATTTCAGGTTATATTTTGCTTTCTACAGTGCATAATTACCATATAACAAATTGCAATTAACCAAATCCCCACAAAGTTATTGCCAAACACTAAACCTGGGGTCCCTGAGCGTCTGGGGCCTCGGGGCAGTTGGTAACTCAGCCACGCTCGCTGAAGCAGCAGCAGGCATCTGAATGAAGGTCAGCGAAGAAAGGCCCACAGGAAGTTGTTGTAGCAGATCCTTCCTGCGGTGTTGGCATCGAAATAAGAGCTGAGGTGGAAGAACTCCTCCTCCGACAGGCTGATGCTGAAGTGGTGCAGCACCTGCAGGGCAACAGCAGCAAAAGTTGGAGTTGGAGTGCCTACGTGTGAACATTTGTGTGTGTGTCCTAGTGTTTTTCGGGTTGGGGTTTAGGAGACGTCATCCCTGAACAGGCAGCTAATTGTTTCTATCGATTAGCTCAGGGAGCGTTGTCGTCTGTGAGATGTACAGCAGGTATAAATGGCGGGGACAATAAAACAGGAGTGTCAGCTGCTGCTCTCCTGGGCCAAAATGTCAGAGCGGTCTTGTTTCAACCTTCAGCTTAATTGAGCAATTAAAATTACTGATTGGCTGTCAAGTGGTGTGTGTGTGTGTGTGTGTGTGTGTGTGTGTGTGTGTGTGCGCGCGTGTGTGTGTGTCTTGAGCATCATGGATTTCCAGTCACCCTCCATCATTCTTCTACAGACATTTTGATAGAAGAGCCACAAGTAAAGCAATCGCATCAATAATTCATGAAGAACCAGTTTGTCTCAGAGTGTTTTGACATTCTTTCGGATGCAGTAGAGCAGGTGGAGCTCTGTGGGGGGTGGGGGGGTGGGTGGGCGCTGTAACCGACCTCACCTTCCTAAAGTCCTGCACCGAGACACTTCCTGTGCGGCTGCGGTCACACGTCAGGAAGCAGCGTCTGATGGAGGACCAGGAGGAGTGAACGATGTCGTGCATCCTCAGCATGACTTCCACGCAATCTTTGCTCAGAACACCCTGGCTCACCTGAACCGGACCAGACCGTGCAGTTATCCCATCAGACAGGGTACAAGGCCCAAACAGGGAGTCACGAACAACCAGAAAGAAAGAAAAAACAAATAAAGGTGAGAGCCCACATTAGCGCTACTATTTCATTTCTTCACAAGATGAGACGCAGAAGAAAGTGTTGTTTGTTCTATGATCAGATAAAAAAAGGTTTGTCTGTAAACTCATGTAGAGACATGTAGAGAATCAGATAAGATACAGGGGCGGGGGGGGGGGGTCTCTTTTACACAGATGGTGGTGGGTTCGGTCAAGACAATGCAGGTCTTTGTGATTCCAAAGTTGATTTGGAAGCTTGCAGCTCATGGGTTGCCAGATTAGGAACCCTCACCCACACGCTCCATTAAAGCTTGGGGGCTCAGCTCAGTCGCTCAGCGGGAGTCTTTTAAGAGCGTGCCCACCCGTGTGTCATTGTTCAAAGCTTCATATACACCTCCCCATGCCAGAAAAGCACAGCAAACTCACCAAACTTGCCCAGTTTGCTTGTCATAGGAGGCGATAGTCGAGAGCCTGAGGGTGGGAGGTCCCCGCTGAGTTTACACAATCTGGCAACCCGGCGTCCCCCCCACCACCACACACACACACACTTACTTATAACCCAATTTAAACTTGCAGCCAATAAAAGTACAATACATCAGATGTTAAACAGAGGAAAGGAGAGGGAGTTAATTTGAAATGTGCTGCTCAGCATGGGCATGTGTAGCTGAAAGTACATGCTCTGTGTCCCAATTTCACATTAACTCCAACTGTGATGACTGGATACATGAGGGAAAAGTACATTACATGCATACTAAAATCTAAACCCGCTCGTCTGGTACAGCCTGCCATGAAGGTGACGGGGAGGAGAGGGGAACCTCTTCCTTCAGCCAATCAGCATCCTCCACCCCGAAGATGAGCTCTTACCATCCGGCAGACGATACAGATTACCCAAATGCAGACTGAACCGTTTTTTTTTTAACTCATATGTGCCAACATCAATCAATATGTTAATAATAATCCTTTTTGAGGCTGTATATGTGTTGTTCTATTATCACGGTGTTCTGTTTATGTAGTGTGCAATTTATGTGGCCTGTGGCTCTCATTGATTTGCACTTTGTTTCCATGTGGACTGTTTTTTTTTGTTTCTATTTGTTGACCTTTATTGTAAGTGCAGCTAAAGTTGCCAGCTCCGGAGTCTAAGTAAAAGTTTCCCCAAGAGCACAATTAAGTATATTATATTGATGAGCATGTAACTGATCCCCATGTGTTTCATATCAACATGCTTAGAACATTCTCAGCTTTGTGTATAGTGACACCCAAAATTGTTCCAGAGCAATGTGTGAAGAGATAATTAGGCCCCAAAGCAGAAATATTTCTCAAAAAAAAAATACCTTACCTACAATTGTTTTGGTGCTTTGGAAATGAGTTTACAAAAGTCTTGGGTTCACAAAAGTAGCGTAATATATAAATAAAATAGTAAATAAATGTCTAAAATGAAATTTAGTGAGTAATAGGAGTATGAGTGTTATCAAACATTGCTTGGACTAGCCAGTGCATCTTTTGTCCTCAGAGGGTTAAGTCATTTAACCCATGTAAACAAAGTGGAGGAGATTAGGAAAAACTACAAAATGATTTACACCCCTCATTTTTTCCAAAGTCATAGCTCAGTATTAGATGGGTTGGAGACACATTTAAGAGCTTGATACATGCAGACATAGAATTGCAGTATAACTTAATATAAAACGTAACTATAATTTTTATTTTACCGGTGTAACAGGAAGAGGGAGTCTACGTCGCTCATATGCCGTCTTGGTCTCTGCTGGTTTTAGGTTCAAGAGGAAGTGACGAAGGAAGTCGTGATATGAAACACAACCATTATTGGTGATGCCAAACTTCACAGCCAGACGCTCAAACTGCTCCTGAGTCATACTGATGCCGAGAGATTGGAGGATCGCTGCAACACACAGTCAGTCCTGAGCATGTAGCAGGTAGAAGGAATAGCTCAGGGTCATAGTATGTGATTGCCTGTGGTTTGCTGCTCACCCAGAAAAGAGGTGGTGCTGATGTGTCCCTCTTGCTGAGGATCTTCCTCGATACAGTTCCTCTGGATCTCTTTCCAGCAGTGCTGCACGGCCCCACGCAGCCTCCTCTCTGTGCTGCCCAGCGGGCTTCCTGTTCCCGGCCTCCCCATGGAGGCAGGACGCCTGGAGGTGCACTGGGGGGCAGACTGGGAGAGGAATGAGAGGAGGTGAGGAGTAGGACAACTACACTGAAGAAAAGTCTCATCTTAAGTTATTTAAGAGTGGTTTGCACCAAGCAGCTGATTCCAACACCGTGTCTACCAGCGGTGGAATGTAACTAAGTACATTTACTCAAGTACTGTACTGAAGTACAAATGTTGATGTACTTTCACATTATTTGAGTCTTTTCTTTCCATGCCTTTTTCTACTTCTACTCTGCTACATTTCAGAGAGAAATATTGTACTTTTTACTCCACTACATTCATCTGACAGCTTTAGTTACTTTACAAATTAAGATTTTTGCACACAAAACACATGTAGTTTATACAATTTGATGTCTTATAAATTAAACTACACAACAATATAAAGGCCTACAAGTATGAAATGATTAATTCAATTTCAATTACATTTTATTGATAGTATCAAATCATAACAAGAGTTATCTCGAGACACTTTACAGATAGAGTAGTTCTAGACCACACTCTATAATTTACAAAGACCCAACAACTCCAGTAAGTCCCTCCATTAGACCATTAAACACTTGATTGACAGAACTGTTTGGATCTTTTCCAGTTTCTAAAATGACTTTTCTGCATTGAGTGCTTTTACTTTTTATACTTTAAGTACATTTTCCTGATTATACATACATTCATCAGTGACTTTTGCAGGACTTTTAATTGTAATTGAGTATTTTTACAGTGTGGTATTAGTACTTTTAGTTAAAGTGTAAAGTGCAGGTAAACCACCACAACCAATTAATATGTAAATAAAGTGGTCAATATGTATATATTTAAACATTTCTGTCTTAAAATGTGTTAAAATAACATTTATTGGGGTTTCTTCAGAGATAGCATGTTTTTTACAGTAACTGGGTGATGACATCATAAGAGGGCGTAGCAACCCTTAGCAGAAGCTCCATAAAGTGACGCGCCATCTAGCGTCTGCCCCGGCCGCTGGCTCGTCACTCAGCCGTCTCTCACACACACTCACACACACACACACACACACACACACACACACACACACACACACACACACACACACACACACACACACACACACACACACACACACACACACGGCTACAGCAGGCAGAGGAGAGAGTGGGTCATAGTCTTCTGCAGTGAAGTGTTCGCCGCATATGACGGCTGACTTAGTCACAGAGGCAGCAGTAAAATCAGCCCGCTTTGTAGCCACAAACCTCACTCAGGCACGAATCAGCCGTTAGTCTTTGTGGACCCTCTGCCCTGTCTCTGATGTATTCGTACATCTCGCACAAACACAATAGTTTACCATTTTTGCTAGGTCTCCAATATAACTGCTAGCCTACTAGCCGTTAGACTAATGGTAACTCTAGTCTCTTGGAGTCCCTCTTATGATGTCACACCCCGCCTAGTGGAAGCTGCTTAAAAGCACTATAAAAAGTACCAACATTTCATATTATATTCAGCATTTTGTTATAAAAAGCCATACCAAACAATGGTGGGCGGCTCTAATCTTTGTTTAATAAGCACATTGCTTAACTTCATGAAAAATTTAACCTGCAATTTACACTTTAAAATGCTCATATTCATAATTGTATTTAGAGGTTATATCAAAATAGGTTTACATGGTTTAATTTTCAAAAAACACCATATCGTTGCACATTGCTGCAGCTCCTCTTTTCACTTCTTTGCACTTCTGTTCCATCTTTGTTGGGAGTCGCACATGCGCAGTACCTAGGTAAGGACTACTAGCCAGTCAGAAGCAGAGTATGAGGGCGTGTCCTGACAGTACCTAGGTAAGGACTACTAGCCAGTCAGAAGCAGAGTATGAGGGCGTGCCCTGACAGTACCTAGGTAAGGACTACTAGCCAGTCAGAAGCAGAGTATGAGGGCGTGTCCTGACAGTACCTAGGTAAGGACTACTAGCCAGTCAGAAGCAGAGTATGAGGGCGTGTCCTGACAGTACCTAGGTAAGGACTACTAGCCAGTCAGAAGCAGAGTATGAGGGCGTGTCCTGACAGTACCTAGGTAAGGACTACTAGCCAGTCAGAAGCAGAGTATGAGGGCGTGTCCTGACAGTAGCTAGGTAAGGACTACTAGCCAGTCAGAAGCAGAGTATGAGGGCGTTCCCTGACAGTACCTAGGTAAGGACTACTAGCCAGTCAGAAGCAGAGTATGAGGGCGTGCCCTGACAGTACCTAGGTAAGGACTACTAGCCAGTCAGAAGCAGAGTATGAGGGCGTGTCCTGACAGTACCTAGGTAAGGACTACTAGCCAGTCAGAAGCAGAGTATGAGGGCGTGTCCTGACAGTACCTAGGTAAGGACTACTAGCCAGTCAGAAGCAGAGTATGAGGGCGTGTCCTGACAGTACCTAGGTAAGGACTACTAGCCAGTCAGAAGCAGAGTATGAGGGCGTGCCCTGACAGTAGCTAGGTAAGGACTACTAGCCAGTCAGAAGCAGAGTATGAGGGCGTGTCCTGACAGTACCTAGGTAAGGACTACTAGCCAGTCAGAAGCAGAGTATGAGGGCGTGTCCTGACAGTACCTAGGTAAGGACTACTAGCCAGTCAGAAGCAGAGTATGAGGGCGTGTCCTGACAGTACCTAGGTAAGGACTACTAGCCAGTCAGGAGCAGAGTATGAGGGCGTGCCATGCTAGCAGCTAGGCGAGCATTATAACGTGTGTTCCAAAGTGACCACGTTTGTCTCTAAAGTAAAGGCTGTTTGGAGAAGTTGGTGAACAGTGTTGCAGATGTAAAAGTAAGGCAGAATTGTTTTTGTTTTTTTAGATTTGTTCACACCTGAGTGGTGTTGATTTGGTTACATTGTCATTTTAAAAAAAAAGGATAATTGTGATAATGAAAATAAAAATTGTTATAGATCATTTGTATGTCATTTTATTGTTAAAAAATGTCAGAAGGGAACATCGGGCATCTTCACATGATCAAATCTGGCACTTTTTATCACCCTTGCACCGGTGTCTACACAGGAGGTGTTCAATAATTCCACTTGCGACTAATATAATTTCACTTAATGTGTAAGAAAACATTTGGAAACAAGGCAAAATAAGTTTGATCATTTCACTTCTGCAGTTCCACCTAATGTGAGAACATACTTGACACAAGATGAGTTTAGGAATCACCTGTGAAGATGAAAACTCTGGTTTGAAAACAAGACAGTACATTATTTACACATGTAAGACGTTTCTGAGATGTAAAATGTGGTTCATGCTGTGTCTACAGCCTTGATCTATCTCTAAAATATAAGCCTTTCCCCAAAATAAGTTTCTGAAGAAAAATTTGATGGCAAAGCAGTTACTGGATCTCGCCTCTCTTTGTACATATAAAGCAAATGTTCACCTCATTTGACAGATGGGAGTGTCTTTGCAGTCTGTGTGAATCTGCCCCGAACAGCTAATATACCCACTGTACAAACATTAGCTGTAGGTAGCAACATACACAGAGGGTGTGTGATTGGTCTGACACAGGCGCCGCTGATTAAATCCATTTTTGCTCCGGCATTATGGCATTATATTTGAGACTCAATATAAAGCGAGCAGTGAGACATTTTGATCACGGAAAAAAACATCTTTTTGAGACACACTATTGAGACACATTCCACTGCCAGGTGGGAACACACGCACCTAGAGCTGTCCACTTGTGATCCGATTACTCAGATCAGACTTTAATACCAGGTGGAAACAGGGCCTAAGGGGGCTTTCACACCTGAAAGTCCGAAACCAAGGTCCAGACCAAGGTTTATGTTTTTGTTACCTTGTAGGCCTATACATTTGATCCGGTAAGTTTTGCAGTTATGCAAGCGCACCAAAGAATAGGGTTGGGTTCCTACGCAACCGGTAGGAATCGGACCGGATTAGAACGCAAATTTAGGTTCCTCATTTCGGTTCCACTTAATGTGTCGACTGAAATATTTTCCTTCTGTTGCTCCGAAACAGACGTAAAAAAATATCACACTTTCTCTGTCGTCTGCTGTTAGCTAGCTACCGTAAATGTAGGCTACTTTTAAAATGCCATATGTTCCCTCTGGGCTCACCAAAGTGGACGTAAAAGCATATTAACCATTCACTGCACGTGATCACTAGTAAACATATTACACTAGTTCTGCTAGTCTATCGTTAGCTAGCTAGCTTTTAGTGCATTTAAAATGCCTTAATGTCGATAGTGTGGCTGTATTTCACAGCCAGGGATTCCCACATCGCAAAATGCAACAAATGTTTCAAAGCGATTACATGCAAAGGAGGAAACGCGTCGAATGTACTGAAACATGCGCCGACACTCCATAAAAGAGCCTTTCTTTGATGTCATTTTACAGTTTTTCAAGAATCGGTTTAGGAATCAGAATTGTTTTAAAAGTACCAGCTCGGCATCGGAATCGTAAAAATCCAAACGATACACAACCCTACCAAAGAACTATACATGACAAAACTACGTCTTCGTCATCACATACTGGAGCTGCGTCTCCCGACAGTTGTAACTGATTGGTTTGTAGACAGACTACCCCGTCTTCTCGTATCCTCGAGTTTTTTCTAGTGACTGCTCCTTTTTTATGTTAACACAGGCACCATTGGTATTATATTTGAGACTCAATTTAAAGCCAGCAGTGAGACATTTTGATCACAGAAAAAATACATGATTTATATTTTGCAGGGAAATTGGAAAGACGTTTTTTGAGCTTACAAAATGTATCCTCTGCTCAAACCTTTATTTCTGTCTGCTATTATCCACATAAGTGTGCAATGATGAACCTTTCTCATTCAGTTTGACTAATTTTCCAAATCCTACCTTTCTTGCTCCTGTGTGCTAGGTGGCACACACTCACACAAATCTGAAGAGTGCACAGAGCAGAGAGGAGCAGCAGAGATACGGTGATGAAGTGTCCAAGGGTTTGTAAGTGCACAGAGCAGTGGATTTGACGGGGAAATAAGTGAAAGTGAGTGAGAGAGGTTATTAGCGTGCAGTCTTCAGTCTTCTGGATATTCTATCCTGTCATGTGCTGTACCTTAGTGCGTTGCAGAATGGCACCTGCAGTCTCCGGGCAAACATTTGTCGCTGAGGCTGTTTGTCTGGGCTCAGAGGAAGGCGATGGGACATTGTTGGTGGGACCCCCTGCTTCTGTCCTGCTCAGCGCACCAAAACACTTCAGAAACTCTCTGTACTGCAGCTTCTTCAGCTCATTCACAGGCATCTGACTCCACACACACTCAAACTGAGAAGCAAAAGGAAACACACACACAATAATCATTTGCACTGAGGGGGGGGGACTAGGACCCCAAAGTGAGCTACAAACAGCACAGTAAATTGGCTTTACAGATGACTAACTCTAATCCCACGCAGTCAATAATTATCAGCAAAGATAAATTAGATTTTGATCAGAATAATTAAAGAAAACATATCAGACTAAAACAAATGGTGCTGGCAAATGCACCGAAAGACTCATTCCCTCACAGACTCATTTCCTCATTTGTAACCATGGACGGGGGCCAGTATGTGTTGTTTCAGCTTGAAAGCACTGGATGAGTTGTTGGAATTGTGCTTGTTCTCTTGAATGGCTAGAATTCTCTGAATTATCATGGACTGGAATATAAGCAAACCTGATCCTTTGTGAGTCTCGGGCAATGGTGATCACAAAGCTGTCTGAACTGCCCTTTAGAGATTGTAGTGCTGTTGGAGGGGTCCAGATCCATGAGCTCTTTGGTGATTTCATACAAGTCACTGGAGACGACTTCCTGGATCTGCTGCAGAGGCTTTGTGCTTTCAGAGGTCTCGGTCTGGATAGGCGATCTATCGGTTTTAGTCCCTTGTTCCCACGTCTTACTCAGGCACCTCTCTGACATCTACATCATTATAAACAGTAGCATACAACACACACACACACACACACACACACACACACACACTCTATATGAGGCATACAGGGAGGGACGACATACAACCAACAGGAAACATCAACATTTGGAGGCAATACACTCATCTGCTTGCCTTCTAAGGGTGCATTCACGCCTGCCTCGTTTAGTTTGGTTGAATTGCGTAAATAGAGTTGGTTTTCCCCCTTGGTGTGTTTTGTTTGGGCAGGTAGAGGAGACCTGCTTGATGAGGTGGTCTTGGTACGCTTTCAATCTAACTCTATTATAACGTCAACATGCTAACATGTTCAGAGTAGCTGTGTTCCCAGTCAATTGCCGAGCAAATTTTGAGTGAACCTTTGAAATGTTGCGAAAAAAAAAAGTGAATTAGGTGCAATTCCATCAACTGGTTTGAAGAGAATAAACTAAACAGAGTAGAAGACATAGAGGTAGCTAACCGGAAAACAAAACAAGTCGCCTATGCCATTTAACCCATCTACGCAAGAAAAATGGAGAGAGGTCTTTAGGAATTTAGTTCAATTGAGCTGTCCGGAGACTTATTTGGCAAAGGCATTTCCATATCCCATTAAGAGCATCAACCACCTCAAGCGAGTGTAAAGAAAATGTACGCAATTGAGGAAGTTTTATAGAATATTGCCATCTCTTACCAGTGGGCTCTGCGACTGAAACTTCTTGAGGAAATCCTTCCAGTTAACAGTGCAGCTCTCACGGTCCAGGTGCACTTTGGTCAGCATGTATCTGTACTGTTTATCTGACAAACGGGCACAAAAGTTCTCCAGCACCTGGCGAAATTCCAGAGCTTTGACTGTCCCAGTCCCACTCTGGTCAAAGGCCAAGAATGCCTGGAGGACAGAAAGAGACACCGATGAAGTGATCAGCTGAGAAACCGATGACAAAGAAAAATGAAGCATGTTGTAAGCTTCACCTTATACAGATGAGGTGCTGACGCAATTACTAGTTGTCGCATCCTAGCCAGAGCCAGGCCTGGACTGAGGCTGTCCAAAGACTCTATCTGGCATACAGCCTCAGGAGAAGCAGGAGGACGCTCACGCCTCTTCTCTGCTTTAGGGTCAAACTCAGACAGGAAGTCCATGTAAGATAGCCTCTCACCGTTATCATCCATGGGAACCTCAAGCCTATAGAGACACACAAACAAGTTGGTTTCACAATGAATTAAACTAACAAGTGCAGATTTTTTTTTTTTATTTAACATACTTTATTAATGCCACAAGGGAAATTAAACATTTTTCACTGTTGTTAGTAACACAAATTACACACAGGCCAATCTACAAATGTCAAAAGTTGTTCAAACCAAATCCATCCATCCATCCTTCCATCCTTCCTTCCTTCCATCCATCCTTCCATCCTTCCTTCCATCCATCCATCCATCCTTCCTTCCTTCCATCATCCATCCATCCTTCCTTCCTTCCATTTATCCATCCATCCATCCTTCATCCTTCCATCCATCATCCATCCATTCAGGCTTCCATCTATCCATTCATCCATCCTTCCATTTATCCATCCATCCATCCCCCATTCCTTCCATCCATCCATCCTTCCATCTATCATCCATCTATCCATCCATATATCCATCCATCCATCCATCCTTCCATCTATCATCCATCCATCCATCCATCCATCATCCATCCATCCTTCCATCCACCCATCCATCCATCCTTCCATCCATCCATATATCCATCCATCCATCCATCCTTCCATCTATCATCCATCCATCCATCCATCCATATATCCATCCATCCATCCATCCATCCATCCATCTATCATCCATCCATCCATCCATCCATCCCCCATTCCTTCCATCCTTCCATCTATCCTTCCATCCATCCATCCATCCATCCATCCATCCTTCCATCCTTCCATCCATCCATCCATCCATCCATCCATCCATCCTTCCATCCATCCATCCATCCATATATCCATCCATCCATCCATCCATCCTTCCATCTATCATCCATCCATCCATCCATCCATCCATATATCCATCAATCCATCCATCCTTCCATCTATCATCCATCCATCCATCCATCCCCCATTCCTTCCATCCTTCCATCTATCATCCATCCATCCATCCATCCCCCATTCCTTCCATCCTTCCATCCTTCCATCTATCATCCATCCATCCATGGTGTTCCTCTAGGTCTTGGTATCTTACAGTAATGTGGTATTTTGAAGGGTTTTTGCCAATTTTTTTCTCAAAAAAATGGTTCAATTCACTACCAAATCTGTGTAACCAATGATATCAACCCCAAAATTGCTGCAACAAATTATGAGACATATGTAAGTGAGCATTACAATGACCATCATATACTTCAATCACAATGTTCTAACCCCTTATACAATCTAACAAACCTTCAACATTTTAATAGGCGCCTAACTAAAACACAATGCTAACTACAGATGTATGACTAGAACAACTTGACAGATTGTTCTGAACTGCATCTTAAATTATTCTTCAGGTTTACAGCTTAAAGATGATGCACTTGTTGTGGCATGTATTGTTAACCCTAACCCTATCACTCCAGTCCTAAAACAACTGGCTTCCTTCAACTCCACTGGCTTCCCATCTCCCACCGGATCACCTACAAAATACTGGTCCTCACCTACAAAGCCCTCCACCATCTGGCCCCCTCATACCTCACTGACCTCCTCTCCCCCTACCAACCCTCACGGTCCCTCAGATCCACCTCAGCCGGTCTCCTCTGCATCCACAAGTCCAAACTCCGCAGTTTTGGGGACAGAGCCTTCTCCAGGGCAGCTCCCAGGCTCTGGAACTCCCTCCCCCAAAAGATCCGCACCTCTGAGTCCCTCACCATTTTCCAGTCCCGCCTCAAGACCCACCTCTTCACCTCTACCTATCTGTAGCCCCCTTTTCTTCTGTGACAGAATCTTGTTTTGCTCTGTCTTGTTTTCTTTTGCTTTGTTTTGTCTTGTATTGTATTGTCCTGTTTTGCTTTACCTTCTAATCTAGCTCCCCTGTAAAGCGACTTTGAGTCTATGAAAAGCGCTATATAAATTCAATTTATTATTATTAGAGTTTTGCACGTGTCTCCAGTTGTGCCCACTACTACAATGTATGTAAGTAAAAGTAAGTAAGTAAAATGTATTTATAAAGTGCTTTTCACAGATAAAATCACAAAGTGCTGTACAACAGAATAGGTAGAACAAACAGTATAAAATGCATATACATATATCAAAAGAAAGGGACGCTAGTGAGAACCCATCAACCAAAAGCTTTCCTAAATAAGCAAGTTTTCAGATCCTTTTTAAAAGAGACAACGGAGTCCGCCAGACGCACGGACAGCGGCAGGGCGTTCCACAGTCTGGGAGCAACAGATGACCCTCGGGTCTTAGGGACTGCAAGCAAACTTTGGTCAGAGGACCGAAGAGTCCGAAGAGATGTCTCTACAGGGAAAAGTGAAGGATGGGGTTGACCTGCGCAGGTGATTTACAAGCTGCTCTCTCCGGACAGAGCAGCTGTAGGCTTGTAACAGGCTCAGCAGCTCCTCCACTGTCACTGTGCCATCTCTACTCGTTTCCAGGTGAGTCAGGGAGTCGCTCAACCCCTTGTAGTTCTCCTGCACAATCTGTCTGTGGACAGCACAACAAGAGCTGGTGTTATAAGCTGGGCTGCTATGCTTCCATAGCTTCACTCAAGTATTTCTGTTCAGACGGACAGCGTAATTAAAAATATGTTTGGCTTACTCACATCATCAGAAAACAAATATGAGAAAAAAAACATTTGGAAAGTTTAATGCAGATTCTGAAAGCAAGAGAAAAATGTGTTTTTGCTCTCGTACTGTAAATCAAAACTAATAACTAATACATTGACATACCTATCATACAGCTACACTTGAAAATGTGTGGGATTTACTGTAATAAGCCTTGTTGCATTGCATTCACAATATTCATAAATAAAAAAATGTTTTAAGGGCTTAATAATAATCACAGCATGTGCTTAAATGTTTGTTTATCCAAATCCCCTGGGGTACGGAGCTCATTCAGGAGAGTAGCCACGCTCATATTACATATGCATATGTAATATTTGTAAATTGTACTGACACTCCAGAGAAAAGCTTGTTTAGAAAACTAAAATCTGTACATACATATCAACCTATAAATATGTTCTCTGTTGTTTTTAGGGCATATATCCTGTCTGAGTCATTGAGGAAACGTTTATGTTCAACATTAAAAGCAGCATGGCTATGGCTGCATGCATTTTATCATGTTATGTTGTGTGTGTTTCAGGCACATCAAATATAAATCACATTTTTCATACTAAATGCTGCGCAACATTCATGGTTTTTGCATTCATTTAAATAGCCAGGATCATTTATACTTAAAGGTCCAATATGTAATATTTGTACTGTAATAAATCCAAAAATGACACCAATGCCTCATCAGATATTAAGGAAACATGTTAAGCTGAAATACTATCTTTTCTGACAACAATGCTGGTTGCCAGTATTTTTTCTTTTTGAAATTTACAATCCGTGACGGAATTTCTGTTTATGTTTTGGTCTGTGTTGTTATCAACTGCCCAGTTTGACAGCCAGGCCGGGTTGCCAGATATAACTGTAAACACGTAAACCAGCGCGCTGCAGCTGTAACGTTAGTACAGCCATGAATGCACCAAACAAATGAATGGGATCAACAGAGATAGATTATACCCGGCATTAAAAAACAGCATGTTTCTAACAGTTGCTTGACCAGAGACGTAACAAACCCCGGGTTAATATTGGAGATGTATTTGAAAGATGGAGACAGCTTACAGCCCAAAAGGACGCTGAGTTGGCTAATTGCCTCCTGAACAGGTAAACATTAGCTTCAGGCTAATTTATCACAGCTACTAGGGACGAGCACTTTGTGTCATTTCAACATTCGTGTAGCTACTTCCATTGAATTGTATAGCTAGAGTAGCCGCGTTGGTTACTCGCAAAAACAACTGAGACAGCCAGTGATTCCGACTGGTCCTGGCTAACGCCACCATGCTAACCCTGCTAATTGCTAACGCTACCGGAGGACCAGGCAGACGGGCCACTGCTGTTTACACCGTTTAGCCTGTTCAGTGGCCGTAGCTAGCCGACAACGGTGAGTTATTTGAAGCCAAGAGGGGGGGCTGTAGCTAAGTCGGAAAGAGAGGAACTTGAGTTTGCAGTGTGTTTAGCGATTGTGTAATTCTAAGGCTAGTAAAGTGTGTATTTCAGTCGGATGGAAAAGGAGTGCAAGGCAGTAGTGTTTTTAGCGGTTCCTATCATAATTCTAAGCCGAGGAAGTGTGTGTGTCAGTTGGGTACAGAGCTCCGTGTGAGCACGGGCTTTTATGACTGTCAATATAGCCAGCATCTAACGTTAGCTACTCCGCTGTGCTGTGGCAACCAACGTGAGCTTTGAGTCTGGGGAGGAGGGGCGGGGGAGACGACTCTCTCCAGTATTTTGAATTTGTACTACAGTAACTATTTTAAACACTAGCTGTCAGTATTACATATTGGACCTTTAATAGTTATTAACAGCATTTTACGCTCATTTCAGAACATTTTGCACTAAAACAGACGGAAAACCTGGAGCACCCACATCCTGTATGTCGAAGCATTCACAGCTACTAGACAGTCAACAACACAGAACGAATGCATGGGAGCTGCAAGGAGAGGAAGAGGGAGTGATATGTGTCATATGAGGCAGCTGCCACTCTGTCAACTGTTAAGAGGGACTCCAATCTGCAGTGTAGCTCATTCACTTCAATGATTCAGTGTTTCCCCTAGGATTTTTTTAAGCCGTGGTGGCAGGTATGTCAACCCCCCCCCCCCCCCCCCCCCCGACACTCCAAGGCCGGACTTTCAAATAAAGAAAATTATCGTTCAAAATGGTCTTTCTTACTGAATTAATGCTATTTTTTTACAGTACATTAGTGTGAGCAAACTCCTCAAAAACATGGAAACTCCATAATGATAACTGGCTCTTTAACTAGAACAAGATCTCAGACTAGGAGGCAGTTCACTGAGTGGTTGTTAAAGTCTGTGATTAAGGAAACAAGGTTGTAGAACGCAGGAAATGTTTGCAGAAAGAAAGGCTGTTGTCAGGTAAACATGTCACAGTCACAGAGGCTGAAGGGAAAGTTGATGTAGAAAAGCCTTTAATGATGAATGGACTGATAAGCAGGCTACCATTCATACTGTATTCCTCATTTGCAATGAAATGATGCTGTTGCAAAATAATACAACTAGCATCATCATCAAGAATGAAGAACGCGTCATTCACGTGCATATTAAGTAGCCACATGTATCTGTTTTGGTCTTATAATACATCCATAGATTTACCTCCAGGAGAGAGGACGGTTCACTCAGCCAGCAGTTCAGTTTATAAGAATTTGTCCAAATTTCTAGATTCCCGCCAAGCTAAGCTAAAACTACAACCGACAGCTTTATTTGTTTTAGCTTTTTGCAGAGTAGAGCTGAGTTTGGTAAAAACAGCGCGGTGGACGAGAGCAGACAGAGCAGATTAAAATATCTCTTCCTACATGTTTATGCCGGTCTATACAGGTGAGTGCATTGATAAGTATTGACTTTTTACTCATGAAGGTTTTATCATAACCTACTTACAGTGACGAGACTAGCGTTCATCTGCCCCCCCAGCGGCCGTTGGTAATCCTCGGTATCGTTCCCAGTCAGGTGCTGCGCGTGTTTTAGATGTGTGTGTGTGTGTGGTAACGTTAACGCGCACACACACAACTCGGCTGCGTGTGTGTGGCGCGCAGGCAAGAATCCCGGCATGTGAATAGAGAGGGGGGGCTGGGTTTGTGCTCTACCTGTGAAGCGCGTGTCCGCGCTATTCTCCGACAATCAACATTGACACCGTGGCGTGGCGGCAGAAATTTAACTGTGGCGGTGCGCCACTTGCAAATCAACGTAGGGGAAACGCTGGAGTTACAATGATGTACAGACCAGCCAAATAACAATTACCTCACACAAGGCGGGAAGCCAAAAGGTCAAAACACATGAAAATGTTATAAACCTGGCCATTATAAAACCTTTCTGATTTTGATTCTGATTGCATACCCATAATGTAAGCTTATGCAATGTGCAAATTTAAAGAAATCATCTCTAACTCAGTTATCAAAAACTGCATTAAAGGAGAATTCTGGTGGATTTCAACCCGTAACTCTGTTGTTTGTAAATTTGGAGTGCTGTCAGTAGCGAAAAAAACAAAACCAATCGGTGCTGCCTACACCGCTTTTCTTGCTACTGACAACTCTCCAAATTTACAAACAACAGAGCTACGGGTTGAAATCTACCAGAATTCTCCTTTCAGGGTACATGTATCAGTTCAATCATTTTAATTCCTACCATGGAAGAACAGGGTTCAAGTTCTGTTTGAAAATAAAAGTAAACCAACGTCACATTCAGCATCACATGCTTAACCGGAAGTAAAGGAACGTCTGATTTTAACCCAAACCAACATCTTTATTTCTAGTTCCAATGCCTAATCATAACTGATTCGTTTTTGTGCCTAAACATAACCAAACTGAAACCGTTTCACAACTTTAAAGACGTGTTCAAAATTGCATCCGGTAACATTCTCTGCTTTAGATAAAATGTTGTATTTCCTGCCATCGCTAGGGGCGCACATTTATGAAACGCTCCTGTGGGTCGTATTAGAGGGTAGAAATAAATTATATGGTTTGGACTTAACCACTTAACCAGGTTACAGTAATTAAAGACCTAGTCTCGCTTTGCCAGACCTTCCTTCACAGCGTTGCGGAGGAGGGTCTGGCTAGTCCACACAGCATTCTGGGATGGGAGAAACACGTGCTCTGGTTTATTGGCATTTCTTTTAACCAATCACAATCGTCTTGGGAAGTGCTAAGCTCCAGACGGAGCCACGGTGTCTCTGCAAAAAAGCCTCTTGTTTTGGTGGAACATGTGTATGTTCAAAAGTAGTTTTAGTCGTGCAACAGAAAACTCAGATTGGACAGATAGTCTAGCTAGCTGTCTGGATTTACCCTGCAGAGATCTGAGGAGCAGTTAACCAGAGTCCTCACAAATCCACCAGAGGTTAGAACGCCAACACAGAGAAAGAGGAAGGTAACCAGATATCCGGCCTTATTGAGGAACATCCAGCGGAATTTCCGGCGGCACCGGATGCCGTGTATATAGACTATTAAAGACTTAAAGCAATGGGTATACAGCCCTACTCTGCTTTTATCAAGTTTGCGGTCACAACCAGAGGGACTGAATATTATACAAACATACTGCACAGAGGCAGGAGTACATAACAAGGACACAAAGTCTCATAGATGTGAAAAAACAACATTATTTATATATTTCTAATTCCCATTGCAGTTAAACAATAGGCCAACAGAAAAAGCAGCACTTCCCACGCCGATGATTACTTGCTCTTGGTTTTGCACCTCCAACACCTCTACAACACACATGACATGACACACATCTATGCACTGCTTTCATTACTGATCCACCCACGCCATCGGCTTGCTAGTGTTAACCTTAGTTTAATAAACTGTTTGTTTCAAGTAGGTACATCTCTTGCGAGGATTTCCTCCTTTTCAGAGCCAGTTTATGACAACATTGACCACCCTCTCTCTGACACCTGCCTCTTGAAGCTTCTACTCAACATTCCAAACATTATTATAGCAGCAAACAACCATTTTCTATATGAAGATATAGTAATATATAGTGAAGATATAGAGTAATGGCATCCTAAGCAGAGAATAAAGTCACACTCCCTCTGTGTGTTGTATTCTGTTTCTTGATTCTTTGCTTCCAGCAGCACGTGCATGTTTTGATAGAGAGAGGGGGTTATAATTTAAGGGATAAGTTTCATTTCAAGGTTCTAGCTGTTCGCACGACTATAGAAAGTCAGTGCATTACAATCAGTGGTGTGAAATTGTGGAATGGTCTGAGCACAGAACTAAAGCAATGTCCAAACATAATCCAGTTAATATATATATATATATATATATATATATATATATATATATATATATATATATATATATATATATATATATAAACATACAAATACCTCAATGAACACACATTGCAATTATTAAAGCCCTCCTTCTTCCCTATATCTTTTGAAAATCATTGCTTTGTACCTTTTGTTTAACTGGATTATGTTTGGACATTGCTTTAGTTCTGTGCTCAGACCATATCAGACGATGAGGGTCGTGACATAACGTCTATTATTATCCTTAGAGATAGGGTAAGAAGCTCAGACATCCAGAAGAAGCTCAGGGTAGAACTGCCGCGCTTCATGTCGAAAGGAATCTGTTTAAAGGAATACGCCACCGTTTGTTGAAATAGGTCTTATCACGTCTCCTCTAGATGTAGATAGGTGAGACACATTTTTTGTCTCAGTGCATGCATTGTCTCAGTCTGGCAGAGCCGCCGTTAGCTTAGCTTAGCGAATGGAATCCTTTGTTGCCGTTAGCATGTCGCTAACGGCGAGCCAACAACAACAATAAAACAACCTAATTACTTCTTGTGGCCTGCATATTCACAAGTACAAATAGCAACGCTAAATAAGACTAAACAATTTCCTAGGCATATATTGATTTGGGACTATATTGGGTGGAAGTAGCCAGCCGATGCACTGCTACTTGGCGCAGAGATCACGCAGCAACTCTGTGTGAGTACAGGTCTAATAACGGTCGATCTATCCCGTAAAATAATCATGCGTCATGTCTACAGTAACCACTTACTCTGTGGACAGCTGTTTATTGGCTCCATTCGGCGTTTTTCCCAGTTGACTTTATCACACCGGAAAAAAAAGTTGAGGACTGCAGGATGGATCAACGGCGAGAAATCCTCGGTAGCTGTGACACAACTGCGGGCAGCACGCTCATCTTGTCCGGAGGTACGTTGTCCCACTCGCATCATCACAGACACTCTATTTCAGTCGGCATATGTTGGCCTATTCCCGCACACTCCCACCACCAGATCTGTTGGCTCTCATCCTCACGTCCTCAGCTGCTCCTCCTCCTCTCATTCTATTCCCAAAGCACGCAGCTCCTCTTCTGAAAACTCTGGTTCGTAGAGGTATGCTTCTGGGTCTTGACTGTCTGAGAAGTCATCCTCTTCGTCTCTCACAAAATCCGCCATGTTCATCGCCATTCCCTGTCTACTGTAGGAAAAATAGCCAGCTATATTCATGCCGGTATGTTGACGGAAGTCGGGGGGTTTCAGGTGCTGCTGTTATGGGGGCAGCTATTCTCTCCTTCCTGTGTGTGTTGCTGGTGAGGCCTGAAAGTAAGTCAAGCGTCTACCAGCTGTAGCTGCAGGCAGCTGTAGCTAGTTGATTCAACTAAGGACTGCTGCAGTATTCAGACCCGGGCGGAACTCATCTTCGGAGCCAGATCCTTACAGCTACCAATGTGGTAACTTGTCTCCCAGTTTGATAGCTACCTTGTTTGTTCACGTCAGTACTTTCCTATATTTCCTTGTGCTTCGCCCACTGTGTCTGCGTGTGATTCTCTGTGTTTTGGGTCAGAGCCTCAACCATAACAGCTGCGTGATCTCTGCGCCAAGTAGCAGTGCTTCGGTTGTAGGCTACTTCCACCCAATATAGTCCCAAATCAATATATGTCTAGGAAATCGTCTAGTCTTATTTTGCGTTGCTATTTGTGCTTGTTGTGAATACACAGGCCACAAGAAGTAATTAGGTTGTTTTGTTGTTGTTGTTGGCTCACTTTTACTCGCGACATGCTAACGGGCAACAAAGGATTCCATTCACTAAGCTAAGCTAAGCTAACGGCGGCTCTGCCGGACTGAGACAATGCATGCACTGAAACAAAACTCTATCTACATCTAGAGGAGACCGTGATAAGCCCTATTTCAACAAACGGTGCCGTATTCCTTTAAGTGGTCGGGTATCTGATTTGGATGCCTCAATGTGGACGCATTCCAGGCGAGTGCAACTGTAGAAAGAGACAATGGAGCAGACCCAAAGCATGCTGGAGGGATTGTATATACCATCTGGCCTGGGGAAAGGATGTGGCTGAGGAGAAGGACATCTAGGCTACCTTACTTAGCCTGCTGCCACTGCTGACCTGGATAAACACCCGAGAATTGATCAATGGGCAATCTAAAATTGCCCACAGTATCCTTCTTCGCTTACTCAATGCACTCGAGTGATGCAGCATCAGAGGACACTGGTCTGTTGGTGTTCTGCTGGGCAACAGCTTGGTTGAGCTTCTGGCTCTGAGGCCCGAGATCCCCTTCGTGATGAAACCCCAACTTTTCCAGGAAGTCACAAACTGCCACACAGCCCCGGCACTCTGGGTCATACCTGTCAAAATAAAGTAAAACAAATTGTGGCTGGCACAGACGAGAGCCCTTCACTGTATGATGTAATGATGTGATGCCTCAGCTGGGTATCTCCTACCTTGACCAGAGCTGGTCGAACTCTTTGGGCCTCATGGGGAGAGCATAGGTGTAAAGAAGTCCCCTCAAGCTCTTTTTATGGATCCAACCCTGGCCATCTGTGTCACACTGGCACAGCACCTGACGGGAAAGAGAGGAAAAGGTCCAGATTGTTGCATCATGCAAATAATCAATTTAGGTGTGCTTTATGTGAGTTTTACTGACCTTAGACATGTCTGCCCACTTGTAGCGAGCTTCACAGGCCAGGAGTTCATGGAGCTGCTCTTGTCTGTCAGGAGAGACAGAAAACAAACTTTCATTCAACCTTGATTTATCCTTGAGAGATCATAGAGGGGCGACCCTCATTTTCAATGTCATCGAGTCAGATTACAAAGACAAATACAGAACAACAACACAGAGAGTACACTCATAAGAAATATGGAAAGACAATGAAGCATTTAGAGTTGGAAATTGATGTAAAAAATACATTAGGATACTAGGGATGCAAAAGAAAATACAATGATGTAAAGCAGTTACATGAAGTTTGCAGGTTTAAAACCAGATTTCTAAATTGTCCAAAAGGAACAATTGAGTTTATTTTAAGAAAGTTCTGTAATTTGTTCCAGGAGTCGGGTGCACTAAAACTAAAAGCAGTTTTTCCAAGTTCAGACCGAGCTCGTGAAACATGAAGTGCCAGTCTGATAATGTCTCTCTGAGTAACAGAGAAGTTCTGGAAGGTAAAATGGCAGTTTTCCAATAAGACCCTTATAGATAGAGATACCAGTGAGTATCTTGTGTTTCTTGGAGAAAAGACCACCCAATACTTTCATATAAAATACAATGATGTGTAACATAGACATGACGGGTTATGAATCTTAAAGGGATACCTCACCGATTAGCATTAAGCTTTGTATCAGAAGAAAAATCGTCATTTTGCATCATCTGAGTTTTTTTTGGCCAGAGGCTAGAGACTATAGCAATTAAAAAAGCAAAAAAAAATTAAAATAAATTAAAAAAATTAAAAACACATCGCCATAGTCCAAGACTGACATGCAACCCTTTTCCTACAAAACATGGGAAAGATGCTTTTGTTTTCTGTAGAAATAGCCATGTTTTACCTTAGTCTGCACACAAGATCACCAATGTGAAATTTGAAGGAGAGCTTTTCGTCAATCCAGATGCCAAGGTATTTATATTCTGTGACTCTCTCAATCAGAGGTCCGTTCATAGTGGAAATATTAAGGTTAGAATAATCGCAACATATAGTAGAAGCACACCAACTTTCCTCAAAATGTCCAAGCATCAGTAATAATAACCATATCAGACTCACACAGTCGCTGTTTGTGTCCCTTGTTTGCATTTGCCATTGTTTTCAACAATGTGGACAAATTCGGCGTAGTTGAGGTTGCCCCCGGGATGCAGGCCCATCAGATCAAGCAGCCGCTGGTACTCTGCCTCCCTGCAGAAAAATCCCAAGCTGCTGTACAGCCCTTTGAAGTCACTGCAGTCGACCACGCCTTTACGTTTCCTGTCCATCAGTCGGAACGCTGTCAGGTTGTCCTGATGGGATGAGATTGGGTTATCAGAACAGAGACATGCTTAGAGTTTTCAGTAACACTATCTACATAAGAGTGACATGACACTGTCATGACACATGAACCCTAACTCTAACCCTAACCATAACTCTAATCATAACTTGTCATGACAAAAAATGTAGATACCTTCAAGTAAAGCGTTACCGAGTTTTCATTCAAGTAAGTACAGTTATAACGCTTAAATGTGTAATGTGTAATGTCAACTTATTTTGTTGATTTGTGTATTTATATTATCCGAAATGTTTCCAATAAATGTTCAAACTCAGGAAATCTGTAATTTTCTTAAAGCTAATGGTCCATATGGTTGCCTGTCAATAGCGTGAGATAACCTTCCCCCACTCTAGTTGCTCTAATTTCTGGGAAAACACAGTCAAATCCAGATATGTCAGAGAGCAAATCATACAATGTCTCAAAATATACTCAGTAACAGTAATACAGCATCATTTTTTCATAATTGCATGCTATTTTGCAACACAGCAATGCAGTAGAGATCCAGTTTACTAAACATGCTACGTGACAAGTGGCTCATGCTAGCCACCAAGCTAATGCTCATGGTGATGTTATAATTATTCCCTGGCTTTGTTGGTGTATTGCTGCATATCTCGGCATGTTACCACCACCTGTAGATCACTGGAATAGAGTGAAACCATTGGCAGGATTGTGTATCGCCTCACCCACATGTGCTTGTGCATTCATGTGTGCGTTCGACTGATAAACACAACAGGGACCCACTCATGAAAGAATTGCTCCATAGCGCTGTCGGTGGTAACGGAAACTGGACTTTTACCAATACAAGTTCCAGGGTGTCATTGGAGCAGCGCACAAATCTGATTACAGTGTGAAGTGCTCACCGTGATTTGTGCAAACTGCACGCCATCCCCTCTGCTGCCTTGTGTACTGTACATACCTGCGCTCTAATCTTTGAGGGAGTTGCCATTGTTTTCCGATACTGTAGTCGCTGCTGTGTAACACATCAGCGAGAATGCAGGAAGACGTCTCTTTGTTAAAACTTTCACAATGGCTTCATATAGAGCTGTACTTATTTCTTTTGTTTAGCTTCTACCTGCTTCCTCATTCTTCTCCTTTCTAGTTGGCCGTATGTTTTCAAAGGATTCAGTAAAAAGGAAGAGCTTGGCCCTGTTTCTCTAAGAGTCCCAATTCATTTTTAGATTATTTATTATCTACTTTGAGACTATTTTTAAGATTATTTTTTTGGGGGCTTTTCTCTCTATTCGACAGTGGACAGACAGGAAAGGGGGAGAGAAAGAGAGGGGATGACAAGCAGCAAAGGGCCGCAGGTCGTACCCGAACCCGGGCCGCTGCAAAGGCCCCAGCTGGGTGAGCCAGAGGCCGCCCCTACTTTGAGACTTTGTTAAAATGTAAATATTCAAAACACTTGTGAAAGAAGTTCATGTTTGGAGACATTCCACACATGCCCATAGATAGTGCCAAAATGGCTTTTGGCGTAATTAAAATCTCTTGGAAGAAAAAGCAGCCATTCACATCAGTCTTTTTGAGACATCCTTTTTTATCAATTAAAATAGCAGCTGAATGCATTGCTAATTAGCAGCTGGTCTGAAAGACTTCCTGTGAACATCTTGCTCACCCCATGGATGATCTTGATACTGGTCTTCATGGCAGCCAGGCACTGCTCAGCTGAAGTAAGCAAGGGGGCGACCTCATCTTTATCACCGTGACCCCCAGAGCACTGCTGCCCGTCGCTGGCTATGGCCTCTACAGAAGCCATGGGGGAAACAGATGTTAAATCACAAGAGTTTTGATATTTGGCCTTTTAATCAATGGGGGATGACAGGATATATTTATTGTTCTGAGGGGTGGGGCAAGAAGAGCGGCATGGGGTGGCAGGGGTGGTGAAGTCTCTTTTATATAGACCTTAGTGGTCCCCTAATACTGTATCTGAAGTTTCTTTTATATAGACCTTAGTGGTCCCCTAATACTGTATCTGAAGTATCTTTTATATAGACCTTAGTGGTCCCCTAATACTGTATCTGAAGTCTCTTTTATATAGACCTTAGTGGTCCCCTAATACTGTATCTGAAGTCTCTTTTATATAGACCTTAGTGGTCCCCTAATACTGTATCTGAAGTCTCTTTTATATAGACCTTAGTGGTCCCCTAATACTGTATCTGAAGTCTCTTTTATATAGACCTTAGTGGTCCCCTAATACTGTATCTGAAGTCTCTTTTATATAGACCTTAGTGGTCCCCTAATACAGTATCTGAAGTCTCTTTTATATAGGCCTTAGTGGTCCCCTAATACTGTATCTGAAGTCTCTTTTATATAGACCTTAGTGGTCCCCTAATACTGTATCTGAAGTCTCTTTTATATAGACCTTAGTGGTCCCCTAATACTGTATCTGAAGTCTCTTTTATATAGACCTTAGTGGTCCCCTAATACTGTATCTGAAGTCTCTTTTATATAGACCTTAGTGGTCCCCTAATACTGTATCTGAAGTCTCTATTATATCTGAGCTTTCATTTTCTCTTGTTTGATTGTAAGCAGATTTTCTATGCTGTGTTCTGATAAAATGTTGCCCACCCCCCCTGAATAATTGTTGGTGCCCTCTGTGCCACCCCACTAAAACAAAATCCTGGAATGGCCCCTGATTGTTCTTATTGCTGTTCTGATGATCATGCTTGTTCATTGATGCAGTGATGCTGAGTCTATGTTGCCCAGACTAATGTTGCTTCAAGTCTGTTTTATGTTGCACTTCATGCTGCAAAACCAATTGCCCATCGGGGCCAAATAAAGTTGAAGTTGAAGTAATCAGGGCACATAATTAACTGGTTCTTAAATTCCTAATCTTTGTGAGGGTATTATACCTGACAAATTGGAATTTTTGTTCCATTTTGTGAATCACTAGTGTTTTTCCACACTCCACAGAACGCCCTTCATGTCTTAAAGCACACTGGGCATTTAACTGCATGACCTAATTCATATTTAATTAGACGCACACTTGTATTCTAAATTCAAGAAACTTGATTTGTATGCCTTGCAAACATGACTAACTTTAGGTCCTGGCTTTGTTTGATGATTCTTTTTTTTCTTTTTGTTATTCTTTCTAGTGTGTTTCTTTTTCTTTTTTTAAGAGGATACAAATTAGAGCGATGCCCTGCTGCTCTGTTTTCTGCTTCCAAAGCATATAATTAGCCCAAACAAGCAAAAATGAGTGCGATTCGGAATCTGTGCTTCCCCGCTCTGCTACTTGAGAGACGGAGAGGCTCACTCTATACTCTATTTATAATCCAGGATGATTTCTCCAATGGCTCATGTGCTAAGAAAGACATAATTTTACAGGAAGCAGGGGGTTTATGTTTGATCACGGTGGGTGGGTAGGAGTTGGGATGCAAGGCGAGATGGAGTGGAGGGGGATGGGAGCCTGGTGGGGAGTAGAAAGGGATTTTAAAAATCTCTATTTAAGCAATGAAAACCCTGCCATGCAGGACTGATGGGATTGCTGACGCCACTGGTCAAGATGTTCTGGCTGCCGTTCTTCTGTCTCACCCTCGTACTTCACCAGGAACAACGAGCTCTCGATCCGTCCATCCCTGAAGCCCAGCTGTTCAGTCAACTTGTGGAAGTTCTTATCGTCCAAGATGACCCAGCTGTCCTCTAGTATCTAGGGGTAAAGGAAGAGAAAGTAGGACAAGTTGACAGTCTGCTGCACTGCACTGTGCTTCAGGCCGGGTTGCATTGACTTTTACAGGTACAGTAGGAAATTTGACCTGTATCTTTTACTAACCACCTATGGAAGATTTATAATGCCGAAATGAAACACAGTAAAATGCAATACACATTGTTATATGTATGTATTGTTATATGTACAGTATATAGGGTTGGGTATCGAACTCCGTACTTTTTTTGGTACTGACCAAATTACGTCAGCACTACCGAGGACTGATATGGCACTGTTGGATTGAAATCCAGCGGTGCCAAATTTTGTTACCTGAGAGCGTGTAAGCGCAAGCTTATCTGTCCTCTCTGCATGTTGACAGAGAGCAGCGGTCCGACACACAAACAAACTCGAGCAAACTACTCACAGTGAGTCACAGCAACGCCGATAAAGTGGTTGCAAGTATGGTTCCAGTTTTTCAAAACTTCAAGTAGACAGTGTGAGCGTTATGATATTAACGGTCGCGGTACACTTCCTCTGAGACAAGCAGGCAACACAGCGGTTTCTATGCCCTAGTGACAGGCTGAGGCTGTAAGGCAAGGCAACTTCATTTCTATAGCACATTTCAGCAACAAGGCAATTCATAGTGCTTTACATGAAACATTAAAGAGCAATTAAAAATATACTGGCTAAAATAGAAAAATATACAAACACAAGAATAAAAGTTAGGGAGGTTGTAGGGACGGGTTTGGGACGGGAGGGGGAGGTGATTTTCTTTGTGAGAGTAAAATATTCTAAATAAGTAAATAGTTTAAATATGTTTGGAATTATTGTTACAACTGAAATATATTTTTTGTTATTACAGAGGGAAAGTACCGAAAAAAGGTACCGTTTGGTAAAGGAAACAAATTTGAGGTAGCCTACCGGTATCGGTACCGGTACCAATAAAATTGTGAACAGTACCCAACCCTAACAGTATGTTTATTTATTTACCTACAGAATTAATTGTTTTATAATTGTGATATAGCTCTGTCTGTCATGGCTGCCATCAGCTCAACCCTCTCCCACGACAATAATTTACATACAGTCCCTAATCTGACTAAACCTGCGTCTTGTCTACAATGTAAAAAACAAGTTTGAGTTATCTTCTCACAAAAGTAGGGCTGGAAAATTAATTAAAATATGAATTGCAATCAAGATTTTAGCTTCCCACAATTAAATGAACGTGATCGACTGCGATGATGGCGTTTAAATGCTCTTCTGCATATCAAATTAAGCACTTCCAAACCAACAGCATGACTCGGGAAGGACTCAGCCAGCCAGTGCTGCACCAAGCAGTTGCATAATGCACGGCCGTTCAGTGCTACAGTATAACAACACAGACCTCTACACACATCAGACTGCTCGGTTATAACTCAGCTCTGTTATTCTACAGAATAAAAAAAGAAAATTGCACCTATATGACTATTTAGAGGTACTCAGAAGGCTGCTTTCTTAAACAGATACCTTTATCGATGAATATTTAACATTATTATACATACAATGTATTACATTGTCAAACAATTCTAGAAATGAACACTGAAAAAAATAAAGAATAAATACAAATATAACTAGAAGGGCAGACCTTCACCAAAGCATGCTCTATCTCACAATGTTCATGCAGTGTGAATCTTCCCAGTTTGGAACACATTTTTGTAATTATTCCAACACCACATGAATGCAGCACAGACACCCTATCTCGCAATGTTAAAAACAGTGAAAATAATTTGTGTATCCGCCCTGTGATTGAGATCCGCTCCAAAATTGAATGGGTTCGTCCTTGGCCCATGATACACCCTTCCAACAGGTTTCATGAAAATCAGGTCAGTACTTGTTCCGTCACGACAAACAAACAAACTGAACCAAAAACATACCCTACTTGGCGGAGGTAATAAATAGCTAAATAAACATCAGTACTGTATGTTCAGTATCAGTCAATTGACGACCATTTAAATAAAGAACTACGTAATGACACCATTATCAAATTATCCCAAGTACTGTTTTCTGCATCATATGGATAGGTTGTCATACGGGCACATATCAGACAAAATAGATGCCAATACTGATACATACCGATATGTCTGTAATAGGCCAACATCGATGAATCGATCAGGCTCTATGAATATATCTACAATATCTTCAATGTACACATCCATGTGGAGATTGGCAGGGTTTAGTATGCCTGCTTTTAAGATGGTCATGTAGCTTGTATTTGTTCCCCACTCACCTTCCGTACATCTGTCTCTGACAGCGTCCCATCAGAGCTGTGGGTGATGGCCTGGATGCGGTCAGTCAGGCTGCTTTGGCGTTGCTCTAACCTTACTCTCATCCTCTGGAAAACAATGTCCAGGATGTTGCAGGTGTCTGAACTGACGTCAGGTCTGGAGGGAGGCTGCTGCCCCCTGACTGACTGAAGGGGCGACTGAGGTGATGTACATGGCCTGTAGGGCAAATTGGTTAGAGCTCAGTAAAGAATGGGACCATAAGAAAAGATGGTGTAGCCAGGGCTGCAGTCAGGAGTCTGTTTGCACAACTCCAAGTGACCAATAAAGCTGGAGTTAAACCCAGTTCCAAGTCAAAAGTGAAACCAGAGCAATTCATGCTGTATTCTAATCTAAAATAAATGCAACAATGCATCTTCAAATGTGAAAAGTAATTCTTATAATAAATAAGACAAATGAAGAACTATCTATTGACCTATTGGCATGACGTCTGTACTTCAACTCTTCAATAATCAAAAATGAATTAATATGTAGTGACCAATCAAAGGTTTGGCAGATTAGGGGGTTCAGGTTAAGGGGTCAGATTAACCCTATCTGGTTAAGGGGTTTGGGTTAGAGGATGGCAACGGACATTTTCTCTGCAGGAAAGTCTGAGTGCAAGACAAGTCTTAAAAAATCTTAAAACGTGGAAATAATGTGTCTAGATGCCATACTTAATCCTGCTTATTTTCAGGTGGAAACACACTCAATACCTAATGGCAGATATATGTCTCAAACTACTTCTGGAGGTGGGATGACACACTGTATCAGACCTTTGTAAATAATGTCAAGCTGGAGTAATTAAACATTATCCAAGGCACTAAAGATATATATATAATATAAAGTGAACTCCACAGAGTCACCAATGGTTGACTGATGGTTGACGGATGGTTTTCATTTTGGGAGTTGAGGGGCAATCAGATGTGTGTCTGACTATGCAGACAAGCCAGACATACCTGACAAGCCCCGTGGTGAGGAGCAGAATATTCTGAGAATATAGTTCCCAGTTTGTATACGGTTAGAAGATGGCTGTGTCTCATGTGACCTTGTTATTTGTACACACTGTGACTATACAAATCACAACATGTAAATAGGAACATGTTGGCGTTATTTTGTCACTTATTGGGAGCAGTAGGCTAGATGGAGCTGGTTCCAATAAGTAAATAAGACAAAGTCCCAATAAATCGGCATGTTCCTTTAAGACACAAGAGTTAATGCAATGTTGCTATATTTGATACAGTAGGACAACGGCCATTACAGCACAGGTCTGAGCCATGTACTCTGTATGTCTCTCCCCATGCTCACCTCTCATGGTAACTCTTCTCGTGGGATGAGGGTGTGTATGTTTCATCTGTTAGTGGTACTCCCAGGTTTCGGAGAAAGCCAGGGTAATAAACCAACTTGGATGAACAGCCAGGTCTAGAGCTGGAGGTCTCACAGAGCCTGGAAACACAAAGAGAATGTTTGAGAGTGAGCTGAGAAAAACCCAAACTCAACACCAAACTGAGCAGGTCATAGATGTATCACTTCAAACATCCTATGCTTGTTTCTGTCGCCCCCATGAGGAATTCTAAGTAATGACAACAAAACTGTCGGCACATCCACATGATACAAGCCTTCCGTGATCGCGCAACACCCCACCCCCTTATCCACACAGTTGCAAGTAGCCAAGGAGGACACGGAGGATAAAAAAAATTAATTAGCTTTGTAGCAACTCATTTTGCAATGGTTTGAATGTAACGGACTCATTAATATCAAAAAGTTACGCACTAAAGCTTTAATGTATGAACACTATTAGTGGCGCAGTGGTTAGAACACATGCCTTTGGTGTGGGAGACCTGGGTTCGATTCCCACCATGATCCATAAACCTGAGCAAGACACTAAACCCCTAGTTGCTCCAGAGGCGTGCGAACTCTGATATATATAGCAATCGTAAGTCGCTTTGGATAAAAGCGTCAGCTAAATGACATGTAATGTAATGTCTACTTTAACAGTCCAAGAAATGTATCCCTTGGGGCCAGAGGAACAAGTTTTACACGTAACATCTGATATATCATCATCACCGTACAAAGTTGTTTTTATTTCAGCTCTATTTTGGTCTCCACCAATTCCTGTGAAAAATCGCCTGGCTAGATACTCCGCTATAAATCAACCACCTAGTTGCTAATCTGCCGTTGGGTGCTGGGCGGGAGATTTTAGGAGATTTTTTTGCTAAAAAAACAGCTGCAGCCTCCTGCTGCCGGAAACACAATGAGTCAAAAGAGTCCAAAAAACCTCCATACAGTATTATATCGACATCGTATATGAGGCTAGATTTTGTCTTAACTTTTGGATATGGTAGTATCGTAATAGGACACAAGTGTTGTCTTTTCCTGGTTTTAAAGGCTGCATTACAGTAAAGTGATGTCATTTTCTGAACTTACCAGACTTACTAGCAGTTTCATTATTTGCCTTTACCCACTTATTCATTACTGTATATCCACATTATTGGTGATTATTTATCAAAACTCTCATTGTGTTAACATTTTGTATAAGCACCAATAGTCAACCTTAAAATATCGCCGCAACATCGACATCAATGTATTTTGTCAGAATGTTTTTGTTGCTTTGTGTAATGTGAAAGGTATCTACTCAATGTCGGAGAAAATATGAATTAGTGCAGCTTTAAAGTCAATGAAGCCCTCTATAAATATCCTACTCCAACAACAACCTGCTGTAAATAGGCTTTGCAGCATTTGTTTTTTATTTAATGAAAAACAGTACTGTAATTCATAGCTGTACAAAATATTTGTAAATACAGCACACAAAGTTAGATATTTATGAGTCAAAGTAGATGGCCATATGCGTATCTTCCCACAACAATTCTAAGACATCACTGTAAACTGTGTGTTACTTTGTGTGGCGGCCTCTGCACTACGTGTTACACGTTACAGCCCGATTTGGCAGGAGATCTTGATCCTTTAGAGCAAACACAGCTAAGGTGGTCAGAGTTTCTGGAACTGAAAGTCAAAGTGAGACACATCCTGCAGTCATTCAAACTACTTAATCAAAACACAAACAGGCCAGGAGGTCCAGTGTAAGCAGGAACTCATTAATCAGTTCAACGAGGCAGGTGCATCTAATTAATGTCACTGATTTAAAGGACACTGATTCCCATTGGTTCTTGCCTGACCTAGGTGCAGCTGTTTGCAGCTAAATAATCAGAATTGTATTGCATTGTAACTTGCATTTTGTTTCAGGTTGCACTGTGATTGGCTACAAAAACAGAAGTCTTGACGACCCCTCTAGGGCTGAATCTCACTGTCCTTATTTGATGACTCCTCGGTCCTCGGCTGAACCGGAAGTTGTACTATTACCCTTCGTGAAGGCCGTCTCAAAGCTCTTATTTCTGCCCCGATAAGTCAGGAGCGAGCATCGAGGAGGGATTACAGATGTGCTATGAGCGAGGAAACAGAGAGCAGCCTTCCTGGAAGCCATGCAGCTGAAAGCTGTTGCTAACTTCGCCCATACAGCCGACGAATTCACGTGACGCTTCAGAGGAAAGGACGTCTCATCCCACTAAAAACACAACAGGCTCGTTCAAGATGAACAAAGCTAAAGTGGACGAGAGCAGGCGGCAGCAGCCGGGGGTGGTGACAAAAAGCCGCGGTCAAGTCGGAAAGTTTAGAGCCGTTTCCAGCAGCCTTCAGTCTGAACAGGAAGTCACAGAAACACTCACATCATGTTAGGTCCGATTCCGATTTAATCCATATATCGGCTTGTACACAGTCTTCAGTTGTTTTTATTAATACAATCTGTTGCAGATGTTAATAAACAACAGACTGTAGATGATCCGTAATCTGAACAGATTTAGTCTCTCTGACCTCTTAACATCACCATCAGCCAAACAACATGTGTTCTGTACACAATAGGGATCAACCGATTTATCGGCCGGATGATATATCGGGTCGATATTTACGTTTTTACGTGTATTTGCATCGGCCAATACGAGGCTGCTGCGTTTGCCGATTTTCCCGGCATTATTTACAGTCAGGCATCCACATAGGCAGCTCTGTGTTGCTAGAGACGCTCCCGTTCACATGCAGTCAGACCAAAGAATTTCTAATATAGGAAGATGTTCCACTCCCTCGTTACTTCCGGGTTCTGAGTTCCACTAGATGGCGCTCACAGGCGAGTGCAGAATGAATGGGACTCTATGGAGCTATACCGCTAAAAACCCACTTTTCTCAGGATGTGATTTTTTGTCTAGTAATTGGAATGTTACATTCGAAAGGGGAGGCAAAGAAAATACATACTGCTGGGTGTTAGATTTTTTTAAAAGAGATACTGCTTTACGGCGAGCTCTGAGTCGCTTCCTTTTTTCTCTCGAGGCATCGACAACACAGCTGACAGGTCAGACTCTCCCTGTCAACACACATGCTAGAAAGAGGTTTGCTAATGTTTTAACGACCACGCCGAAATATTGACTCTGACATTCTGGCTCCGCTTCGGATGCCATCAAGCAGGATCTCCGATCGTAATCAGTCCTTCACTGACCAATCAGCATTCATTAGCAGAATGCTAGCGTGGTATGGGCAACAACGACTCAACCTGTAAGAAATCAAAAGGGCATAAGTACTCGTTCATTCAACTTTTTACCTATAATCCATGTTGAACTAAAAAAAAAAAAACTACAATCAAATCTGAGATTTCTCAACGACAATCAGGCGAAAGAGACAAATTTAGCCGTCTAGCTCCATAGACTCCCATTCATTTTGCACTGGACCGTGATCACCCCCAGTGGAACTCTGGTGGAACTGCAACCAAAGTAGGTACAATGGGGCTGAATGGGGAGTGGAACGGCTTTCCGTAGACAGGCTGACATATTGCCATACACTTAGGTGTTACGAACACTGGTCATAGGATTATGTAATGACGATGTGTTTCCGTGCTATTTTTGGGAGTTTTTCAGTCAGCGTCAGCTACCAAACAGTATATATTTATGTGCAGTAAATCTGCTTGAGTGCAGTAAATCAATGGGAAACATACATTTGTACAGACAAGGCTAGCAGCAGCCGTGCCACGTCAGACACGTTTCTGGTGTGAAAAGACAGAAAAATCCACGCAGCTGACATGCAACAGAAACGCCACGCTCACACCACGCATCCAGTCTGTCGCCAGCCTTACGGGTTGCCTGGAACGCAGCAAGTTAAGCTGGCCAGTTAAGTCTGCCTTTCTTTCTCTCTCTCTTAGCTCCCCCATGGTCTTCTGGGTTGTTTTTTTGCCTGGTTTTGTATTTTCTTTTAGCATGCAACATCTTCATACACTATTTCCCACTCCCTCCAGCACTCACATGCACTTCACGTTAATGATTGTTCACGTCTCGTGGATGTTTTGCATGAAATAAATTGTTCAACTTCTTTGACCACCAACCTTTTTGTGTGCTCTCCCTCCTTCTTTGTCTGAACTGCGAGCCAGTTCATGACAACAAGTAGCAGAGCAAAAAGGTTAAAGGAATGGCAATTCAGTGTGTTTTCAACCCTTTGTTGAACAGAGAGCGCCATCTAGTGAGCTCAGACAATAAAGACAGTGGTTCGCAAAGCTTCATTTGTCCATCACTAGTCCCTGAGCTGCTGTAAATCTCCAGTATCTTGACAAACATTTTTAGCAACAAGAAAAGGTAAAGGAAACTATTTTGACATTTTGAGACATTTTTTGTTGTTGCTGTTAAACACCTCTGAAGTTTATTAATTAAAACCTGGTATCTTGGTTGTTAAGCCTGTACAAAAACCGAGATATAAAAGCCACAACTTCTGATTTTATGTGCTGTAACCATTTCTAGGCGAAATACAGCACGCTAATTAGTAAGCTTTACAGACATGCACACATGCTGGGAAATCGCTGTAAATGTGTCATGTCAGCCCTCTTTCTTCTTCTTCAGGTCACAACTTTGCTTTTGATGTATTTCTGAATAGTGCCACCTTTTTTGATTACTGCATTGTGTGTGTGTGTGTCTGGGTGTGTTCTTACTTGTTGAAGTGTGTGTCTGAGATGGGCATGCTATAGCAGCTTAAGACCTTCTTCAGTTCTTCCTGGGTGACGTGTCCAGTGTGCTGAGGGTCACACAGCTGCAGAGCTGCCAGCACTGAACTGAGCTGCTCACACAGCTTGTCCAGCAGTAAACTCTCCACCTTAATATATACGTTTACACACAGGCATTCAGCAAACACACTAATAAAACTGTGCATCAATAACTTGATCTCATCTTCTGTTTTCTTTCTCTGTTTGATCTCATGGTGTATGCTAGGGCTGCACAATTAATTGCAATTTTATGAAAATCGCAATATGGACTAGTGCAATATCCGAATCGCAGGGGGGGGGGGGGGGGGGGGCAATATTTGTTGAAACCATTCTGAATCAAGTGTTGTGGTGCTGCAGATGCCAGGCCTACAAATGGTATCCTACAGACTTAAGAAAATCTTTGATTGACAAATTGAATATTAATTTGGATATAAAAGGCACATCTGAAAAAGAATGACAGTTTCTTCTTAAAGTGTAATTTACAATTGATATTTCCTTTCAACTAATACAGAACATGTCTGAGTTTTTTTCCCGATATGTTGCAGCCTTTCGCGATATGTTTATTGCGGCAGTTGATATTGCAATGACAATAAAAAAAAACAATATATTGTGCAGCCCTAACACACACACACACACGCAAATGGTTAAATAGGCATACAGCAGTGTCCTCAGTTTCCTCAGGGACACCCAGGGTCCCGGCAGTGTTTGCAGGGGAGGGTGGTGGTGGTGGAGCAGAGGTGATGCTGGGGTTGAGCCTCTCCAGGCTGGCCAGCTGGATGACCCCGGTGTGTTCTGGGTCCAGTGCACTGAGCAGCTCTGTGATCTGTGAGCAGGTCTGGGCCTGGGTCCCACCTGGTCTCTCCAGCAAATGTCGCAGGTCTGCCCTGTTGATCCAACCTGCCTCCTTCTGGAAAGAAAAAGCCATGTGAGCATTGTTTTTTCAAATTGTATAGTTTCACAGGGACATAATAAGGGCAGATATCACAGCAGGGAGAGGTATCATCACGAGCAGTGCAGTTAGGGCAAATGTGGGACCCAAGCAAAAAACTGATCACCATGTCATAGAGTAGAGGGCATAGAGGGAAAAGTTAATCCGGGCAGGGTCAGGGCTCCAGAATTAAACGTCCTGTTAATTTATTCCAAATATAACTGACTGTTTAACCCTTTACTTGTGTTGTCCTCCCATGTCAAAAATAAAACAAATTTAAGACGTTTTTTGTAGTTTTCTGCGCCACTATTTTCAAACTCATTTTCAGATTTTATAGTCAATAAACCTCATGTATTCTTCATGAAATTTTATCTAATTTTAGAGTTAAAAAACATGCTGAAAGTATACATTATTATGACTGATAGTTAAAGGTATAATGAAGGATTTTCCCAAATTTTAGAAAAGAACCGTCCTCTCCACTTTTTGAAAAAATGCTCCCGAGAGGGAACGCCTATTAAACATGTGCACGAGAGAGCATGCACGAGCCTAGTTCTCCTCGTGCACGCTCTGTTTACAAGTTGCTGTCGGCATGGCTCTACAAGCCTACTTTCCAAAAGAAGATTTGCACTTTTTCCACTATGTCAGACTCGCCACCGGTAAGTGGAAATCTATTTAGGACAAACATCTCTATAGCTAACGTTAGCATGCTACAGGCCAACAAACAAGCTATCGCTGAGAGCGGGGGGGCAGCAGCAGTCGGAGGCTTTTATATACTGTCTATGGTCGGAGGCCGTGGTCGTCTGCTCGCTGACCTGTCACGGCACGTACGACCTTACGTAAACATATCCCAGAATGATTGACAACTAGGAGGACCAATAGTCTTGATGATCCACCCGGAAAAAGAAAATCCTCCACTATACCTTTAAGATTAGGGGATGTTTATGGATAATCACAGAAATTGATTAAAACACCTAAAAGTCAACAATAGCATTGAACTGATCCTTACTTTGACTTGTGAAGAGCATTTCATGGAATCATCTGTGTTACTTCTGGGCAATTTGGTTGAAAGAAACCCAAATTTCCGATGTAGAAACTTTGAAAACGGGTCAAATTTGACCCGAGGACAACAGGAGAGTTAAGTATTTCCAACACTTGAAAGGGTATTAAAGTCATCATTAGCAAACAATTAGTTTAACTGTGTTGTAAAAAAGTCTGTTGCATTAAAAAAAATCTAAAAGTCTCCAGAAGAGACGTCCATAAAAGGCCTCAGTATCCTTTAGATTAGGTATGGACAAGAGTAATGGGTTCCCAAATCAAGGATTCGCATTAAAAGCCTCTTCCCGACCAAGTAGTTACAGGAATGGAGTTATAGGAACAGTCCACTTCTAAGCAGTTCTACTAACTACTCTCCCCCAAAACCGGTTTTGCCATTTGCATTTGCACTGGCCAAGTGACCATAAGGACTGGTAGGAGGGGTAATGGAGTGATGCAAGCACAGCAACGGTCTTAATAGCATCATCACTAGACGTTAGCGCTACAATAAAAAATAAATGGAGTTCGAACAGCAGCTTTTAAAGACTAGGCAGGAGTACTTAACAGAGAAACACAGAAGATGAAGGCTCCAGCGTAATATGATCCTAATTAATATGATGGAAGAAGATAGAAGAGCAGGGCGCAACAGGCAAACGAGTCAGCATACGTAGGCGAATTGCAACAGACAGTGAAGAATATGTACTGTTTGTGTTTCAGACGTTGCTAGGTCACTAAGGGTTCCTATGTGGAAAAGGGAAAAGGCAAAAAGTCCCTGCCCTGAAGTAGGAGCTGAAAGAGTTTCAGGAACTGCGGTCAGAGGAACTTAATAATACCCAAATTGGTCCAGTCGGAACACGAGAAAAATAGGGTTCTAGGAACGTTATGTTCTAGGAACTGCAAAAATCCCTCTGGTCAGAAAGCAGCTAATTACTCAAGGGGAATCAATTCCTTGCAAAGGGAAGTCTACTTTTAGAATGAGGAAGAATCTTTAAGCGCATAGCAGCAAGTAATAACAATGCACAGCAATATATCTGATGCATAATACTTGTCAACGCTACCATGGGCGTCAGTTTGGTTTGAAATGTGGTGGGGACAGAGACGCATTCGGAAGTGTATTTCCAGAAGTGGTGGGGACAACGACGCATTCATATTTTTTTCTCTTTCGCGCAGGTCATGTTTTGAAAGACGTTGTCCAGAGGCCTGTAGGCTACTACGAATCAAGTTTAACATGCCCTGGATTCCTTTCAGTTCCCCAGCTGCACTAACCCTAACAACCACGGTTAAACTGTGTCACAACGTTTATCAACTAGTTGAATCAACCCAGGGTTTACCAATCTAGAGACGCGCACATTCACATAAAAGAGGCGGTGTTTGCAATCAATCTACCAGAGCCACATATTTTACATAAGAGCAATTCTACATAAATATGAAGAACACAGACACGGTTTACAAGCAAAAGGCAATCCAGTTGTTTCCTAGAACAGGAAGACAAGCTGGCAAAAAAGCCGACGCTGTAAATGTGTAAGTCACAACGCTTATCAGTCCCTCCAGACAAATGCAGAGTTTTGTGATTGTTGCGGGCAGAAATCCTTGATTATGCGGCACGTTTTCTTATAAAATGCGATGGAATATGTGGGATATTTGTGCAATTTTATGCGATGAAATTGCAGGAACTTGCAAAAACTGCGGTTTGATGAAAAAGAGATTCCCCCAACCATGTTGTCAGTAGGCGAAATTACGTCACTACATAACGTTCCCATGGCAACATGGGAAAATGGCTGCTCTTGTGTGAAGTAAACGCAACATTTTTCAACTTCCTGCTGAGATATATGTGACTTTTTTGCAACGAAAATGCGGTGATTATGAAATCATGCAAGCCCCGCATATTTTGCACGGAAATCGGCAATTTATGCGGCTAAAGTGCGGCGTAGCCTATTTGAAAAAATGCGGACCCACATAAATATGCGGACTTTGGCTGATTATGCATTGAATTCTGCAATCGCATAATCACGTTTGTCTGGAGGGACTGGCTTATCAATCAGTCAGACACAAGATGTGACCATAATTACACTTGTTCTTTCCATAAACTGTCGTTAGTCTATTCAGTTGCAACCCTGGCAGTGGGAAGCAATCGTGGGAGCAAATAAAAAATGTAAAAACATAATTCAAAGCGATGCGCGCATTGGCAACACACGGCTCAAGAAGTTTACAATAGGCCTACGTTATTCCCTCCACTGAAAATCTATAGGCCCTAGGCTACCATTCATAAAATATCCATCAGGGAATGTTAACGGGGTTGTCAGTCTCTGAATGTTTTAACTTTTAAGAGCGCATCTCTCTCTCTCTCTCTCTCTCTCTCTCTCTCTCTCTCTCTCTCTCTCTCGAGCTTTTTCTTCTTTTTTTCTCACTGAACTCCACCCATTCAGTCAATGGATCTTCTGGTGATGCCGTTATCAATGGAGTAGGCCTATTGATTGGTCAGTAGGCGGAGCTTTTACACCAGTTGATCTCTGATCTCCAACATAACCTGCTCCTGACCAGATTAGGCGTTCAGCATAATTAAGTTACCACGGCGATTGAACCCGGTAACAACTAATCCACCGTGGTGGTACAGAAAACCCTGGGTTCAGTACAGGCCCCTGTAGCTTACTAATGTAAATAAATAAAAATGTATTCAAAAATGTGATGATGTCCGACTCGTTTTATGAAGAAGAAAGCCTTAAGTTTTCAAAAAGCATTAGATATGACCCGCTATGTTCTGCTTCGTACCATGTTGACAATATGACATGACGTGGTTTAATGTACATAAACAATAATCATTTCTCTCTCATATTGCTCCTTATAACCACCGAAAACTCTGAAAAAATGAATTAATTATTATGGACGTTATCTGACATTTAAGCGTTGTTTCTGCTTCACATCTTCAGCAGCAGCGGCTGTGGGTTGACTCCCCACGGTTCTCATGGGCTTAATATAACGTGAAAAAGCTTGACGTGGTTTAATGTTCCTAAACAGAGATCAATGATCACATTTCTATCTCATATTGCTCCTCATGTACAGTAAGTGATCTTATGTGTTATGAACTTTATTTTTTAACTAAATTGAGCTTGAGGTTTAAAAAAAAGTGGTGGGTACAAAATGACTCATGACAAAATCTGGTGGGGACACGTCCCCACCGTCCCCCCCTAAAACGACGCCTATGAACGCTACCATTAGAGCTGTACCGAACAGTTTGAAGTTTCTAAGCTTCATTCATAATGTTGACACTCAAATTCTGAAATCAACATTTAAATGCTGATTTAAGGGTGTGCCTCTGAAGAAAGAGCTGCGCTGAGCCGCAATGCCAAAATACTTCTACTTCTTGTTTTGACATTTGTTTGCATGTCACTGCTAGTAGCTACTAGCTCGTTAGCTCCTTTGCCTGTTCGCTTTCTTTTCTTTGATGGAACTACAAAATAACTTTATCCTGATGTTTCACCTTCAATTGTGTACTCGAGGGGTTACGCGGCTAATTTATTTTTACAATGGCACTGAATTTGTATGCGGCACAAAAGAGTATTAGCAAAACACAATTAAAATGTATCACAAATGTTAAAAAAATGATGTAAAGATTGTACATAAATAAAGTATTAATCTCCAGAGGAATGTCATCAAATGAGATATAAGATTAGAGATAAAATCCAACCCAAACACTTATATTAAAGGGCTATTACATTGGATTACATTAACAGTATACGTATATATATTAATGGTGTTGTGTTCACTCCTTCTTATGGTTATGATACACAATACCTTATAAGAAGCACTGTAATATTATGATAGTACTACTACCAAATGGCACAATAGCACGTCCATCTGATGTCTATGTTACACGGTGAATCATAGCAAGTTTTCCGAGCTCAATGTTTCCCCAGAGAGAGTCTAAAAACCATAGTTGGCTTAGAACCTGCCTGAGTGAAAAACCTCATTATTGGCTGGCGGTGTGAGGACACTTTTGTTTGATCTCCCACCCGTTGAATAGATTATTAAAACAGTTGATGGATGGATTTTTTTCCCCCTCCCATGCCATTAAAAGGAGGAGATTTTGGCAGATAGATATGTGTGATTCATATCTGGGAGAGGCTTCACACACACACACACACACACACACACACAGACACACAGACACAAACACACACACACACACACACACACACACAATACACACACACACACTTCCTCAAACTTGGAAGCCAACCGTTGTTTTGTGAGTGGTGGCGGCAGGAACATCAAACATAACTGTGAATTAATGGAAAATTCATACCCCCCCCCCTTCCCCTAAAGTTTAGTCAAACTCCAAAGTTTCATCCAGCTGAAGTAGACTGATTTGAAATTAAAGTGGCAGAACCGGAATGCGGAGGCGTGTTGAAGGGGACGGCTGTCAGATGAACATATGGCTAGTGACTGAGTGGCTAACCAGTGGCCATATGCAATCATCTAATCATGTTTATGGCCATCAAAAAGCTGTGGATGATGATTGGCTCATCTGTAAAGCTGTCTGGCATTTATATTTAAAGCATACACCTGAGCATGTGCCTTTGTCTCTTAGCAATCTGCTGCGATTACTCCCTTGTGTACTGTCTCGTCACATTCACAATCACTTCCGTCTCGTCTGTTACAACCGATTTGTTGCAAGGGCAGTGCAAATAAGGGAGAGGTTTGACAGCGTTTTAGTGCGTCTTTTGTACAAGTAGGAGATTCATCACTTCATTAAAGTCTATTATTTACTTCCCCCGTACTGACTCCTACCGTGTCCAGCAGGTGGGGAATCTCTTTCAGTTGAGTGTGAATGTCCTGGACATCCAAGCTGTCTTCTTCTAGGACAGGCTGCTCCAAAGCCCTGAGAGAGGAGATAGATGATGAATCAGAAGCAGGGCATATGTTGCCGTTCATTCCAAACACCTCTCATCAACCAGTAACCGTTGCTTCACCTTGTCATCACCTCAATTATTGGAATTTATCTTATCTAAAGCACCGTCACCCGTCAGTGTTGTAGTACTCGAGACCGGTCTTGGTCTCAAGTCCACTTTTTGAAGGTCTCGGTCTTGTCTCGGAATCTACCACATTTTTACTCTGCCTGGTCTCGGATGAAGAGGACTCGGGATTTTATTTCAAGACAGGTCAAGACCACACCTGCAGGGATATCACTAAATTGCCTGTGTATCGTCTGATTTATGTGTTAACATCATAACTGTGATTGGACGTAAAACGTCCTGCTTCAAATGCAACCAATAACTTGGTCTAACTCGATCTCAACCCCTCAAAGTCACAGTCTTGTCTCGGTCTCAACCCCTCAAAGTCTTGTCTCGGTCTCAACCCCTCAAAGTCTTGTCTCGGTCTCAACCCCTCAAAGTCTTGTCTCGGTCTAAACCCCTCCAAGTCTCGGTATTGTCTCGGTCTAAACCCCTCCAAGTCTCAGTCTTGTCTCGGTCTCAACCCCTCCAAGTCTCGGTCTTGTCTTGGTCTCAACCCCTCAAAGTCTTGGTCTTGGTTTAGGTGGTCTTGACTACAACACTGCCACCCATACATGACCACCAACTTGAAATAATGTTTCTGTGTAAAATTGATATGTAAATCTGCCAGCACAAGGACCTTAAAAGGTCTCCAGAAATCTTCTGCCATGGTAGGAGCAGTAACTAGATAGATGGGGGCATGGGTGTAGAACGCAAATGGTTGCATAGTTTTTATGTAAATGATAATGGACTGCATAGCCCTTTTTCCGTCATAGCAACCACTCAAAGCACTTTACAATACGAGCCAGCATTCACCCATTCACACATACCTGTACATTTATACACTGGTGGCAGAGGCTGCCATGCATAAACATTCAAACGCCATTGGTAGCAATTTGGGATTCAGTCTCTTGCCCAAAATACAATACTTTTAGACATGTAGACTGCAGGGGACAGGGATAGAACCACCAACATTCTGATTAGTGGACAACTGATCTACCTCCTGAGCCACAGCCGCAAATAAAGGGACCGGCCCATGTGGGATGGATTCAGAGACAAAATCCAGCTGACAAACAATAAGGTAGCATGGACATAGTAAAAAGGAGAATGTACTGCCCGATATCCCTGATATTTACATTTATTTACTGTAGTCTAAGTAATTCTGCATTGTTAGGGTTAAGGTCATTATTAAGTGCTAATGCAGGGTTGGGGTGGTAGGCGGGAGTAAAATGCATCTGATAGCATCTCAGTGAGAATTTAATTTCAAATGTTAGCTAACAATAAGGAGACGGAAATAGAGGACTTTTTAGATGGGGGAAGAGCTTCAGGGAAATGGAGGGAGGACTGAAGAGGAACTGCAACCAAACCCACGCAGAAAATAAATAGATGTGGAGAAGTCAGAGGTAAGTAAGAGTGAGGGAGATCGACAGCGAGGGCACAACGTCTGTGTCTGTGACACAGGGAGGGGGGGAGAGAGAGAGAGAGATATGAATGTTATCTCCACTGGAAAGACAGTTTTAATAATGTTGTCTAGCAAACAATTATTCATTTATACATCTCTCTTTCTCTCTCAGTTTCATGTCAGGATTTTAAAACCCTGAGGCCATCCTTGTGAACCCCTTTCTGTTTAGTTAGATGTTGCTTATCCAAGCAAACAACGGACATTCTGGGATGCCATGGCCATGGTATAAGCGGGATAATACCCGCCACATTTGCACCAGGCGCGAAGCCCCCAGAGGCGTAAGGGCCCCAGAGGCGCGAGGCCCCCAGAGGCGCGAGGCCCTCAGAGGCGCGAGCCCCCCAGAGGCGCGAGGCCCTGTGCGGTTGCACAGCCGGCACAACCCATGCCACGATTCTGCCATGACCTCACCACATGTGTAGGTTCCATTGGTTTTTACAAAGGGCTAAAGCTATCATTTCAAAACTGACCTGTCGGTGGGAAGATCTGTGTTGCCCTCATCTCTGACCGGTCTCATGAAGTGGCCCAAGAAGTGTTTCCACCTCACTGGCCCTGTTGCTCTCACACCATAACTGCAAATACACACAAATCCCAAACTCCATGAAAAAAATATTACACAGAGTAGATGATAGCTGGATTTTAAGAGTAAAGGGCAGGGAGGTTGAGGCAGAGTAGGTTTGTAGAAAGAGAAAGAAATATAAATTAATAAAATATAGCTTTGCCTACTGGTTGGTCAGCTTCTGGAAGGAGTGAGGGTTCATGGGAAATATAAAGCTGCTGAGAATGGCCCTGAGGACATCCTGTTTTACCAGGCCAGAGTTGGTGGTGTCAAAGGCCTGCAGCGCTTGCCACACCGGGGTAGAGTTCATGCACATCTGATAGGCAGAAGAACACACTGATGTACAAACATTCATATTTTAGAGACAGACCTCTCTCTTGCTTTGGTTTTTTCTCTCTCTCCTTAATGAAGACAGGAAATGAGTCATCTCTGGTTTTGGTTGCCATGGAGAGCATCCCAGTGCAGCTCTACTAGGATGAGACAGAAGAGCCATCGCCGACTCTGCCGCCTTTCCCGCAAATTAGCCGTGATTAACACACTAACTCAGGAACTGATTTTTCTGGGCAAACATTTTAATTAGAAGTGTTCCCTCTGCCGTTTGAATCCTGACATGCCACTTAGAGCCAATTTAGCCCTGTGTCTTTAAGCGGGCTAATGCAGGGGAGAAGGCCAGATGGTGACACGCAAATAGGGGGGAATAAAACAAACAAAGTAATTCAGACAAGTCTGTACAGTACCTTGTCGTAGAAGAGAATCTGCAGCTTCCTGTGACGCAGGGCTGATGGAGCATCATGTAGACTGGAAAGAGATTCTGCTCTCTGCTTCCTCTGTTTAACTTTCTCAGGTGGCGTGGTGCCTCTGCTGCACATTTCTATAAAACAGAATCTTTACAATAACTCTTGATTCCAGTATTTACTTCACAAACATGGTCTAGATAGTTTGAAACTACAATTGGAATTTGATTCGACTTTCAATCATTTTAAATCACGGGTAGGTTTTCGGCCGTGTCAGTTTTTGTGGTGCACACTAAACTATCTCAAAAACTGTTGAATGGATTGCTTTAAAATACCCATGGTGAGAAGAGGATGAATTCAAATGACATTGCTGATTCCCTAACTTTTTCTCTAGCACCAACCTGAGGTTGACATTTGTGATTTTGCGTAAAATGTCTCAACAACTATTGGATACATTTCTATGTTCAGGCTCTATGTTTTCCCTGAAGCTGCCTACACACGATCCAACGTTTGTTTTCCTATGGGGAGAGCGGGGAAGACAACTCTGAGAAAGTTCAAATAATTTCAACTTTGACCACGTTGCCACTAGTCTATATCCACAACGTTCCACGTCTGGGATTGCTCCGTTGTCGTCGGAAGTTCCTTCCCTCTTTTTGGCCGGATGTCCGTTACCTCCAGCTTTCTTTGTGTTGGAATTCTAACCTCCGGTGGATTTCTGAGGACTCTGGTTAACTGCTCCTCAGATCTCTGCAGGGTAAATCCAGACAGCTAGCTAGACTATCTGTCCAATCGGAGTTTTCTGTTGCTCGACTAAAACAACCTTCGAACGTACACCAAAACAAGTTCCTTCCCGAGGCTATTTTGCAGAGGCACCGTGGCTCCGTCTGGCGCTTAGCGCCGCCCAAGGTTTTTTCTACGACAATAAGATCATCAGTAAATACCCCGCTAGAGATTTTTGAAGATGTTGTCTTAGAAAAGTGTCAAATGAGATTACAGAGGTCATTGGGGATTTCAGACGTCACCATGAGCTTAGTAGCAGAGATTTATTTCGTGGGTTACAGTCATTTACTAATGTATACTTGGATGATTTACATAACGTAATGGACCAAGTTATTCTGAAGAAGCTATGCCCCGTGCTTTAACTTTACCCACGGCCCTAAAGTAGCTAGTTGTAAGACAATAACTATGTAGCTAACGTTTGGATAACCAGTGTTAAATTAGTATTAGCATTTAGCTGAAAACAGCACTGTGCCAAAGCGTGTGCTCATGGAGCAGCTAGCACAGCTGTAGACTTAAAAGTCTTGTTAGCATCTCAGTTTGTGTTCTCTGCTGCTCTCTCTCATCATATTCTCTAAATTCACACTTGAATTCCACTGTATCCATACCTAGCTTAGTGCAGACTGGAGCGATCTTGAAGTTATGGCTGTCATCAAAGCCTAGCTTGTCCAGGAACAGTTCATAGGAAATGGTGGAGTTGTTATTGGGACTGTAGTGATTCCACAGCCTTGAAAAAAAAGGCAAAGCAGATGCTGGGTGTTTATGTTTAGATAAATGGTACAGTTTCACAGGGGACCTATAATGTCAAGAACACCCATGTCAACAATGAGATGCTGATCATGCTTTATGCTTGACTTCATCTGTTACAACCATAGATTACAACCATAGACTGTATATAAAGTCTATGTGTGCATCCACGCGTGTGTGTGTGTGTGTGTGTGTGTGTGTGTGTGTGTGTGTGTGTGTGTGTGTGTGTGTGTGTGTGTGTGTGTGTGTGTGTGTGTGTGTGTGTGTGTGTGTGTGTGTGTGCGTGTGTGAGAGAGTGAAAGAGAGAGAGAGAATCCTGAGCACTTAAACCAATTAAATCCATTGAAAATGAACCTGTCACACACAATCCTCTAGAGCCGCATCAAAAAAGTTGAGGAGCGTTTCTAGAGTGGATTTGACTGCAGGGCCTGAAGTTTTAAAAGTCAATTAGCTCTCTCTCATCCTAAGACAATGGCTGACCACAAAGTTAGTGCTAGTGATCTCGTCCCAGCCGACACACGACTTCCCACCGCAGGGAATACCGGTACTGTTGGATGACAGCGTGTGTGTGTGTGTGTGTGTGTGTGTGTGTGTGTGTGTGTGTGTGTGTGTGTGTGTGTGTGTGTGTGTGTGTGTGTGTGTGTGTGTGTGTGTGTGTTTTAAGTCAGTATGTGTTCAGACATTCATATGTGGAGCTCAGATTTAATACAATGTTTGTGCATGTGAAAGAGAGCATGTGTATATGATATACAACAAAAAACTGTTTTGTGGAAGGGAAGTTAATGAACAGTTCTTCTTTTAGCAGAGCAAAAAACGTAAGTGTTTTGTCATTGTATTCTAACGCGCAGATATTAATCTTTGCGCACCAATTCAACAACCCAGAGTTGTACAGGCAGCTGCGAGCATGAAACAAAAAATAGGGAGAGGCAAAGAATGGCACCGGTATGGCAAGCTCTATTCATTCCTATTCCTTGATATCAGACGTCAGTTTCCTCCACAGGTTGGCTTTTGGTCAGTACTGGTTGGAAATTTGTTTGCACTAGTTGGATATTTGGTCTTACTAGTTGCACAAAATCTTTTACTCACCACTTTTGTTCAGCAACTAGTAGAACATTTGTCTAACTAGTTACAACAGAAGCCTTACTAGTGACGCCGGGCAACGTACTAGTAGCACCAAAGTCCAAACTAGTCAGATGTTGGATGCAATAGTCATCCTGTAGACCAAACTAGTAACACCAAAAGTCCTACTAGTTAACCACATAGTTGCAAAAGCTCTAACATGTTAACTAGTAAACATGATTTTCGGTTACTAGTTTACTAGTGAGCTACATCTCTTTGTACTAGTTAAAGCCTCTTTTGACCTTACTACTTAACTAGTGAGCCTCAAAATATTTACTAATTAACTAGTGATGTCCAAAACGCCTAGTAGTGGCACTAGTGAGATACATTTTGACTTTACTAGTTCAGGCTTTAGAGGGTTAAACTTTGGCTAGAGGGAGTTCTAACTGGAGAGCCAACAGAAAGCCTTAAAGCCCCGCCTCCTCATTAGCATTGTGTGCTACTAGTTAACAAGTTAGCACTTTGGCTTTCACTAGTTAACTAGTAAACATTTTGGACCCAACTACTTAACTAAAGTCAAAATGTCTCTCACTAGTGTCACTAGTAGGCTTCTTTGAAATCACCCATTAACCAGTAAATATTGAACTACCCACCCTGACTCTCTTATCTTACTACACCTCAACTAAATGAATAGAGGGATTGTTAAAGAATATGTATATCCTTGTGTCTCATTAAATCGCTTTATTCTGCGAGCACTCACCACTGCTTTCAGAACCAACTCACAGGGGGTCAAGCCAGTAGATGATAGGATTTGAACCACAAAACAATCCTGATCGGATTGTTTCACATGGTTACAGTGGAAAGATTTATGGACATTTCAAAAGCACTGCACACATCCCAACGACAGAGCAAGCAAGAGGCACTCATACGTTCCTTTATTTACGGTGCTATCTCACGCTACGTCATTAATAAAGACAAAAACACTTCTTTGGCCGGTACACCTCCTTGCTTCCTGTAACGATAGCTGTCAATCAAGGTAGACTAAGGAGGTATGTGTGGGGGAGATCGCCCAAATTGCACTTGCTGAGTAGTTTTATATACGCAGGTATATTACAATGTTTTGTTTCTCGCTCGCAGCTGCTTGTACATCTCTGGGTTGTTGAACGTGTGAACATTGTTTTATCTGCTCGTGAGCATGTTTTATCTCGCTCGGGAGATATGACATAAACCTCATGCCATAATAGTAGTCAACCATTCCTCATGTGCAGTGTGTATGGGCCATTGCATGCGGCTGCACAGATTTGATGTGCAATCTGTTGTGTCAAACTGTCAGATGGATACCATGGACCCCCACCTCTGAAACTCCTTGTCTGTCAGGTGGATGCAATAGTTGTCCAGGATGCGGCGGAACTCGTGCTGCTGGATGTGTCCTTCTCTGTTGTAGTCAAACAGGCGGAACACTCTGATCACAGTCCTCAGGTTGCCTCCGATCTGCGGGGGTTCACACACAATGATTGACAGCAACAGCAACACTACACCTCGGCGGTGCCTGAACTCCTGAACCCGAGCGACTTGTGAGGCTCGGCTCGCCGGAGCTTTCATCTCTGTGAACATGGATATTGACACGCGTGCCTTGATCTGTGGAAGCCCGGGTCTTTTCCCCAAAGTGCTGACAACTGATGAGGTGGGAGAGAGCAAGGAGGAGACGCAAAGCTGGCTGGTAAATGGATGAGATAGAGAGAAGAGAAGGAGGAGGGAGGGTATTAAGGGGAATTATGGGTCAGTAAAGCATAGACAGAGAGGTTTGTAGTTCAGAACAGCAGCTTGAAATGGATGTACTCCTGTGTTTCATGGCTGAAAATTGGGAGATATACTTAAGGGTGATCTGATCTGAAGGATGATATCTACACATTAATAGAATACATAGGGGAGACATACAGAGCTGAAATGATATCCAACTAGAGATGTTTCAGCTGCAGTGAGGCTATGTCTGGCATATAGAGTATATATAATTTTAATGTTAAAGGTTATAAATAGGGCTGTCAAAATTACACGTTAATTTCGATTAATTAATCTGAGAAAAAAATAGCACCTTAAAAAAAATAACGCAGATTAATCCATTCCATATTGACCTTTCACCCGTAGCCGTTCTAGCCGCCATTCGACTGTAAAATGAAGGAGGGAGACGAGAGAATGCGCAACAGAAACATGGCTGCACGTGACGCTAGTTAACACTACACTCATCAGCAGGTAACGTTAGCCTTCCGCTAGCTAGCAGCTGGATTAAACACGGTTAAAATGCTGACAGCTAACGCTAAACGGTGTAAAGTTTGACTGTGTTTCTGCAGGAAAAACACAGACGGAGACGGTGCATTCAATGAAACTGGTAATCTACAGCCTCGTGGTGCATTCATAGTTATTGTAAAATACAATTCTGAATTTATTTCCTCAGCATATTAGGTCATATTGTTGATTGTTTATATATATATATATATATATATATATATATATATATATATAGTCATTATTATTATTTGAACAGTGAAAATAATAATAAAAAGAGTTTTTTTTTACTTTAATGTCACTAATGCTGATTATTCATTGATTCATTTGAATTGAAATATTTAAAATACTTTCACACCAAAAATGATGTATGCAATTAATTTAGATTAATTAATCACAGTCTGTAATTAATTCGATTACATTTTTTAATTGATTGACAGTAGTTATAAATAAATCATTGTTTCTATAGACACCAAAGTATCTATGCTCGTGAAAATAGATTACAAAAGTATGTCATGAGCAAATTCACGTGACAACTTGACAGCTCAAATAATTGCTGGGCAAATGAAAATATCGTGGTCAAAAAAACAGGTCATGGGCCAAAAAACAATTGTTCTAGATCATAATATGACACTACAAATTCCATTAAAACCAACTCAAATGAAACTTTTTAATTCCTTTTCAGTTGTCAAGCAGTTACTTAAGACCGTAAGTATGAATGTGGTTAATTCATTTAGACTATTTATTCATCCAAAACATGCTGATGCATTATATATATCGTTATCAAGATATGAAATGACCTATATCAGGATAGAAGATTTTGGCCATATCGCAAGCCCTATACCAATAGTCAATTGCAACATCTTAAAAAAAATGTTGCCTTACTACAATGCACATGGCGACTGTGGTATGAGGTATGTTAGGGAAAGATTGTGTTTACAGTTAGTAAAAAGGCAAAAGTTAAATGCAGGTATGTGACTAGACCAAACTCTAGTACCGTGCATGAAAGTCTAACGTGCTTCATGGACATCCACCACCCCTCCACCCTCACTGCCTCGCTATGTAAAGGACACACGACTTCCCGCATTGGTACCGAATCCTCCCATTGGGAGCAAATCATGGGCTGCAGAACCATCCAAAGTGCACATACATAATTCCTAGGCTGCATTTAATAGAGGGTGCAATATTGCCCCTCCTTAGAAGCAAACCAATATAGGAGTCTTAGTCTGCAAACACAATGAGCAGTTAAGGATCAGAGCAACAGAGCACTGAAGAGCTAGAGGCCCAAAAAGATTACATACATGTGTAATTTGGAACACCCTCACGCTCTGGGTAGCTGGATGATGATGGTTTTGGATCTGGTTAACATTGTTAGAGCTCAGTTGCAGTTACTCAAGTCAGTACTGAGTGAGTGCCCCAGCCAAGTCCAGCCCGTCCCGCCTTCCATGAGACAGCTCGCTCCGTAGCTCCGGGGCGCCACGCTATCCACGGAGGAACAAGAGCAGAGATACTAAATATACCCCCGGTGACTCTTGGGTAATCAGAGTCCTCTGTCGCCCAGAGAAGTATCCGTCTAATTGCACTCTGATTAGATGAGCTGCCAAGTCTCTCAGTGAGAGGCGTGGGGGGAGCCTCCCTCATGTCCTGTTACACTGACATTGTCTCCACGCAGACACAAAATAGAGCAGATGGCGTAAAGTCAAGCAAAAAAACATACAAGATGCTGACCTCTGAAACGATGCGGTTCACCATTTCCTGCAATGCACCAGACTAGGTTGGGTTTCTATATTTCCAGATTCCCATGTCTTTAGTTCTCTTTTGGATCACAGGGGAGGTGTGTTTTTTTTTTTTGTACAGCAGTAAAACTTTGAAAGTCTCCACTTTTTGTAATCTAACAACTTCAGCTACTGTTCAAGCTTCCTTACAAGCATAACAATTAGCCCCGCATTTACACCACCTTTCATTCTGCCAGAGTCGGGCGGGGGAAGAGAGGCGCTCCACAGCAGCCTGTGCGTTTAAAAAAAGATCAAATGAAAGTGAATTTATTAAAGACAGATATAAATATGATTCCCCCCCCCCCCCCCCGCCATCCTCCATGATCTCCCTCCCTCCCGCTCCAACTTAGAGGATTGTGTGCTAATTAGAAATGTGTTAAAATCACAAAGGAGGGAGAGAGGAGATCATACGGTATTAATGAACAGAGACAGAGTGATATCATCCAATCTCCATCTCTAACTCCATCTCATCTCTCCCTCTGCACACACACTCCCCCCTCTCCTTTTATCTGCCTTTGTTTCCTCCTCTTCTCAATTCCCTCGCAAACTTTGTTCCCCTTTCTTCCCCTTTCTTTCTTCTCCTTTTGTCTTTCAGCCCATGTCTCCCTCTGCCTTTTTTCTCCTTCAAATTCCTTGATAATCTAGTTTTTTTATCTCCAATTTCCACCCCTTTCTTTCTCTCTGTTTTTCCCCCCTCTCTCCACTCCCCCGTCCGCCGGTAGTGCCAGCGCTCCATTAGGCAGCTGTGTTCTGGTTGGCGTGGTTGGAGGCCTGGCGCTGTGCCGCTCTCAGAGTGTCTCAGCAGCCCTCGCCCATCCGTCTGCCCACCCAGCCCCGTGGTCCTTAATTAATGAAAGCTCTGTTGTTTTTGTTTACCGGCCTGTTATATGCTAATCCAGCAAGCCCTGTGTGTGCATGCCCGTCCATCCTTGATGTCTGCTTGTTACCCTCTCAGCTGATTAGTCAATGATCTCAGCCATGATCCAAAGTCAGGTCTGATAGCCATGTGATCACTGTGTATCCTCTTGCACGCTTAAAGGGTCAGTTCACACAAATGGCGAACATTTTTCCTCCCTTACCTCTAGTGGTATCTAGTCATGCAGATAGTTTTGGTTTTATTTGTCCCAGTATTGAAATATCTGTCTCTACCCTAATACAATGGAAGTGATTGTGGGATTCAATTACTGCATTTCAAAAAATCAACAGCAACAACTCTTTCCAGACACAGTGTCTCTGTTACTCTAGAACACCCAAGTTTCAGAGGGACTATTTCTTTGGTAAAAAAGTAGTTCCAATGAAAACTGTTCACAGTGAGGTGAAGTCTATCCGGTGTAGCTGTTCAATTTTTTATTTTTTTTTATTCTGTGTACGTCACAAATTAATTTCCATTCACCATTGAAATAGGGCTATTTCAGGCATTCAGAGTTTGGAAAGTAAAAGTTAGTTTCCTTTTCTGCATGTTAGGAGACATTTGGACAATGTCTCCTAACAGCCTAGCTGAAACTCTCCAGAGTGAGTAATTAGTACAAAAGATGAGCAACTGTCTTACAAAATATCTGATTCTTTGCACAACAGACACAACCAAAAAAATTCAAAGTGCAAAACGGAGAAAAAAAAGACTAAGAAAGTTAAAGGTGAGAAGTTAAAGGTGCCCTGTAATGGGTGCGTGCATAAGGGCACCGCATTACACATTCCTGCCACCATTTTAATGCTCTTCTGCTAATTGAAGGTTGGTGGCGTTAACGAGCAAATAAATGTAGTACTGCGCCAACATAGGCATAGAACAAGACTGCAAGCAAGTAAACAATGCACAATACGTCTGAGCCCGAGCTTGTCGTATACGACAAAAAACGGCATCTCTGATTCATTTTCCGGACTATAAGTCACACTTTTTTTCATAGTTTGGCTGGTCCTGCGACTTATAGTCAGGTGCGACTTATTTATCAAAATTAATTTGACATGAACCATGAGAAATTAACCAAGAGAAAACATTACCATCTACAGCCACGGGAGGGAGCTCTATGCTGCTCAGTGCTCCTGTAGCCGACCCCTGAAAAAGTTAAACAACTGAAAAACCGTTAACTGAAATATTAACGGAGAACAGTGGACATACTGGTAGCGTGTGCGTGCATCAAGGTGGCAACAGCACAACTTCCTGTCTCGCCACAAGCAACCACTGTTTAGAGCAGTAAAGAAGAAAGTGTGCACGCGTTTTCTTCTTCACTGCTGTGACAGGATGAGGTTTTCCCCTCCCTCTTACCTTAGGGTGACCAAACGTCCGTCATGTCCACTTTTTACGTACTGTCCGGGGCGTCCGGGGGGGTTTTATAAATTCATGAAAATGTCCGGTTTTTACTGTTTTTCATAGGACCAAAAGCGTGTACTTAAATTGACTGGCGCGTTGCACACAATACTACGGTACCTTGTTGCGTGGCGTAGTTCCCGAGAAGCTGCCTTGTGGACGGCTCTGCGACGCGCACATACACTGGGAGCAGAGCAGACAGCGAGCAGCATTGCACACACAATGCCGAAGCGTAAGTGCAGCTTCACAGTTGAACTGCAATAAAAGTTTCCCACGTACCGCCGCGGTCGGGACAATTGGAGGCGGAGTGCACTGTGTGCAAAGCTGGCACATACAGCAAAATATGGATGGGCAGACAAGGAGGATGAAGAAGACAACTAAAGATTTAAAGTATTATAGAGTATTATAGTACTATATATCCTTTTTGTTTGTTAAGTTAGTATCTTTGTGAGACTGTTTTATTATCTATCTTATTACATTGAAAAGGCATTAAGAGATATTTATTTGAAGCTGGATTTTCTGACACAGAAGAGGTCACATTTAGAACATTATTTCATTGTATTTATTTATTTGAAAAGAGAGCTATTATTTTGTTACAGTTTATAACAGATTTTATTTTATTTTATTACAGAAGTTATTTTTGTACCATTGAGGCATAATAAAGTATGTTCATTAACCTCTGAGAAGCCTGTCTGAATGTGTGTCTCGAGGCCGGGCCGGGTGTCCTCTTTTTTGGAAATCAAAATATGGTCACCCTATCTTACCTGCACACGGGAGCGCGGATCGGCATACCTGGTGCTCATCCCGCTTGATTGGGAGAGGTGGGGGCATTATTTAAGTCTGTGTGTGTGGTCTTGTTCTGTTTCTCTGTCTTCTCCTGCTGGGTGTGTGGAGACGTGTCCGGGTTGGCGTGCTGCACGTTATTGCTGCTGCCCTAGGTGATCAGTTTGCTGTGGTGTGGTAAGGGCACTTTTCCATCTTTGGGCCTTTCAGTGTTTTGTGTCGCCGTGTGTGTGTGTGTGTGGCACTAACGTGCGTCTTTTCATAGAGCCGACCCTGTCTGTGCTGTCGATGTCCCCGTTTTGGGTAGATGTACACCTGGGCTGCTGGCATCGAGTGTCTCGGTAAGCTGCATGCCTCCCTGTTTCGACCCATTTTGCGTTATCAAGATCTGACGTAGTCGTATTTGTTATATAGTGTGGGCTGCTGTGTGTATGCGCAGAGGGCGTGCCTCCGCCGGGGTCCGAGAGCGGCGTGTCCTGTAAAACGGTAAGTTGCTGTGTCTGCCTGCTTGCTGTAAATTTATTGCGGTCCTGTTTTAATGGTGCGTTTCACACCACAGCTGGACCAGGCTGCAGCCTCAGACATGCTGCTGTGGGGCTATCGTGGTGCCACAACCAATTAAAGGGGCCAGGACTCCCCGGCGCGTTATCCTCCCGCTAATGATGTTCTGGATCGTGGCAAAAAGAGATATTCGGCATTCCGAAAAAAGAAATATTCTGGATATAGCTCGGGTGTGCTATATTCAGAGTGTTGTGGATCGACTGTTGGACTGAACAATAATAGAGGATTGTTGTGTATATAAATGTTGTATCTTAACTGTTGTACTTATTGCATGGTTTGATTTGGGTTGATTTTGTTTGGGTTATTTCTTTTCTATTATGCATGGTGCTTTATTGATTTGAATTGTTTGGTTTATTTCTTTTCTAATAGTATTACTTCCTTTTTTAACATAAAAATGCATTGCTATTTTAAGCATATTGAACTAATTAAATAAAATTGTATATTTTTATAAATTACTTTATTGTCTCTGACCCCTGATTTTGAGAACGGACCTGTGTGCTTTGTAAAGGTCTTGGGCCTATCCCAAGTGGCGTTGTCGGAAATCTTAAATTACCTGAGTATCATCATCATCTAGTTGCCGCTTATTGCCACACTGCTCTAAACAGTGGTTGCTTGTGGCTACAGCACAACTTCCTGTGTCGCCACAAGCAACCACTGTTTAGAGCAGCGAAGAAGAAGACTCATGCGCACGCTACCAGTATGTTCTCTGTTAATATTTCAGTTAATAGTTTTCAGTTGATGTTTTCAGGGGTCGGCTACAGGAGCACTGAGCAGCATAGAGCGCCCTCGCGGCTGTAGACTGTAATGTTTTCTCTTGGTTCTAAACCAAGAGACTTATGTTTTTTTCCTCGTCATGACGCATTTTTGGACTGATGCGACTTATACTCAGAAGCAACTTATAGTCCGAAAAATACGGTAATAACTGTATAACCATAGTGAGTAGCAACATACCAGTTTCTGCAGCTTAACGCTAACACTCGCCATTCTGCTAATGTCTTTGGTGTCTGCGTAGCCCTTACAGACTGGTTTTGTATCCAGTCTGGAAATCCAGTTTTTCAGGGTCTCTGTGCAATAAATCCAAACTGTGACATCTAAGTTTGACACACTTTATGTCCATAATTTGTGAATTTTCAGCTGTTTATCACCACTGATCGCCGCTAGCTCTGATGCCAACTGCCATTTTTCATTTTTTTCATGATTCTCTGGGAGACCATTCTGACCAATCGAAAGCTTTTTTACATCTGGTCAGCCAATGGAAGGCTGGTCTGTCATTGCAGACGAAACAAAGAAGCTTTGCAAATGTTTTATAAGGAAGGAAATGCAGGCCTCAAGGATACACACACTATGTTGTGGTGAGAAACTAGTACACAGATTAATATAAACTAGCTCAGATCCAGGAGAGGTTTGGACAGTGATGAATGAATGAATGAATGGATTAAACAAAATTAAACTAAATCTGTTCATATATGACATCACTGGATCTTTAGTCTATATCCACGACGTTCCACTTCCGGGATTGCTCCGGTACTGCTGGAAATTCCGCCAGATGTCTTTCTTGGCCGGATGTCTGTCACCTTCCTCTTCCTTTGTGTTGGCGTTCTAACCTCCGGTGGATTTCTGAGGACTCTGGTTAACTGCTCCTCAGATCTCTGCAGGGTAAATCCAGACAGCTAGCTAGACTATCTGTCCAATCTGAGTTTTCTGTTGCACGACTAAAACTACTTTTGAATGTTGACATGTTCCACCAAAACAAGTTCCTTCCTGAGACTATTTAGCAGAGGCACCGTGGCTCCGTACTGCGCTTAGTGCCGCCCAAGACGATTTTGATTGGTTAAAAGAAATGCCAATAAACCAGAGCATGTTTTTCTCCTATCCCAGAAGGCCGTGTGGATTCGCCAGACCCTCCTCCGCAGCACTGTGGAGGAAGGTCTGGCAATGCTAGATTACTGGATCTTTAAACCAGTTTGCTTCATTTACTGACCTGTTTAAATACAGGATAAGGGCTTCAATGATGAGCATGAAACCTTCTCAGCTGGGCGTAATTAGAGTGATGATTAATGTAATGTGTTTGCGCTGCAAATACAGTTTGACTTGGCAGTGTGTAGGGAAGGTAACTTCTTTCATTCATGATGAAACCTACACTTTGACCTAAAACCACCAAATAAAACTGTAGTGAAAGAACAAACCTGCATCGAAGAACATGACAGAATATCCAGGTTATAATAAAAATGTAAGTGTTGCACTAATCTTCACGTCTGCTTTGTCTCCCTTCAGATTAAAGCATGTGCATGTGATACAGACATTATTTAGTGTCACACACAAAGCTGCATTTCAGTATATTCAGTCAAACTGGGCCGACGTGGAAACAGTGTGTAATGACGCGGCTTTAAAAGACATTCAACTCTCCTCTCTCTGTCAGCCGAAGCTCTGCCGTGCTTGCTCTAACCTTTTCTGTCACTATGAATTATGGGTAGGAGACAAGCAGAGGGATTGGACAGCTCTCTGAAGAGGAGGGATGAAAGAGGGAGATGAGAGAGAGAGAGAGAGAGAGAACAACATGGAGAGTTGGAGGGGAATGAAGGGAGACGGATTACAAGCGGGAGCGGAGGAGGAGAAACCGCTGAGAGTGACAGAGAGGAGGAAAGAGAGAATAGAGAGAGGAGATCAGACAGCGATCATAAGAGAGTGCAGAGATGAACTTTCCTTTGTCTGTCAATTAGAGGGCTAATTTCTCTCTGGTTGGGCTCCAGAGAGCCAGAGACAGGCGCCATTGAAGTGGAGCCTAGAGGGATAATAAGGGGCTCTGGGACCATTCTGCTGCCGTCGCTCACTATCCAAACATTAGTTTAACAAAGGCACTGCATGACCTAAACAACATGGAGGGTCTACAAGAGGGCTTCCCAGGAATACTGGGCTCCAGAAATAGATGCAGATTAGAACACAGACCCCCATTTGATGAAGATTTACTCCTGGGAATCCCCATATGGGAAGCTCCCTGCTGTTCTGTTGGTATATTTAGGAACTGCTCATGAGAGTGACAACTATTAGGAGAGACATTTTTGAGAATCCAATCAGGCCCCCAGACCAGTTTGCCACTATTCTGATACATTATGCTCAAGAATGTCCTGTCTTTGTCATTTGTATTACTTTGGCATTCTCCATGAGCATATTGATGGTGTCTTTTTAGTTTGTGTGCTTGTTTTGAATTGTTAAAGCTACAATATGTAACATTTCTGCATTAAAATGTCTAAAAACGACCATACCTATGTTATATATTTTTTTGAGTTGTGTAGTTACTCTCACAAATGTTTCCACCAAACTTCAAACCCAGAGAAATCTGTTATTTTATTTTCAGACACGGCACGTTTCCTTTCCTTCCTAGTCGCCCGTCAGTGGCGTCATATAACCTTTCACCCTTTAGTTCCTCGCATCTTCCTTCAAAACACGGCACCCAAGTGATACGTTTGAGCGTAATTGTAAATCATACAATGTCACAGAAAAAAATACTCCTAACCATAATACTGCTTTTTCTGCCACATCATTTTGTGATTGATAACATGCCACTTTGCAACACAGTAATACAGCAGATATCTTATGTATTGATACATATCAATATCGATCCAGTTTAACGTTACTACAATGTGTTGGTTGACCAGTAGCTAACTTAATGCTAGCTAGCTAATGCTTGGTGGATGACATTATACGGTTACCACATCGTTCAACACGCTCATAAAGTTATTGGTAGCATGATTGTTTTCACCACGGATAAAAGCAGCGCTGGGCTAACCCACGAATGAGTTTACCAGTAATGTTAACGTTAGCTGTAGCTATATATCGACGACTAATATAATGCTAATTTAGCCAGCTAGCACCCGGTCTGTCTGCCTGGGACAGCTGCAACACAGCCAGGATATGTAGCTTAGCCCACAGCCAGCCAACAGATAGCCACCATTACAGCAATCCATCCAGTATAAGTACTATACAGCACTTAACTCCGGTGCCGGGTACTTACGACACTAACGGCAGTTTAATGAAGCGTTGGGAAACAGACCATATCAGACCCAGATCCAAGTCGCAACAGCAGCCATCCATAGCTAGTGTTAGCTGCGTCTCCGTTAGCGCTAGCTACCGGCGTTTGTGCCGAAAATCTCCTCCCTGCCGAATTTCTCACCCCTTCGCATTCAGCTGTCTTTACAGTTAGCTAAATTAACCCGACGAGCACCAAAATGAATAGTTAAGATTAAAGAAAAGTGAAGGGGGAGATCGTTCCGGGCAGCTTGGAGATGTCCTGCTGCTGAACATCGGCCATCGGCCATCCTCAGCTTGCCGTCCCGGGAGAGTCCCCCGGCAATCCCCACCCACACCAGTCTCTCAGGCTTGTTGAGTTGCTAGCTAGCATTACAACAAACCCCGTGAAACTATCCAAAAGGTGACAGTGATATGTGAAATATATTGTGATAGTCACTGTGATTTTAGCTGCTGGCTAACGTTAGCTTACTGGCTCACTAGCTAGCTAACTGGTCAGCTACCAATACAGATAGAATCAAGAAAAACGTAATTATGTTGGGAAAATGCCGCTATGTTATTAGAATGACATGAATAAAGTGTAATAAAGTGAATAAATTTGAATGGGTAGCTAAACTTGTCCGTGAACAGATGCATTCTAATCAGCGAAGTTGTTTACAACTCCCATAATTCCACGCAACTTACCAACGTCATCAAAAGTCCGTGTTTACAATCCATTGTTTTGGTTGAGAGACTCCTAGCGGCAGAAAGTTACATATTGTACGTTTAAAGACGAAAGTCATTACAGTTGGCTTATCATTCTTTGAGAGTTTGAGTCCACCCTGCGCTGGTGCAAAAAGGGAAAGCAAAACTCAACACAACCACTTTGTCTTTGATCATTTTATTTATTTAACGTATACTCTTATACTACAGGGTTTCTGCAAGTGAAATTTAAAACTTATCACGACATTTAAAAAAATGTCAATGTCAGAGTCTGGAAACATCGCTATTCTTGCACTTCCTCATACAGTAGCTGAAGAATAAAATCTGTTCCGAAAGAGACTCGCGCTGCCTTGCACTCGGCTGAAATGTATGTGGGTCTCGTTTGTAGTCATAATACAGTGAATAATATTTGGAGTAGCGAAGAAAGAACTACAACTAAAAAATAAAAATAACATTGTAAAGAGCTGTGGGAGCATTTCAGCGAGAACATTTAGACCTGTTACAATACAATTCTTATTTTTTTATTTTATTTTTTCTGTACTTATTTATGTATTTGTGTTGCTGCAACACCTCCATTTTCTAGTCTGGGAATCAATAAAGGCTTATCTTATGAGAAGGCAGGATCTCACATTCAAAAAGGCAGTGGTTGTGTGATGACATAAAATGTAATTAAGTGAAATAGTAAAGAATGAAAGAATAATTTGTACATTGTAAGTTTGATACATCATTATCATTGTGTGTGTGTGTGTGTGTGTGTGTGTGTGTGTGTGTGTGTGTGTGTGTGTGTGTGTATATGTATATGTGTATATATATGTATGTATATGTATATATATATGTATATATATATATATGTATATATATGTATGTATATATATGTATATATATATATATGTATATATATGTGTATATGTATATGTGTGTAACACCAACCTGCCAGGGGGTCTGCAGATGGAAATTAGCCTAAGGCTATAATCTGGCATATTTACATTTGTGAAAATGTTCATTAATATGTATTGTCCCCTTTTAAAAATAAAAATAAAATAAAAATAAATAAATAAAATATGTGTATATGTATATGTGTATATGTATGTGTATGTATATGTATATATATATATATATATATATATATATATATGTATGTATATATATATATGTATGTATATATATATATATATATATATATATATATATATATGTGTATATATATATATATATACTGTATTTATACAGTATATTCCAGTTTTCTGATGTGTGATCGGCAGGATGACATCATTTGTTTTTGCTTTTAAAACTGTTACAGATCATGGTTGGAAAATCAATATTTTATCATGTGATGGCGCTATGGTTAAGGTTTTGTCAGGTTTAGGGCGTTTTCACACCTGTTTGTTTGCTTTGGTCCGAATCAGTTGGTGAGTTTGTAAACTTGGAGAGATTTGCCCTCGGTCGGTTTGGTTTGGTTTCCCACCTGGAAAAATCCAAGCGTACCAAATTGCGTCAATACAAATCACGCAAGAACGTCCACTCCTCTTATTGGTCGAATGTGTCTGGGGCCGGGAGCAAGAAAGTAAGTACGCAAAGTCCTGTGTTGTGGTCTAGTGGTCAAACCAGCTCATTTCATTAAAATTATCAGACATTGTTTCACCATTGTTTCTACATCTGCTCCGGTCATGAGACTTTGCTCTGCTCTGCCGGCATCTGTCTCCAATTTTAGCGGCGGCTGGTTTGACCACGGAGATACGAGTGACGGACGGCAAGCTTGACTGCTGTCTATTTCTGTGAGAGAAACACTGCAAGCTGCTACAGTTTGCTGCTCTGCTGCATCACAGATGGCTAAACACACCTGACTACAGGAGACCTTAGCTCAGGCTTGCGGTGTATGTATAGTTGGTGCGGTTCAAGTACGGATCACGTTCACACCACAAATTAACCACTCCAGAGTTTGATTGAAAGCGTACCGAGACCACCTCATCAAGCAGGTCGCTTGTTTGGTCCGCTTTTGGTGCACACCCGAGTTCAATTGCCACGTTCTCACCTGACCAAACGAACCGCACCAGCGGTGCAAACAAACTCTAGTTCGATAACCGAAGTAACGGCTGTCGATGTGAAAACGCCCTTAGGCACAAAATTAATTAAAGATCCAGGTTTAGGTTCAAATAAGCTTGGGTTACTGCACAAGGGGACTATAAATGTAGTAAAACACTTCAAAGCGTCTTTAAAAAACCTGGGTCAGTTATTTAAAAGGCCCATTTAAAGGAATAAAAATGACTACCCCAATCTCTCCCCCGGACAAGGGTTATGATAAAAGTAATACTGTCCACATAAAATAAATAGAGGATTAGACACAGATTTATCTATGGCCCAAACCTGTGTTCATCCATATATTTAAATCTATTGGTTGTAGTCTGACAATCTCCTTGGTTTTGACCCCTCAGCACTTCCATACAGTAGCGTTTTTTAAGAGCATGTATAACGGGCAGGTATATGATCGACAACTAGTGAGAGAGCTTACAGCTGTATTTCACAAAGTGGTGGATTCAGACAGACCAAGATTAGTTACTTCCCAAAATTACAATGACAGAAGTAACACACTCATCCATCACAGAACAGACATAAATGTGATTGAATGTTAGTCCTGCCTTACTTTATTTATTTTTAACACAAATCAGCTGCAGCTTGACTGTATTAGCTAAACCTAAAACACCCCACTTGTCTGGAAAGTATTGGTCTGTTCCAAAGTGTTCTACTTTTCAAAGCTTTATTTCTTTCAAGATTATTCATGTAGATGCATTGTGATAGAGGGCCCTTTTATTGAAAAAAAAATGGGGGGATTCAATGTTATTTTTGGGGCATCTTTATGCAGTAGAGCAACGCATCCTTGTAAACGGGTATGTGGGATATCGTACGAAAACGCATACACACCAATTCATATGATATCCTACGAAATTAGGTGACGGCAGGCTAGCTATATGTACAAATGGTTCATGAGAACAGCTTAAGTATGTAATAGATAATTTCCCTTTTTAAAAATTGAACATGAGCATGCATTCAATTCTTACTGAAAGGTATTTGAAGTAAATAATGCAAAGATTGCAATAGAACTAATCGTGTGTAGCCCTTAGTTCACCGTACTGGCTTTGAATTTCTTTTGATTGTACTGTATCTTTTCAGATTCAACTCTGCACTAAGATTACAGAAGTAGTAAACAAAGCCCAAAGAGGAGGAGATCCAGACACAGATGGAGTATAGACAGTTGAGAAACATCCTTCATTCCAACCTTGGATGGCTACTTCAGTGTGTGTGTGCGTGCGTGTTGGGGGTTTGCGGTGATCTTAATTGAATATTGATAAGTGAGGCGAGCACACGGGGTAAACAGCTGTGACTGGTACTTCATCATATGTGTGTGTGCATCACTCATTATCAGGCCCAGCTGGTCCTCAGAGACGAGTCATCAGACAGTGACCACGCACACACACATGATCTTACACACTCATTCCTACACACTCACACTTATTACAGTAATTGACAAACAATTTTGACAGAGATCAAAGTCGCCAAAAGTGTGCAGACTGCAGAGAGAGATTCCCCGGTGGCTTTGTTGTTCGTTCAGTAAACAGGCCTCCGAATATCTGATTTATTCCAAACTTTTCTCTAAGACAGAATCTCTTTTTGTCCCTCAGAGAGGTCGCTACCTAGGTAGTCCAACATCTTCATCCTGTTGCCTTGACAACAGAAGCCACCGTCTTAGTAACGCAAGTTAGATGCAGAGCGTTTGTGGAGATGGATCAAGAAATGACTGGTGTTTGTTGGATGAAGTAGAGTAGGTGGAGGCTTTATGGTTGCGTCAGAAGTCACCTAGCAACCGCAGGTGGCGCCATGATGGAGCTCCGTTGGAGAATTGGCTGTGCATGAATAATGGCTAAATGTACTGATGGAACAAAGACCAAACAGACAACAAGACCTTAAAACAGGAGAAGCACAAAGCTGATCAGTAACAGCAGTCCTCTTACACTACGTTGGTACCGTGTGTGACCTCTTGAAGCCGAAATCTGCAGGTTTTGAATGTAATCCTATTTTATCCCCTAAATGTTGGATTGCTGATTTTTAAACTGGCTTACATCTCTCTCCCTTATTCTTGTCATCTCTCTCCTGTTGCTATTCATAGCTATAGTGCGTAGTTTCAGTCTCCCCCATGAGGAATTCTAAGCAATGACAACAAAACTGTCAGCGCGTCCACATGATACAAGCCTTCCGTGATCATGCACCACCACCACCCCTCCTCCACGCAGTTGCTAGTAGCCAAGGAGGACAGGGAGGATTAAAATAACATGATGGATAATTCAGAAGAGGAAATTATCTTTGCTCAATTTTCGCTCGAAAGTCGCCGGACGCCACAATCTTCTGAACATAGTCATCCTGGGAAATGCAAAGAGAGATTTGTGGAGCTGATTAATTAGCTTTGTAGCAACTCATATGGCAATGGCATGAATGTAACGGACGTTCATTAATATAAAAAAGTTACACACTAAAGCTTTAATAAAAGGCAGGAAATGTGCCTAAAGATAATTATGATCAAATGCTTTTCAAAGGTGGCCTGGATCGCGTTTACTTAGGCCTCGTTTTGACTTTGTTAGACACAAATAGCACTGTGTTCAAACAACACAAGGGGTTGTGTTGGTGGGGACATGCTGCTTCAGGTACTTCAGGTCCTGGGATAGAAACGCTAGTAGCAAATATTGGATCAAATTCATGGATATTAATAAATGTAATGTTAGGCCAATGCCTGGTGTGGGTTTTTACTAGGCTATGTTTTCTGTTATGATTTAATTTGCTACTAAACTCAACTTGTCTGTAATGTGGCAACAGCTAATGGTGTTTGTTACTTCAGCAGTTAACTAACAATGGAGATATCAATAAGCTCCACCAATTTCATAATAATATTTGCAGCGCAAAATAAACTTCACGCACTTCAGCACCGCTGCTGAAAGAAAAAAAAATACTGGGGTAAACGCTGGTTTTACAAATTATCATAGCTGATCTAAGGAATGTTATCTGTGTTCATAATTCTGGTACAGTGTGTCTGGAACAAAAGTTGGGGTCTGTTTTAACTCTCAGGTCTTTTAAAACACAGCTTAAACCCTTAGTGTTTTCTGTTGCCTTTTATTACATTGAAGTTGGGACTATTGATTCAAATCCTGGACTGTTTTATTCCATTTTATTATTTTTCCATCTTCTATTTTGGATTCTTTTTAATCCTTTTTATCTGTCTTTTTATACTGCTTTGTGTTTCTTTCACAAGCCTTTGTGTGTCTTATGTAAAGCATTTTTAATTGCTTCGGTGAAAGGCACAATACAAACGAACTTGACTACAAAAACTGGAACATACCAGACAGAATATCTAGAAAATATAAATGTGGTTTGACTAGAACTCCTGTGACTTGTGTTTATTAAATGAAACGCCCTGACAAGGTTGATTTGTTTCACTGAGGGTTACTATGACACAGTCCCGTCTTGTTTCATAGCCCTGGCTGCCATTGTATTATTGTTCTTAGAAGTCTGTCTCTTTGAACACATCTGGTTGGCTGGTAAGAGAAGTAGCAAAAAAAAAAGCATATGCACAGAAAGAATGGCATGATGTAGAAAGAGGAAGATTTGGATGAACTACAAATAAATGTGTATTGTGTCGACTGAAGGATGTGGGCTGTAGAGATGTTTTTTCCTGAATACAGCCAACATATAAATATGCAGTCATACACACACACACATATGCATGTCTGCAATAAGGATTAGGGCAGCCCAGATAGCCCTCGGGCCTTCATTTGTCCACAGATACATTTTCTGTGTTTCACAACAACATCCACAGACTGGTTTAATATGTGGAACACAAGCAGCACAAATCCAGAGTCAATTCTGTCATGCCCTCCTACGTAGAGCCTACATTCTGCCAGAGCTGGCGCCACAAACACGGCTGCTAAATGTATCACACACAAACACACACTCTGAGGAGGATGTGTGAGTCATGTTAGTGTTTAGATTGCATTCATTGGTTTTTTGAAGCACTTTGTGTGTAAAGTGTGCCTTTGCAGCATTAATGAATGTTAAAGCAAGAATTCACCCGTACATACTCTCACATCATCAATCTATTGCTTTCAGGAAGTGTTCACGTTCATTGATCTCAGCTGAAAAATGTGTACAAGATAGAGGTTTGCCTGAATCTTGTCACCAAGCAGAAGTAGTATAGGTAAGCATGCAACTGTAAAGTACGTTTATCTTGTGTGTGTTTACGGCAAAACAATACAAAACTGTGTATCATTAGTGTGTATTAGGACACAATTCAAATGACTAAAGCATTAGTCACACCAGAAAGTGGCACAGCAAAGTTCATCCATGTGTCCTGATGAAATTGGTGGTGTAAGCTTATTGATGCAACTCGCAGGGCTAGTTGGTGAAGTACTATAACTGGCACACAAAGTATCAGTAACTGCTAACCAGCCAGGAACATCCTAGCATTACTCAGTTACAGCTAGCTAGCTTGATCTCTAAAAGCCCTGACACACCAAGCAGATGGCCAAGAACTAGTGGTGACAAAGACAGACTGTGGCGTTGCCTCACGTCACCGGACGTCACTTTTGTCTTTGCCAAAATTTGCACTTGAGCACACCGAAAAGACTACCCTGAAAATCCAGAGTTCTCGCGAGAGCACAATTTGAATTTGCTCAGTGAGTCACTGTGGCATTCAGTAATGATGCTCATTAACTATGCCCTTGGAGCCGAGCTGCACCAATCACATCGGTGTATCTGATATAGGCGGGCCAGAGGCGAGCTAAACAGTTGACGACAGCGCTGCAACGCCGAAGTCCGGAATCAGTCAGTAAACGTTGGTCGTATAGTGTTATTCAATTGCGTGCAGTGCGATTTTCAAATGCATGCTCAGTGCCGCCCCTCGAGTTGGGCTATTTTCATTACTCATAGCCACACCCTTAATCTTTCAGATTTGGGTCTGGATTTCCAGGCTACAGCAGGCGGCCAATACCACGTAAGTTCTGCGCCTGCGTGAGAGGAAATAACTCCCCATGCCAGCAGGCGGCGGCAGAACCGAACAGAACCGAACAGAGAGGTCCCTCTGCTTTACAAAGAGAGTGTACACACCTTCTCTTTGAGATGCTTCTGTATCTCAGACAGGGACATGGAGGTGTTCTGTGGACTGCGCCTGAGAGAAAACAGACACACAACCCAGTTCATTTGTGTTCAGCTGCTGCCACCAAACACCTATAAATGCAAAGCAGCGTGATATTTCTTTGTTTAGAAAGCATCTGCTGTGGTGCTGGAGAAGAGAAGTGTGTGTACCTCACGCGGCTGCGGCTGCTGCAGGCTCTGTGGGCCATGGGAGCTCGGCTGAACCGCCTCAGAAACTGCGTGTAGTCCACCATTTCACCGCCCTTCTCGCACACCTACAGCAGCCACAAACACAAAGGCGTGTAAACACACACAGGCAAGGCAAGGCAGCTTTATTTGTATAGCACATTTCAGCAACAAGACAAGTGCTTCACATAAAACATTAAAGAGCAGTTTCAAACAATTAAAAATACAAAAACAGATCAAATATGAGAATAAAAGTTACAGTGCAGTACGAGAAATTAACAATTATTTAAAGAAAGGCAGCATCAAAAAGAAAGTTCTTCAGCCTTGATTTAAGAGAACTGAGAGTTGCAGCGGACCTGCAGTTCTCTGGGAGCATAACAACTAAACGCTGCTTCCCTTTAGTTCTGACTCTGGGGACAGCAAGCAGACCTGTCCCAGACCACCTGAGAGGTCTGGGTGGTTCGTAGTGTAGCAGCAGATCAGAAATGTATTTTGGCCCTAAACCGTTTAGTGCTTTATAAAACAGAGGTATTTTGAAATCTATTCTCTGAGGCACCGGAAGCCAGTGTAAAGACTTCAGAACTGGAGTGATGTGATCCGCTTTCTTGGTCTTAGTGAGAACTCGAGCAGCTGCGTTCTGAATCAGCTGCAGCTGTCCGATTGATTTTTTAGGGAGACCTGTAAAGACACCGTTACAGTAGTCCAGTCTACTGAAGATAAAAGCATGGACAAGTTTTCCAAGTCCTGCTGAGACATTAACCCTTGATATATTCTGATATATAAATATATATATATATATATATATATATATATATATATATATATATATATATATATATATATATAGATAGATAGATAGATAGATAGATAGAGAGAGAGAGAGAGAGAGATATACTGTACACAAAACGCAACTGTGATGATGATGAAAAAGATGATGGTGTGGGGGAAATATTCCATATTCAACACACCCCTGCACTCAAGCCCACTCCAAACTTTTTCAAACATTCCAGTACCAGCGTCTGGTATAATGGCACATATAATGGCGTCTCCGTGGAGACGAGAAGAGCATTGCGGTGATGTGGCGTCAGGTGGGTTGAGCAGTAATTTTCAGGACGAGGCTGTTTGGGGAATACACTAGGTGCCGTTCTCTGGAACGGAGGCACACCTGGGAAATGCCGCCGCATGCTTTTTGTTCTGACCCTTGTGCTGTTTTACAAACACACACATGGACGCACACACTTTGCAGAAAACTGGTAAAGAGTTGGCACATGCTCAAACACACAAAATCAGGGAACTAGTTTCCACAAAAACACACACACAAATACACACATTCATTCATTCAAGTCAAGACAAATACTTGGCACACACACACACACACACACACACACACACACACACGTATACCTATTTTTGTGGCTCATAATCAAAGTACAGTCCCTGTTGCCCTGCCCTACATCCTTCCATGGTGTAATCCAGTGCAGCGGTCCCCAGCGGAGCCCCTGGCATTGAGTCTTATTATAGACACCACACTGTCCAATTATCACTGCTATCAGCAGCCATGGAGCGCAACACACACACACACACACACACACACCTCAGGGGCTCTCCGTGCTCTATATACCTGTGACAGCGTTCTTACACCTGCACTTTAGTTTGAGGCTGAAGGTGAGAGGGAGGTCAGTGGCTGATGGTATGGAGGGCAGGGGCCATGAGACATGTTGAGATGTCTGTACATCTGGACAAAATCATCTGTAAATAGTATAAAATAATCATCTTAGGTTTAAAGAAATAGCTGTTAATCACTCTCAAATTAACACAGGAAAAAAAGCCATTTGGTAAGTGATGCAGTGGATTTCTCTGTCTTGTTCTCTGCATGAGTCTGGCTGTCTGTCACCAGCTTCTTCTTCATCATCATCAGATTCGTCAGCTGTGATTGTCTTTTTGCCATCAACCCTCCCTCATATTTCTTTTACAGGCGCAGCTTTTACAGGCGCAGCACATTTAATACTTGATCAATATTTTACAAAAAAAAGATCTCGATGGATGAGGCCAGATAGATAAATAAAGAACAGAAGAAGAACTAGAAGAAGAGTGGGGGGTGGGGGGGGTGTCAGGCTGCTTGTGGCTTCTCGCTCCCCCAAGCACAAAGCAACTTCCACATCAAAATGTCACCAGAACAACAGCTGCTACTCCAGTGATAGTCCTTTAAAGTAAACTTTCGACAACTCTCCAGAAAGCACACACACACACACACACACTCATCCGCACAGTGTCTTTAATGAATAAGACGGTGAGTGGGAGGGGTGGGCGAGGGGTGGAGAGAAGTGGGGTTGTGTATGGGGGGGGGGGGGGGGGGGGGAGGACACAAAGTGCTGATATTATGGGAGGAAATCTGTGTGGGAAAGACAGGCAGTCAAACTGTCAGGCGTGAGCGCTGAGACGGAACAAAGAGGAACAGTGGAGACGATTACAGTGGCGTAGCAGAGTGACAGAGGCATCGTGCACACAGATGAAGACGAAGGGAGAGGGAGAATTGTGCCGCTGTGCACAGACCCCAAACACACCACACACGCTCACGCTAGATTGATCAATGCCAGAAAGTAGAAGCATCCTGATCCAAGGCCTCAACACACTCATTAGACTTCATGGATGCAGAGTGACGACTTTTACATTCTACATTGACCAGCTTTTATAGCCCAGAGGTTCATTTTTAGTAAATATCTGCAGGCTGCTGAGGAATATATGGAATAAAACATAGTAAAGCAGGGGTCTCAAACTTAAATGAGCTGGGGGCCACTGCTGCCAACGTCATTGTTCAAGAATAATACAAAAAGAGAACAGATATTTCTGAAAATGCAGTTGTTTTTTTATTTCAAATGCTGTATAAAGAATGAGCCAGTGAGCCAGTGAGCCAGCCCGGATAGCTCAGTTGATAGAGCGGGCGCCCATATATAGAGGTTTACTCCTGGACTTTGCTGCATGTCATTCCCCCCTCTCTCCCCTTTCATGTCTTCAGCTGTCCTATCAAAATAAAGGCCGAAAATGCCCAAAAGAATGAGCCAGTGGGCTCAATCAGAGAAAAAACTGATGCCAGCCAACGCAACAGAGGTGCAAACAAATAACATCTGCCAGACTCACTTCTCCGCTGACCAGTCTTCACAGCCACGGAGTATCATTTGTCAATGTCAGCTGCCTGGAAGAGATTTTTGTTTTTTAAATCTTCTACTGCCATCTTCTGGATGACGTCCCACGTAACAACACAACATTTGGAGGATGAAAATCTAAAGCCTCGTTTCCACCAAGCAGTCTGGTTCCTTTCAGTTTATTTTGCTTCACATTGGAGCAGTTATTTTTGCGTTTACACTGTCAAAGGCTTTGGATTGCACCAAAAGAACCGCTGTATTCCGTCCTGTTTTTTCGTTAGCCCTCTGTTGAGGTACCTAGCAAATTGGGTCTGGCGTAGGGTCCGTGTCTCCACGTACCTACGTACGTAGCCACGAGATTTAACGCAGAAGCATAAATCATGCTTAACAAACACCTTCAACTGTCACTATTTACAATAGAGAAGAAAGGCGATTAGTGGGGTTAAGTGTTCTGACCGGGTATTGAAATCAGATCTGGGGCGCCCTGGTAGCTCACCTGGTGGAACGTGCGCCCCACGTTCAAAGGCTCAGACTTTACTGATGACGATGTACGTGTTGATTTGCATGTAGAGAGGGGAAGTGGTCCTATGACTCAAGTGGTCACTCAGGACGCATTTGGAGACACATTCTACAGACAGGTGAAAGCTGACATAATTAGAGCTGTCCACTTGTGATCGGATTACTTAGGCCAGATATTAAAGCCTCAAAACAGCCACACAGGGGATTTCAGTTAGACCTCTGCTCAAGTTGAAGGTGGGTCAGAGCATTGATGGGAATTTATTAGGTCACAAATCTGTTCTACCAATAAGAATGAATGCTCTAAATCGGAGGTGGAAAATTAAAACTATACGGTAGAAATACACGGAGCTCAAACGCGTCACATCTGCCGATGCATGCCCACAGCAGAGCGCGTCCATAAACCTGAAGCTGCACATCTTTTTACAGCGAGAGTGGACACTAAGCGATGTTTCATATTGGTCAGTCAACTTTTCAAAATGAATTCAAGCTGAAGCCCCGGCAAAATCAGCTGACGCCGCGTCTGGTGTAGCCCCTTTCTTTTTTTTGATTGGCTGATAAGTGGCAGGCTCGACTAAGAACTCCAGGGGAGGCTAGATAGAGATTATAAATAGTTTTTCCACGTGGGAAATACAATGTGTGGCGGGAGTACGTGACAAAAGACCGAAATGAGTGACTGTCACGCTCAATGAGTGACACTTGCGTGACGCTCAATGCGTGACACATGGACGACGATCGTTTAAACGGTTGAATGGTGTGAAACTTTTCCTAAATGACAATAAACTGTTCATTCTGGACAAACGCCAAACAAAAAAACAACACCTTATCCGTGTCCTTTCCCATTCATTGTCCTGCAGATAACACAAACACCTGTCCATGTGCTGTTTGTATGCTTGCATAAGAAAACAGCAGCAAATATTTTTGTTATTGTGGCCTCCATGTTTTCACACACATGGTGCTCTAGGCTACGCCCAACAGTTGGTGGCAGTCATGCAACAAGTTGTTATGCCAAACGGCAATATAACAGAAGAAGAACACGCATCCCGACCATAGACCGTAAAGAACGCTGGCAGTCGGAAAAACAACGTAATCACGGGGGCGGTCCCTGATATTCCCAGGTGGCATTAACGAACCATATGTCACACAAGTGCAAGTCACAAGCAAGCAGGGCTGGACTGGCCATCGGGCATACCGGGCATTTTCCCGGTGGGCCGACGCACTTTTGGGCCGAATCGCCGATATAATTTATAGGCCTTTGTTTTAATTTTTTTATTTTTTTGGGCCGCGCCGGCCCATAGATAACTGCGGCCCATTCGGTAATTGTACAAAAGTCCGTCTGTCAGGACTGATTGTGGCTGCATGCCGGGGGGTAGGCTACTGCGAGCGCGCGCACGCGCCACACGGAGAGAAAAGTGGGAGAAAGAGAAAAGAGACTGTGTGCGCCCAGAGGATAATCAGTTGAGCTCGCGTGTGTGCGTCTTTGAGAACTGTAAGTCCCATAGCTTACGTTGTCAGTTCATTTGGGCCTGTTGTTGTATTGGTCTGTAGTTCTTTTACATTGAAGTAAGTTAGCTGGTAATTTCGATGTTTGTGTTAATCACCTGTTCGCTAGTTTGCACGTGGCTGTTGATTTATAATGCAGATTGTTGGAAGCTCTTGCTCACGTTTGTATTTAGCTACATTATTGTATTATTGTATTGTATTATGCTGCAGTAGTTACATTACATTGATATAGTGTAATTAATAGTGGGTTTGTTGTTGTTTGCTAGCCTATATGTATACTTCATATGCATTGTGTATGGTAGCCTTCATAATGTTATTTGTTTCTTTGCAGAACCACACAAATACACAGCCATAGCAGAGCTACCCACGCCCATTTTGTACTGTTGCCTTATGTAATAAAGCGTCAAGAGCGATAATTGTCTCCGTCCGTGTTTTAACTGACATCCCTGGGGCGAAGTTGGAAACCGGAATCAGCTCAACTACAGTCCTAAGCTAGACCTAACCCAATCAAATCCAGGAACACCCTTCCCCACTCCCGGCCCTGAGACACGAGCTGTAAACGTTATAAAATGCTGGAAGTTTAGCATCCACGTTAAAATGGACAAACGACCACGGAACCCCATACGCAAGCGATGTGTACAGAAATTACGGGAGAAAAAGATTAAGTATCTACAGGCGAATGCCTCAAAATGTGCCAACATGTCTGACATGTTTGGGGCTGTAGTAGCTGCTTCAACATCAGCATTAGGCTACCTGAAGTAGAGGAAGGAGGAGAGGTGGCTGGCTATACAGAGAAGCAGAAACAACATCATGATGACAGGGAAGAGGCCAGGAGGAGGAGAGCGACCATGACAGGGCCACGGGAGATAGGGAGGAACAGGTGGAAGAGAGAGTGGGCCTAGTTGACGACAGTAAGAAGTACGTGAATTAACAGGTTGTGTGTGTGTGTGTGTGTGTGTGTGTGTGTGTGTGTGTGTGTGTGTGTGCGCGCGCACGCGCCTCACGTCATAATGACAACAAGCAGTTTGGCAGTAACATTACAGTTAGTGGCTGTCAGGTAACCTAACTGTTTAAGTGTTGGCCTGTTGGGTAGCTGAAGTCTGTGATCTATACAGCCTGTTCTACTAGGCTCATGTATACTATGTATACAGCCTGTTCTACTAGGCTCATGTATACTATGTACAGCCTGTTCTACTAGGCTCATGTATACTATGTACAGCCTGTTCTATTAGGCTCATGTATGCTATATATACAGCCTGTTCTACTAGGCTCATGTATACTATATATACAGCCTGTTCTACTAGGCTCATGTATACTATGTACAGCCTGTTCTACTAGGCTCATGTATACTATGTGTACAGCCTGTTCTACTAGGCTCATGTATGCTATGTACAGCCTGTTCTACTAGGCTCATGTATACTATGTGTACAGCCTGTTCTACTAGGCTCATGTATGCTATGTACAGCCTGTTCTACTAGGCTCATGTATACTATGTGTACAGCTGGCTCTCTACATTGCCCAGAGATTTAAGCTAAATGAATTATACCTTAACTTAGCTGACATTTCTCTCTGTTTCTTACTCTTTAAAAGGTTACCTTGTTAGAGTAAATCTTTCTTGTTCATTGGTGTGGGCCAAGGCAACATTTTGATTGACTTTACTGACAATACACTTGTATACTTAAATGTTGTTAAATAATTTGAAATTATACTTTAAACTTTATCTTTGGCAATGACTTGCACTTGAGTATGGACATTGTGTAGGCTACCCTATGGCCTCCAGGTCACCAATGAAAAGTGAGTGAGTACACTGCTTCTCTTTTCCAGGGCATGTACTACTCTCAGCTTTATTGTAGCTTTTGGGAAGGGTTATGGTTATGGTTATTGTAGTTAGCAGACACTTTTGTCCAAAGCGACAAAATATGAATCTTACAATGGTTAAAATTAACAGTAAACAGTTTTTAAAAGTTGCTAAGCCAATATTAAGCAAAATAGTAATAATAACAATAATGGCAATACAATATCAAATATCAATAATAATAATAAAAAATACCATAAATATACAAATCATAACTCTAAGAATGAATTAATTATTTAAGTGTAAGATCAACAGATAAGTCTTGAGACCTCTTGAAGGATCCAAAACCATCACATGAACGCAGAACACTAGGCAACTCATATCATAGAATGGACGCATATTTTAAGAGGACTGTCTGCAGGTAATGTCTCTGACCAATCACGGTGGATGTGGGCCGCCTGGGCCAAAAATGCCCGGGCCGATTTTTTGTCCCAGTCCAGCCCTGCAAGCAAGTCTCAAGTCTTACCCCGGATTTCCACAGGCTACGGAACTGCTGCGGAACGTCTCCGCTGCGGAACGTCTCCGTGGTCCGCCGTCCGTCAATACCAACCGGATCCGGAGTTGTTGCGGAACGGCTGCGGCCAGGACTGACAGCTGTAGTCACGAGGACCCACTAGATCTCGCGAATTCACGCAGAATAGAACCACAAAACCACCAAGAGTTTGTTTCTATTCCGAGGAGTAGAGAGGAAACAACTCCGTGCCGTGTTTTCAAGGTGTAGTGAAGAGAAATATGATCCTTCGTGAGCACGGTGTATTTTATTTTGAAAGTTAACCGGATGTTTTATTTTGTTTCTGTGCTCGACTTCCTGTCCCGCACTATCTGCCGTGTGCTGAATTGCTGCGGAGCTCTCCGGCGTCCGGCAAAAATAGAAGCTCTGCGTATCTGATCCGCAGGGCTGCGACCGCCGGAGCTGTGCCGGAGCTGTGCCGGAGTCGGAACGCAGACGTTATGCAGCTGGTGGAAATACACACATTGACTAGAATGGAAACCGATCGACTCCGCCGACGTTCCGGAGCCGTTCCGCAGCAGTTACGCAGCCTGTGGAAATCCTGGGTTAACCTTCAAGTCGCAAGCACGTTTTAAGTCACTGTGGTGAATATCAAGCAAGTCAAGTCGAGTCTCTATTGATCTATCTAGTCTCAAGCTATTAGTCGAGCAAGTCACAAGTTAAATCATACAAAATCCTGATGTTCTAACCCAGTTTCCACATTTAAATTAGTTTTCTAGCAGACATTTAACCAACTGATTAATGATCTAAAAAGAAAGTCTCATACATTTCTTTGTGGGTTCTGTAGTGACGGGTGAAGTGAGATGTTGTGGTGGTCATGTCTTGATTTTTGAGCTGCAGACCTTGCACACCGCTGGTCTCTTCTTACCACTGCCATTAACTACTTAATCCTTGAATCTAAATTTTATTATTTTTGGCATGACGGCTGCCTCCTGCCTCCAGGTTGGCGCACATAGCACGAACAATCACCCAATCATGTTTCCAAAAAAAAAAAACATAGCTTCTCAGTAACTTGAAAAAAACAAATATTGCTTTGTATTACATTAATAAAAAGTATTTGGTCATCTGTCTCAGGTCTAGGTCAAGTCTCAAGTCATGAAAACCAAGTCAAAGTCAAGTTGAGTTGTTTATCAATGTCAATATCAAAGCCTTTAAAAAAAGGGTTCAAAGAGATGACACTAGATAGGTATTGACATTGAGTAGTATTATTCTGTGACAATGTTGATAATGGTGATGATGATGATGATGATGAACATCATTATTATCATTATGGTTGTCATTATTTAGGATATTATTCACCTTATGGCAGCAATGTTCTGTATATAAGTGCTGACCCTTATGGGTATATGTAGGCGTGTATGTACAACCCCAAATCAGAAAAAGTTGGGACAGTATGGAAAACACAAATAAAAAAAGAAAGTAGTGATTTCTACATGTACTTTGAGTTGTATTTCATTGCAGACAATACAAAAGCACATCATGTAATGTGTTCCTCATGATTTGTATTGTTTTTGTTTAAAAAAAAAAAAAAATCCTATTTTGGTTCTTGCAACACATTTCAAAAAAAGTTGAAACAGTAAAGCATTTACCACTTTGTAATGTTGCCATTCCTTTTCACAACACTTAAAAGACGTTTAGGGACTGAAGACACCAAGTGATGAAGTGTTTCAGGTGTAATTTTGTCCCATTCTTGCTGCAAACAAGTCTTAAGGTGGGCAACAGTACGGGGTCTTCGTTGTCACATTTTGCGCTTCAAAATGCGCCACACATTCTCTATTGGAGACAGGTCGGGACTGCAGGCAGGCCAGTCAAGTACCCGTATCTTCTTCCTCCAGAGCCAGGACTTTGTAATGTGTGCAGAATGTGGTTTTGCATTATCTTGTTGAAATATGCATGGACATCCCTGGAAAAGATGTCTTCTTGAAGGCAGCATATTGTGCTCCAGCATTAATGGTGCCATCACAGAAGTGCAAGTTACCTTTGCCAAGGGCACTGACACAACCCCATACCATGACAGACCCTGGCTTTTGGACTTGTTGCTGGTAACAGTCTGGATGATCCTTTTGTTCTTTGGTCCGGAGCACACAGCGTCCATTTCTCCCAGAAAATACCTGAAATACTGATTCATCTGACCACAGTACACGTTTCCACTGTGTGATGGTCCATCCCAGATGCCTCAGAGCCCAGAGAAGTCGACGGCGCTTCTGGACACTGTTAACAGAGGGCTTCCTTTTGGCACAGTACAGTTTTAACTGGCATTTGTGGCTGTAACTACGTATTGTGGTACTTGACAAAGGTTTGCCAAAGTAGTCCTGAGCCCATGTGGTGATATCGCTTATAGATGAATGACGATTCTTGATGCAGTGCCGCCTGAGGGATCGGAGATCACGGTTGTTCAGTTTAGGCTTGCGCCCTTGTCCTTTACGCACTGAAATTCCTCCTCATTCCTTGAATCTTTTAATTATGTTATGCACTGTTGAAGGTGAAATAAGCAAATGTCTTCCTATCTTTCTTTGAGGAACATTGTTTTTAAACATTTCAATAATTCTCACGTATTTGTTGGCAAACTGGTGATCCTCAGCCCATCTTTGCTCCTAAAGGACTAGACCTTTCTTGGATGCTGCTTTTGTACCAAATCATAATTACAATCACCTGTTGACATCACCTGTTTCAAATCACATCATTATTTAACCAATTTACCTGATTACTAGCCCTAAATTGCTCCTGTCCCAACCTTTTTTGGAATGTGTTGCAGGTCTGAATGACAGGAAAGGTTGTATATTTACAAATGAAATTAATTTGACCAGACGAAACATGAAATAGTTTGTGTTCACATTGTCTGCAATGAAATACAAGTAAAAGTACATTTAGAAATCACTACTTTCTTTTTTTATTTGTGTTTTCCATACTGTCCCAACTCTTTCTGATTTGGGGTTGTATGTATGTATATATGTAGTGTATGCGTGCATATGCAAACACACTGTATGTATGCATGTATGTAGAAAGTTATCTAGGTAAATGTATATGTTCTTTCTAGTACATTAATTCATTAATTCATTCATTCAAGTCAAGCAAGTCGCAAGTCCCCAAATTTGCAACTTGAGTCTGACTCGTGTCAAGTCATGCAATTCGAGCCCCCCACCTCTAACACACACCCACACAGTCCTGGGAATAGGTCTAATCAGCTAGTTTACATGAAAACATCTGTGTTAGGAGTTAATGGCCTTTGAAATCAAGTCAGAACAGCCCCTAACTGATGAAGCAGCAGACTTGCTGAAGTGCTTTTGGGAGACCCTGACCTCCATGTAGACAGAGAGGAAAGTTAATGTCCCTCTCACCTCCTCGAGGACAGTGTCGAGCTGGTTCTGGCTGAGAGACAGCCGGCTCCTCAGGACTCGTCTGAACTCCTCTGTGCTCACCAGCCCCGTACCATCAGGGTCCACTGCCACGAAGGCCCACTTGATGTCTGCCAGTCTGCTGTGGATCAGAGGCTCCACCTGCTCCAGAGTGAGTCGCCCCCCTGGATGGACTGAGGGGGTCAGATGAGGATGAAATATACCTAACGTCACTTTGAAGCTACTTTAGGGAAATAATAGAGTTTTACAGGAGGGAAACACATAAAACAAGTACACATTCCTGTATTCCAAAGTATACTTCTACTACATGGACATATGGACTGCATTTATATAGCGCTTTCCTAGTTAGTATATAGCGCTTTCCTAATCTTACTCTTCTTGCCATATGAGATGCCGCCTGCTTATCGGGGGGGGGGGGTTAATCTGATAATTAAAACTGGACTTTTTTGTTTTTGTTCCTTTTAGGTTTTTTGTCACGCTTTCAATGTTTTTGTTTGGACAATTTCTTCAACGTTTTTGTCGCCTTTTTTGAGGGTTTTTTCAAAGTTTTTGGCGTTTTTTCTGACATTTGTCACCTTTTGATGTTTTTGACGTTTTTTCGAGTTTTTCTTCCGATAATCTTTTTAAGGTTTTTCTCACTTTTTTGACGCAAGTTATTTTTCAACAATTGTTTTCTATGTTTTTGTTGGGACCTCCCTAGATAGTTGGAGATCTCAACAAATTGATTTCTCCCTGCATATCAGGCTGGAAACCTGTATGTTTATCTCTCCTGCTTTCATTACAAATTTGCTGGAACCAATCACAAACTGGCTTATCCACCTGGTGCGGTATTGGCAGGTTTAACACAATGACGATAGAGAAGCGACCAAGCAGCTTTTTGTTTACATTCAACAAGCCGGTCACCGAAGCGCAGCAACCCGCTGTTGCCGCTGCTACGTCGTTGTCGCTGCTACGTCACCCGGATCGTTGGTCTGATTGGTTGAAGGACTATCCAATTGCGTACAGAGTTATTTGAACTATGCCCGTTGAAGAAATTGTCCAAACAAAAACATTTTTGTGCAGAGAAAATACAGAGCAGACTCCCCAGACAAATGTTCAATCTTAAAAGATTGCGCTTGGTCTGGTGATAGCCAGACTAACTGATGGCAGCAGCATTGAAGCAATTCAGGGTTCAGCGTCTTGCCCAAAGACACGTCAACATGGGACTACAGGGCCAGAGATCAAACCACCAACCTTCCCATTGGTAGACGACCTCTCTACCTGAGCCACAGAGAGAGAAGTCCATAAGTTGTAACTATTGGTTTTATTAATGGTTAATACATTTTTTTTAGATCACTTATAATCCATTAATAAGAAAGTTGTTTGTCTTAAAACACTGAATTAAAGTAGAATTCAATTTATCAGAAAAATACTCTCTAATGTCATAGTTAAATTAAAATAAAATACAATTTTTTATCAATGGCTTATATGATCTAGAAAGCTTAGTAGGTGATATATTTACCATTATTAAAGCCCCAGTGTGTAATGTGTTTAGTTGTTCATTATCAAAATCTGTATTGCCACCATCAATTCCAAGTATTCCTATTGGCTTGAGATTTTACATTTGCGCTTACATGAACTGAGGTAGACGCTCCATAGTCATGCGCCATCTTGAAATACGGTAGCCCGTAAGGACATACAGGCTATACTGCTCTGCATTTCGCGCTTTTCACTCAGTGGCACTGACTGTGACGTATGCCAGGGAGGGAGGGGGGAGAAGATTATTTGCGACTCACTGCCGGCAGATTTGAAAGCCTGTTGCGTCTATTATCGAGGACAAGTTACTGAGTCGCCGAGGAAATTAAAATGAGTTGACAGGCAAAGCAACACGACCAAAGTTAATATTGTTGTGGCTTTTCCAAGATGGAAAGAGCTGATGAGGAGCAAGGATTTTAAAAGGGACGCCGAAGTTGCCTGCTTTCTTCTCAACAGGTAATTCTGCCTATTTGTGTAAAAGTTTCATAGTTGCTACTTGCTTGGCTAACTATAGCATGGTTGCATAACGCTAGAACGACGTCTAGGATACTTTTCCTCGCGTCAATGATGAAAAAGGATTGTCTACCTTGTAACATAAACGTAACCATATGTGCCGTGATTTCCCTGGCAGACAACTCACGTCATGGAGTTGTAACACAGACTAGCTACAGTTAGAACAGCAGCGTGTAAACGATGGAGATACTAAGAGATCATTTCAGTTTCATTGACATTGTTCATGCTGCTCAGAGAAATATATTAAAAACACAAACCTCCGTTGCTTCTCTCCTACGCTGTAAACATCGCCTTACACTATTAATCTGGTACAATATACAGAGTAATGATATCACTGATACTTTACTAACATCAGCTTGCATATTTTTGGGAACCTGATAGCTGATGTTAGCAATGAAATGGTACCAAAATAACGTCAAACTATTATTACACTGGAAGGAACACTCACGGACGGTTGTCGCTAATTTCGGGTTCGGCCACCGTAGGAGTTAGAACGCACTCAGAATGAGGGGGGCTAGAAAATAATATTCAGTCCCTCCAGAAAAACGCGATTATGCGATCGCAGAATTCAATGAGCCAAAGTCCGCATATTTATGCGGGGGCCGCATTTTTTCAAATACGCCGCACTTTCGCCTCAGAAATTTCCAATTTCCGCGCAAAATATGTGGGGCTTGCATGATTTCATAATCCACACATTTTCATTGCAAAAAAGTCACATATATCTCAGCAGAAAGATGAAAAATGTTGCGTTTACTTCACACAAGAGCAGCCATTTCCCCCTGTTGCCATGGGAACGTTATGAAGTGACATAATTTCACCTACTGAGAACACGGTGTTGGGGAATCACTTGTTTTTCTCTTCTTCATCAAACCGCAGCTTTTGCAAGTTCCCGCAATTTTTGCAGGTTCCCGCAATTTCATCGCATAAAATTGCATAAATATCCCGCATATTCCATCGCATTTTTTAAGAAAATGTGCCGCATAATCAAGGATTTTTGCCCGCAACAATCACAAAAAACACGTTTTTCTGGAGGGACTGAATAATAATAAAAGAGAAATTCTTACACAATGTAGCTTTAAAGCCATGAGGGTTGTGACTAACGTAGAAACATGCAAGCATTTAGCATTTTCACAGCGCAGGGCCGGACTAAATCATTCTGCAGACCCAGCTGATATCAAAACATGTCTGATTCAGTTAAAAAAAAAAAAATTATTGACCAATAAGATTATGAAATAATATTAAAGCTCTAAGTAAAAAAAAAAATAGACAACTACAGCTGAGGAAACTGAAGGTTGAAACACCACTTACCTCTGTCTGTGTGGACCCATGTCTGCCTGTGTCCACCGCCTGTCTGTCTCTTTGCGGAGGAGTGTGTGGTAGTGCCCAGAGCAGTGTGGGGCCGCGGGCCGATGACCAGTTGTCCCAGTCCATGGTGAAGAGGCAGCAGCTTGGCCATACTGGGTGAAACTGGTGTGTGTGTGTGTGTGTGCGGAGAGAGAGAGGCAGGAGGAGGACAGGAGGGTGATAAATGACACTGGGTAGTGACTGCGGTTGCTAGTTGACACATGAACATGATCTCTCTCTCCCTCTCTTTCTGTGTGTGTGTGTGTGTGTGTGTGTGTGTGTGTGTGTGTGTGTGTGTGTGTGTGTGTGTGTGTGTGTGTGTGTGTGTGTGTGTGTGTGTGAGATGAATCAGCAGTTGGCACTTCTGAGCACATCCCACCGTATTCAACCATTCAGTCTAGTTGTGTTGTCACAGCTCGCTATTGTCAAATCTGTCACCATGGATGCAAAAAAACAGAAAGTATTTTTTTTTCTAAATGTTAAAATGGCAAGACCTTCTATGGGCAAGACTGATATTGAATAAAGTTGTGGAAAGAAACTACGTAGTATTTTCATGTGTACATTACTTAATACTTCTACTCCACTACATTGATTAGACAGCTATAGTTAGCTATGACTTACCTTGTTAAGAGTTAACATTTTGATTATGAGCATATAAAATGTCAGTGTTTATGTCTTGTTACTGTCGCCAAGTGACCAAATTGGTTATTGCAGGCTATTTTTTAAATTTGCGTTGTGGTAGTATTGCTATTTTTACTTACAAAATATGTAAGTTGCCACTGTGGCCATAAGTGACAATTACAAGATAATTATACATGTTTAAACATAGTGTCACAGTAGCACTAGAGAGAGGAGTCATAATTTAGCACACTGACTCATGGTGCCACTTTCACAGTAGGCTACTGTGTCCACGTTCGGACACTTTTTGGCTAACGTTCTATCAAAATATCTATATAAATACGAATATAAATTATCTATTAATGTTTTTAATTAACTTCTTACCTTTCTAACGGTCGTTTTAACTGTTTACTTTAGCTTTTACTTTACACGAGCCTGCTAAAGTACACTATCACCTACCCTTAGAACCGCCCTTCAATAGCATTCACACACTACTATTGGCCAGACAAAACTCCAAACACATCTTCCTTTTTTAAGAATGACTTCAGTGCCGTTCTTTGTTCTTTACTCAAAGAAAAGCTTAACTCCAAGTCTTCCAGAAGACCGCTGGTCGCCACCAGCAGCAGCCATAAGCCCGCCCACCGACTCTATTCACGATGTGATTGGCCACACAAAAATTTTGGTTTTCCAGCTCACAAGCCAACGGAGAGTGTCTAGACTGACCCTAGCTGCAAATTAAATTTGCTGCCGCTAGGGTGCGTCTAGATTTCTAGGCTATAAATGTGGTGTTTTGTAAAGGTATTTTAAGTAGAAGCCGAGAGCCATGTATAACTGCTATTCTTCAACTTTATTATTCTTTTTCTTCGTACATAACATTCACTTGTATAACCTATTGCACACTCTAGCGCCCCTAGTGTTCACCTACAGCATTAACAGAATTAACAGGACACAACACTAACCCCAACCAATCGGGCTTCTATTGAAGGGCGGGTCTTGGTGTGGCCATAGTAGGAAAAAAAATAAAACTACTGAACATAGGAGCTGCATTAGAATGGGGGGGACGAGCGCAGCCTCGAAGCTGCCCACTTTAAAGCTACATTGTGTAGGAATTTCCCCCATCTAGCGTTGAGATCGTATATTGCAATCCCCTCTCTCGAACCATGCACTTCAAATGACGTATTACAGCTACGGTAGCCTTCACGCTTCAAAAAGCCTGTCCTTTGCTTTTTTCAATCTCCTTTTTCTTTTTCTGGGCAAAGAAGATGACTCCTGTTCCTGAAACTTGGATTTTGAATACGTGCATTAGGCAGAGTGGCAATCGGGAGAGTCTGGACTTTTCCCGGTGGGCCGGTAGTGTTTTGAGGCCGCTCCGGCTCCAGCTGCCTGCTCCGGCCGGTCTGATCGCCTGCTCCGTCCGCCGCTCCGGCCGGTCTGATCGCCTGCTCCGTCCGCCGCTGCCCGCTCCGGCCTAGAGACAGGCCAGCTCAGCGGCGTCTTTCTCCCGTTGCAATACCTCGCGCTCGCTGGTTAATACCTGGTTAATGGATTTGTCGCTAGTCACTTTTTTGAAAAAAAGTTGCTAAGGTGGTCTGAAAAGTTGCTAAATCTAGCGACAAAGTCACTAAGTTAGCAACACTGTAATAGCAGCATTATATTAGCAGCACCTGTGAGTTTATCATGTGACAGCGAAAACGTGAAAGGTGGAGCAGTGTGTCCTGTATGTCCCTTACCGGCTAACGTATTTCAAGATGGCGCATGAATATGCAGCGTCTACCCCAAATGTAAAATTTGAAGCCAAAAGGAATACTTGGAATTGATGGTGGTGGTCAATATTCATAAAAAAGGACAAGTTTGTGAAAGGCAATACAGATTTTGATAATGAACAACTACAAACGTTACACACTGGGGCTTTAAGCGAGCTGGTCACAATGTTAGCGCATAGAGATATGTTGGGGTGGAATGTGATAAGAACCCTCCAAGGGGGGGGGGGGGGGGGGCGATCATGATATAAAGCCTTTTCTGTAATGTCTTTTCGTGTACTGTGTGTGGGATTGGTCTAATGTGACAAACCGTGTCAATGTGGGAAAATGTAGCACATCATGTTATTTTGTAAGTTACGGTTTTGGCAATTTTTTCCATTTTTTCATTGTCTGTGTGTATATTGTGTATATGTAATTTTATCACTAATGGTTTTATGTGGTGACTATGGTAAAGGTGATACTCAGGCTCATCAAGGCCTTAATTAGTTTAAATGAGCTCAGCTGATGCATGATCAGCTGACCATGTCTGTGCCCTATGTATATACTTGAGCGACTGTAGAGGAAGACCCGGCAGGGTCGAAACGTTGCAGCACAATAAACGTATATGGAAAATTAGCAGAGTGTGGGCATCTCATTCTTTTAAGTTAGATCAATTCTGCTAATGTTTTTGGTGATGATCAGAAACGTAAACTACCGCGAAAAGACCGGAAAGTGTTTCAGGTCGGAAGTGTCCGAATATGGCCAATAGCAGAGGAAGTCGTGTCCAAACGTGGACACAGGTACCTGAAGTTTGCCAACATTATGAGTGTCGGTGCGTCCACAGTCTCCTGGATCACTGACTACCTGACAGACAGACCACAGTTTGTCCGTCTGGACCGTGTGCTGTCTGATGAGAACTTTGTGGAGTGGTCTGGTAAGAATCACCTGCTGCTGAACGTGGATAAGACCAGAGAGATGGTGATTGACTTCAGGAGGAAGGGAACGGCCCCTTTGCATTCTGGGTGGAGATGTGGACATGGTTGAGGAGTACAGATACCTGGGTGACAACATCGACAACAGGCTGAACTGGAAAATCAACAGCACTGCTGTTTACAAGAAGGGGATGAGCAGACTCTATTTCCTGAGGAAGCTGAGATCCTTCAACGTGTGCAGCAGAATGTTGGAGATGTTCTACCAGTCTGTTGTGGCCAGCTCTCTGTTCTCCTTCACCATCTGCTGGGGCAGCAGCATCGGAGCCAGCAACAGACACAGACTGAACAAACTGATCAGGAAGAATGGCTCCATTATTAGGTGCAAACAGGACATTTTGGAAGCTGTGGTGGAGAGGAGGTCACTGAACAAACTGTTATCTATCATGGATAACCCCAACCACCCTCTCCAGGAGCACCTTCTCTAAGAGGCTCCACAGCTTCGATGTCGCACGGACCGCTACAGGAAATCATTCCTGCCACAGGCAATTCAACTTTTTAACACTTCATCACTGGGTGCTAGATAAGACTCTTAGACATCACATCTGCACTAATTGCAACTTGCACAATAGGTTTATCTACATATGTACCATTACTAGTTAAGCAGTTGTACATTTTGTTTTCCCAACTTGTATATATTTTAAATATTTGTTCTTGTATTATATCTCTATCTATCTATTATCTTATCTATTATTTCATGTATGTTGTATCCTTGTATTCATGTATATTCTGTGCTGTGTGACTGATATTGGCTGCTGTAACACTTTTGATCCCTTGGGATCAATAAATATCTATCTATCTATCTATCTATCTATCTATCTATCTATCTATCTATCTATCAATCAATCAATCTATCAATCAGCCACCATAGACTACTGTTTATACCAGAACCAGGTGTATTCAATGTGGAACAAACAATTGACTCTCATTTTCCATTCCTCCTGATAGCGGAACCTTGAGAGCGCTAGACACATGTAGCTACAGGACAAGACTTTTAGACACTGAAGAGTTCAAAGAAAGAGAACACAGTCATCAAATATTGCCTGAAGACACAACTTTATTAATAAACCAGCAAGCAAAAGCATGTAAAACAAAAACGTAAGATGCCCAGGAAACAGAGACAGGCATGTATAAAAAAATAAACATAAAAGCGGAGATGGGCAGCTGAAGCCTTGCCAGCGGCTGTAAACAGAGTGATGGAGACAAAAAAGTAGCAATGAAAGGAAAGAATGAGCAGTCGTAAAAGAGGCGGCGTGACGAGTGTGTGCTGAGGTTGTCATTTACATCCACACAATAAAGACATTCACAAGTGTCTGGTAGAGCGCAGGGACTGGTCTGCTGGACTGGAAACTACTGTGGCAACAGAGGGAAGAGCTGCTGGACTGCTTGTAAGTGATGCCTCAGGTTAATAGTCTAGACTTGAGATACTGCTGCTGTTGTGACACTACAGTGAGTAGCAGAATACAAAACACAGTTAATGCTGGTTATGGGTAAATACTCTGCTCCCTCGACTCTCCTGCAGCCAAACGCTGGCATTTCTGAGAGAACAGAGAGAAAAAGAGAGAAAGGACACTGTTCACCCATCAGCGGTAATATGTAGCGTGGTTTCACACAGGTAAAGTGTTTGGATTATCTGATCCACTGCTAAAAAAGCATCTCAGAAGCATTAGAGATGGACTGACATCCCGATGCCAAACAACCTTGGGGCGTTTGAGATGTTTAATAGGTGTGAATACATCCATCTCTCTAATATGCATGCTCAATCTTTAGTCTTCCCAAGTGCATATACGTCAGTAAATGGTCTGTTGAAATTGCCTTTACAGGATCTGACGACAGCTGAAGTGACACTGATATCACACTGAAATAAGCTGTTGTTCTTCCTGTCACATGCAAAGTGGCTCCATCAATTCCTTTTTCTTTAAATATTTTTTGGGGGTAATTTTAGACCTTTAATTATACAGGACAGCTGAAGACATGAAGGGGGAGAGAGAGGGGGGGGGGGTGACATTCAGCAAAGGGCCTCAGGGCAGAGTTGAACCTGCGGCTGCTGCGTCAAGGAGTAAACCTCTATATATACATAAACATAGACTAAAACTAAATATAAATATAAAACTAAATATATAAAAAATAAAACTAAATTATTCGGAAAAACTAAACTAAAACTAGCAAACACTAAACCTAACTAAAACTAAACTACAATGAAATTGAAAATTCAAAACTATAATAACCTTGCAGCTTCAGGTACATTACCACCACCCTCTGGACTGAAGTGCTGTCACTAACTGGCGTGTAGCCCGGAAAATGGAGCTTGTAATCGGACCTGTGATCTGGCTAACGGAGATTCGTAGCCTATGTGTGGCTAAGTGAAAACAAAAGTGTAATTAATCAGGATAGGACACACTTGAAATGACCAGTGTAAAAAGGGGGAAATCCTGTGTTTGTTTGACCCATACGCCGCTCCAACTTGCCTCCTGATATGGAGGTGCCACCTACAGTAACAATAAAACGTAAATATGGGGGAGGGTCTTGTCAGATCTTACCACTGTGTTATTGTTGATTTTACCACCAAGGGGCTGCGACGTTACACGTTTTTAAAATTCTACACATAGTGGTTTTTCAAGATCATTGATGAATCCTTGAATTTAATGGCTAAGTCGGTCTACAAACCCTGATGCATTCTGGTAGTATAACTAAGCACTGATAAGACAAAACTCTCCCTCTCTCTCTCTTTTTCTCTCTCTAACACACACTCACCTACATCCATACACACACATAAAGCTCATACATAAGTGGCGATCAGTGATGGAGGCTGAAAACCCTGCAGCACTTTGAGCAAAAAAACACAATGATCACACACAACACAGCAATCTCCTGTCGTGACACTGAGCTGCTGGATCGGTTGAGGCATGATTGGCTTCTTCTCTACAGGTTTGGCTTCACCTCTTACAGTTACCTTCCATGCGTCTACCTGGCTTGAAACCACTGCTGCGTCATGACAACAGCTAATGCACTCAGATTCAGGGTTAGACCGATATACCGGTTTGACAGATTCATGGGCAGATATTAGTGTTGTGTGGAAACCCTGTGATTCTATTTGAGCAGTTTGTTCAGTTATAATATAATCACCATATATGCTGGGCAAGTTAATTCCTCACTCACAGGCAGTATTGTATTTTAGTTTCCTCACCAATGAATAGGTGTGCGTGTGTGGCCTGACCTATAGAGCTACTAACCTCCAATTAAACGGTTTGCATTAATGTGAGCCCCTCTGCAGAGGTTTAGTGTTTCATGGTGGTGTAAATGTTTCAGAGGGTTTATCCACCTGACAACCACAAACATCCGACTCAATCACTGAGGCTATGTCCAGATATGTGTGGCTGATCAACGCTGTCAGAGTGATATGGCTTTGTTGTGTGGAGGGTGAACTTGAGCAGACTAATGCCGCATTTCCACTGCATGGTGTGGCGCAGCTCTATTCAACTCCACTCGTTCTTTTGGGGTTTTCCATTAGCAAAAGTTGTGGATAGTACCTACTTTTTTTGGTACCACCTCGGTCGAGGTTCCTATATTACTAGAAGGTAGATTCCAATGCAGACCACTGATTGGTCAGCATTGCCAATGCTTTAGGGGTGTGGCTACACGCCGACCTGTCAATCATGATAAAGGCTTGGAAATTCTAACCATGACACTGTGTGCTGTGGCACAAATGCTTGCTCGTGGGAAATTGTTGGGTCTTTGTAAATCATAGCATGTGGTCTAGATCTCTATAACCCCTGTTGGGATTTGACACTATTACTACAATTTAATTGAAATTGAATTGTGTACATTAAAATAGACCTGAACTTGTTTTTTGGTGTTGACCCTTTCACTGTGTGTTTTCACATCGTCAAAGTTCATTGGAACATTTTGATTTCCTAAAAATGTCTTGTTCAGCGTTCCGCCAACCAAATTAGCTAGCATTCATTCCTTTCTAGCATACCCTGGCCTTAATGGATCAACGAAAAAATAGAAAGAAATCCTGCCTAGGAGAGGGACAGCCATCAAATGAAACCATTGCATGACTGAACTGGTTGTTTTTCTCTGTTCAGATATATTGGTGTGTGATTTTCTCTGTATTTCAGTCACAAATATCTGCACGTAGCTTGAATCCCTGTTATGAACGTGGTCATATTGTGGGAGATTTTGAAAAGAAATGTTGACCAATACTTCAGCCTTCAAAAAAACCTATATCAGTCGAACCCTGGTTACTATATACACATATACATACACAGCAGTGGGAACATACTGTGGAGGTAGGGGTTGAGGGAGGTTTGGCTTAACTATTGACTGAGAAATTTCAATAAATTCCCAATAAATCTGGATTGATTTTTATGTCTGGTTGACTTGAGGCAGATTGCATTCTGGGAAAAGTCTTGGAGCGTAATCCCACTGTCAGACATTGGACTTCAGACATATTGGCTGAATGGAGGCGTACAGTAGGAGCGTGGGTTTGGTCAACTGTACTGGAGCAGATCCGTGGGGGTAGAGAGTGGCGTCAGGTACTCCTCACAGGCAGAAGTCAAAGGTCAGGTCGGACTTGCCCATCTTCTGTCTGTACACAGTGTCAAAGTTTTCATTCATAGACACTGTGAAGACATCCTTCCACAGACCTGCACGACCTGCAAGCAGGATACACAGGGATGGGAAGAATTTTAAATTTGAATAAATCGTTAAGTAGAACAGCTCACCGAAAAAGTGTCCTGTACCCAAGAGCAGGGGCTAGAAGGAGGGCAAGGGGTGGCACGCCCAATCCATTGGGCTAGAGTGCTGTCATTCTGACAAGTGTGATTTCCATTTGATCAGAGTTCTGTCACTTGGCTGCCTGTTCTGCCAATCTTCCCAGCACTTGTCACATGACCAATTAAAGTTTCCATGGTGACTATTAAAAATTCTGATACCATGGAACCAGCACTGGAATAGTTTTATTTAAAAAGTGGCAGACTGAGCTTATAGAAAATGTGTATTGTTTTCAGATGTACAATTTGTTTAAAATGAAAACAAGTGAAATTAATAATTAATGTGATGTTTTATTTACAGAATTCCATTGTGTCGTTCTATCCTATCCAATATTTCCTATATTTCTTATTTATTTATATAAGACAGCTGAAGAAATGAAAATAACATGCAGCAAAGGGCCGCAGGGCGAAGTCGAACCTGCGGCTGTGGCTTCAAGGAGTAAACTGCCTCCTGCTCTACCAGGTGAGCTACCCAGCTCACCTGCACATTTCCTATATTTCGAAGCAGATTTTCAATGCTATATTCTGATATAATGCCCCCCTAAATGATTATTCCCCCCCGTGCCACCCCACTTAAAATCCTGGAATCGCCCCTGTCTGTACCTGAAACGGATTCAACAGCCAAAACATGCTGATTCACTGATTCATCTTAAGCAAGACTGGCTTACCAACAGGGCAACTGCCCCAAAAAGCTCCAGACATACTGTGTGTGTGTGTGTGTGTGTGTGTGTGTGTGTGTGTGTGTGTGTGTGTGTGTGTGTGTGTGTGTGTGTGTGTGTGTGTGTGTGTGTGTGTGTGTGCTTTTTTATGATAATTCAAGAAAAGTTTGTATGGGAGATTGGGATTCCATGCTGAAATGACTCTGTTTTGAAAAGAAATATACCAACACGTCTTAATTATTTGTTATGGAAGCCACTAGAACTACCATCCATGCCCTAATTACTATTACTAGAGTTCTCATTCTATCCTTGACTGGCTAGTAGTCCTTACCTAGGTACTGTCAGGACACGCCCTCATACTCTGCTTCTGACTGGCTAGTAGTCCTTACCTAGGTATTGTCAGGACACGCCCTCATACTCTGCTTCTGACTGGCTAGTAGTCCTTACCTAGGTACTGTCAGGACACGCCCTCATACTCTGCTTCTGACTGGCTAGTAGTCCTTACCTAGGTACTGTCAGGGCACGCCCTCATACTCTGCTTCTGACTGGCTAGTAGTCCTTACCTAGGTACTGTCAGGACACGCCCTCATACTCTGCTTCTGACTGGCTAGTAGTCCTTACCTAGGTACTGTCAGGACACGCCCTCATACTCTGCTTCTGACTGGCTAGTAGTCCTTACCTAGGTACTGTCAGGGCACGCCCTCATACTCTGCTTCTGACTGGCTAGTAGTCCTTACCTAGGTACTGTCAGGACACGCCCTCATACTCTGCTTCTGACTGGCGAGTAGTCCTTACCTAGGTACTGTCAGGACACGCCCTCATACTCTGCTTCTGACTGGCTAGTAGTCCTTACCTAGGTACTGTCAGGGCACGCCCTCATACTCTGCTTCTGACTGGCTAGTAGTCCTTACCTAGGTACTGTCAGGGCACGCCCTCATACTCTGCTTCTGACTGGCTAGTAGTCCTTACCTAGGTACTGTCAGGACACGCCCTCATACTCTGCTTCTGACTGGCTAGTAGTCCTTACCTAGCTACTGAGCATGTGCGACTCCCAACAAAGATGGAACAGAAGTGAGATGTCTCACTCTGTAGCTAAAACAGAGAGCTCAACACACAGGGTGAAAAGAGGAGATGCAGCAATGTGTAGTACAACAAATATATGGTGTTTTTTTGAAAATTAAACCATGTAAACCTATTCTGGTACAACCTCTAAATACAATTATGAACCTGAAAATGAGAATAATATGAGCACTTTAAGCTTACCTGTATCTGTGGATGGCTACCAAAGTGGCTACTGTACCTACAGGCCAGTAAGCCTATCATCAATGTTGTTTAGGTTGTTGTTTTTTACTAATAGGCCGATTTATCTTTGCTAAATATATGTATATGTTGGATTCATACACATTTTAATTTTTATGGGAGAAAATAACAACAAAAATGTGGCAGCCCCCCTGCAATGACTCTGAGGACCCCCTAGGGGTCATGGACCCCCTGTTGAAGATCTCTGCTCTAACTGCTGTTTGAACATCTTTGCAGTTGGCTTTAAGGCTTTTCATTTTGCTTCGGCATTTATGTTGCCCTGCTCAGGAGTTATGGCCTTGTTACTCTGCATTATTCTGCATGATGAATGTAATGTAAAGCCCATGTGAATTCTGATTATTCATCAGCCTCCATGATGTTCTTGTGTTTCAAATACATGGGCCACTGCAAAGTGAATGCAGCCTGCCGTGGCCAGGACTCACCTGCTGTGGCGTGTGTAAGACGGATCAGACTGACAGCTGTCAGCTGTGTGTTAAGCCTATAGCACATCAGACACCAGACTTCCATGCACTAAAAAAAAAAAAGAATTAGATGGGGGAAAAAAAGTAAAATAACACATGACAGAAACTAAACCAACCAAACCAAAATCCAAATAGGAATGGAAACATGAACCAAACTGAATAATTACAACAAATTAGGGAATAAAAATGAAAGACGTCTACATGAAACTCAAAGAGGGTTATATCATAGTGGGCTGGGCCTGCAGGTTGAAATCAACAGTCTGTAGCTGAATTGCAATCTGGGTAGTAGATGCAACATGTAGCCACATGGTGGTGGTATAATCATCTCAACCTATCCACGTACACAATCTGTAGATCACGTAACCTTTTTGGATAATTGTGGATGCTTAAAATGCTCAATATTAAATACATTAAAAAAAGGACAATATGAAATAAATGATCATATGTATAAATAGTGTTTGGGGTTTTTATTTTATTGTTAATTACTTTTTTATACCATTGCAGCATTTTTCACACGGACACTTTCATTTCAAAACTTCACCCTTCATGACAGTGGTGACCTTTGAGCCAATCAAAATGCCCACCGTCTTTTACCGTAATGCTCTAGCTAACAGGAGCTAACTGGCTGAATCTGGTATCAGTTGATTGTTTTGAGCTTGTCTGCTTGCGGGGCAGGATGCAGGTGATTGGCTGAAAGGTGAGATTATGAAATGACAGTAAAATGTGATATCATTATCATGAAATGATGAATAAGCAAATATGACTGACTGACTGATTGATGGATTGATTAAATGTAATGATAAAAACACATATAACTCCACACCCCAGTCATTACATACACTCTCTGCTACATGGTACTATTAGAGTAACTACACCACTTAAGGTGTTGTATGGCAAAATCAATGATAGTGCGTGCCTGAGTGCGTGCTTGTGTGTGTTCTGTCTATGATCCAGAGTAACGGGGACACTGATTTTGAAAGAGAAGTTGCAGTCAATTTTTTTCTGTCAATGTAAAAACTGCATAGACACTAGAGATAAGGAAGATTTTGTATTTGTAATTTGGGTGAACTTAGTCTTCAAAGCCCACACTCAATCCAGGTTATTGGCCTGAGATAACTTCCCATTCAACAATCGTATTGATCCCTACAGCTTCACAGCAGATTCCAAAAACAGAAGAAGATATGCAGTTATATGTTGTTGTTTTTTTCTCCTTCCCTGGTCTTTAAATAGCTTTCGCTCTGGTAGCTCAGATGATATCATGAGATCATTAGATCATGAGGAACATCAGAGGAACTACACTATGCTTTCTCTCCTCTCAGTATCTTCCTCTTCTGGCTGTATGGTTCTTACTCCCAAATATATCCAAAACTCGTGGCATTTCAACAGTGCTGCTTTCATTCAGTCTTCTACCAGGAACTGCATTTGTTGCACTCATTCATGGAAATAATGAGTGGAATTAAACTATGACATGTTTCTTGTTTTGCTGTATTTGTCTTCTGTCTTCTGTTCTGCCAGATGCACACAGACACTTACAATATATTTTCCCCACACTGTTTGGAATTCACAAAAATATTATATAATTTAAGCTAATTGCAGACAACATGTTTATAACCATTGGATACACCCATACATGAAGCCATGGGACACCAACTGTAAAATCACAAGCTGAAGGAGCCAAAAAGAAGAATGTCAGATGCAGTGAATCTTACGCTTGTAAATCTATGCTAGAGATACTCCTCCACAGTGCCAGTGTCAATGAAAGCCCTTCCACACAGACCTCTTAGTAAGTCAGGCCTGAGGGAACCAGAAACACAGAACTCTGCCTAGTTACCAGACAAGAGGAAGTGAGCAGTGTTTTCCCCTCTTCTATTTCCTCTTCCACTCACCCCTGCAGATGGACAGCGCCTCCGAGTTGCAGCACTGCTCAATGAGCTGGTTGCAGCTCTCCACCATGCCCTCCAGCTGAGCCTTGTCACAGGAAACACCCAGGAACCGGGCTAACTGTTCCACCAACGGCCCCAGATCCTGGAGACCAGAGGAGAGGAGAGGAGAGGAGAGGAGAGGAGAGGAGAGGAGAGGAGAGGAGAGGAGAGGAGAGGAGAGGAGAGGAGAGGAGAGGAGAGGAGAGGAGAGGAGAGGAGAGGAGAGGAGAGGAGAGGAGAGGAGAGGAGAGGAGAGGAGAGGAGAGGAGAGGAGAAAAATGGGAAATCTATGAAAGCAATATCACACACAAATACAGAGAAAACATGCCTCCCTCTTGAATTCTTAAAGCTTTAGTGCCAATGTGCTAACATGCTCACAATGACAAAGCTAACATTCTGTTGTTTAGCAGTTATAATGTTTACCATTTTCACCATGTCGTTGTCGTTACACCATGTGTATTGGTGTGCTAACATAGCACTAAACAGTAAGTACAGTTGATGGAAATATTGTTTTTACGTTTCGGTTAAACAAGATATAATGTGTAAATGAGTTAGCCCTAGAGAAGCTGGTAGGCAGATTTTGTTAACTTTGGACAGAGCCAAGCTAGACGTATCCCCCTATTTCCAGGCCCCCAGGAAGTGCGCTCAGCCTTGCAGCCAATATTTTTCAGTGGCCGCTTTTTTGCAATTGGTTGAGGTGGTGGATGGGTCAAACAACACAGGATTTTCAACCCTAATCCTAACCTGTGTCCAGCGTGTCACTTTTCCTAAAGCCAACTGTCCCATTCTTTGTTTCCTAAAGCCAACTGTCCTGTTCTGGTCCTACGTGTCACGTAAACGTACCTTTTATATGCCCACCCACAATCTTTTCCTTAACCTAACTGGGCCAAAAGTGACGCCAATACTACCGACCCAGCTCGTTTAGATGAAGCGCTTTTAGATGTGACGCTAAAGGAGACTTTAGGGTCAATAACAACGCCAAAAGCACATATTTTACGCAATGGGAGTGAGAATGTGTTGCCCATTAAAGACCGTTAACTGCTTCTCTGTAGTGTGTTTTTTGTCTCAACATTTTGGGTCAGCTGAACACCTAACAAAACTATTGTATTCTTCAACAATAACAGGCTTTTTTAAAGGGCACCGGAACAAGCCGTTCCTCAACATTGACATGTTATTACCTTTTAAAGTTGTTGTGGTGTGTTAGAAAACCGTTGCCTAGCTACACATCCAGCAGACAGAGCGACATTAGCAATCATTTGGACATGTGTATCTGGACACCAGATGATTGCAAGTATTAATATTCACTCTCCTTTTAGCTCTGGTTTTGCTCTCCAAAAGCTCCTGGGAAAAGTCGCAGTTCCTTAGCTGCTAACTGCTCTGCTACATTCACCGGCTAGTTGCTATCTTAGGCTATCTGCTTTTTAGTGCAGTTTAATGAGTTAAAAATGAACTATTTCAAACTAGCTCTCAGATCTGAGGCAGTCTCTGTAAGTACCTGCTTCACTTAATGTACATCAAGTAGAGGATAAATAGCCCCAAGAGTAATACAGCATCACATATATGTTTCAAATGGCATACAATAAAGAGTGGAAGATTTATTTATTCATACACTAGGCATCCATAAAATGAAGCTATGTTATTTTAACAATGCCAAAAGCAATGTGAAATGTTAGATCAGTTGTTGTTCTCTTTCAGTTGTTGTGTCTTCTCACTTCCGTTTAAAAAAAATCTATTCTAAGAAAAGCCTATCTGCAAAAGAGCGGACATGTCTGAGCCTGCCTCGTAAACATGATAGCCCCAAGATAAGGTAAAAAGGGACCTTTGGCAAAGCAAAGGGCAAATATTGATTTGGAATATTATGTTCTTTTTCTGTGACTGGAGAGTTTTACGCAAGAATGTTATCTAAAGATAGCATTGCAGCATCATTTTTAAACTAACTTGGTATTTACTGTAAGTGTGTCACTTAATATTATCCCACTTCCAATATGTCTTATTGTAGCCTATATTTCACTCTCTTTATCTTATTTTAATGTCGGTATTTTATTTTCTTGTACTTTCATTGGTAAAGAGCATGCATGTTCAGAAAGTCCCTTCACAGTATAAATACAGGTTAAAAAGTAACTTCCCACCAAAGAGCTGCACAGTACAGACAGTCATTTATCAGTACAGTAGCTCCGCTGTAAACGTGTACTGACTCCCTTTCTATCTATATGATACCAAACAGTTAGAAGAGTCAAATCCTCCCAAAGGTTAGACTAATGGGTGATGACGTGGGGTTAAATGATGTCAAAATAAGAGTTATTCAATTCAATTCAATATATACCCAAATATTCGGGATACTTTTTGTCCTTTCCTTTTATTTATGTGTATACATACGAGTATGGGTGTAAACGTGCGTATGTATATTATGTATGTATATTAGGGCTGTCAATCGATTAAAAATGTAATCAAATTAATTACAGACTCTGTGATTAATTAATCTAAATTAATCGCATACTTCATTTTTGCTGTGAAAGTATTTTAAATATTTAAATTCAAATGAATGAATGAATAATCAGCATTAGTGACATTAAAGTTAAAAGAATATATTTTTATTATTATTTTCACTGTTCAAATAATGACCATAACAATCAACAATATGACCTAATATGCTGAGGAAATAAATTCAAAAGGGTATTTAACTACGAATGCACCGCGAGGCTGTAGATTACCAGTTTCATTGAACACATCATCTCCGTCTGTACCATTTAGTGTTAGCTGTCAGCATTTTAACTGTGTTTAATGCAGCTGCTAGCTAGCAGAAATATAACGTTACCTGCTGTTGAGTGTAGTGTTAACTAGCGTCACATGCAGTGATGTTTCATTCATTCATTTTACAGTCGAATGGCTAGAATGGCTCCGGGTGAAAGGTCAATATGGAATGGATTAATCTGCGTTATTTTCTTTAACGCGTTATTTTTTTCTCAGATTAATAAATCGAAATGAACGCGTTATTTTGACAGCCCTTATGTATATGTATGTATGTATATATATATATATATATATATATATATATATATATATATATATGTGTGTGTGTGTGTGTGTGTGTGTGTGTGTGTGTATGGGCTAAATGTTGTCATGCCTCTTAATACTGCAATATGTTTTATACATGGATTTGAGATTTGAGACATACTGAACAACACACTATAAACTCGAGACCATCTTGCAATGGGATCACACCAGCCGTGACACTAAATTGGGCCAGGGGCTTAAAGTGGGCAATGGCCCCTTGCCTACTTCCTACCCCCTTACTTTCAGCGCTGTCACTTGGGCCACACCCTATCTTCGAAGTCAGCCTTCTTGTTGATCTCAACTACACTCCTGTAAAGTTTTGTGACCATATCTTACACGGTTAATTATGCCATAACTGTGACAACATCTGGCCGCAAACAGACAGAAACAGGGAATCCCGTGACGCCCGGGAGTTGCAATTTCACTGTTTTTGGCCACTATGTTCATTTTGCTCCAAAGCCGGGGGCGTTTCTTGGGGGCCCAGTATTTATAGGTACTAACAATCTCAACTGTGTTATCTGGTATGACAGTCTGAGATGGAGTGGGTGCTTTTTTCTAAAAATCCATCTTTGTTTTGCTCGTGTGAATCTTTAGGCAAGAAGATTAAAGATTAATAGCAGATTAATAGCTAGCAGACAATGACTAAAAAAAAGCACAACAGTGAGGATGTTACCTTGTACATGTCTTCATATTTCAAGAAGAGGACATTAGAGTCATTACGATGTTCCCAAAATTCCTGAACATGTTCAAACCAGGAACCATATCCCACTTTGAGAGAGAGAGAGAGAGAGAGAGAGAGAGAAACATACAGCTGGATGAACTCACAGTAGTCTGGAGACAAAACAGTACAGGACTTCACTGACTTGGAACCAGATAGGTCACAGTGTCCCAGTCCTCCTACATACTGTACTTACGCTTGTCATGCATGAAGCGCCGGCAGAACTCCTGGAAGGTTCCCCGGTAGCTCATGGTCCTGAGAGAGCGGTGGAACTGGTAGTAAGACACCACCAGGTCCTTAGGGTTACGAGCCATGTAGATCACCTAGAAGAGAACCACAGCATACATAATATGAGTCCTAATGTAATGCTGTTGTTGGAGTACAGTGCAGTCCTGTAGAATTTGGTTATTGGAGCTGATGAATTATGTTGTCTTCAGACGTTGCATATTTTGAAACTAGGTTTGTTTGCATATATATATATATATATATATATATATATATATATATATATATATATATATATATATATATATATATATATATATATATGCTATAATATTTACATTACATCCATATATATATTACATACACATCACATTACAGTAATCTTAACAGGAAAGGGGAGAGAGAGGGGGAACAACATGCAGCAAAGGGCCACGGGTCGGGTTCAAACCTCAGCCCAGATGGGGCGCACACTGCTGGGTGAGCTAGAGGTCGCCAATATTTTTATCTATTTATTTATCTATTTATTGTTATTTTATTTTAGACTTTATTCCATATTACTATAGATTGTATTATATACAAATGTATCACTGTGCCACTTTGCTCAGAAACCGTGCACTGTTACACTATTGGAAACAATCAGTTTTTTTGCACATATAGCACTAAATGAATATGTATGTACATATGTACACTGGCAGGTTATTGCACTGCAAACATCTTTCTAATTTCAATGTACTGTTTCGCTTTTCTACTTATTTTTTGCTCTCTTTTTTATTTGCATGTAGTCGATGCTGATGCATTGGCATCAACTCTATACAGTAGCTACCAAATCTGAAAACGTCTAAATGAGCATCTTAATGCAATGGAAAGTCATGGCTAGTGTCCAGTCTGGGTGGGCTGACCTTGGCCTCTCCGTTGTGCATGGCTGTGGGGAGGAATCGATAGGGAAGATGGCTTTTGATCAGACGAGGGGACGTCAGCTCCTGTGGACACACAAAGCAAAGTCATGACTTTCATTACTAAAGCATGTGTAGAGGCTAAGCCCAAGCGTTAAGCCCTGAGGTGCTTTTCCACGGGTAGAGTAATGGACGCACTTTTTACCTTTTTGATCAATGAAAGTCCAAGTCATATTTGCAGTTAAAACCATTGGTTCCATTTATTTCCATCTCATCTTCTTTGGTTTTCCAGACAAATAACTGCTTGTGTGTGTGCCTGTGTAGTGGTGTGTGTGTGTGTGTGTGTGTGTGTGTGTGTGTGTGTGTGTGTGTGTGTGTGTGTGTGTGTGTGTGTGTGTGTGTGTGTGTGTGTGTGTGTGTGTGTGTGTGTGCGCGCGTGTGCTTGGTCAAAAACTGTATGTGCTTTCGGGTTGCACCCGAGGAACCAAAGATTGGTTCCTATTAACGGCACTAATTGGCTCTTACAGCATGTAAACATGTTCTAGTAAAAAGCCAAAATACAAGCATTAACCTGAAAATGAGCAGAATAGGTCACCTTTAAAAAGAAAAACAGCACCCTATACATTCCGTGCCTGGTAAATGTCTACATCTTTTAAACACCACGCTCTCAGGCTTTCTGTTACAAATATGTTAAAATGCTCATATTATTCTCATTTTCAGGTTCATAATTGCAGCTCCTCTTTTCACCCTGTGTGTTGAGCTCTCTGTTTTAGCTACAGAGTGAGACATCTCACTTCTGTTCCATCTTTGATGGGAGTCACACATGCTCAGTAGCTAGGTAAGGACTACTAGCCAGTCAGAAGCAGAGTATGAGGGCGTGTCCTGACAGTACCTAGGTAAGGACTACTAGCCAGTCAGAAGCAGAGTATGAGGGCGTGTCCTGACAGTACCTAGGTAAGGACTACTAGCCAGTCAGAAGCAGAGTATGAGGGCGTGTCCTGACAGTACCTAGGTAAGGACTACTAGCCAGTCAGGAGCAGAGTATGAGGGCGTGTCCTGACAGTACCTAGGTAAGGACTACTAGCCAGTCAGAAGCAGAGTATGAGGGCGTGTCCTGACAGTACCTAGGTAAGGACTACTAGCCAGTCAGAAGCAGAGTATGAGGGCGTGTCCTGACAGTACCTAGGTAAGGACTACTAGCCAGTCAGAAGCAGAGTATGAGGGCGTGTCCTGACAGTACCTAGGTAAGGACTACTAGCCAGTCAGAAGCAGAGTATGAGGGCGTGTCCTGACAGTACCTAGGTAAGGACTACTAGCCAGTCAGAAGCAGAATATGAGGGCGTGCCCTGACAGTACCTAGGTAAGGACTACTAGCCAGTCAGAAGCAGAGTACGAGGGCGTGTCCTTACAGTAGCTAGGTAAGGACTACTAGCCAGTCAGAAGCAGAGTATGAGGGCGTGTCCTGACAGTACCTAGGTAAGGACTACTAGCCAGTCAGAAGCAGAGTATGAGGGCGTGTCCTGACAGTACCTAGGTAAGGACTACTAGCCAGTCAGAAGCAGAGTATGAGGGCGTGTCCTGACAGTACCTAGGTAAGGACTACTAGCCAGTCAGAAGCAGAGTATGAGGGCGTGCCCTGACAGTACATAGGTAAGGACTACTAGCCAGTCAGAAGCAGAGTATGAGGGCGTGTCCTGACAGTACCTAGGTAAGGACTACTAGCCAGTCAGAAGCAGAGTATGAGGGCGTGTCCTGACAGTACCTAGGTAAGGACTACTAGCCAGTCAGAAGCAGAGTATGAGGGCGTGTCCTGACAGTAGCTAGGTAAGGACTACTAGCCAGTCAGAAGCAGAGTATGAGGGCGTGCCATGCTAGCAGCTAGGCGAGCATTATAACGTGTGTTCCAAAGTGACCACGTGTGTCTCTGAAGTAAAGGCTGGACTACAACAGAGCTGTTTGGAGCAGTTGGTGAACAGTGTTTTCTGGTGGAGATGGTAAGTCCCTTTGGGGGGGGGACTTTGGGCTTTTTCACTTTGTAAACCTATAACATGCACAAAAAGATATACAACACATTAAAGGAAACAGAAAAAGCCAAAAAGCATAATATGATATTCAGTCCGATTGTTGCAGGCAAAAATCCTTGATTATGCGGCACGTTTTCTTAAAAAATGCGATGGAATGTGCAGGATATTTATGCAATTTTATGCGATGAAATTGCGGGAACTTCATAACGTTCCCATGGCAACAGGGAAAATGGCTGCTCTTGTGTGAAGTAAACTCAACACTTTTCAACAAAGTGCGGCGTATTTGAAAAAATGCGGCCCCCGCATAAATATGCAGACTTTGGCTGATTATGCATTGAATTATGCGATCGCATAATCGTGTTTTTCTGGAGGGACTGAATATGAGCACTTTAAGTAGCCCAAGCTGAGATAACATCAGCAGGGACATTGTTTTTCAGACTTTGTGCAGACTGCAGAGCCACAGAACACGTGTTCCTCCCATTAGGCCTATGAGTCAGAAGTGTAGAACCAGTGTTGTAAGGAAGGTCAATGAGGGTAGCTGGGTGTTTACAAGTTTACAGCTACAATAGCAACACTAGCTATTCAGCTTGCTGTTTGGACAGACAGTGCATGTTATTGCAAGCGAGGCTTCCCTTGTTTTATTTGTGCTGGTGTAAAATTGAGACTATCATCCTCTCATGTTTCACATTACGGGTTGTTGTGATGTTGCTACACCCAGCAGAAGGCACGCCGTGATGCTGCTACACCCAGCAGAAGGCACACCCACAGCAATGCATAGTCACAGACACAGACACAGTCCCAGAACTCCTGCAGTCCTGAAATGAAGAACTGAATCAGTGCTAACCTGATTTCAGCTACATTACCTGTATGATGTCCAGGCCAGGTTGGGGGTACTCTAAGACGGGCAGCTGTTCATCGATGTTCATAAGGCCGATCTCATCTGGGTCTGCTCCCTGACTCACCAGATAAACCACCTCCTGAAGTAGACTAGTGCCTACGAGGAGAGAGAAGAGAGAAGAGAGCCAAAAGACAATCAGTCCTGGGATGTCAGTGGTGGAATGTAACTAAAAAACTAGATATTCTGTCTGGTATGTTCCGGTTTTTCTAGGCAGGTTCATTTGTATTGTGCCTTTCACAAAAGCAATTAAAAATGCTTTACATAAGAAATACAAAGGCATGTGAAAGAAACACAAAGCAGAATAAAATGACAGATAAAAGGATTAAAAAGAATATAAAGTAGAAGCAGTGGTGAAATGTAACTAAGTACATTTACACAAGTACTGAACTTAAGCACAAATGTTGAGGTACTTGTACTTTACTTGAGACTTTTCTTTTAATGCCACTTTCTACTTCTACTCTGCTACATTTCAGAGAGAATATTGTTCTTTTTACTCCACTACATTCATCTGACAGCTTTAGTTATTAGTTACTTTACACATTAACATTGTTTGCACACAAAACACATGTAGTTTATAAAATACCATGTTTTATTAAACTAATTAAAAACCATTAAACCAGCCAACAATATAACGGCCTACAAGTCCAGCTGAAATGATTAGACCATTAAACACACAACTGGTTGGATCGTTCCCAGTTTCTAAAATGGGAGGATTTTTCTGCATTGAGCACTTTTATAGTACATTTTCCTGATGAAACTTTCATACTTTTACTTAGGTAACATGTTCAATGCAGGACTTCTACTTGTAACAGAGTATTTTCACAGTGTGGTATTAGTACTTTTACTTGAGTAAACTATCCAAATACTTCTTCCACCACTTGGTGGTTATACACAGGGGATGAACTTAAAAAAATAAGACAGAATAAAGGCCAAACCAGCTGTTGTAATGTTAGATGAAAGAGTGTTTGCAAAATGGGTGTGATCACACACAAGAGAAGAATCTGTTACAAAGTGGAAAGTCTAGCTGCACAGGACACCAACCCCATGTACAATCCAATGGGGGGGGGGCTGGGGGAACCTAAAAGGAGAGTGAATATCGGACTTGCTTTCCTCCAAGTGTTGTGTTTTCAGCTTGTTCTCTTGGTCCCAAGTGACCCAAAAAAAATACAAATTCATGGAGCTTTGAAAAACTACTCCATTGATTTATCATTGCACATTTGCACGGACTCACAATGGATAGTTAGTTTAAATGAAGAAAAGAGACAAAATCAATGCAGCAGAACCAGACATATCGTCTTTCTCCCTGTCAAAACCTACACCGTAACTAGACCACGGAAGAATAAGTACTTTTCCCACTTTTTGAGTAAGCCTCAAGTAGAAGTACCAAACAATTCTTGCATTCCTGTATTAAAACAGTCTTTCTCATCATAAGACTACTTTCTTTTTGTTTGCAGATATGCTCGAATGTACTAGTCCAATGTGACACTTCTTTTGAAAAAACAGGAGTTTAAAACTGCAACAAAATGCGGCTATCAGATCCCTCTGTTTTTTATCAGAGTATGATTAATTCAGCATCAATAGTTTTTTAATAAGCTATGACAGCAGCGACTATTCGAGGAGGAAGATGCTGTGTAGGCCACAGTATCTGTGTTGCCTCAGGCTGGCCCCATGCTGGCTGTGAAACCAAATAAACCATGTCACCAAGATATTTCTCAGTTTCCCTAGAAAAGCTCTCTCGCTCTAAAAGAAAACTTTTATTTATCATTTGAGCCAGTTGCACATATCGCTGTACTGCATGCATGGAAGGGTCCAGATTCATTCATCAAAATTCTTAGAAATGTTTGAAACCACCGTTTGTTTCTTGATTTCAGACAGAAGCATACACCAGCAGCTTCTCATTTCTAGCCGGTAGCCTATGCAGTTGTTTTCAGCTGAAATGACAACTGCTGCTTCTAGATTTGATCAGCTAATAGCTAGCTAGCCTAAGATCAGGTTACCTACATGAGTTGGTTAAACACAGATTCCAGCTGACGTTTATTATGTTTATGTAAGGAGGTCTTAAAGCATGTTTTCTCGCTAAAGCAGAATTTTAGCGTCAATAACAACGCCAAAGGCACCTTACCAAGCGTCCTTAATTTATACGATGGGAGTGAGAATTTGTGTTGTGACTTTGCAGCCTCTTTAAATTGCATCTTTTTTATTTTGCAATCCTCTTTGCACAGCATGCAGCCAGAGATGAGGGTGCCCTCTCCTCAATGTTGCTGCTTCTGTTTATACTTGCCCTATGATTTGTGTGTGTGTGTGTGTGTGTGTGTGTGTGTGTGTGTGTGTGTGTGTGTGTGTGTGTGTGTGTGTGTGTGTGTGTGTGTGTGTGTGTGTGTGTGTGTGTGTGTGTGTTGTGTTTGCAGTGCAGAGGTGGGTTGCCTGCAGGGAGACATGATTGAGCATATGGCTGATGTCAAAACAGTCACAATTGCACTGCCATGATAAACTGTAGCGCAACCCCACACTCTCACCCACCCCGGTTTAAAGAATCTTGCAAATCCCATTGACCAAGACTGTCACATGTGAGCCAATAGCCTCCCAGTTCTGCGGCATCCCAACCATGTGGCCACAAGAGGATTGATACACCAAAAAGGGGGGAGGAAAGAGATTATTGCTTTCTCATGTGCACAAGAAACAGTAGAGTTCTTTGGATGTAAATTAATGCATAACTGGTAGTGTATTCTTGTTCAATTGAGACAGCTGGGAGGAGATGCATGTATTTGTGTATGTCTTCTTAAAGATTCTCAGCAAGACACATTTGTCTCCATCCACAACATGTAAATGTGGAAGATTCAGATCACAAGGATTTACAGGGTAACCCACAAATACCAGCCCAGTAGCCCTCAGAATTACATAGAAGGAATAGCAGGGGTTTTTTGTTTGTTTTTTACAATTATTTGATATTATTTTGGAATTGCACTTTTGTTTCCACAGTCAGCATGAGAGGTACTGAGTTCCAGGAGAGTCTAAATGAATCATGAAGTGTAAAGCACAAGGCCTCTCTGGGTGGAATGGAAGGCTGCAACACCTAGAGAAAAACCTAAACAGGAAGCTGTTACACACGGGAGAGTTTGGCTCTACTGCTTTCTCTCACAGTATCATGTAACAGAATGTGTAGGCTACAGCAGTGTTATGCAGCAACACGGTGCATTCCACTCACTAACATATGCATACAAATATGTACAATACGTTCATGCAATTAAACCCATCAAGCGTTATTCATTGTCCTAAGGAAGTCTACCCTGTGAAAACAAATGATTTATTCAAAAGAATTTCAGGTAACACTTTACAATAAGGTAACATCAATTAGCATTATTTAATGCATTAATAAACATTAATTAACCATTAATTAAGTTTTGTCTTAAACATTTATTAACCATACTTATTTTTGTTCATGTTAACTATGGTATTAATTTATGCATTATTTACCATTAGTTAATGCCTTAACTAACTGTTAATCTCAGTTAAGTAAGGTGTCTTTTGTACCATTAGTTAATGCAGTAAGAACGGTTGACTAACTGTTAACAACAGTTAATTAAGGTGTATACTACTATTAGTTCATATACTGAAAAGCCTGGACAAACTGTTAGTAACAGTTAACTATGGGATCTATTTACCATTAGTAAATGCATTGACTACCTGTTATTAACAGTTAACTAAGGTGTCTATTTTACCATTTGTTAATGCAGTAACAAGCCTTGACTAACTGTTAATAACAGTGAACTAAGGTGTATAATTTACCATTATTTAATATTAAAAACATTCAACTATGGTGTCTATTTGCCATTAGTTAATGCAGTAAAAAGCCTTGGCTAACTGTTAATACTAGTTAACTAAGGTATCTATTTTACCCTTAGTTAATGCAGTAAAAAGCATCATTTACCAGTTAATCATACAATATTAAACATTGGATAAATGTTAGAGTAAACCCTTAGTTGATGTTGATGAAGGTATTTCCTAATATTACTCGGTGTTTGATAAAGATGTTTGACAGCACGTATGGCTTAAGGTTCACAGCCAAGCCATGACATTATGAGAAAACTGTTGTTATTCTTTATTCACGGGTTATGGTTGTCCACATACCTTTGTCCATCCTCCAACGTATGACTTACTTGTGGTAGAGGGTGCGATCAGTGAAAAGACTCCATAATCTCCATGCAGATGTTTGCTTGTTCCTTTGTCTTCATGTAGACATTGCCTTGAAGCCCAACCTATGTACATTATTGTGCAGGCTATATAATCATTACTTAACCATAAGTGCTCAATTGATTAATGTATAATAATACTGAATAAGCATTAGTAAACCATAAGTAAACAGTTATTAATGCCCTTTTGTATCCTTATTTTAAAGTAGAGAACATTTGCACCTTAACTAATACTTCATTAATGTATAACAATACTGAATAAGCATTGGTAAACCACTAGTAAACAGTTATTGATGCTATTTTGTATCCTTATTGTAAAGTAGAGAACATTTCCACCTTAACTTATATTTCAGTAATGTATAACAATACTGAATAAGCATTAGTAAACCATTAGTAAACAGTTATTGATGCTCTTTTGTATCCTTATTGTAAAGTAGAGAAAATTGGCACCTTAACGAATAATTAATTAATGTATAACAATACTGAATAAGCATTAGTAAACCATTAGTAAACAGTTATTGATGTTCTTTTGTATCCTTATTGTAAAGTAGAGAACATTTGCACCTTAACTAATACTTCATTAATGTATAACAATTTAACAATTTTGAAAAGATCGAAACCGGACGTGCAGTCGAAACCCAGGAGCGGGCAATATGTGCAGCTCATACTCTCTCCAGACAAAGCAAAACTTTTTATGTTTGTCTTGTTTAGCACCTGGCTGATAAGGGCATAAGGTTGGTCATTGTTTCCTCTAATACTGTTTGTGTTTTGAGTCACTTTATGATATGCCATTTAAGAGTTTTACGAACTTGGAGATGAGTGTTGTGCAAGTAAAGCTAGCATGTCAACATATTAGCCTGCAGTTAATATTACCAGGCTAATGAGCCTCTTTAGCTACATGAAACGGTGTAACTTGAGAGGTAGAAATGCAATTACTACGGTATATTGGATGTGACAGAAGGTTCAAAGGAGAATCATTTTATATTTCATTGAACATTTCATTATAATTAAGGTTGATTGAAGTCTTTGTGAACCATTAGCTAGTTAAAGAGAGCCAGACCATCTTTCAACATGTGTAAAGATCTGACCTTGATCTATCCTCAATCCTTGCATCTGTAGCTTTTGCATGCATTTAAAATAAATTGATATATCCCACTTGGTTTGTTAGGTTTCAAGAGAGGACAACTATCCAGAAGACATGCCAGTGAAGATGACAAGAGGGGGGAAATGTCCAGTGTAATCTACATGCAGGACTCACACTGTAATAGCTCTGATTCTTTAGTGGAGAGAAAGAAGAAAACTGACTGAGTCAAACTCAGAATCAAATGAAAATCTTTTTTTACAATTTGAATATGTGTGTATAACAGGTTGTCGTGAATATTTGATTTCACATTGGCAATGTTTCACTAATGTTTAAAAGCTGTGAATGTTTAAGTCAAAGAGTATTAATAAACTATGAATCATTATTTAGTAATGCTTATTCAGTATTGTAATACATTAATTATTAGTTAAGGTGAAAATGTTCTCTACTTTACAATAAGGATACAAAAGAGCATTAATAGCTGTTTACTTATGGTTTACTGATACTTATTCAGTATTGTTATACAATAATTAAGTATTATTTAAGGTGAAAATGTTCTCTACTTTACAATAACGATACAAAAGAACATCAATAACTGTTTAGGTGGTCATGACCGAAAGAACGAGATCCAGGGTACAAGCGGCCGAAATGGGTTTCCTCAGGAGGGTGGCTGGCGTCTCCCTTAGAGATAGGGTGAGAAGCTCAGTCATCCGTGAGGAGCTCGGAGTAGAGCCACTGCTCCTTCACGTCGAAAGGAGCCAGTTGAGGTGGTTCGGGCATCTGGCAAGGATGCCCCCTGGGCGCCTCCCTAGGGAGGTGTTCCAGGCACGTCCAGCTGGGAGGAGACCTCGGGGAAGACCCAGGACTAGGTGGAGGGATTACATCTCCAACCTGGCCTGGGAACGCCTCGGGATCCCCCAGTCAGAGCTGGTTAATGTGGCTCGGGAAAGGGAAGTTTGGGGTCCCCTGCTGGAAATGCTCCCCCCGCGACCCGACCACAGATAAGCGGACGACGATGGATGGATGGATAGTTAAGGTGCAAATGTTCTCTACTTTACAATAAGGATACAAAAGAGCATCAATAACTGTTTACTAATGGTTTACTAATGCTTATTCAGTATTGTTATACATTAATTAAGTATAAGTTAAGGTGCAAATGTTCTCTACTTTACAATAAGGATACAAAAGAGCATCAATAACTGTTTACTAATGGTTTACTAATGCTTTTTCAGTATTGTTATACATTAATTAAGTATTAGTTAAGGTGCAAATGTTCTCTACTTTACAATAAGGATACAAAAGAGCATCAATAACTGTTTACTAATGCTTATTCAGTATTTTTATACATTAATTAAATATAAGTTACGGATGGACATTTTCTCTACTTTACAATAAGGATACAAAAGAGCATCAATAACTGTTTACTAGTGGTTTACCAATGCTTATTCAGCATTGTTATACATTAATTAAGTATTAGTTAAGGTGCAAATGTTCTCTACTTTACAATAAGGATACAAAAGGGCATTAATAACTGTTTACTTATGGTTTACTAATGCTTATTCAATATTGTTATACATTAATTAAGTATTAGTTAAGGTGCAAATGTTCTCTACTTTACAATAAGGATACAAAAGAGTATCAATAACTGTTTACTTATGGTTTACTAATGCTTATTCAGTATTATTATACATTAATCAATTGAGCACTTATGGTTACCGTAAGTAATGATTATATAGCCTGCACAATAATGTATATAGGTTGGGCTTCAAGGCAATGTCTACATGAAGACAAAGGAACAAGCAAACCTCTGCATGGAGACTATGGAGTCTTTTCACTGATCGCACCCTCTACCGCAAGTAAGTCATACGTTGGAGGATGGACAAAGGTATGTGGACAACCATAACCCGTGAATAAACAATATAAACAGTTTTCTCATAATGTCATGGCTTGGCTGTGAACCTTAAGCCATACTTGCTGTCAAACATCTTTATCAAACACCAAGTAATATTAGGAAATACCTTCATCAACATCAACTAAGGGTTTACTCTAACATTTACCCAATGTTCAATATTGTATGATTAACTGGTAAATGATGCGTTTTACTGCATTAACTAAGGGTAAAATAGATACCTTAGTTAACTAGTATTAACAGTTAGCCAAGGCTTTTTACTGCATTAACTAATGGCAAATAGACACCATAGTTGAATGTTTTTAATATTAAATAATGGTAAATTATACACCTTAGTTTACTGTTATTAACAGTTAGTCAAGGCTTGTTACTGCATTAACAAATGGTAAAATAGACACCTTAGTTAACTGTTAATAACAGGTAGTCAATGCATTTACTAATGGTAAATAGATCCCTTAGTTAACTGTTACTAACAGTTTGTCCAGACTTTTCAGTATATGAACCAATAGTAGTATAGACACCTTAGTTAAGGGTTATTAACAGTTAGTCAAGGATTAGTATTGCATTTACTAATGATATAATATACACCTTAATTAACAGTTGTTAACAGTCAACCCTTCTTACTGCATTAACTAATGGTACAAAAGACACCTTACTTAACTGAGATTAACAGTTAGTTAAGGCATTAACTAATGGAAAATAATGCATAAATTAATACCGTAGTTAACATGAACAAAATGGTTAATAAATGTTTAATACAAATGCATTAAATTATGCTAATTGATGTTACCTTATTGTAAAGTGTTACCGAATTTCAGAACTGAATCAAAATGATATAGCCTGGATGCTAGCCGAACTTAGCCCCGCCCACAACATTTGAGGTCGGGAATTTCTGTCTGGACTTGATCCGTTGTGGAGCAACTATTCTCAAACCAGAGCTGTTTGGACCAATCAAATTGTCAGGGCGGGCTTTATACGATGATGGACAGATGATCAACAGTAACGTAATGAACCACGTCACCAAAGAGCGCCGGCAAAGATCGTTTACACTCATCTTCTTCTTCTACTTCTTCCAGCGTGCATGCAGTTGAGTTTTGTTGACAACTATGCGTCGCTCAACATACGTCACATAGTCCGTTGCTCTGATTGGTTGTAGGTCTATCCAATTGAGTGCAGAGGCATTGTCTTTCCTGGTTGGGTTGAAACACGCCCCATAATCACAGCCCAATGGAGCAGCATCAGACTCATATTCTGACTAGAATCGGAGTATGACAATGTCAGGATAACAATTATAGTTAACCTGAAAAAAAAACGTTTCCCTACACCTTTAAACGCATTGTTGTATTTTTCAGAGTTCAAGATCAAAACTTCATCTTTCAGTTTCAATTGTTTGTTTTTTCAAAGTTTAAGATCAAAACTTGATTTTTCAGTTTCAACTGTTTTGATGATCAATATTTTTGGCCCAGATTTAGCTGCATACCCTGTGTGCTTCCCCTCATTAAACCCTGTGACCCCCAACTTACATTTTTTTGTTCAAACCCCTTTATTTTTCTGGCTTCTGGTACCGTCAAGTCACACCAGAAATTACAAAAGGAAATTCAAAGTATTCTGATGGAATCACTGTGATTAGTGGACTCGCTCACAGGGGCCAAGGCGGCACCACTTTTTCACGTCAAGTTCAACTTTAGTGAACTCTGATCTGTAATTTGCCCCCCTGTTTTCCATCAATAACTTTTTATTGAACAAACGTTTGTACTTTGTAGTAGTAGATTTAAGATTTAGTCAGACTACATTCTGGGAAACATACTCTGTTTATAGATGGAGATGTATTCTTTTTTGTAAGAGCGACATAATGTTTACAGCAAGGTTGTATATATTATCATATATGTATGTAAAATGATTTAATTGATTCTTTATTTTTTTTATCAATCAAGGTTTCTTCTTGATATATTGATGATCAATAACTGTGCATTGTTGACTTTCTTCTGTTGGCCTATCCTATACAGGACAGGTGTTCCTATGATAGATTCAAAAGAATGTTTCATTTTATTGATCCCTCACTGTCACCATCAATTCCCTTGTTAAAGCCCTTAATGGGTCAAAAATCTACAAAAAAAGTAATGGAGTGATAAACTGAAATGACACAAGATGAAAACAAGTCACAAATAGGCTACAAATACAATACAAGCTATCTATAATAAACTTCATTCATATAGCACCTTTCAAAACACAGTTACAACGTGCTTTAAAGGGGCGCTATGCAGTTTAGTCCATTTCTTATCTGTTTCCTGTCTTGTTGCTGGCAGGTTTCTCTATAGAGCCCCCCCCTACAGCTTCAGAATAGATATTTGGCAGCTCCGCTATGTTTACTTGTGTCTGACTCCTCTCTCGGTCAGTCTGCCGTTTCCTCTTTCTCTGTTCCTCCCACAATGCTTTCCTAGCTTTTTGCCGGCTCAGCCGTGACGATAGTGTGAAAAACTCCATCTCTACCTTGTTAGCCGGTTCCTGAATGGCCGTATGTGTGCAGTGCCATGAAGAAATCCGTTACATCGCAAGACCTGATATCACGCCATACTTCCTGACGCGGCTCGCCGGCCAAAAGTTGCAAGGATGGTTTTTCATCTCACAGGCGCTAGGGGGGAGCGAGACGACCACCATTCAACCCGAAAAAAAGTCATATAACCATTCCAATGACTCCGAAGCTGTTCACGAAGCTGGTAAATTAAGCTAAAACAGATTTAAAACAGATTTAAAACACAGAGAATAAAACCAACTAAAAGCCCAAAATACACGAAGAGCCGAGTTAAAATAATATACAAGAAATAAAAACCCAATAAAATAAACAGGCAGCTCATAAAATCAGGATATGTTTTCTGATAGAAGTACGTTCTCAGATGAGACTTAAAAGAAGACACAGACAGCCCTACTTCCTCAGTCAGAGTGCAAAAGCCCTGCTTAACCCTTGTGTTGTCCTCGGGTCAAATTTGACCCGTTTTCAAAGTCTTTTTTATATCAGTAATATGGGTTTCTTTCAACCAAAATCGCCCCACATGGATGCGTGTATGTTTGTTGTATGGAACCCATACAACATTATTCACAGGTAAGATTTATAATTACTTTCATAGAATTTTGAATTTTGTTTTTTTATTCAATTTGTAGCTTCTTTTTTATGGTTTCAAAACAGCATCCTGACTAAATTTTGACATGAACCAGTCTGTCATCCTCTCAACATCTTATTTTAACTATTAGTCTGTTGGTCTGCTTTTCTTTAACTAAAAATGTGGTATAATGTCATTCAAATTAGGTTTATTGACCATGGAATTTGAACAAAAACATTGAAAAAAGTGACAAAATGTTTTCTTTAAAAGAGTCAAAAGCATCACAAAAAGCAAAAACACCCCAAAGAAAGTTCATTTCCAATTTTGATGCGGAAAGACAAGTTCAAGGTTGACGGGAATACAAGTACAACACAAGGGTTAAAGCTCTGTCCACTAGTTTTCAGCCTGGACTCACCACTGGATCTCAAAGTGCACCAATGGTCCATAAGGGATTAAAAGGTCTAATATACAGTATAATCTGGAGCCAGGTCATGGTGAGCATTAAAAGTAATAAATAATATATGCTACTGAGATGCTAAACCAGAACCAGAAATATGCTGCAAGCTGCTGTAGGCTATAATTCCCACGACAATAGTAAGCTATCCCTTCTGCATCACTGACAGCCGAGCTCCAGCTGCCCAGAAGCCATCACATGACCGGGGACCCACCCAGCGCACAGCAGGGCACCGCGCACGGCAGCCCGGCCTGCAGCAGCGCTGCGCAACGGCACTTCGAAGCTGGATGTAAACACCAACTTCCACCTGCGTCTGATAGCGCGTGTGATTATGTTGGGAGGTGCAGGCCAGCTTAGACGTGTATAGGCTAACTGACGCAGGCATTAATGGATTTATTTGGACTCCGTTTGTTGGCATCTGATTATAATACTGGGATAGCTACTGGTTGTAAAAGCTTGATAAGATGTAGTTCCGCTGCACAGGCGCAATATAAACGAGATATTAGATAACTGCGATGACCGTCTGTGACCCGCCCAGTGCTGTTAAATAGGTAACACGACCTGATTTGCAACTTAAATGATTAGTGTTGCCTGCGTGTTATGCTAAATGATCCCTCCCTGTGTCTGATACAGGTTGTAAATGCTCTCGCTCTGTGCTAATATTCATATTTCTATAAAACTTTTGATCATCACAAGGGAAAGCCTGCCGCTGCAGCACAGAGCAGCAAACCGCCGAGGCATGTGAAGACACAGAGAGAGCACCGTGGCGAAGGTGACGCAGAGGCTTGTTTACCTGACTTCGGGTAGGTGACGATCCATATGTCGCTACTTCTGAGCGAGAAGTTGGCGATCTCCTCCATCTTCCCTCTGCAGAAGGGTGGCAGCCGTACTCCATCAAACTCGAAGTATTTGCTATCAAACTCAATCGGCGTGCTTGGCGTGTCTACCTCGCTCTCAGCCATCCTCGAAACGAGCCGCCAGTGCAAGAAAAGGAAAATGTGCACACACCCACGCGAACGTTTTTTTTAATTATTATTATTATTCAATCAAACGTGAGCATGATGGTGGTGATGAGGTTGATTTGAAACTGTGCTGCTGTGGATGCTGCACGGCACGCGGACGAGTTGACCTACAGCCAATCACGCAGGAGAGCAGTGATGTAATGCGCGCGCACGAGTCCCAGCATCAGGACCACTCTCGCTGAGCCCGAGGATGCTCGCGACCGCAGAGGAAGGATGTTTCCCAACACATTAAATACTCAAGTAACAACTATTACCATAAGGCTGCTGTAATAATACATAATGTTATAATCCTATTATAGGCCTACATCATACAGCCTACTCATACCATGTTATACATGAATCATAACTACATAAATGGGTCTTATAATGTCAGTCTTATAGGCTTTTATAGTGTTTGTTAGTGATTTTAACTGTGTTAATTGTGTGCAGTCTTTATAATATACAATTATGATAATACTTTAATAGCTATTAGGTTTATGTAATAAACAAGCAGTAAAAGGTTTTCTAGACAGTGAGTAGAACAAGTAGCCTAAACTTGGCAAATTTACCAGCTATCCCAAATCCATAACTCGCTTTTTCTTGTGAAAGGCCTTGTTCTTATGTAAACACACACAACAGTGAAAAGGACAGTGTTCTATCACCATTGTAAATTATGTCTGTGGTCGTCATAGAAATATTAAACAGGTATGATACATCGGCAAACAACTGCCAGGCAAAGAAAACAGAAGTAGATAGAGAGTTACTGCGTTTTCTTTTCTTCCTTTTTAATTTTTTAAGGAGGCTGTGACGTCACTGCGTGTTGTCTATAGAACTTGCTGTTGATTGGCTGAAAATGAATTGATAGACGTGCGTTAATCCAATCATACGCTCAGTAAAATACGTTGCCTTTACTGGCCCTCGTAAATTTGACTTCTTCGACAACGGATAGCATCAACACTGGACAATAAAAAATCCAATAGGTTAATGATCTTAGCTGAACACTACACTACAAGTTTGCATGTAAACAGATAAAAATGTTTTGTGGTTTTTAGCTCTTTCGTAAAAAAAATGTAGCCTTAATTTCCTGATAGACGCACCACGGGACCACTGATATTGGTGTTCTGATAGTTCTGACAGCATCTGAAGGCATCATTGGAAGTGCGTCCTCCCTGCGCTTTCCTCTAAAGAGCCAGTTGTTGACCTGTTGAGTAATGCGGTCTGCTTTTCTCCGCTGAGCAGGACTGTTAGCCGTGTGACTCCTCCCGCTGTCCGCTCTCAGGTCTGCCCTGCCATGGTCGACCTAAACAGCGGCTGGAACCTGTCTTTCGCCGGGTGCGGGTTTCTGGGAATTTACCACATCGGAGTTGCTAGCTGCTTGCAGGAGAAAGCGCCCTACCTCATCGAAGGGGCCACCAAGTTGTACGGGGCCTCTGCCGGCGCTCTGACCGCCTCGGTGCTCGCTAGCCAGGCGTCCCTAGGTAAGACAAACCGCTGTGGCTCGTTAGTCTGAGCTTTATGCACACAGTACTTGAGGCAGTATATGGAGGACAAAGGAAGTCCTGTATTATTATTGTTATTATTATATATTTATAATAATACATTTATATGTGGTCAGTTGTAGATGCCTAGTTTTTTAGATCTTAATGCTAAATATAATGTATGTTCATAAAGGCTATTTGAAAAATGTATCTTTGAAATGTAGCTCGTAACATTTTTCAGTTCACTTGTGTGAGAAAACTGGTTGAATTTGAGTAGATTTTAGTTGAATGTATTGACAAAATTTCCCCAAAAATGTATTTTTCTGCATATAGAAATACCCAAATATATCATGAATGTACTTTTGAGATATTTTTCATAGACAGTATACAGAAACATAGTAAACAACAACATTCAGTTCCCCAGTGTCCAAAACATACTTCATCTAAATATTATTAACATGTAGGTTTACAAATACTAATATTAATATACATGAAGATGTACTTCTTGCGATATGCATGGCACCACTGGATCATAAGAGAACTGTGTCTTGGCTGTGTGTGTCAAAGGCGCCCTTTCGCTTTCTCTCCCATGAATAAGCAGTCGAAAGGGCTGATATCTGTAGACAAGTGTATCGACCAACAGTAAGCTGTGTTGAGCATCTAGGTTCAGTCCTCGGAAGACCTCGCACAGGTCACTGTTGGTCACTGACTCCTTAGTGAATATTGATCCAGTCACAGGTTGACACTTGAAAATGTGTGTTTTTTGTTTGCAGAGCCTCACATTCTTTTTTCTTTCTAATTTTTTTAGCCCAATGTTGTGAAGATGTGATCGAGGTGGCAAAAGAGGCCAGGAAGAGGAACCTGGGCCCCCTTCACCCCAACTTCAACCTGGTCAAGGTGTTAAAGTCTGGCCTGAATCGTGACCTGCCCTCTGATGCACATGTCCTGGCCTCGGGGCGGCTGTGCGTCTCGTTAACCAGAGTGTCTGACGGGCAGAATGTGCTGGTGTCGGAGTTTAACAGCAAAGAGGAACTCGTCCAGGTGCGGGGAGTTTGTGTTCTTTTCAATCTTGAGAAGCCTCTACGGCATCACATCAAGGGCCAGACATGTAGAGTTTATTGACATGCTTTTATTTAAAGATAAAGTCAAATATTTTTCGACTGTATTGTTGCATGTCTCATAAAGCCTTCTCATTTACAGTTTGGTCCACATAAAGCCCCCCAAAAGTCAGCAAAAGAAGTTCCTTAGCCATCATAGAATTTAACAAATCAAGCAAAAACAATGATTACATTTTTAAAAGCAGGCTAGCACACAGCGGACTCACAGCAACCTGTTTCACAACCTGAACATGAAAACGCTCTGCTTCTGTGGGAATTTCTGAGTCTCAAAGTCGACAAATCTGCCAAATTGTGCTGTAAGTGTCGCGGAATTGCATTTTGAAAAACATGTTCCTGTAGAGCTGGGCAATATATGGATATTATATCAATATCATGATATGAGACTAGCTATTGTCTTAGATTTTGGATATCATAATATCGTGATATGACATAAGTGTCGTCTTTTCCTGGTTTTAAAGGCTGTATTACAGTAAAGTCATCTACTTTTCTGAACTTACCAGATTGTTGTAACTGTTCTATTATTTACCTTTACCCACTTAGTCATTATATCCACATTACTGATGATTATTTATCAAAAATCTCATTGTGTAAATATTTTGTGAAAGCACCAATAGTCAACACTACAATATCTTTGCTGTATTGATATCGAGGTATTTGGTCAAAAAGATTGTGATATTTGATTTTCTCCGTATCGCCCAGCCCTATGTTCCCATCTCTTTGGTTTGGTGCAAAAAAGACGGGAAATAGGCGGGTCAAAATGTATTGTGAAACTAAACGATATGTGAGCCGGATCAAAATTTGTGAGGGGCCGGGTTCGGCCCGCGGGCCTTGATTTTGACACACATGTTCTACAGCTACCATCATACTAATGCAAGCCACAGGAAATCAATTTGCTCTGGTTTAACTGTGTCCACAGGCGCTGATCTGTAGCAGTTTCATTCCCATCTACTGCGGGCTGATTCCTCCATCCTTCAGAGGAGTGGTAGGTGTCTTTGGTTGAATTGCTACTCATCAAGGTTTAGCTTGGGTTTCCCCTTTTGGGATGCACAATTATTTAATTGGGAACCATGTACTTATGTGACTAAAAATAAAGTTAAAAAAAGGAGAAGTGAGTTTTCCGTGGCAAAGAAAGTTTTAAAGCAAGTTGAATAGGGAAATGAGAGAGGGAAATCTGAATGTTATATTAAAAGTAAAATCATAGTCTGTATTTCAAAGGTAATTTGGGTTGCCTTTGGGTGCAGCTGTAATCCAAAAACATATCTACCTTATGACAGTATTCCAGTTAAACCTCAATAAACAACATCGGTCAAGGTACAGGGCAGCTATGAGCTAATTTTGTTTTCATTACAAATAATCAGGAGGAGTCATTTGCATGTTTCGAAAGAGTACTGTGATAATCATTTTAGCTGCAAGTCCTAGTTTCGGATAGCACTGTTACCTCTACATTGACTTATCAGCTGCTTTTGGACTTTGACAGTGATCTTATTGGGATTGACAGAGCTATGGTTACTGTGTGTGTGTGTGTGTGTGTGTGTGTGTGTGTGTGTGTGTGCATGCGTGTGTGTGTTCAGATGACGTTATATAGTAGGCTAGTAACAAAAAACAAATCTGGCACGTTTACACATGTTGAACTCTGTACTCATGTTGATTAATGTGCGCTGTCCTTTTTAAATAAAGAAATCAAAAAATGTAAGCACTTAAAGGAGTTGAGGTGTCAGTGGAAGTATGAGCATTGAAAACAGACATGATATCAGTCAGAAGCTTATCACTGCATTGACCCAACATTTCACATGAAGTGAAACTGTTTACAACTGTTAAAATGTTTTTTAAAAATAGCACACTACAAAGGTCAAGTGACAACAATCACAACAGATAAAAGTCTGGATTCAACCGGATGACATCAGGTATACTTTATTTTATTTTACAGACTCAAGGTCCAGATTTAAAAGTACACATAACATATTACAAGAGGGGTACACCCAAACACACAAATATAACTAGAACTGCAAGCAGCTATGACGGGGTTCAAGTCACCGATGCAAGTCGCCCCCGACGCCCCGGGGAGCGCGCGAAACCGGAACGTAAAGCCTGACGGCGGGGAGGCAAACGTCAGTAGATATCGAGAGGTGTGAGCCGCAAGGTCTGCTATACATTGGCGATGTAAATATCCCATCAACATTGAAAGAGCAAAAGGGACAAAACTGGTCTACATTGCTTTAGCGCCCCCTAATGGCTAGTCTTTGATACATCTGGTACAGAGCCTCAGCGCGGCATGTCAAACGAGCACCCCAAGTTTCGCCTTGATAGTATGTACTGTGGCAGAGATATTGAAATTGCAAATTTCCCATTTAAATGCATTGAGTTATTTGCCAAAAATTTAAGTGTTTATCATAGCGCCCCCTAATTGTCAACATTCGCCAAATTTGGTAGAGAGTAGACTGGTATGTTTAACAAGGTTCGAAAAGTTTCTTGCTGATACCATTCAATTTGGCCGACATATGATTAAGTTTGTGTTTAGTACCTAGATAAGAAACGTTGTTTGGTCGTCAAATGGGCACACTTTAACATAGCAATATTCTTTTTGCAATAGTTGGTCACGTGTATCTGGAGGTGCTACTTACCAGGTTTCGTGCAAAATGGTTGCATGGCCTAGGACGAATTCGAAAAAGTTGGTTTTGCGCATTGCGCGGTATTGTGAAAAAAAATTCTCAGCTGAAATGGGCTTGGCCTACAGCATATGATTCAGATTGATTCAAGGAACACGGGGGTGTAAGGTTTTCTAATGTGCAATGTGTAATGTGGGAGTTAAAGGCAAAAAAACATTATAGCGCCACCTAGTGGTCCACATGTGGAATTATTGGTAGGTGAAGTCTATGACCCATTGTACATCTACCCTATGAATTTAAAGTTGCTCACATCAGTTTAAGTGGTGAATCAAAATTTGGGTCCCATATGCCACACCCACTTTGACCAATCAGTACCCCACGGTAGGGGTGGTCTCAAGAGTGACCCTAGATGGTACGCTCCAAATTTGGTAAAAATGAGACAAGCCGTTCATGAGATACAAACTTATTGTACTTGTAGCGCCCCCCTAGAGGCCAATTTTCGTAACATGTGTGGGGCCACTCCAGAGAGTCATAGCAAAAACTAATCTTAAGTTCCGCGTTGATAGCCTTTATTTTGGCTGAGATATGGCAAAGTGTGTGTTTTCATAGTTAGCTACACAAATTTCTTCCTGCATAATATGCGCAGTTTTTATCCTATAAAAATTATTTTAATAATTCTTTTGTCTGTAGATGCTACCTGCCAAGATTTGTGCAGATCGGTTGCACGGTCTAGGAGGAGATCAAAAAAGTTGCTCTGGATTTTTGATAAATTGCAATTTTTCACAAAACCAAAAATCTAGGGTGATTCAGTTAAATCCAGCAAACGCGTTTGTATAAGGTGTACGGTGTCGGAGATATAGTGCCAAAGACATTTTTTCTGCTTTAGCGCCACCTAGTGTTGGACGTGGGTCAATTCTTGCGCCTGAGGTCCATGCAGAGTTATAGACCAGTCCTCAAAATAGCAGCTCCCCATCCATTACGGTTCAGGCTGTAGCGGAATTTTAAGCGGCATATGTTGACTATAGCGCCTCCTAATGGCCGGTCTTTACCAAACTTGCTATAGGGCCTCAGAGGGGCATGCATCACAAACAAGCATCACAAGTTTTGCCTTGCTAGCATGTACTGTGGCCGAGATATTGCAATTGCAAATTTCCCATTTAAATGCATTGAGTTATTTTCCAAAAAGCAAACGTTTGTTATAGCGCCCCCTAATTGTCGATCTTTGCCAAATTTGGTACAGAGCATCGGAGTCGGAAGGTGAACAAGGTGCTTACGTTTTTTGCTAATACCATTTCATTTGGCCGACATATGATTAAGTATGTGTTTAGTAGCTAGCTAAGAAAAGTTGTTTGGTCGTCGTATGCGCAAACTTTAATTTAGTAAAATTCTTTTTGCAAATTTTGGTTAGGTTTATCTGGAGGTGCTACTTACCAGCTTTTGTGCATATCGGTCGCACGGCCTAGGACGAGTTCGAAAAAAGTTGGTTTTGCGCTTTGGGCGTGGCCTACATCACGTGATTCAGCTTGATCCATCGAATACGTGTAATTCTTGGTAGGTGAAGTCCATGACCCATTGTACATCTACACTGTAAATTTAAAGTGGCTCACATCAATGTAAGAGGTGAATCTAGACGTGAGTTTCATAGGCCACGCCCATTTTGACCAATCAGTACCCCACCATAGGGGTGGTCTCAGGATTGACCTGAGATGGTACCCCCCAAATTTGGTAAAATTTGAATGTGCCGTTCATGAGATATAAACTTTTTGTGCTTGTAGCGCCCCCTAGTGGCCAATTTCCGTAAAATGTGTGGGGCGCTTTCAGAGGGTCATGTCAAAGAAGAATCTAAAGTTTCGCGTTGATAGCATTTATTTTGGCCGAGATATGTCAATGTTGGTGTTTTCATAGTTAGCTACACAAATTTGTTTGTGCGTAATATGCACAATTTGTATCCTATAAAAATTATTTTTGCAACTTCGTCGGTCTGGAGATGTCACATGCTAAGTTTCGTACAGATCGGTCGCACGGTCTAGGAGGAGCTTGAAAAAGTGTGTTTTTTAGAAATTGCAATTTTTCACGCATAAAAGTCTAGGCGGAAATGGGCGTTGCCTATATCAGGAGATGCAGTTGGATCCAAGGAACGCGTGGATATGTGTATTTTCAATGTGCGATGTACGGTTTGGAAGTTATAGGGTCAAATACGTTTTTTCTGCTGTAGCGCCACCTAGGGGTGGAAGTGGGTAAATTGTTGCGCCTGAGGTACTTGCCGAGTTCTGGACCAGTCCTGAAAAGGGCAACCGCCCACCATGTACGGTTTAGGCTGTAGCGGGACTTTTACGCGGAGAAGAAAAATAATAATAATGGAAAATCCTTAGAAAAACAATAGGGTTCCACAGCCCTGCTGTGCGAACGGCATAGCTTTTGCTACCGCCGTTTCTTCCAGACTCGGACTTGGACCCCTAAATACATACAGACATACTGACTACCACATATTACATAAAGGGGACATACAGACATACAGACAGACATACAGACATACAGACAGACATACAAACATACATACATACATACGTGCATGCATACAAACATACAGACATACATACATACATACATACATACATACATACATACATACATACATACATACATACATGCATACATACATACATACGTACATACATACATACAGACACACAGACATACAGACAGACAGAAATACAGACATACATACATACATACATACATACTTACATACATGCTGAAATACAGACATACAAATAGCATAGTATGGTAGGTGCATATAATAACTGTACAGTTCCAGGTTCATTGAATGAGTGTAATCATTCAATTGAGTAGTTTACAGTAGGGCTGCAACTAATGATCGCTTTCAGAGTTAATTAATCTGCCGATTATTTTCTTGATTAATCGATAACTTTGGTCTTAAAACGTCAGAAAATGGTGAAAAATGTGGATCAGTGTTTCCCAAAGCCCAAGATGACGTCCTCAAATGTCTTGTTTTGTCCACAACTCAAAGATATTCAGTTTACTGTCAAAGAGGAGAGAAGAAACTAGAACATATTCACATCTAAGAACAATCAGAGAATGTAAAATAGTCGGCGATAATTTTAATAGTTAACAGCTAATTGATTAATCTTCGCAGCTCTAACTTAGCACATGTATAAATCAATTAAAATGGTAGCATACGTTTTATTGTCTCAGGACCAGCGCTCAGACAGAAAAGCTCCAGTCACAAAGTAAATCAGTGTGGAAAAACAGGACATCACAAACAAATTTGTTGAATGTGTGGACATTGTGGCATTTCACTCTGAATAGACACTGGTGTCCCAGTTTTGGTGCTAAAGTTCAGTGTCAAAACAGCCCAGGAAACACAGGCCAGAGTCCAACAAGCTGAAGCTAGATTCAGTTTATATGTATACATGTTGGAATGCACCTCCAGTGTTCTGTCTGCAGGCATTGTCTGTGGATTCTGTACATTGTGTACTTTCTGCTGCCTGCGGCCTCACAGCCCAGTTTAGTGTGACTTAGCAACTCCATGTGCATTGACCTGAGGCATGACACGCTGTGGACAAATAGTATGGGCAGGGTTCCCACGGTCATAGAAAACCTGGAAAAGTCTCATTTTCCAGGCTTGGAAAAGTCATGGAATTAGTAAAGTCCTTGAAAGTTTTGGGGAAGTCATGGGATTTTAACTTAAGGCGTTCCCATAGTTTCCTTACAATTTCCTAAAAAGGGAACTGAAATGTCAAAACGTTCTAAGAAAGTTCTTTGAAAGGACTATGTAATCTGGTATATTAGGAGAAATGGAGACAGTGTTTAATTGTTTTTAATTATAGAAATAAAGGGAAATAAAGATTTAGAGAAGAATTTGGTATTTGCTTGGGTTGAAATTTCCTTAGATTAGATTAGCATTTTAGCAGTTTCTCCTCAAGCAAACAACGCCTACTATGTATCAAATATATAAATCCCTGCTTCTTCTTCAGAGCTCAAATGAGTTGGTACTTGCAGTCTAATGTCAACTTTCATAGTTTTCTTAGAGGATATTGTTATGAATTACAGGACCCAGAAAATATAGTGTTACCAGCAGTTCGTCACAGCCAAGAGAAGCTAAAGCCCAAGCAATACTGGATTTTTGACATAGCTATATTCATTTTTTAAGGTATTGTGACAAAGATATGTATGAAGCAAAACTAAGAGTCTACAGCTATGATGGCAGTGATTTGAGCTAAATGCTAACCTCAGTACATGTCTGTACTTTTATTACAGCCAGTGAGATTAAAGGTGCTCTAAGTGATGGCACGCGTTTTTTAGGCTACAACATTTTTGTCACATACAGCAAACATCTCCTCACTATCTGCTAGCTGCCTGTCCCCTGAACACACTGTAAAAAATATCTCATCACTATCTGCTAGCTGACTGTCCCCTGAACACACTGTAAAAAATATCTCATCACTATCTGCTAGCTGCCTGTCCCCTGAATACACTGTAAAAAACATCTCCTCACTATCTGCTAGCTGCCTGTCCCATGAACACACTGTAAAAACATCTCCTCACTATCTGCTAGCTGCCTGTCCCCTGAATACACTGTAAAAAAACATCTCCTCACTATCTGCTAGCTGCCTGTCCCCTGAACACACTGTAAAAAAACATGGACAGCCCAGGCTCCACAAACGGCAACAAAAACAAACTGCGCCAACCTGCACCACCAAACATAACAAACAGTGTTCCAGCCAATAACCGACAAGAAGGATTTGGGGGTGGGGGTTGGGGGGTTAGTGCCATGGATGTATTAGTGTGCGGAAGGGAGGGGGAGGGGACGGAATGAGGAGGAGGGAGGGGCGAGCTTGTTTGAAAATATTTTGAACGTCAACAAGAAGTGCTGTCACCCAACTTTAAAATAGGCCCAATTCTAATGTAGTAAATCCAATATTACAGTAAGAAGTTCAATAATGTAGGTTAAAGTATCAAAATACACATGTCCATACTCTATATGCGCATTAAGGGATCCAGAGCTCCATTTCCTTACTGACCTATATTCAGTCACGCTGGCAGACACAGACGCTACATTTTTCACACGTTCTGTCTGCTGGCAGCATCTCTGCCAAGCTGAAGGGGATTTTACACTTGACACTTGGAATAAGGTTAATCCCTTTTCCTTTATGACATGTTAAGCCATTAAAATGATACAAACCCTCCTTTCATTTTCTAATGTCCCAGAGGTTGAATCTAAAACGGAACTGGAGCATTTCAATAAATGGGAAAAGTCTCTAAAAAATGTTAGAGCGATGTGACTGACAAGGGGAATTGGGTTCTTGTTTTGGTACAGTGCAGTTGGCTTGTTTTTTTTAAGATAATTTTTTGGGGCTTTTCCCTTTATTTGAAAGTTGATAGACATGAAAGGGGGAGAGAGATGGAGGGTAACACATAGCAAAGGGCCGCAGGTCGAATTCGAACCCTGCGCCGCTGCAGGACTCAGCCAACATGGGGCAAACCCTCTTACTGGGTGAGCTAGAGGTCGCCCCTGTGGTTGGCTTGTTAATAGGCTGAAGTGTCCTTTAATGTCAGAGCGATCACAGATCACAAGGGAATTGCTCAAAGTATCATAATCATGAACAATATATCCCAGATAGACATAGTGCAGTGATTGAACATATTGCAAACTACTCTTTCAACAAGGTTTTAACTACTTCAACTTTTGAATGGAAGTAGGTACTTACATCGGGCTGGGTATCGTTCAAAAACAATTTGATACCGGGGGCTGGCGATGCCAATACCGTGACTTTGATACTGGTTCCTAAGCGATACTTTTTCCGATACCAATTTATATAAAACAAAAAGAAATAACAACATTACACATTATGGCACAAATCTTTATTTATTTTTCAGCTCCTACTACATGAATTGAATTCGGTACCCAGTCCTATACATACAGCACATTATTTCGGTCTCTTTTTTTGTGTCTTTAGCGTTACGTGGATGGCGGGATCAGCAACAACCTGCCGCAGTCTGAGCTGAAGAACACCATCACCATCTCTCCCTTCTCTGGCGAGTCTGACATCTGTCCTCGTGACGACTCCACCAGCTTCCATGAGCTGCGTTTCACCAACACCAGCATCCAGATGAACCTGGGCAACATGTACCGCCTCAGCAGGGCCCTGTTTCCCCCAGAAACCAAGGTAGGTCATGCTTCACCCTCAGAGGAACGCCCTGTTTCTTCTCTCGTTTCATTCAGATGGTGCAGAAGGTGCAATTGATACTGTTGATTAAAAAAAATCTAGAACAAGACAATAACAAAAAATGATGCAAAATGGTGGTGCACTTTTTGGAGAGAATTTAAATGTACAATATGTAACTTTCTGCCGCTAGGAGTCTCTCAACCAAAACAATGGATTGTAAACACAGACTTTTGATGACGTTGGTAAGTTGCGTGGAATTATGGGAGTTGTAGACAACTTCGCTGATTAGAATGCGTCTGTTCACGGACAAGTTTAGCTACCCATTCAAATGTATTCACTTTATTACACTTTATTCATGTCATTCTAATAACATAGCGGCATTTTCCCAACATAATTACGTTTTTCTTGATTCTATCTGTATTGGTAGCTGACCAGTTAGCTAGCTAGCTAGTGAGCCAGCAAGCTAACGTTAGCCAGCAGCTAAAATCACAGTGACTATCACAATATATTTCACATGTCACTGTCACCTTTTGGATAGTTTCACGGGGTTTGTTGTAACGCTAGCTAGCAACTCAACAAGCCTGAGAGACTGGTGTGGGTGGGGATTGCCGGGGGAATCTCCCGGGACGGCGAGCCGAGGATGGCCGATGTTCAGCAGCAGGACATCTCCAAGCTGCCCGGAATGATCTCCCCCTTCACTTTTCTTTAAAAGTCCGGGTTATATGACGCCACTGACGGGCGACTAGGAAGGAAAGGAAATGTGCCGTGTCTGAAAATAAAATAACAGATTTCTCTGGGTTTGAAGTTTGGTGGAAACATTTGGGAGAGTGTAACTACACAACTCAAAAAAATATATAACATAGGTATGGTCGTTTTTAGACATTTTAATGCAGGTGTGGTTTACTCAGCTGAATGTGCTTAAACAGCCATCTAAAGGTCAAGTTTTCAGAGTATGAATCAGAGTAATTTTTGACTGAGAAATAAAGCTGCACCAATCAATTTTCGGTTACACTTTACTTGAAGGTATCTACATAAGAGTGACATGACACTGTCATGAACGTGTCATAAACATTATAAACAGTCATAAACGTTTATGACATAACGCTTCTTTTCGTTTTTGTCATGAAAATGTGTCATGACTATGTCATGACAGCAGGCCAGCTGACAGTCTTGCCTGGGCCCGGGACAAGATAATCTTAGATGGGCCCCCCCGCGCCCAGATCTCTCCTTTTCCCTTGCTCTTCTTCTCCTCTGCTGTTCCTCTCCTCTACTCTTCCTCTCCCTCTCCTCTGCTCTTCCTCTCATGTTCCTCTCCTCTGCTGTTCCTCTCCTCTCATGTTCCTCTCCTCTTCCTCTCCTCTGCTCTTCCTCTCCTCTCCTCACACCTTTCTCTGCAAAAGACAAGTGACAGGCATTGACAATAACGGGTAACATTAACAAACTACACAAGCTGTTGCCAAATACACTCTTCATATGTATTGGAATTCTGACTCTAGCAGGAAATAAATGAATATTTACCATTGTATTTTAGGGTACTGCTGGTGTGACATGTTTAGATTTGAACTCCAAATGCCATGCGCCGAACTTTCCTTGTGGCAAAATCATCTATGATGTCTTTAAAGTCCAGTTTCTTGGCAAGTTGACGCTCTATGGAGAGCATTGCCAAACCATTGAGCCTCTCCTGTGACATGTTAGAGCGCAAGTAGTTTTTTTATTAAAAAAAATCTCTCATAAAGCTTTCTGTATTTTATATTCGATATTTTCATCCCATCTGTGGAATTTATTGCACTAGTTGACTTTTTCTCTACTTCAAAGGAGAACAGCAAGAATGGTAGGCAAAATAAGGCCTTTTTTGAGCTGCTATATATTATCCAGTCCCTATCGATTTTTTCCCTTCCATTGTGGGATGTGGAATATGTCAAATAGTTTGGGAATTCCCTGCCCTCTGCATCTGCTGGCAATTCCTTTGCCCTCTCTGAGAAAGGCGTTCGTTTTGCCATCACACGTACGAGGTTCACTCTATCAGAGTCGGTCATTCTAGTTGGCCATAATGCAGGATCGCTGAAATTAGGTGTGTGATCAGTCTCTGATCCATCCTGCTCAGACTCTCTGACAGGGCAGCGGGCCCCTACCGCATCACTGTGACTCTCTCTCTCTCTCTCTCTCTCTCTCTCTCTCTCTCTCTCTTCTCTCTCACCGGTAACCTGACTCTGTCCCTCCGTTGCGGGGCTGTGGGCCCCTCCCGCATCACTCTCTCTGTCACCTGACTGCAGCTGGATCTCTCTCCTCTCTGTCTCATCCTCTCTGTCGGAGCTACCAAACTCAACTGTTTCTGTCCAAGATAACGTGTTGCGTCAGGCTTTCTACAAGCTAACGGACGTTGACATTAGAGCTGGGCTGTTAGGTTACGTTACAAGGCTCGTAAACGTTGGCTGCGCTGTTTCTTACCTTGCTCTACATTGACTTCACTAGTTCCAGCTTCACCGTCACCACCTTTTTTTAAATATTTGTTTAGAAAATCTCTAAGGCCTCTATTTTCTTCTTCTCTTCTTCTCTTTTCTTTCCTTTTCTGAGCACCAGACTTGTGCTGACCGGACATTTTGAGCGTACCGAACTTCAAATCTACTGACAACAAGTTTTGATCAGTGGCCAAACCATTTTTGTGTTGGGGGTGGGGGGGTTCTTGACCACTATTTTAAGGACAATTAGGAAGAAAACAAATAAAAAGCTTTATACAAGTCAAATATTACATATTTTTTTCCACAAATATGCCTATTTTAAAACATTTTTTTTAAATTATTCCATAATTTAATGAGGGTCCAGATCTGGGCCCCCCCCTATCCTGGGCCCGGGACAACAGACCCGTTTGTCCCCCCCTATCGGCGGGCGTGCATGACAGTATCATGTGTTCATGACAGTATCCTGTGTTCATGAGAATGTCAAGGTATCTACTTATGTAGATACCTTCAAGTAAAGTGTTACCCAATTTTCTTATATCAACAATGGTTCCAATCACTGTTGTAACCAAAGACAGTATATAAAATGGACGAACAGATCCCGTTGCTCTGGACGTAGACCAGTGAAGTCTATTAGAAGCACTTTTCCGGTGAGGCTCGAGCGTTACTGCGCAGCTGCAAACTGAGCTTGGCGACGTAGATCTGACGTGATCAACGTGTCTGAACGTTGTAAGTCTTCTGGTAGCTGTGCCAAGAGAAATCTCAATCATTCCCAATCTTGCAGAGACGGAGAGTGTAGGTATATGTAAGGAGATAACATAGACACAGGCTAATTATTGCTAACTAAAATGCTAGTTAACATTAGTAGAGCTTAACTTAGACTTAACAGCTAATGTAAGTCCAAACTGCCTGCGAGCTTCTCCTGTACTATACGGTAATTCCTGTACTATGCGACAGTAAGTTGCGTGGTTATGACACAATCGTTAGCCTATTTTTATAAAAATCTCTGCTACGGAGCCATAACGTGAGGTACAAGGTAATGGAGCCTTTTATACATTGTTGTGTTTCTTTAGAAATAAACAATGGACAAATGAAGTCTTTAAACGCTTCAGATGTAAAGATATTGGCTGTCAAAGTGACGCCAAAATGAATGGCAGTCAATGGGATACTAACGGGGGGTGATGGTTTGGGTAGCATAAAATAGCGCCATCGCGGCTTCGCTCTGAGGAGGCAGGCTTGCCCCCTTGGTTTATCTCCCCCTTGGTTTTACTCATCTTCTTCTTCTACTTCTTCCAGCGTGCATGCAGTTGAGTTCTGTTGACAACTATGCATCGCTCAACATAAGTCACATAGTCCGTTGCTCTGATTGGTTGTAGGTCTATCTAATTGAGTGCAGATGCATTGTCTTTCCTGGTTGGATTGAAACACGCCCCATAATCACAGCCCAATGGAGCAGCAAGTGACGCCAAAATGAATGGCAGTCAATGGAATGCTAACAGTGGGTGAGAGTCTGGTAGCATTAAAATGGCGCCATAGGAGGCTTCACTCTGTGGAGAGAAGCCTGCCCCCTTGTGTGTAACGTGAGAGGAATCATTGTAATGAACCCACAGAGAATTCATCCAAATCTGCATTTCCCCTCTGCTCTAACCTCTTACACTGCGACCTCTTTTAGCTGATTGTTTTGGTTTTTAGTAGGGCTGAACAATTAATCGTTTTCAAATTGAAATCGCGAAGTCAAGTTTTTCCTGCCAATCACAAACATTAGTAGATCTTTGTAAAAGCGTGCTGCATTCTTATTGGCTCACTGACTCTATATCCTTGACGTTCCACTTCCAGGATTGCTCCGTTGCCAATGGAAATTCCACCGGATTTCACTCATTTAGTCTGGATGTCCGTTACCTTGGGCTTCCTTTGTGGACTATGGTCCTCCACACATTAAAAGAATGTGATTAGCTAATCTTGAAGGTGAATCGAATGTGAAATATTTAGTTGAATGTTGAATTTGATTTAACATTTTTTAGATAGATAGATAGATAGATAGATAGATAGATAGATAGATAGATAGATAGATAGATAGATAGATAGATAGATAGATAGATAGATAGATAGATAGATAGATAGATAGATAGATAGATAGATAGATAGAAACATAATCTTGCTCAGTTAAATAAAGTCAGAGGTTTTGCTGCTGCAGCCAGCCACACTTGGTCTGCTATAAACATTAGACAAGACACACACTTGAAGACACACATGAGAGTTGGAATGGACAAAGTGCAATGGTTTATTATTGCTATGATTCATATGGAGATCACCTCGGCTTGAGATATATCTTCTTAATCTTTCTCCGTTCCCATTACCCATCACTGACAGCAGAAAGTATCCAGATGTGCCCTGTGCTTCGGTTTTCACCTGCTGTCACTCTCCTTTATCCCGTGTTTTCTCTTGTTATTCCCTGGCCCTGTGATTAATGTCAGGTAACTTTTAAAATGGGGTGAGCTTTAGGGTAGAACTTACACAGCCTGGCTCCTCACCGCTCCCCGCACATGCGTGTTATGCCATCTGGCTGCACAAATCTGTGTGATGGGGGAGGTGTTGTTGCTACCACATTTCTAGAGGCAGGAATTATCTCTCTGTACCATAACACATGAAACAAGTCTAAAAACAAGTCTACCCATACACGCTTGAGGCAGTAACCCTATGTCAACTTGTCACTTCACACATATTGATAGGTGCTGTATTGACATGCACAGGAAAACAGAATTTGAATGTCAAATAAATAAGATAACTATTTTGACCCACTAACCCCAGGCCCTATCAGGCCAGCCAGGGGATTGGCTGTGAGCGCCTCTGCTGATGCTAGAGCTCTCTTATAGAAGCTGTCAGAGTGCTTGCCAAGTCTTTTTTAAATGAATGGTTTTACATTTTTTGGAAATAAGTTTATTCGCTTTTTTCTAGAGTTAGATGAGAGGTTTGATACCACTCTTATGTGTGTACATTTAGTATTCTATAGGAGATTTAAAATGCCTAAATACAAATCAACTAAAGAAATAGATTAAAATACAATACATATTGTTATATGAATTTACTTATTTTTTGTATATCCTCTTTTACGTTTGCATTTACTGTTTCATAATTCAATGAAGAACATATGCTAAAAGGACAACAATAAAACTCAGAAATCAAACCAAAACACAAAAAAGCTAATTGAATAGAGGTATTGCGTTTTTACACATTTAAAATTCCCATAGACATGCTGGACAACACTGAAATGCAATACACTTTCTAAATAATTTTCCTTTTACCATTTAAAAAAAAAATATGACACATACATAACATTCATAAACGGAAATACACATAACAATGTGTGTTGTATTTCACTTTATTGTTTTGTGTTATTATTTAGGCATTTAAAATATTTCTTAGTGTGGAGCTAGAGCCCAGAGGCAATTAGCTTAGCATAGACAGAAATAGTTGCAGCATGTCAAACAAGTTTCCATGAAAACAGAGTTTGTGATTTTTACACTTCTGTTTGTGTAGTGTTTAAACCAGCATGATACAGCTGTTAATTAGTGGGCTTTAATGATGTTGGTTGCTATTTTTGAACTTTTATCAAGGGGGCAGGCTTCTCTCCACAGAGTGAAGGCGCTATGGCGGCAATTTAATGCTACCAGACTCCTCACCGGCGTTAGCATTCCATTGACTCCCATTCATTTTGGCGTCACTTTGACAGCCAATAACTTTACATCCGAAGCGTTTAAAGACTTTATTTGTCCATTGTTTATTTCTAAAGAAACATGACAATGTATAAAAGGCTCCATTACCTTGTACCTCACGTTATGGCTCCGTAACAGACGTTTTTATAAAAATAGGCTAACGATTGTGTCATAACCACGCAACCTACTGTCGCATAGTAGAGGAATTACCGTACAGTACAAGAGAAGCTCGCAGGCAGTTTGGACGTACATTAGCTGTTTAGTTTAATTACTAATGTTAACTAGCATTTTAGTTAGCAATAATTAGCCTGGGACTATGTTATCTCCTTACATATACCTACGCTCTCCATCTCTGCAAGATTGGAAATGATTGAGATTTCTCTTGGCACAGCTACCAGAAGACTTACAACGTTCAGACACGTCGCTCACGTCACATCTACGTCGGCAAGCTCAGTTTGCAGCTGCGCAGTAATGCTCAAGCCTCACTGAAAAGTGCTTCTAATAGACTTCACTTGTCTCCGTCAAAAACAACGGAGTCACTCGGTCCATTTTCTATATATGTCTATGGTAACTAGAGGGTGAAAGGTTATATGACGCCACTGACAGGCGACTAGGAAGGAAAGGAAACGTGCCGTGTCTGAAAATAAAATAACAGATTTCTCTGGGTTTGAAGTTTGGTGGAAGTGTAACTACACATCTCAAAAAATATATAACATAGGTATGGTCGTTTTTAGACATTTTAATGCAGAAATGTTACATATTGTACCTTTAAAGCCCAGTCTGCTTTGATTGGTCAAAGCAGTTGTGAACTCAGTTGTGATTGGTCAACCAAAGCCGCTGGGCGGGCTTTGCTTGCTCAGGCAGCACCTATGGTCAGCACATATGAAAAAACCGGGCTGCCTTTCTCAATCAGTGACGTCATTAATTGAGGAATTTCAAACAGGAATGTGGGTGAGCCGTTTTTAGGCAGTTGAGAAAAAGATATTTCCCGTATATAAGATAAACTCTTTTGCTCTCCACAGGTAATGGCTGACATGTGTCAGAGTGGTTATAAGGATGCTCTACGCTTCCTTGAAGAAAACAGTGAGTATCCTCCTACTGTTTTACTATGGTGACTCTCAGATAAGCTCACCTAGTTATGAATCATCCCTATCAGCCGCTAGCTTAACCTTCGGACTGTGTCACTGATGTCATGTTTTGTGGTGCCAGACCTGCTGATGCTTGATCGTCCAACCTCTGGCCCCGCCATGCCAGAGAGCCCGGCCACCACCTGCTGCTGCAAGCATACAGAAACCACACAAGAGTGGGTGCTTCGGAGGCTCCGCCTACTGCGAAAACAACACTGGTGGCTAGATGAGCAGATTGTTCTGCCTACGCCCATCAAGAAAGGTGTGGTGTCATCCCAGACTCCATTGACCTTCAGTTATGAAGATACATTTGAGCCAAGATTTTGTGATGCGTCTGTAAAAGTATGTTGACATGCTGTGTGGTTGACTGGTCCCGTTCTCTGTGTGTCTGTCAGTGTTCTGTGAGGCCTGCCAAGACAAATCCGGCCTGTATGCCAAGGTGTCCGAGATGCTGCCAGTGAGAGTGGCCTCTTACATACTCATGCCATACACACTTCCTGTACAGTCGGCCTACTCAGTAGCCCAGAGGTGAGTACACTGTTGATCTAAACCATAGACCATGACCAAGTTGCTTGTTTCCATGTTAAACATCAGTTCAGGGCCTGTTCATCTAATATGATTTCTGCTCTGCCCCAGGTTTGTGGAGTGGATCCCAGAGGTGCCAGCTGATATGCGCTGGCTGTGTGGGGTGGCAGGTGACATGTACCAACAGGCCTGGAAAGGAGCACCGGCTAGCTCTATTGGGTAACAGATGGTTTTTCATACAGTGCAACATTCAGTCATACAGTTATCCACCCGCAAATTACAAACCAAGAAGGTTGTATATAAATGAAAATAGCAGAAAATGACATAACAATACAAAGAACAAAATACTAGGACTGGGTACCGAATTCAGTACTTTTTAGGCACCGACCAAACTGCCTCTATAGTATCGAGTATCAAAAAATGCCTCGTCATTTAATACCCAATTTCAATCCCTAATGAGTAGATCTCATCAGCGTCAGTGAGCCAATAAGCATGTAGCATGCTTCTACCAAGATCTAATAATGTCTGTGATTGGCTGTCTAACGTTACACGCCGTAGAGACACGCAGGAAAAACTCTACGTTACACCCGTGCTCACGTAGTAGGAGCTAAAAAATAAATAAGATTTGTGCTGTAACATTGTAATTTCTTTTGTTATAATGGATTTTATAAGATTTGTATCGAAAAAAGTAGCATTTAAGAACCGGTATGGAAGTCATGATATTTGTATCGGTACCGGTATTGGAACGTTTTGACCGATACCCAGCCCTACAAAAGACAAATATATATATTAGGGCTGTCAATCGATTCAAAAGATGAATCACGTTTAATCGCATTAGTGTCCTAGTTATCTTGCAATTAATCGCAAATGAATCTAACATTTTTTTGTGTTTAAGGTGCTTTGTTTTACTGCCAGCCATCCTCTCCCGTTCATAGATGTATTATAAGACCAATAAGACACGCTCCTGTTGCGTCTCTCATCTCCACTGCAGGGGTTTATCTAACCATCACATCACCTGATTGCTTTGTTTTCCCGGTGTAACTTTAGTTGCTGCTACCATCGTCACTGGAGGACACTCAAGCCCTTATTGATGTCAAACTAACCCAAAACAGGATGACACAGACATAACATAACTTCACCAGTTTTTGTTCCTGAGCCATCAGAGCAATGCAGTAAAAGAGAGGGCCCAAAAAAACATAAAATCTGTTTGCCCACTGGACTGTTCACATACTACATCACTATGTGATTTAAACAACTGGCATTTTAGTAGACCAAAAGTTCAAACCTCTACAAATGTGATCTGTGTAGATAATCGCTTAAAATCCATCTGAAATTGTGACACTTTTTTTTCAAATGTAAGGAAGGCCCAAAATCATCTTAATTTATGTAATGAGTTTGAGGCATTAAACATTTTAGAGAAAGTGTCTTCATGCGAATATGTCATTGCAGTAAAGGCCTCAGTATGCTTCAAAGAAAGTCCTTGTCAGGTCATCTAAAAGCATCCAAAAAAAACTTTCTGACAGCAGAATCAGACAAATTTTTCCCCCACCCAACATTCCGAAATTCTACAATCACACTCATTTAATTAATCTTCTCTCTCAAGCTCTTTGTTAAGGGAAAACTCAGAAGCAGCTTGACTCTGCATATGGTGAAGTAGAAGTTGGGGGGGACTTTGATGACTTACACAGAAGCATTTAATAAACTCTTGATCAAGGAGATTTAGGATTAAACAGAGTGTGGTGTTGTGTAGTGTCATCCTAATTCTGAGGATTTGTATATTTCCAAGAGGCATTTATCTCCTGCTGAAGCTGTAAAGTTTGGGCTATGCAAAGATATTGATGGCGCCATAACATAGATCTTGTTGTTGTGCAAATACCTTAGTCCAGTCTAGCTTCCTCTGGGGAATAGGCTATCTGCAGATGCTGTTTGTTTTAAAGGTGTGGTATGGTGCCGTGCGTGTTTTATGGTGCCGTGCCTGTTTTAGGGATGGGGCCGATCCGATCCAGTATCGGTATCGGGACCCGATACCAGCGTGTGTGTGTGTGTGTGTGTGTGTGTGTGTGTGTGTGTGTGTGTGTGTGTGTGTGTGTGTGTAAGTAAGTAAGTGTGTGTGTGTAAGATGTTTACAGTTATTGCAATTTTCTTATATTTCAGATATTTGACATTTAAAAACCTTGATTTGTTGATACTACAAGAGCCAGTGTACTTGATTTGCGCTGTTCAGATGCACAGTTTTATTGATAGTGAGTCTGTGTGTGTGTGTGTGTGTGTGTGTGTGTGTGTGTGTGTGTGTGTGTGTGTGTGTGTGTGTGTGTGTGTGTGTGTGTGTGTGTGTGTTCAAATGACGTTATATAGTAGGCTAGTAACAAAAAAACTAATTTCAGGTTTGTCGCAATGAACACTAATATAAAAGAAAAATCAACTAACCAGATGACATGAGATATAATTAAAAATAAAAATACAAAGCATAATCGTGCAATACTAGCTTCAGAATGCAAGAATGAACAAGTGTAGTTAACAAAACAGGTTCCGTATTGAAAGAGTCTGAAGTGTCAGTTTGAACTGCAGATGACATTTTTACACTTACACTTTTCTTATATTTCAAGACTCAAGTATTTGACATTTTGGGAATGTAATAAATATTGACATGACAATCAATTTGAAACCCTTACAGTTGGATATCTGTTTTCAGAATGAGATTTTTCCTGTTTTTCTGACTTCCTTTTCTGACCTTATACTTACCTCAAGTTGCCTTTTGGGACATACATGCATACGTACATACATATCATACTTGCCCATTGAGAGGAGTTTATTTCAGCATCATATAAAATCAACAATAATGATAATAATAAAATTAAACCAAACACAGCTCTGGTATCGGAATAGTATCGGTATCGGCCGATATCCAAATTCAGGTATCGGGATCGGAAGTGAAAAAATGTGGATCGGTGCATCCCTAGCCTGTTTACATTGGATCTTTAAAGTAGACGATCCCAGAACACAGCATTCCCTTGTCAGGCAGCTGTTTCTTCTCACTCAACAAGACACATGTAGATGTATGCATGAATGTCCACAGGGCAGGCTTAGTGATGAAGTATGTCTAAATAGATCTTCTCGTAACCTGTGACCTGGGCAGGCATGGATTGGCCATCCCGCTAAATGGCTAGTGAATGTTAAAATTTTATTTTATTTTTGGCTGGTGAGTCAAGCAAATCTACCAGCCACTTACATATTTTATCTGCATTTGGCTGATACTGTACTAATTTTGAACCCTGCTCGTATGTAAATGTTTTGAAGGAGTACAAGAATGGATGGTTGGTGTCTGGCCGATTGTGGTGGGCTGGTCTGGGCCTCAAAAAGGAGTGACCTCTCTTATCTTAAGTTTCCCCCTTGTGTGGTGGTGTTTCGGGAATTTTCACCACAAAAATCTAAATAGAAGACTGTCCTATTTTTGCCCTTGCAGAGCGGATCATTGATTATAGTGGAAGCGTAGTGTTGGAGCATCCGCTCCGCATTTGTTACGCATGCAATGTAGCCGACCCGTAAGTATGCTTCAAATGGACCAAGACACCAACACATTGTCTGACTAGATCTAAAAAAAAAGTGCAAGGTGCCAAAGTCTGCTACCATCAGTGTTGGGAAAGTTCACTTTCTACATGAACTAGTTCAAAGTTCAGTTCACAAATGTTTAAAATGAACTAGTTCAGTTCATAATTTTGAAGTATGAACTATGAACTGAACTAGTTCATTTTAAAAGTTCAAGTTCACAGTTCCAAAAATGAATGAAAAATGAATGACAGTTCTGCGGAGGCTCCATGCAGAGCTTTCGCCGTAGCCTACATAAGTGGCCTGATGTTTATACTTGTGCGCTGGTGTGTGTGTCGAGCCGGCGTGTGTGTGTGTGGGGAGTGTGTTTTAGAGCGAGGAGGAAGTGAGAGAGTGACGGCGATTAGCTCCGGAGCGAGTAGTGACTCTAGAGTCATAGTGAGAGAAACAACCACTGTGTTTTCTGACCACGGTGGGAAATGTGGAGCAGGAAAAGTTACCCCTCTCCTTGATTTCATGTTGTTTATGGAGAAGGAGAACCAGGAAATGAGTCGGGGGGGTAAATGCAACGCTACCAAGCCACGGCCGAGCGATGTGCCTCGCTGCGATGCGTAGTTACATTTTTCGAGAGGTGCATGTCAGGCTACGCCGTAGGGTCCCTGCGCCGTCGATTCTACGCACGACTATAAAAACTCCTTTGTAGTTAAGTGTTAAGTGGTGCGTATGCTCCGCAGAGATCCGCTCTGCATGCGCGAGGTGTGTGTGGTCCTTCTACACAGCAATGGATCATATAGTGTCTATATTTGTTTAAAATTAAACCACCAATATGCAGTAAAATGAATGTCAGTGAGCGTATTACCAGTTTTGTTTTGAGAGTTTCCCTCAGCTGCTTCCTTTGATAACAGCTGACAATAGATTGATGTTTATACAGTGCTGTGCCAGCTCCAAAAACTGAACAAACAACAAAGCAATACCTCTCCATCTCACCTGTGACTCACACAATCCTGCACCACGTGCCAGTTAAAATACATTCCGCGGCACATCCACTTCCCAAACAGTCCGCATACGTTATGCGTGCATTGTAGCGAACGATAAAAACTAAGTGTGGAGCTCTCGGTGGCCCAGGAGTTCTGGTATCGAAGAACCTTTGAACTTTGTTGCATTTTGCTTGTATTCATGAATGTGTTTTTTTGTGTGAAATAAGCTCTTAAACATTTGTGTAATTCACTTTACAGTGAGCCAGGCCTGAGGAAATGCTTGAGTGCGCCGCCTCTACCTGAGTGTGAGAAACCATTGCAGAGAGACAACCTGCCTGCTCTTTCCTCCCTAGAACTCCACAGCAACTACTGGGAGAACGCCAAATCTACCTCCTCCTCGTCCCAAAAGCATTCTCACATCATCCCCTCCTCTCCACAACAAGTCTGCTTCTTTGTCGGCTCACAGGATGATCTTAAGAGCCCCGAACAGCAGTAAAATGATTCAGGACCAGAACTTTAACAATGATTTGGTCAAATGTCCACTTTCTGTTAGGAGCTGGTGGATTGATGGAGTGGTTAAATATTGAACCAATGGTGCGTAAATGTTTCAAGGAAACACACATTTATCTCTGACTCTGAACACTCCAGGCAGCATCAATATTGTATTGAGTGCTCTGGGAGACAGTGTCACAACTCACTCAGGATCATGGATGCATTTTATTATCTGTTTTAATGCACAGTAAGGAAATGTGTCTAGTTTCACAGTCTCACTACAACCCTACCTGACCTGTTTGTTTAAAATATACTCAAACGTAGCAGTCATTCCTCATTCCAGTACCAGCTTATTGACCAAGAGCAGGGTTCCCACACCTTTTTCATGGACAAAATTTCAAAACTTTTCCATGACTTTTCAAGGACCTGTAATAAGATTTCAATGGCCATTTACAACGTGTAACTCGAACATATATGCTACACTTTACTCCAAATGTTAATTATTGTATGAAAAGTTTTCTTCAATCTCTAAATGTTTATATTAGTTGAAGTACTTCAAACTACAGGCACAATCAATATATTTCCTTTATTATATCAGGCTGGAACTGGCTTTCCAGCATGAGGAGAAACGAGACCGATTGTACTATCAGTGTATTTTTAATGCATTTGATTTTAAAATCATTTCGGGATGCAAAAACAATGCATACATACTACATAATATTTCATAGCTCTCTATTCTATTCAATTCAATTTTATTTATAGTATCAATTGACAATTTGATTTATAGTATCAAATCATAACAGGAGTTATCTCAAGACACTTTACAGATAGAGTAGGTCTAGACCACACTCTATAATTTACAAAGACCCAACAATTCCCCCAAGAGAAAGCATTTGATGCAGCAGTGGCAAGTAAAAACTCCCTTTTAGGAAGAAACCTCGAATGGCGAGGAAAAACTTTCTTTTAGGAAGAAACCTGGGACAGACCCAGGCTCTTGGTAGGCGGTGTCTGACGGTGCTGGTTGGGGGTGTGATGAACAGTGGCAATAATAGTCACAGTAAAAATAATGGAACTATGACTAGAAATAGTAGTTGTAGTAGTTCATGGTGTAGCACTGCAGGGCTTAGCAGGGCACGTCACACATCAACGCATATTAGAGCTACATCTTGTCTACAGCTTCAGTAAAATAATACATGGAGGGTTATCCATGAAAGATTACTGGAACAACTAATAATATTCAACACAACAAAATTCCTTGACTTTTCCAGGTCTGGAAAATGAGATTTTAATATTCCATGACTTTTCCAGGTTTTCCTTGACCGTGTGAAGTGTCTCTATATCTGTTTAGGTCATGTCTGTTTTTACAGTTGTGATGTCTCCAGGTACCATATGACGACTTCTAGGGGACATGATGGAACTTCTGGCAGCCATATTGGAGGACTGTCGGCCTCATGTCTAATTTAAAAATCCCCTCCTTCTAAAAAAAATAGTTTTCCTTATGTTTATGTCCCCTAAAATATAATATATTGACTATACTGACTTGTACCTGTGAAGGTTTGTCACTAGAGAGGTGTTTTCACATTCCTCTCCTGAAGAGGGCGACGTCTGCGTACTTCTCTGAAATCTGAGATTCAAACGTATCCCGGGTAAGCTTGATTATGGACGTCACTAATCCGTAAACCAATTGCTGTCTAATATGCAAAAGCCAGCAAAGAATCCAGATCCAGTATTTCTTGATGAGAGAGAAAGAGTAGACGTGCATTCAGCCCCTTTTAAGAAAAAGATGCTAACTACGCTTACCATTCTGATACGTCTTCTAGTCGCTGATTTTATTGCACAACAGACTCCTCATGAGTCTTGATCTGACTGGCGCCGTGTTTCAGGACACCAGAACTATCGCCGCAGACCGGCTGCGGAGCTCCGGCTGAGTTCCGGGACGTGGAGTTCCCGGCACTTTGGGCGCTTCCACCTTCTGTCTGAACTCAGGCTGAGGCTTAAACATATGGCTGAATCTCTCCATGTTTCCTCTAGCCATCTTGATGCACACCATCTTTTATCGGTACTGTAGTGCAAGCAGCGGTGGTGGGTGGGCTGCAAGGCCAGATCAGAGAATTTCTCGATAAGAGAGAAAGAGTAGATGTGCATTCAGCCCCTGTTCAGAGTTTTTTTTTTTTTTACTCTTTGGGTGAGAAAACCACTAATCTAATCTAATTTCTCATCAAATCTGACCAGTTTGGTTTTTGACAGTGTTCCGTCAGTGGCCGTGGCTACAGCTGGAGCTCGGCCCTGCTGATTACTTTGGAGATAAGATGGTAATCATGACCGATAGAAATGATGGCCAAAGCTACTAAAGTGTCCTTCAATTGAGATGTTGTCAAAGACAGTTTACTGGGTCACAGAACTTTAAATATTGAGATAAATCTACCAAATAAGACACTGATCATAGACATTACTGACCAATACCTGCAGTTTAATGTAGCCCATTTTCTAAAGCCAGCAACAAAGTTCCACGGTTGGCTGCTGGAAAATTTAAAAAAAAACCTTTGTAGAGGTCATTGTTATGACTTAGTTTACAAAATGAAACACTGATGCTGACTGTGCTGATTAAGAGAGTGCCACCAGTGTTATTGTAATGTCTGTTATCAGTGGATGTGGTCCGACCTTCAAGTTGTAAATCTGTTCTTACATCTCTTGTGACTTGAAAGTGAAGGTATGTAATTGCACTTTGATATTCTCTTAAGATTAAACTATTTTAAATCCATTGTTTCATTTATTTGAGTGTCCTACACCAAATACTGACGATAGAGTAAAACTAAAGCTCCAGGAAGGATTGATACTGACAGACTGTCTGTTTACCGAACATGTTTTGCTGTTTATTTTTGCAGGTTAGCCTGTTGAATTTTAGTGTTAGCATTTTGCACGGCTAATGTGTCTAGCTTCGTTTACCCAGAGTTCCATTACCAGTGGACACAACTTCACTATACAAGAAACACTTTGTTTTGCAGGAGGACATGAGCTGGACAGTTTACATGACACATCATGGCTTTTCTAATTGTTGCATTATGTATGCACAATTAATATTTCCATTTAAAGCTATAGTGTGTAGATTCTGTCTCCCCCATGAAGAATTCTAAGTAATGACAACGAAACTGTCAGCGCGTCCACATGATACAAACCTTCCGTGATCGCGCACAGCCCCCACCCCTCCATAATGCAGTTGCTAGTAGCCAAGGAGGACACGGAGGATTAAAAAAAATGATGGACTCTTCAGAAGAGGTCATTATCTTCACTCGAGTTGGACGACAATCTTCTGAACATAGTCATACTGAGAAATCCAGAGAGAGTTGTGAGGAGCTGATAGTCTTAATTAGCTTTGTAGCAACTCATTTGGCAATGGCTTGAAAGTTAGGGACGTTCAATAATGTCAAAACATAACGCACTAAAGCTTAAAATGATTCATTTAAGGTGCAATGTGTAGTTCCTGGTCACGTGCTCCAAAATAATAGGGGAGCGGCATTTGACCTTGTGCAAGAATCACATGATTTATTAATTGCAGTGATGACACTGTTCAAGATTGTTTACAATGTAAGACACGCAACTGACCTTGCAATGTCCTCAAAAATGTAACTGAGATTCTGCGTTTGAGAGACTGTTGCAATGGACGAGTCCCGGGAGAGTCTAGCCCCATCCCAGCAGAGATTAGGCTACTCACTCATAATGCATGGAGACCAGCAGCCTTGCAGAGAAGAGGCCCAGGTGGTGATGATGCTGTGATACTGCAGTGATCCAGTTCATCATTTGAAAGTGTTGTTTCCTAACATTAGCAGGAATGTTTGGACTACACTTTACTAAAATAAAACTACATCCTGGACTAAACCTGTCCATTGCACATACATACTATATATCATGAACTTCTCATCCCTCAACATGTTTGCACATCCTGAATTAAACCATGCCGCCAATATTTTTTCCTCATTGTTAAACAGTTATATAGCACACTGTTTTTTTCTATTTTTTGTTTATTTCCTTTTAATGTGTTTATGGTGTTTAAGTCAAATTCCTTGTAAGTGTTACTTACTTGGCAATAAATCCTTTTCTGATTCAGATTTCTGTCGGAGAAGCACTCCACCTTTGTGAAGGCAATCATACATTTCCAAAGGAATTTTCTGTGCCATTTCCTTGGCACCTGTGTTTCAGCATACTTGTTTCTGTCTGTAATTCAGTGATGGAAGTCACGGTGGAAACTAGTTGGATAATGAAATTAATTTCAAGCGTAAATAGACTACAATGTATTTCATTGTGCTACCCTGTTGTATAACCTTGAATTCCAACTTCAAAGAAGAGACGTCTTAAATTGCTTTTTATTATTATAGTTGGCCTTCACCATTATGTAAAATCTCTGACTTTGTACTATTTACATTCTTAATAAAGTTCTTTAAAAATAGTTTCCCTACATCGTCAGCACATTAAGTGGATGTATTCATTTTTAGCTTAATGTGCTTTTTCTGAAAATATTTCAACATCTGTTCATGGATATATAACAAAAAAAACTATAACCATAACGTCTGCTGGGTGATGGGACGCTCTGCGCATGCGTGCTGGCTCACCGCCGTCATCATCACTCAGCAGGAGAGCAAAAGGATGGCGGAGGATGGGAGGGATGAGCATGAGTCGGTGGCCACTGACGATGAGTCAGACCACACAGCTGCAGACGGGAGCAGAAGCCTAAACAACACGGTAAAACAGTAGCTAGCTTCCCCTTGGTTCTAACGTTACAATTGCTCTCGTTACAGCAGTGGATAAATGCTGTGTGTTCACGTTTACAGTGTATTGTTTGCTGACAGTTAAAAGCTCAGGGCAGAGCTAGCTTAATGTCATGTCGTAGACAAGCTAGTCGAATGCTAGTTATTATACGTTGTATTAGCTAGGCACAGTCATAGACAGTTAAGTTAAGTTGCAGTTAAACAATTCAGTTAACATGTCCGCCATTGAAATTGCTTTCGTTGTAATGGACTTTAATGTAATGAAGCTATGACTCACCCAGACTACTGTTATTTTCATGCTTAACAGCTTGCTTAATAAATACTGTTTTATATTTAATATGGACAGCTGTTAACAGCCTATTTCATATGGACAGCTGTTATATGGACAGATGTTAGCTAACAGCCTATTTCATATGGACAGCTGTTATATGGACAGCTGTTTATATATATATATATATATATATATATATATATATATATATATATATATCTATATCTATCTACAGATATATATATATATATATATATATATATATATATTATAATGCTAAAATTTCCCTTGGGATGAATAAAGTATCTCTCTATCTATCTACAGGGCTCGAGATTGCGACCAATTTGGTCGCACATGCGCCCAAATTTTGTAAGGGTGCGACCAAACATTTTTCCTAGGACCTAACGTCCTCTGCGCTGCGTTACATGACCCATCCTTGCAGCCCCGCCCCCATTCACACACACGGCCACCATGCAACACGGAGAGACACGGCGTCGGTCCACACTGGACATTTGTCTACAGTTTTAATTGTTATTAACACAGCTGTATATTGTTAAGCATGAGAGGGAAACCTGTATTTGTACCTGGGCGAGAGAGGGGGGTGGGGTTTTGAATTTACCTACACCTTATTCTTGTTTAAAATCATTTACATAAAATAAATGAATGTATATGGAGCGTGATGAAAAGGTAACCTTGAAATTGTGGCGTTAACGGCGCCGTGAGGAAAAATGTGGGTGCATCTAAATTTTGTGCTGGTGCACCTAAATAAAAAAGTTAGGCGCACCAGTGCAACCACGGCAAAAAGTTAGTGTGGAGCCCTGATCTCTATCTATCTATCTATCTATCTATCTATCTATCTATCTATCTATCTATCTATCTATCTATCTATCTAATGACCCAAATATCTGTTTTCAGAGGCTGTTAATGATACTGTGTGACGGTTTACTTTAGATGGTGGAAGAGGGCTCCACTCTTGTGCGCAGAATGGAGATCTGTGTTGCCGAGGCCGAGAAAAGGAGTGGTAAAAACGCAGTGAACATGCAGGAAACGTTCACTGTGTACCTCATCGAAACACGGTGAGAATTGCAGCCTTTTACAGTCATTTAAAAGGAAGTGCTGTAGGTTGAGCTGAGCTGTTTTGTAATCTGCATTTCCTCTTATTTAAGCTCTGCTGTGCATGAATTTACTTACGCCTTTTGTCACAGTGCAAAAACAACTAAACAAAATTGTCATGTGACTCAATCTTTAAAGGCCCATGGATGCAGTCGCGGAAGGTCGTAACCCAGCCCCTGACTCACTGTGGAGGAGATACAGTGAATTTGAGCTGCTGCGGAACTACCTATTAGTTACCTATCCATACATTGTGGTCCCCCCTTTGCCTGAGAAGAGGGTGAGTTCAGTGTGGCTCTGCTTTCCAAACCCTGTTCAGTGATACTGTCCTTTAAGAAATGTCTAAGGCTACATGTACACCACCACGTTTTAGTTTTAAAAACCAATATGTTTTGCTATGTTTCTTTACGTCTCACGTTCGCAATTCTCCGGCGTTTCCAAGCCCCTAAAACTGAGCAATTTGGAAACACTGCTGCCCTCATTTTGGTTTGAAAACTCCGGGGTTGCTTTGTAGTCTAGGGACAGGCACAAACAGAGAGCTTTGGGACTGACAATGCATGGCAGTCGGTCTTAAAGTGCTCATATTATGCTCATTTTCAGGTTCATAATTGTATTTAGAGGTTTACATGGTTTAATTTTCAGAAAACACCATATATTTGTTGTACTACACATTGCTGCAGCTCCTCTTTTCACCCTGTGTGTTGAGCTCTCTGTTTTAGCTACAGAGTGAGACATCTCACTTCTGTTCCATCTTTGATGGGAGTCGCACATGCTCAGTAGCTAGGTAAGGACTACTAGCCAGTCAGAAGCAGAGTATGAGGGCGTGTCCTGACAGTACCTAGGTAAGGACTACTAGCCAGTCAGAAGCAGAGTATGAGGGCGTGTCCTGACAGTACCTAGGTAAGGACTACTAGCCAGTCAGAAGCAGAGTATGAGGGCGTGTCCTGACAGTACCTAGGTAAGGACTACTAGCCAGTCAGAAGCAGAGTATGAGGGCGTGCCCTGACAGTACCTAGGTAAGGACTACTAGCCAGTCAGAAGCAGAGTATGAGGGCGTGTCCTGACAGTACCTAGGTAAGGACTACTAGCCAGTCAGAAGCAGAGTATGAGGGCGTGCCCTGACAGTACCTAGGTAAGGACTACTAGCCAGTCAGAAGCAGAGTATGAGGGCGTGCCCTGACAGTACCTAGGTAAGGACTACTAGCCAGTCAGAAGCAGAGTATGAGGGCGTGTCCTGACAGTAGCTAGGTAAGGACTACTAGCCAGTCAGAAGCAGAGTATGAGGGCGTGTCCTGACAGTACCTAGGTAAGGACTACTAGCCAGTCAGAAGCAGAGTATGAGGGCGTGCCCTGACAGTACCTAGGTAAGGACTACTAGCCAGTCAGGAGCAGAGTATGAGGGCGTGCCATGCTAGCAGCTAGGCAAGCATTATAACGTGTGTTCCAAAGTGACCACGTGTGTCTCTGAAGTAAAGGCTGGACTACAACAGAGCTGTTTGGAGCAGTTGGTGAACAGCGTTTTCTGTTGGAGATGGTAAGTCAATTTGGGGGGGGGACTTTGGGCTTTTTCACTTTGTAAACCTATAACGTGCACAAAAAAGATATTTAACACAATAAAGGAAAGAGGAAAAGCTAAAAAGCATAATATGAGCACTTTAATGTAACGTGACAGGAGGAGAGGTCCTGGTGGTCTAAAGGTTAAAGACATTTTTTATTTTTTACATTAGTCATCACCTCTCTCTCCTCATTTCTTCAGTCAGCTCTCTACAATAAAATATTGAATATAGGCATAAACTGCCCAAAAACACTTCAGAAAGAAAGTATATGTATGTTATCTTGTATAAAAGTGCTTGGATAATTGTTTGTGTCGTACTAAAATAACTTTTATGAAGCTGAAGGTGGCTGTATCACACATACATGTGGTCACCAAAATAACATCAGCACGAGTCAACAGTTACCACTTTCTGTCACATTTCTCTCCCATGGTTTAGCAGTCGACTGCTTGGCGAGGTGCCATTTTAATTAGTTATAATTGAATGAATTATTATATTTGTGTGGTATAACCTAGGGTTTAATCCTGGGAAACGCGATTCCCGGGAAATCTGATCAAGACTTTTCCCTGATTCCCGGTAAAGATTATGACGGGAAATAAAATAAAATAAAAAACGCAAGGAGTGCGTGTCTATTGTTGTCATACGGTAACGTTGATACAGGCGACGGTGCCGTACCGTAGCTACAGTAATACAGGCTCACTAAATCCATTCACCTGCAACAGTTGGAAGCTCTTAATGTTATTCAGGCTCCATCCGTGGAGGCGGAGAGCATTTTCTATCTGCGGACAATTTGTCACGAAAATCCACCTGAGCGCAGAGTCTATCAACGCTCTCTGCTTTTAGAAAGCACACTTTTAGAATAAAAAGAAAGAAGGGCAGGGTGAGAATTCATTATAAACTAAAAGAAATATGTAGCCTAAGTTGTCACGAGTTCAATGCAATGCTGATATTGCGGCAGAGTGTTTAGGCATTTTTTTTTTTTCAATTCAGTTTTACATATGACCCTGTCTTTTTGCAGTACACAGTTGTACATTTCTGTGGGTCGTTTTCTTTCATTTAGTTGAACTTGTATGTGTTTAAAAGAGAAATATGCCTGCCCTCCCTAATAAAGAAATATTTGGTTAACTTCAAGTGATTATTCCCGTTTGCAGCCGCTTACACATCTCAACAGCTACAGAATGGATTAGCTAAAAGAATAGATTAGGAATCATTCAACGGTTTACTTTAGCAGATTTCGTTAGTTTTTATAATGGAGTTATTGGTTTTATCAGGGTTGCCTAGATTTTCAGAAGACAAGTCCCAGACATTCCACCTGGCATTTCATTATTAGTGCTGCAGCAGATGTCACGCTGCAGCACGCAATCACGCAGCAGAATTGATCATTGCAAACTATGTTGATGATGGACATAAACTGTGTTCTTTTGCCCTAATAATGATACAAATATTACAAATAAAAAACTGCCGGGAATCCCGGGAAAAGACAACGCATTTCCCGGGATTCCCGGCAGTTTTTTTGTTTTGTTTTTTTAGCCCAAGTAATGTATCAATATCATTCAAATATGCGTTCCCAAATCCCAAACTGACATTTTCTGATTCATCTAATTTTTGGGGAAAATATTAAACCCTAGTATGACCCATTTTTTAGCAAGTTATAGTACACACTTGAACTTACACACAGCTGCAAGTAAAGAAACTGCAGAAGCGAGGAATAAAATGTAGGCCGTTTCTTTGCTCTCTGGCATGCAGGCAGAGTTTGTGTGGCACAAGCTGTCTGCAGACAACATGGACCCAGACTTTGTGGAGCGGCGCAGGATTGGGCTGGAGAACTTTCTGCTTCGCGTGGCATCACATCCGGTCCTCTCCAATGACAAGATCCTCCACCACTTTCTCACTGAGGTACACGCTGCAGCTCTGGGTCAGTTAAGTGACAATTAATAGATCGGCGGCTCAGTGAATAACTTTTTGTTCACTGCTGTGTGTGGCAGGAGCATGGCTGGAAGGAAGTGGTGTATGAGACGGGATTTCAGGCAAAGGTACTTTGTGGAACTTCTACCTCTTCATTCGTACAGGCAATGCTTACACATATGTTCAGTTTTCACAAAGCTTGACCGCCTTCTGATGCTCCTGTTTCAGGCAGATTCCAGGATCAGGGCTCTCAGTGCCACCTTCAGGGTGAGAAATCCAGATAAGTAAGTGTTTCCTAGACACAATGTAAAAAGGTTTCAGTTGGATTGAAAAGATTGCTACAAGTTACATTGTAATGTCAGAAGAATCCATCGGTAGTTATTAAGAGTTCTTTTTTTTTAAATTGCAGCTGTATGTATACCAGAGCTAACCTGATGTAATTATTGAGATATAATAAGATGTTAGCTCAATTTTTTTATAAATAGAAGTAGGTTTTTACAATTTTTATATGATCAATTTCAAAAGCAATATATGATTACAGAATATTTTTGTGCTCCACCCAATGTGTGGATTCATCAATGAAACATTTATTTATTTTTATCGGTTCATGTATTCATCATTTGGTCTATCAAACATCAGAAAACAGTGAAAAATGCCCAGCACAAGCCAGAGCACAAGATAACATCATTAAATGTCTTGTTTTGTCCAACCAAATTCTTACATTTGAGAACATGGAGACATCAAATGTTTGGCATTTCTGTTTGAAAAATTACTTAAATTGTTAATTGATAGAATATTATAAAAATCGAAAGAATAACAAAAAAGGAACAATTTAGGGCTAGAGTACAGAACTTCTACATATAAATGAACGTCCGTTACATTCCCACGCTGGTGCACCAGAAGGATGCAGATACAGCTTATGTGTACTCCGAAGGAGTGGTTTAGTTCTACCTGTATTACCCAATACAATAATTCAATGACTGCCAGTAACGGGGGAGAGAGCCAGCAGCAACAGCGTTTTATGAATCACACTGTCCCTGCCAGAGGGGGGCAACAGAAGTTCTGCACTCCAGCTTTAAAGGATGAATAAAAACATGCACATTTAAATAGCTGGGTAGATTGTAGGTAAAGGAAATTGTAATAACTGTCTTTTGTACATTTTGCTCTTACTCAGACGCTTCATGGAGATGAAACACTACAGCGATGAGCTGCAGTCTCACACATCTCAGCTGCTCCGAGCACGGGCAGTAAGTCACTCCATACACACACACACACACACACACACACACAGATTGAATTCATGTATGTTTATAATATCAATATAAATTGCTTTATGCTTTAAATCTTTAAACTGCAATAACTGATTTTTTGGTTGTTCTGAACACAACATCAACAGATCATCACCTTTAAGTTGATATGGTATGAGCAAACAGGTGCTTATTCACACATCCAGCAGTTCCAGGTCAACATTATCACTCATTTGGAGTCGTGTTTTTGTCCACCTGATGAATGAAGTCCAATATTCTGCAGCCGCTCACCAGCTAGTGTCTTACTACGACACTGAGAGCGGGGAGAGTCAACCAAAACAATAAAGTTGCAGCCCGACAGATAAACATAAGCTGAAATGGGGCCCCCACGGTAGCACATACCATTGAGCCTGAGTTCTTATCGCAGTGGCTCGGGTTTGAGTCCTGCCCCAGGCCCTTTGATGCATGTGACCTCTTTCTCCCCTGCCTTTCCTGACGATCCAAATAAAGCAGTAAAATGCCAAAAAAGCAAAAACAATGAGCTGATACTTTGTTATTATAAATATTAAAAAAATATTAATTCTAGCAAATTAAATAAATGCCAGTGCTTGTGGCTGGCACTGAACTCAGTAAATCTCAGGAGAAAAAGCTAAATCATTTGATACTGAGATTGAAAGTTCATTCTCACCACAAGATACCAGAGTAGACTCAACATTTTATCTCCTCAGTTCTTGCCGTTAAAGGTGCTCTAAGCGATGTCATGCGTTTTTTAGGCTACAACATTTTTTGTCACATACAGCAAACATCTCATCATTATCTGCTAGCGGCCCACATGTTTAAAGGACTGTTTGAGGGTTAAGACTTGGTTTTAGATTAGGGTTAGAATTAGGTTATTGTTAGGGTGAGGGTAAGGAAGAAGAAGTCTGAATTTCATTTCATGTCAAATCAACTTAACTCCAAAATCACACAACACAACTTTAACTTAAAGCTTTAGTATGTAACTTTTTGATATGAATAAACTTTCATTACATTCAAGCCGTTGCCAAATGAGTTGTTACAAAGCTTAAGAGGAATGCTTGTATGATGTGGACGCGCCGACAGTGTTGTTGTCATTACTTAGAATTCTTCATGGGGGAGGCAGAAACTACACACTATAGCTTTAAAGGTCTTTACAATCTGTACAGCATGCAACACCCTCTGTCCTTAGACCCTCAAATTGAATAAAGGGAAAACAAAACAACAGTCACCTGATTCCAACAAAACAGAACTGAGGCCGTGCTACGAATCAAGATCAACATGCCCTGGATTCCTAACAACCGCGGTCCCGTGTAAGCTGTGTCACAACGCTGGTTATCAACTAGTTCAGTCGACCCAGGGTTTCCCAACCCAGTGATACGCGCGTTCACATGAAAGAGGCGGTGTTTGCACCCTATGACCAATCGCAAACATCTACCAGAGCTGCATATTTTACATAAGAAGAGCAAACTATAATTCTACATAAATATGAAGAACACAGACACGGTTTACAGGCTAAACGCAATCCAGTCTCTGCTTCCTAAAACAGGCATTTAGTTGTGATGGTTAGGGTAAGGGGCTAGGGAATGCATTATGTCAATGACGGGTCCCCACAAAGATAGTGAAACGCAGTGTGTGTGTGTGTGGGTGTGTGTGGGTGTGTGTGTGTGTGTGTGTGTGTGTGTGTGTGTGTGTGTGTGTGTGTGTGTGTGTGTGTGTGTGTGTGTGTGTGCGTTTCTCTATGTGGAAGCTGATCAGAAGAGAGATAGAGAAAGAGGAAGCAGACGTGTAGATGCGACCGGAGCAGAGTTCTTCATGTTATAATGAAATCCCGGGATTAGAATGGCACCAAAATCATGGTTCCAGCTGTTGCCGTGGTTCTGCTGAAATTCCCTGCTATGCCGTGCTGCTCCCTGCGCTACTACAACCACTATTTCTAGCCACTGTTTAATTATCTATACTGTGATGCACCCCAACGGCACGTCAGACACCTCCCACCAAGAGCCTGGGTCTATCCGAGGTTTCTTCCTAAAAGGGAGTTTTTCCTCGCCACTGTTGCACTAGTGCTTGCTCTTGGGGGATTTGTTGGTTTTTTTGTAAATTATAGAGTGTGGTCTAGACCTACTCTATCTGTAAAGTGTCTTGAGATAACTCCTGTTATGATTTGATACTATAAATAAAATTGAATTGAATTATAACGGCGGCCCTGGAGCAGAGTTCTTCATGTTATAACGGCGGCCCTGGAGCAGAGTTCTTCATGTTATAACGGCGGCCCTGGAGCAGAGTTCTTCATGTTATAACGGCGGCCCTGGAGCAGAGTTCTTCATGTTATAACGGCGGCCCTGGAGCAGAGTTCTTCATGTTATAACGGCGGCCCTGGAGCAGAGTTCTTCATGTTATAACGGCGGCCCTGGAGCAGAGTTCTTCATGTTATAACGGCGGCCCTGGAGCAGAGTTCTTCATGTTATAACGGCGGCCCTGGAGCAGAGTTATTCATGTTATAACGGCGGCCCTGGAGCAGAGTTATTCATGTTATAACGGCGGCCCTGGAGCAGAGTTATTCATGTTATAACGGCGGCCCTGGAGCAGAGTTCTTCATGTTATAACGGCGGCCCTGGAGCAGAGTTCTTCATGTTATAACGGCGGCCCTGGAGCAGAGTTATTCATGTTATAACGGCGGCCCTGGAGCAGAGTTATTCATGTTATAACGGCGGCCCTGGAGCAGAGTTATTCATGTTATAACGGCGGCCCTGGAGCAGAGTTCTTCATGTTATAACGGCGGCCCTGGAGCAGAGTTCTTCATGTTATAACGGCGGCCCTGGAGCAGAGTTCTTCATGTTATAACGGCGGCCCTGGAGCAGAGTTCTTCATGTTATAACGGCGGCCCTGGAGCAGAGTTATTCATGTTATAACGGCGGCCCTGGAGCAGAGTCCTTCATGTTATAACGGCGGCCCTGGAGCAGAGTTCTTCATGTTATAACGGCGGCCCTGGAGCAGAGTTCTACATGTTATAACGGCGGCCCTGGAGCAGAGTTATTCATGTTATAACGGCGGCCCTGGAGCAGAGTCCTTCATGTTATAACGGCGGCCCTGGAGCAGAGTTATTCATGTTATAACGGCAGCCCTGGAGCAGAGTTCTTCATGTTATAACGGCGGCCCTGGAGCAGAGTTATTCATGTTATAACGGCGGCCCTGGAGCAGAGTCCTTCATGTTATAACGGCGGCCCTGGAGCAGAGTTATTCATGTTATAACGGCGGCCCTGGAGCAGAGTTATTCATGTTATAACGGCGGCCCTGGAGCAGAGTTATTCATGTTATAACGGCGGCCCTGGAGCAGAGTTATTCATGTTATAACGGCGGCCCTGGAGCAGAGTTCTTCATGTTAGGAGGAAGGAGAGGCGAGATAGCCTCCGTTTTGTTTGAAAATACGTTGAACGTCAACAAGAAGTGATGTCACCCAACATCGCTAAGAGCACCCTTAAAGTGTACACTGATTATTAATTTGTGTATATAAATACACTAGCTCGGGCATTGACTGGAAGTCTGAATTTCATTCTAGAAATATTTCCTATATTTTAAATTGGTTGACCACTTTCATGTATTTTCTGTGTCTCGTTTAGAGGGTTGCAGATCGACTCTACGGTGTTTACAAGGTCCATGGGAACTATGGGAGAGTCTTCAGGTTTGACAACAAGCATATGATAATGTATCTGCGCATGACTAAAAAGGACAAGAATTGCTGATAATGTGTATTGTTTCTATTGTCCCTTTGTCATGTCAAATCAACTTAACTCCAAAATCACACAACACAACTTTAACTTAAAGCTTTAGTATGTAACTTTTTGATATGAATAAACTTTCATTACATTCAAGCCGTTGCCAAATGAGTTGTTACAAAGCTTAAGAGGAATGCTTGTATGATGTGGACGCGCCGACAGTGTTGTTGTCATTACTTAGAATTCTTCATGGGGGAGGCAGAAACTACACACTATAGCTTTAAAGGTCTTTACAATCTGTACAGCATACAACACCCTCTGTCCTTAGACCCTCAAATTGAATAAAGGGAAAACAAAACAACAGTCACCTGATTCCAACAAAACAGAACTGAGGCCGTGCTACGAATCAAGATCAACATGCCCTGTAAATGCTTAAATCACAACACTTATCAATATCACTTCTCCATCAGTCAGGCACAAGATCTGACCATAATTACACTTGTCCTTTCCATAAACTGTCGTTGCTTTAGTCTTATATATTATCAGTTGCAACCCTGGCAGTGGTAAGCGATCGTGAGAGCAAATATAAAATATAAAAACATAATTCAAACCGATGTGCGCATTGGCAACACATGGCTCAAGAAGCCGATAAATACTCTATACGTAATTCCCTCCGCTGAAAATCTTTCATAACAATACCCATCAGGGAATGCTAATGGGGTTGTCGGTCTCTAACGGTTTTAACTTCTATGAGCACACCTCTCTCTCTCTCTCTCTCCACGCACCAAGCTCCGCCTGATCGCTGTTATCAATGGAGTATTGATTGGTCAGTAGACGGTGCTTTAATCCTGAGTAGGTTATGTGTTCAGCATAAGTGTGTGTGTGTGTGTGTGTGCGCGTGTGCGCGTGTGTGTGTGTGTGTGTGTATGTGTCATAGACTCGCCTTGCTAATTTGCAAATGTGTGTGTGCATCCATGTGTCCACTGCAGTGAGTGGAGCGCCATAGAGAAAGAGATGGGAGATGGACTACAAAGTGCCGGTCATCATATGGATGCGTGAGTAATAGAGTCGAGACTCTCTGTTTTTATAGTTTCATGCAATTCCTCGACAGCTATTATCTCTTTATGTAATGCTTACATTTAACCCATACTGTAGGGTCGTTACTGCCTCGTTACCCCAGCTGTGTTGCTTGTGAAGACATATGTTTTTTTGTCACCTGTAGATATGCTGCCTCAATAGATGATATCTTAGAAGAAGAGGAACATTATGCAGACCAACTGAAAGAATATCTCTTCTATGCTGAAGCTCTGAGGTAAGACCCAGTAGCAACATCATCACAAAATATTTTAAAGACATAATGGCTCCATTAAACCGTATATTGTCCCCAGTTGAAGTCTGAGACAGTATTTGATTTTTTTTTTAAGATCCTCTAAACAATGTACATATTAATATCTGTCAACCTGAACTCTTGACATCAGTAGCTTTAGTCTCAGTCCCACCAGTTTTAACTCACGCTGTCACTGTTCATTCCACCAACACATATCGGCATGAAAGCAGAGGTCAAAATGTCTGAGAAGAAAAAGCTGGATTGAGATTAAATGAGGTGTCAGTGACTCCATAAACTGTGCTTTGTTGGATGAGTAGTTTTTGTCAGAGTAGGAACCCGTCATGTGTTTTACATGGAGACCACACCGCCCCACTTTGCATCTGATTGGCTTGAACTTGTTTCATTGGTAGGTGGAAGTAGTATGATTGGTTAAACCCAGCGCATCAAAAAATATCCCATGTGGACTTTTTAATTCATTTATTTGTTGAAGAATAGTCATACGCCGGAAATCCGGCACCAGGCCGGAGGACTTTAAGCCCTGAATACTTCGTGTTATGGCATGTTTTTGGTTAAAAGTATGTACATTTATTGAATTGTGACCTGCACCATCACATTTACAGACCATTTGCCAGCACCCCATTAAATAGGAATTCAGTGAAATTAAAACCGTCTGGATGTACAGTGCAATCTCCCATCACATGTGCAGCCCATACACAACTGCACTGTCTGAGCCAAAGGATACATGCTCACATGCAAGTGTTGATTATAGAGTGAATATATTTTACATTTTATACATTTATATTAACCAGCAGGTTGTAGCTAAAGCAAAGTGCTTGTTAACACTTTCTAGTTTTCGCTTGATAGCAGTTACCATGTGGAGCGTAGCTTGATTGAGCATGCTAATAGAGGAGTGTAAGTAAAATATTTCCATTCATTCATTATTGTAAAACATTTCTTTTATAAATGAGTTGTTCACTTCAAACCCTAAATTTGCACAGAGCCCACATTGTTCTCAAACATTGTTGGCTCGAATTTCCAAAGTTACTTTCCCAATTTAACTCGGTAGCGAGCTAACTCATCATGTGGGACATTACACACTGTAGTTGACTAATTAATGAATTTATTTGGCAAAATAATGAATTATGTTAGCTTGGTAAATACAGCCTGAGCAAATAACCCCTGCATTCCCATTCATTCCCAAAGGTTTCCACATTGAATATTCTTGGACATCTGCACCCCTGTGTGTGTTCGCTGGATATTGGCTCTTTGTGTTACTCTTATGTCGAAGGCTTGTATTAGAGCATAAGAGCAGCATTATATTATTATCTACAACACTTTGCTTTGGCAGGGCAGTGTGCAGGAAACACGAGCTGACCCAGTTTGAGCTTGAGATGGCCTCCCAGGACCTCATCTCAAAGAAGCAGCAACACGAGGAGCTGGTTACAGGGGTACACTTCCGTTTGCTTTGTCTGTTAAGGCCAATTTATGCTCCTGCGTTAAATCGACGCTGTGGGTACGTACGTAGGTAGGTGGAGATGCGGACCCTTAGCCATAGCCTGACGTGCACGTCGTTTGGCCGTGGCTTGGTAGCGTCTCATTTCCCCCTAGTCATTTCCTGGTTCTCCTTCTCCATAAACAACATGAAATCAAGGAGAGGGTTAACTTCTCCTGCTCCAGATTCCCACCGTGCTCAGAAAGAACAGAGGAGACACTTTGTTTCTCTCACTATGAGTTGCTACTCGCTCCAAACTAATCCCACCGTCACTCTCTCACTCGCTCTACCACACACTCCCCACACACACACACACACACACACATATGCCGGCCCTGTTATTCTCTTAAAGAGATACGCTGGAACGACGCAGTCACCAGCAAACAAGTATATACCCAAGGCCACTTACGTAGGCTACGGTGAAATACTGCGTAGAGCCCACGCAGAAGCATAAATCCACCTTTATTCTTAAGCAGTGATTACTGATTTTGTCATGTCAGACAGAGGTAAGACGGTTGGGCAGATGTTAACAACTTCCAAACTGAACTGTTTTCTCTGTTTATGCCATCCTTAGATTGTGCGGACGTTCTCCTTCAAAGGCATGACCAACAAGCTTTTTGGCCAAGAGGCACCTGAGCAGAGGGAGGCCAGAATCAAGCTGCTGGAGGAGCTAATAGCAGAGGGGGAAGACACCGTCAAGGAGAAAACAGTCGAGTGCGAGTGAGTCATGGACAATGCTGAAAGCTTGCAGATTGTGTGAAAGCAGCCTTAAAAAATGTTCCGTCCATGATTATCCGTAATATATTTGCCAATTTTTGCCTGTGTGCTTTATGGGATCTGTTTTACTGCAGAGAGCATGTTGAAAGGGCGTGGGTGGATATGCAGCGCTTTAAGGAGCAGAAAGACAAAGATCTGCGGGAAGCGCTCATCAACTATGCTGTCATGCAAATTGGCATGTGCAAAAAGGTACAGAAGAGCACATCAGCTGTCTAAAAGTTACAGGACAACTGGACTGGTCATGAAACATATTTCTTTTTCCTCTCTCTCCCTGCAGGGAATACAAATGTGGAGCAATGCCAAAGAATGTTTCCTCAAGATGTAACGGTGAAGCCATATTCAAAGGATTTCCACCCTCAGTAATGATGCCAATGTCTTGTTTTTATGGTTTACAAACAACATGCGTATAAAGACGATGTAGTTTCAAATGTTTTCACAAAACGAGTTCATATGCAACTAATGTTCAGTAGTAATTTACATTCACTGTTAACCTGTTGTGGAGTGAAGGGAGGTGGTCCATCACACAAAGCACATGAGCGAAGCACTGGACTTTCTTAATATTTAGCCAAGACCATTTTCTCTCACCATAAAGAGGCAGTTCAACACATTTTATATTGTTAAAGTCAAGTCACTGGTCAGGAAGTGAAGCTTCCCTGACTTATAGTCTGGCAATCATAGACACTGCTGCACTGATTTTGACCAGTCTTTTTAATATTCTGTATCTTCTCAGTCAGTTTATGGATCTGTAATACTAACTTCCTTGAGTGCAAAGTGTACTGATGGGTGCTTTTACTTCTATGTAACCTGTTCAAACCCTGTGAATTGTTCAGGCTGGTCTGAAACCTGTGATTTAAACTCTGGTATATATACATATATATATATATATATATATATATATATATATATATATATATATATATATATATATATATATATATATACATATATATATATATATATATATATATATTTATATATATATATATATATATATATATATATATACATACAAGATGGTTACACAAGATAAATTGGTAAACATCAGAAAGTGCAAAGCAGGCTTACAGGGAGGTAATACGCATTCTGGGCATATTTCTATCTTTTTTTTTAGAGATTATTTTTTGGGGGTTTTCCCTTTATTTGAAAGTGGACAGATATGAAAGGGGGAGAATGAACTGAACTACAGGTGTGAGTTCAACTTGAGCTAAACATGTACAAGTAGTGCTCATTTAGCATTCAGGAGTGTATATTGTGGTAAAAACAAATGAAATTATGATTCTTGGCATCACATTTCCTCTATTTTCCTCTGCCGTGAGGTAATTGCTTGCATTCATGATTTATGAATCAATCGGAGTGAAGAGACTACAAGATATTGATTATGTCCAGGGCAATGATTTGAAAGACATGGCAATGAAAGCATTGTATTTAGTTTAGTTGGATTTAACCTTAATTTATTGACAGAATGGTTTGTCTTACATCATGGTTAAATAACATTTTATTTCCTGTTTTGGACGCTTGCCAGCAATAAGCTTTGTGTGTGTGCATTTATGAGGTTGTCATAACTCCTATTTGTCCATACCCTTTTATATTTCAAATTTAAATCAATTTGGATGTATAGCTTTCGCTTGTTCTATTTATTTGAATAAAAATGTGTTACACCACTGACTTTGTATGTAGTTTTATTTGTGTATTTCAAATACATAACATTGAATTAGAAATATGCATTCATTTTTAGAATCTAGAAATAGCTCCAGCTATGTAATTTGACACACACACACACACACATTACAGAACATCAACACCTCTGACTGTGGTAGAGGAATTTTGTATTATGTTTTTGTATGTAATTTTTATTTTATAATAAATTGGATCCTGTATGTATATAGGAATATTTGGTAAAGAATGTGCTTAGTTTGTAAGGATAGAAAACAGGAACATAATGCATATCAGCTTACTATAGTTTCTCTCTCAACCATTCACATACATTCATACACTGTGGCCGAACCTGCTCATCAGGTTTGGCCACAGTACTGCAGTACACATTACTCCGATGCACAGCATCGGGGGCAACTCAAGGACACTTCGACAGGGCCAGCAGCAACCTTCCAATTGGCAGGCAACTGTGGTATCAGAAGTAACAATGAAGATGATGATGTGTGGTTGAAGAAAGAGTCGCAGATGCTGCTTGATTAATAATGTTTATTATTTCAAAGAGAATTCAGCATCTAATGCAAGCTCTGCAGCAGCTTGGAAGTTACACGGCCCATAGGTAACTTAACTTCTCCTCTTCCAATGGGCGTTTTTATAGGATAACACATAAGGATGAACAGGCAACAAGGGTAAAACAAGTTATATAAAGTATACATTACAAGTCCTCCAATCCAAAAGCCCCACATCTTCAAACCAGATTCTTCACCCAATCCCTTTGGTCTGATTTCTAAACATCTGGGCATACTCTCCTATGGGGCCTTAGAGTGACTCAGCACATTTGGCTGTTGCACTTTAACATGAGTTGGCACACGTGTGCTGCTGGACTTAACATGACTCGGCATATGTGTACTTCTGTGCTCCAAATCCCTTATCATATTTGGCCCTTAATGTATAGTCTGTGAATTCAGCCTCTGCGCTGGAATGCATATGTTTATCTAATCACCAGGCTACAGAGTGTACAGAGAGGATCTAGTGTGTCTCAGCATGAGCTTTAAGATATAATGCCTAGAATGATTATAATAGTCTTATAATGAAATACATAAGCAGATGGGACACTACACAATCACTCTACCACTGAGCCACAGCCGCCCCATACCAGTATACATATACCAGTATGAGTCTCTCAATCAACAAGTGCCAACTGTTGAAAATGATTCTTGACATTGAAAACAATATCACCATAAGGTCCATTAGTAGGTTCTTCTGGAGCTGCCAATTGTATCACAGGATCTTCAGCAGATGGACATTGCCGATGTGAAATGAAATGGAATAATAGATGTTCAAATGCCCCGTTTTTCAGAGCCTCTGAAGGACGTCTTGTCCATTTACAACCTATAACTGCATGACAACTTGACAAGATTGACAGTGGTATAAGGATTCTTCAGATCCTTCACTTAAATAGAGGGTATTAATACCAGTGTAAAAATGATCCATCCAAAATGTTACTTAGGCTATTCAATTATTTAGTAATATAATAGAAATTATTAAAACGAAATGTTCCCATATGCAGAACAGCCTCCTTTCATAGTGTTTACATAGATTTAAATCATTGTTTTGAATACTGCATATCCCATATAAGGTTAATATCACCTATGCATTGAGCATTTAAATGCTAGCTGGTCAAGTTGGAGCTACAGCTATACGACTTTGTATATTATGTTATGAAAATCCATCTTGCTAAGTACTTGTTTATTAGTTATTCATTAGTCTTAACTGTCAGTTTTTTCCTTCGAATGAGTGAAAAAGAACTGCCAGTCTAGTTAGATTACTCACCCTGGGCTCTGATTTCAAAAAAATCAACTTGTTTCAAGAGCGCTGCTTTTGGATTAAGACAAACATTTTTACATTGTTCTGTACACTTCATAAAACCAGTTGGCATCTATCAACGCAGGGTGAAATGATCTCACACTGGCATGATGTTTTTCATCATTTTTTTATTTATTTTATGAAAATGTGCATTTTAGCCCTCGGTACTTGACAAAAATATGTTTGCAGTGTGTGCATTAGCGTTAATCTAAAAAGTAACTCCTGCAGTCATTTAAACAAATACTCAGAGTATAGGCAAGTATAGGGCGCTTTAAAACTCTCCCACAATGCATTGCTGGCTCAGCTGTCAAACTTCTTCCGGGTTTGCTAAGTCTACCCTCAGTCAATGAGTCTACCTCCACGTGAGTGATATCTGCTTACAGTAATGTCAACAAACGGTATAATGATGAATGGAGACGGGGACGAGGAGTTCAAAGGCTTTGTGGCCCTACACGGCGGGGCCCTGCAGTCCTCAGGAATACCCCCAGTCTACTGGAGGAGCCTGCATCACAAAATCACCAACGAGGTCTGTCTTCTGCTCACTTATCCAGCCAACACACCACACGTGTTAAGAAGTGATACAGTGTGCTTAATAAAGTGCTTAATATCAAATAACTGTATCCCAGTCGTGGAATAAAGAGCAGTTTCAACTGAAAAAATACTTTTTGTCATACATTTTTTCTCGTTCGTATTTTCAACTGCTGTTGTCACAACGATAACCACGGACGCTGAACTTAACAGGGTCGCTCGTTTAGCTGTAACACAGGCAGCTCTGCTGAGCTACGCCAGTTTGGATTCAAACGTTACGTTACTCGCAAGTTATGACAAATGATATTCCCTTAATTGACATAAGCACACCCTTAGCTTATGCCACGAGTCGATCGATACATCCATGCTCGATATCCATGCTGGGTCTACGAATATAACGTAGCCAACGCCACTACGTCCCGCTCTGTCACGAGGGAGGGAACTACGCCAAACTCGCATTCAAATCTAATGGTTTCACTTTTCATTTATTGTTTACAAACACCCACACCGTGAATAAAACATGACTAAGAGCATTTACCAAACGTATATTGTACCGGGGTAAATTCGGCATATAATTTAGGCACCAATCGGCGTGTTGTTTGTGTTGATCTTTAAAGTTGGTTCACACGCCTACTTCGCGGTTCGTTCGAGATGAACTGCGCTTCGCCTGTAAAGTAGACGATAGACAGTATATAAAATGGACCCAGCGACCGCGCTGTTTTTGACGGAGACAAGTGAAGCCTCTTGTCACTGCGCGATGTGAGTCTCAACGCGATCTGAGTCGCGTCGAGTTGCGCATGCTCAGATTTAAACAATTTACGGCATAACGACAATAACGGAAGATGGGAACAGCAATAATCGAAGATATGGAAGATGGAAATGGCAGTAATGTATTATTTAGCGTAACACATCACATGTTCACGGCATGATCCCTCATGTCAGTTAATAAAAAATAAAAAAAGTCAGTGAAAATGGAGCTACATGACCAAGTTGGTTCACTGCTGGCTACAAGTTGGCAATCAGACACAACAACGGCTGTTATTTGAATGGTGTTATGAGCTAACGTTAGCAATCAAACAATCATAGATAGCAAAACGTTTTTGAAATGATTTCCACCTTCTATATCTTCGATTATTGCTGTTCCCATCTTCCGTTATTGTCGTTATGCCGTAAATTGTTTAAATCTGAGCATGCGCAACTCGACGTGACTCAGATCGCGTTGAGACTCACATCGCGCAGTGACACCTCTTACCAGCACTTTTGTTACTGAGCGTTACTGCGCAGCTGCAAACTTAGCTTCCCGCCGCCGATGTGACGTGAACAACGTCTCTGAACGTTGTAAGTCTTCTGGTAGCTGTGCCAAGAGAAATCTCAATCATTCCCAATCTATCAGAGACGGAGAGCGTAGGTATATGTAAGGAGATAACATAGACACAGGCTAATTATTGATAACTAAAATGCTAGTTAACATTAGTAATTAAACTAAACAGCTGATGTAAGTCCAAACTGCCTGCGAGCTTCTCCTGTACTGTACGGTAATTCCTCTACAATGCGACAGTAAGTTGCGTGGTTATGACACAATCGTTAGCCTATTTTTATAAAAACGTCTGCTACGGAGCCATAACGTGAGGTACAAGGTAATGGAGCCTTTTATACATTGTCGTGTTTCTTTAGAAATAAACAATGGTCAAATGAAGTCTTTAAACGCTTCAGATGTAAAGTTATTGGCTGTCAAAGTGACGCCAAAATGAATGGCAGTCAATGGGATACTAACGGGGGGGTGATGGTTTATTAGCATCAAAATGACGACATAGGAGGCTTCACTCTGAGGAGGCAGGCTTGCCCCCTTGGATCAAGTCGGACACAAATCTAACCGGCATGCAACGGGCGGCGATCGATTCTGCGCAGATCTGGCTCATCTCGAACGAGCCTAATGTATAACGTTAGGTAGCTAGCTACATCTACAGCTACATGTACATGTAGCTAGCTAGCTAGTGCTACAGTGTGAGAATCTGAGGGGAAGGAACTTTGAGAGTTAAATAAGTGCTGCTCTGCTTATTTGATATATGCCGGGTTGAAGAGTGGAACTACAATATATTAAACGCGTTAAAGCAGCATTATTGACACGTGCTAAAGATGAGAAGCAAGCCAACTTTAAATTGTCAAATTCTCCAATGGAGAAGAGTCTGGTGGTGATTACATTATAATATACAACATTTTTTTTTTTACATGTCATAGATTTATGATGCTGGGGAGGTTTTTGGAATCATGCAGTTTAAACAAGAAGACGACGAGGAGGAAAATGGGGGTAATGAGGAGAGGAAGAGGGACAGTCGTGTAGCAGTGATCAGCAGTAAAGTGGTTGTGACCCGGGAGAGCGGACTGCAAGCCTCAGAGCCGTCCAGGTGAGGGCGCCAGAGACCAGTAAACCCCCTTGAAAGATGTGTCTTAACAATTTTCTGAGAGAATTATTATACTCAACTAATTATTATGAAATGTTACTTAATCATTTATAATAGCTACATTGTAATGTATGTATTTTCATAGACTTCTTATTTTATAATTGCACTTCCAGATAACGCATTTCATGTCAAGTTTTAATTTCACAATAAAGGCCCTCTCACCTTTTGCCTCTTGTAAATAGCAAGCTCAACAACTGCTACCAAATTTAGCTTGTTAGCAGGGCTCAACATAAAAAAAAATCCCCACTGGCCCCCGGGGCCAGTAGATCAGAGTTTTGCTGGCCCCTTCTAAATTTTTACTGGCCCTGAAAGAAATATCGTAGGTGTGATTGGCAAAGGACAAAAGAGCAGGAAAATATACGCCGCACCTACCATGAAGCTTCAGAAAATGGTTATAACCCAGCTAGCCACTGTCACTGTATGTTGTGCCATTAGCAGTAAAGCTAGACCAGGGTCATCAACTACATTTTTCCAAGGGCCAGAATCATTTTAAGCTGACACTCCGGGGGCCGGACTTTCAAATAAAGAAAATAAAATGTATTTATACCTAATAAGCATATTCTTGTTTGATATTTCACTTTCTTACTAAATTAATGCTATATTTTTTACATGTATTAGTGTAAGCAAACTCCTAAAAAAACATGGACAATCCATAACGATAACTAGATAGGCTACTTAACTAGAAAAAAGTTCCCAGATTAGGAGGCAGTTCACTGAGTGATGATTAAAGTCTTTGATTACTGAAACGTTGTTGTAGTATGCAGTGTCCTGATTGGTGGAAAATGCTTGCAGAAAGAAAGGCCTGTTGTCAGGTAAAAATGTCACAGTCAAAGAGGCTGAAGCAAAAAGTTGATGTGTTAAACAGCAGCTTTAATGATGAATGGACTGATAAGCAGGCTAGCATTCATCATGTATGCCTTAAATAAGACAATGCTGTTGCAAAAGAATACAACTGGCAACATCATCAAGAATGAAGAACGCGGACATAACGAGCACGTAATTCACGTGCATATAAAGTAGCCACATGTAGCCTATATGTTTTGGTCTTATAATATATCCATAGATTTACTGCTCCAGTGGAGAGGATGGTTCGTTAAGACAGCAGCTAAGTTTACAAGAGTTTGTCCAAAGTTCAAGATAAACAATCTGACATTTTTGTTTGTAAAGAGTCGCTAATAGCAGAGTAGAGCTGTGTTTGCACAGCGAGTGGACAGCGCAGACAGAGCAGACTGAAACATGTTGATGCCTGTAGAACAGGTAGGTGGGTATTGATAGGTATTGACTTTTTAATCATGGAGGTTTTATTGTAGGCTACTTACAGTAACGACTGTAGCGTTAGTTCATCTGTGCCAGCGGCAGTAGGCTAAATAATCCTCGGTATCGTTTCCAGTCAGTTACATCTGCTGCGTGAAGTAACGCACACACCGCGGCTCTGCCGTGTATGAGAGTGTGTGAGAGTGTGTAAGAGTGTGTGTGCGCGCAGCGCGGACATCGCTGTTCACAATCCCGTCTATCTTCTAAAATGCAACGCTTGTATCCAAATGAATTGTGTTTGAAGCTGCATGGCATTTTATTGGTTTGGCTGGTCGGCTTTTGTTGGAAATTGCCGGCAAACGAAACCGTCGGCCTACATGCCGTGATCGCCTCTCTCCACCCAGGTGTAGCTACTGTGTTTTCCACTAAGAATGCCCTCTTCCTCACATTAGCTTCATAGTTCTTTGACATTTTAACCAGGGCCGGATTGGGACTAATTTTCAGCCCTGGAGTTTCATGCCTTAGACCGGCCCACTTTAGTTCACGACTAAAGGCTTAATTCATATTACTTTTATCCTATTCTCTTTCAATCGTGAGCTTTGTATATTCACTATTGTTTGATTAAAAACGTAATGGGTCACTATAACACTTGGGCATAGAAAGTTGTTATATTGTAACTAATGTGATCACTGCAAAAAAAAATGCTTTTCTTACTTAGTATTTTTGTCTTGTTTCCAGTCCAAATATCTAAAAAAAATCTTACATCAAGATGCAATTTACTAGACAAGTATGAAAAAACACCTCAAAATTAAGTGATTTTTGCTTAAAACAAGGCACATTATCTGCCAAAAATAATTGTTTTAGATTTAGCTTGTTTTAAGCAACAAGAAAAAAACAAAATCACTTAATTTTTAGTTTTTTTTCAGAAAACGACATAATTTCACTTGTCTAGTAAATGTATCTTGAATTAAGAATATTTAGATATTTGAACTGGAAACAGGTAAGATATTAAGTAAGAAAAGCATTTTTTTCAGTGATAACAGCTTACCTGTGTCTCACAGTGAGAACATTAGTCTCTTCACAGCTGGCTCTGTTTCTGACACTAAATGACATGTTTTACATTTATTTCTCACCACAAATATCCCCTTTTTACAAAGCTTTCAAATCAAGTCAAGTCAGTTTCATTAATGATTCATTATTATTAATGTATAATAATCTCAGGGCATGTTTCATTGAGCAGGGCTCTGGTGTGGTGGGCTCATGACTGGAGCTCGGTAACGTTACCGGGTCTCGCTGCTCGTCACTGTTAGCAGCAAACCGGACTAGAGGCGGCTGCTGCTGAACAGCTACAAGAAAAACGTTTGATACATGAACGGTGGTTTGCAGACAACGTTGTTTTGCACGGTCGCGAGCATCTTGCACTGCTCCTAACTACCTTAACGTTAGCTTACTTACCGGCCTCGTCGTCTTCATTTGTTTTTTTGAGGAAAAATGTGCTCAGTTTAGGAGATTTGGCCGTGTCACTTTCCAAAGCTTTCTTCTTTTTTATTCTGGCCTTTTCAGCGCCGCCTTTGCGCTTTCTGTTATCTGACTTTTTTATTTTGAGCAACTTGCAAGGTGCCGTGTCGGGGCGGGGGGGCAGGGAGTCAAAAGATAATCACGTCATCATTAACCTGCAGGCTGCACTCTGCGATAAAATTAAATTAAATTATTAAATAAAAAAGAGTGAGACTGTGATAAAATAATGAATAAAAAGAGTGGGACTGCGATAAAATAATGAATAAAAAGAGTGTGACTGCGATAAAATAATGAATAAAAAGAGTGGGGCTGAGTGCAGGCAGCCATAGGGACAGCATCCATATTTCAACCCAGTGCCATGACAACAACGGCCCTCGCAGCCAAAAAAATAGACCGGCCCACCGGGAATTTTCCCGGTGCTCCCGATTAGCCAATCCGGGCCTGATTTTAACTAACGTTATAAATTACCTGAGGTGAAAATGTGAAATGTTAGTTCACAAGCTTCGCGCCACTCTGTATGACGTTTGCTGATGCAGCAGACAGAGCCACTGTCACTGGCCCGCAATCAACTAGCCCGACATACTCTTTTACTGGCCCCGGGCCATCGGGCCATTGCTTATGACGAGCCCTGTTGTTAGCCAGATCAACTAGGCCACTGCTGTAAATAAACATAGCACACAGATACAGTCCCTTATGAGTGCATCATTGTTCTGTTATTAATGTTAATTTATAACAAGTTTAAATAAATTTAAGGTCATGTTTAACGAAAGCTGTCACATTGAAAATAAATGTTTTAATGTGCTGATGCCTATGTTATAGCTTTTGATGTATTAATGAATGCACAGTATACTATGCAACATGGGTGTCCAGTGACTCTGTTTAACCTTTCCTCCTTAGGTGTTAATGTTATTTGTTAATCCAGTGTTACTATAAATGAATAGGGCTGGGCAACGATTCAAAGTTTTAATCACGATTAATCACATGATTTCCCTGATTAATCGCAATTAATCACATTATTATACACAAAATCCAATAATGAATTCAAAAGTAGTGTATAGTGCAATTTTATTTTAAATGTTCTGCCATATGAACTAAAGTGCAATAACATTTGTTCTGCAAACACTTAAAGGGATACTTCACCGCTGGAAAGCCTAATATATCTTTAAATTGGGTCACCTATGTAGCAGAAATGTGAAAAAAAAAATTTAATTGGTGCCTTCTAGGCCGAGAAAAGCCAGAAAATGTGTTTTTGGCTCATATGGATGAAAGACACCAAATCCCAGAATGCACTTCGCTTCGCTGCTTTGAGTCCACTCCCAAGCCACGCCTACCGCTTGACAGACAGACAGTGAGGCATTCGACTCAACTCAATGTGTTTTATTGTTATTTCAACCATATACACAAAACAACGTTTCATCGTGGCTCGAGTCAATTTAAAATATATAAATACACATTTAAAATATATAAAAACTACATTATATAATAACGACATACGAAACAGGCTACATTTACCGTGCACACACACATTATAGGCTCCGTAAAGTTCAGCTAAGCATACCAGCATTAGGCTTGGTGGGCTGTAAACACCGAGTATAAACACAGCCGTGAATTAGCGTGGGATGTCGAATGGTCGCCATGTAACAGTCACAAACTCCAGCGGTTAGCAGTTAGTTGGATACAAATCACCCCATTTCTGCACCAGTCCGTGTTAACACAGCTCACCTTCATACAGAGCATCTCTAGCTCGGATTGTCGGAAGGCTAGCAGGCCTGGTAGCTGGACAGTCCGGTTCACTGTTGTTCGGCTGGACAGTCCGGTTCACTGTTGCTTTCCCACGAAAGCACAAAACACAGCAGTTTCTGAACTCGCGTTGGGAGCATCGTTGAAGTTGGATGTAGTCCAGTTTGTTGTTTAATGAACGGACACTTGCAAGCAGGATTGATGGGACAGGTGGCCGGCTAGCGTTAGCTCGCTCTGGATGTGCCTTTCCCCCGGCTTGGTGGGCTGTAAACACAGAGTATAAACACAGCCGTGAATTAGCGTGGGATGTCGAATGGTCGCCATGTAACAGTCACAAACTCCAGCGGTTAGCAGTTAGTTGGATACAAATCACCCCATTTCTGCACCAGTCCGTGTTAACACAGCTCACCTTCATACAGAGCATCTCTAGCTCGGATTGTCGGAAGGCTAGCAGGCCTGGTAGCTGGACAGTCCGGTTCACTGTTGTTCAGCCGGAAAGCAGTTAGTTGGATACAAATCACCCCATTTCTGCACCAGTCCGTGTTAACACAGCTCACCTTCATACAGAGCATCTCTAGCTCGGATTGTCGGAAGGCTAGCAGGCCTGGTAGCTGGACAGTCCGGTTCACTGTTGTTCAGCCGGAAAGCCGTTAGTTGGATACAAATCACCCCATTTCTGCACCAGTCCGTGTTAACACAGCTCACCTTCATACAGAGCATCTCTAGCTCGGATTGTCGGAAGGCTAGCAGGCCTGGTAGCTGGACAGTCCGGTTCACTGTTGTTCGGCTGGACAGTCCGGTTCACTGTTGCTTTCCCACAAAAGCACAAAACACAGCAGTTTCTGAACTCGCGTTGGGAGCATCGTTGAAGTTGGATGTAGTCCAGTTTGTTGTTTAATGAACGGACACTTGCAAGCAGGATTGATGGGACAGGTGGCCGGCTAGCGTTAGCTCGCTCTGGATGTGCCTTTCCCCCGGCTAGCGCTAGCTTCCCACCTAGCCGACGAAGATGTCCCCTACCCGGCTACGAGCGAGTCCGCCGGTCCCCGTGCTGGTCTCGGTGCAGGCGAAGCTCTCATAGTGGGCCGATTATTCCGTCTGTAATAACGTTTCCTGCATATTCTCTGCCGTGTAGCGATGTATCCCGGTGGTACACGTGCGGTAGTTTGAATGCACATAATTGTTGTAAAAGTTTGCTGCTGAGAAGATAGAGCAGAGCCCTGTTTAGCGAGGATTCAAGATGGCTGACATTTCGTTTTTTTCCGGCCGAGATCGGCTAGCTTCGGGCGATGGGCGGGTTTAAAACATGCGGAAGTAGGTCCTACTACTGGTTGTAGTCTTTTGCTCTGGCCAAAAAATCTTCCGATGACGCAAAAATGGTCATTTTGCGTCATCGGAAGATTTTTTCCGGACCCCCCAATGCAGATATCTCCTGTCTCAGGGGGATATGAGGGAGGGACGCACGGTCATTCAGAAATACTACCGGGTTTCTACTGATACAAAGCTGAATGCTAAATCGGTGAAGTATCCCTTTAACATCAGCATTTTGTTCATACAGTAGCATAAAATATTTAGTGTAAATCTCAGTTTAGTGAGTGACTCGGAGTAACCCGAATCCTTAAAAGGAATCGAGTTTGCCAGGCCTAGTTGAAGTCTGCAGTGTAGAGGGTGAACAGGAACGAGGCCAGAACAGTTCCTTGTGGGGCCCCTGTGTGTCAGACACACAGCCCTGTGTCCTTACAAACTGAGGTCGATTGGTGAGGTAGTCCAATATCCATCCAGTGAAGTGACACCCGTCTGCTCCAACTTTTCCCTCAGAAGCGTTGGCTGGATGGTGTTGAAAGCGCTGGAAAAATCATAGAACGTGATTCTCACAGTGCCTCAAGCCTGTTCCAAGTGGGAGAGATATTTGTGGAGAAGGTATATGATAGCATCATCCACCCCAGTGCCAGGTTGATAGGCAAACTGAAGTGGGTCCATGGATGTGCTCACCAGGGGGCGGAGATGGACCAGGTGGTGATCAGGTGGGATGTCAGTGCCACCGGCCTGTAGCTATTGAGGTCTTGGGATGAGGGGTCTTTGGAACAGGCACCACGCAGGATGTCTTCCAGAGCTGTGGCACCCTCCCTAGCTTCAGGCTCAGGTTGAACATGTGTCCCAGTATCCCGCACAGCTGATCTGCACAGGATTTGAGAAGCCTGGTCATCAGAGACCCGCTGCTTTCCTCAACTTGATCGTCCGTAGCTCACTCCTCACCTGGTGAGTTGTGAAGGACAGGTTGGGGGAGGGGTGCTGTGTGTTGGAGGAGGGGGGCTGTTTGTTGGAGGTTGTGAGTGGGGAAGTGATGGCAGGGGTGTGACAAAGCCCAGGGGGTGCAGACTGGTGTTTGCTGCAGCAGGGAGGACTGGACAGGGGGAGGGGTAAATGACCCATCAAATCTGTTGTAGAAAAGATTTAGATCATTCACCCACTTTGTGTCCCCCACAGCCTAAGGTTTTGGGTCTTTGTAGACTGAGATGGTTTTAAGGCTTTCCAGACCTCCGTGGTGTGTTATTTTTTTGCCGTTTGCTTTTGACTTCTGAGGGGACCCTCCTCTTCTGTGCTCTCAGCACACACAGCTCCGATCACAAGCAAGACCTGGGGGCTGGGTGACATTCAGCTCGGCCTAGCAGGCCACAGACAGACCAAGGCCCCATCCAGACGAAGACGTTAGGATGAAAACGCATCCGTCTTCCCTGGATTCGGTTCAAGAAAATTCACGTACACATGAATCCATATGTAAATGACTCAACACGGTACTTCAAATGCCAGGCCTGTAGGCGGCGCTGTTATTGCTACAGAAATTAACGGAACGAAGAAGAAAAGCAGCCTTCAGTCACTTCCACTTCCTTTCATAACATACCATAGTTCTCTTAATACAGCCATGGACTAGACTTTAATAACTTTCACCACTGCTCATTATATAAAGGCCACCGCTAGAAAACGTTACGTTGTATAATGTGCTGCTGGATTGCTTTCTATTTTGCAATTCTGTCTGCTATCGGACATGATTGCAGCGCGCTAGGTAGCAGAGCTAACGTTAGCTCTGCTAGCTAACATCGGCAGTCAAACTGAATGATCCAATGTCTTTTTGATAATCTAGCTACACATTTTCTTGCGGTAGCCTTTCTACGATAAGCCGTGCTAAAAATTACTATAATCCGTTCAAGGAGTTGATGAGCAGACAGATTAGCGAGCTAGTTGCAGGGCTCCACACTAACGTTTTGCCTTGGTTGCACTGGTGCGCCTAACTTTTTTATTTAGGTGCACCAGCACACAATTTAGGTGCACCCAAATTTTTCCTTGCGGCGCCGTTAACGCCACAATTTCAAGGTTACCTTTTTATCATGCTCCATATACATTAATTTATATTATGTAAATGATTTTAAACAAGAATAAGGTGTAGGTAAATACTTTTTAGTTGAAACACAATCATACTGCATATAAAAATAAAAATATTAACAAAAAAAGTTTGGTGCTTCACTGAGCTGCCAAACTAAACCATTTCAAAAAAGGTATAATGGAGGATTTTCCTGAATTTTAGAAAAGAACTGCCCTCTCCACTTTTTGAAAAAATGCACATGCACAACACCCTACCTGCTCCCGAGAGGGAACGCCTATTAAACATGTGCACGAGAGAGCATGCACTAGCCTAGTTCTCCTCGTGCACGCTCTGTTTACAAGTTGCTGTCGGCATGGCTCTACAAGCCTACTTTCCAAAAGAAGATTTGCACTTTTTCCACTATGTCAGACTCGCCACCGGTAAATGGAAATCTATTTAGGACAAGCATCTCTATAGCTAACTTTAGCACGCTACAGGCCAACAAACAAGCTATCGCCGAGAGCGGGGAGGCAGCGCCGCGGTCGGAAACTTTTATATAGCCTACTGTCTATGGCCGTCTGCTCGCTGACCTGTAAAGTAAAACATTTCAAAATAGATCAAAGTGCTTCCCTGAACTGAGATCTAACATTTCATGGCTCAAAGTCTTATAGCCCCCCCCTGCTGTCCTCTGCCCCTCAGATGGACAACACCTGTAATTTGGCCTTCTTCCCCTTTAGCCTTGCCTAAACCAATGACAGTACCAGCTTGCCACACTCCCTAGCATCAAAATTAAAAAAAATCCAAATTCTCCAAACTTATCTGAAAAATTATCTGAAATAAATAGCCTAGGATACATTTTATATATATATATATATATATATATATATATATATATATATATCTATCTCTGAGAAAGCTCCTTCACTTGTTATCAACAACAATAACAGATTAAAAGAGAAAGAGGGCGCCCGGATAGCTCAGGTGGTATATCTAGAGGTTTACTCCTCGACGCAGCGGGCCAGGTTCGACTCCGACCTGCGGCCCTTTACTGCATGTCATCCCCCCCCTCTCTCTCCCCTTTCATGTCTTCAGCTTTCCTATCAAAATGAGAGAGAGAGAGAGACGGCTGACTCACTATGAACGGGTCGAATGCTTTGGCGGGTCAGCGGCGTTACACACGTCTTGTATATGAAATGTCTGTATCGTCACTGCGCTGCATTTTTCAGGCTCCGTCTGAAGTTAGTTGCATTCAATAACTTCGTCTGTGTTTTCCGCCGTGCGGCGGCCGCAGTAACACAGTTAGCAGCGGAAACACTGCTACAAATACAGGTTCCCCTCTCATGCTTAACGATATACAGCTGTGTTAATAACAATTAAAACTGTAGACAAATGTCGCAGTGTAAACCGATGCCGGGTCTCTCGTGTTGCACGGTGGCCGTGTGTGTGAATGGGGGCGGGGCTGCGCGGAGGTGCGGCGAGGCTGCGCGGCGGTGCACCGGTGCAACCTAGGAAAAATGTTAGTCGCACCCTTACAAAATTTGGGCGCATGTGCGACCAAAATGGTCGCACTCTCGAGCCCTGAGTTGATAAATTCTCTACTTCCACTTTATAAACAGCATTGCGTCCCTGCTAGAGCAGTCAGCTGGGTTGAAGGCGGACAGCTGTGAGGCCGAAGTGTGTGGGGATGACATCATCGATACACACTTATGCGGTTTCGCCGTACACATGAAGCCAAACGTGAGCCTTTTTTTTTTTATTCACCCTGGGACCAGGTTTCAAAAAAGTGCGTTTACGGGCAGTGCGTTTACAGGATTCGTGTGGACAATCGGCCCAAACGATGCAAAAGATGTGCGTTTGCATCGAAACGCGTCTTCGTGTGGATGGCACACAAGTCCCCAGGAAGAGCACCATGTCTAAAGCCTAATTTATACTCGTGCGTAGAATCGATGGCGCAGGGTCCGGTGTAGACCCGGTCCCCTCTGCGTCCACGCCGGACCCTACGCTGTAGCCTGACGCGCACCTCTCGAAAAATGTAACTACGCGTCGCAGTGACGCACGTCTCTCGGCCGTGGCTTGGTAGCGTTGCATTTCCGCCGACTCATTTCCTGGTTCTTCTTCTCCATAAACAACATGAAATCAAGGACAGGGTTAACTTTTCCTGCTCCAGGTTTCCGACCGTGGTCAGAAAGAACAGAGGAGACGCTTTGTTTCTCTCACTATGACTCTAGAGTCGCTACTCGCTCCGGAGCTAATCGCCGTCACTCTCTCACTTCCTCCTCGCTCTAAAACACACTCCCCACACACACACACACACACACGTGCCGGCTCCACGCACACACCAGCGCACAAGTATAAACATCAGGCCACGGCATAGGCTACGGCGAAAGCTCTGCATGGAGCCTCCGCAGAACTGTAAAAACCCCTTAAGGCCACGTCCACACGTACCAAAACGATCTTTCTTTTACCCGTCTTCCTTGGATTCGTTTCAAGAAAATGTGCGTCCATACGAATTTATTTTTAAATGTCTCAACACGCTACTTCATATTCCAGGCCTGTAGGCGGCACTGTTATTGCTACAGAAATTCACCAAAAACGAAGAACGAAGAAGAGCAGTCTTCAGTCGCTTCCACTTCCGTTCATAACATGACTATCGTAGTTCTCTTAATACATCTATGGACTAGACTTTAATAACTTTCACCACTGCTCGTTATATAAAGGCCGCCGCTAGAAAATGTGTCATTGTATAATGTGCTGTTGGATTGCTTTTTATTTTGCAATTATGCCTGCTATCGGACATGATTGCAGCGCTGTAGCTAGCTAACGTAAGCTCTGCTAGCCAACATTGGCATCAATGATCCAATGTCTTTTTGATAATCTAGCTACACGTTTTTCTTGTGGTAGCCTTTCTACAATAAGCCGTGCTAAAAGGCTAGGTAGAGTTGATAAGCAGACAGATTAGCAAGCTAGTTGATAAGTTCTCTACTTCCACTTTATAAATGGCTAACGTTACATCCCTGCTAGAGCGGTCAGCTACTTTAGTACTAGCGGGGTTGAAGGCAGCAGGTCGAGGGGTGTGGCGATGACATCATCGATACGCACGTATGTGGTTTCGCCGTCCATACGAAGCCAAAAGTGAGCCGTATGGACGCGAGCAGACCCGCGGGACTGCGCCCTCCCACTCACATGACTGTTCTCCCGAGGTCATGTAGCTAGCTGTAATAATGGATATAGCTAATGGTTGTAATTCAGTATGTGTTCTATTATCTATATCTTATGAAGTTATGATACATCCAAGGGATGTATGTATGCTGTAAAGCCTGTTACGTGGATGTAACGTCATTAGCGTTTCCCAAACTGGCGGGGCTATTGGCTAGCTAGCTAGTTGCTAACATCAGGGGTATGTCTGGCTGTATTAAGATCATACATAGCTAGCTATATGCCTACACAACATTACTACAGACATAGTAATTACATTGCCTTGGTTCTCTCTTATGATACACCCGAGGGTTGTATGCAGGGGCGGACTGGCCATCTGTGTGATCTGGAGAATCACAGAACGGCCGGTACTCCAGGACGGCCCACCACCCGCCACACATGCAGTCATCACCTGTTTTTTTCCCCCACTAATCTGTTTCACACTCCAGTACTGTAGGTGGCAGCAATGCACCTTTTAAGTTGGATGCCAGCTGCACTGTCTGTGGCCGCCAAATAAGGAGAAGAAGAAGTGGAAGAGGAGGAAGAAACCAACAGCAAAAACGTTAGAAGCATAGAAACAAACTAATAATATGCATAACGCGGCCCCGGGTAAAAAAACGGAAAGAAAAGGGTGGGGCTGAGAAGGAGAGAGGGAAAAAAATTGCGGAATTTAGATACTGAAGTCGCTAAATGTCGCAAACTAACTGAAATATTTAGCAGCACAGCCAGCAGCAGCACCTCGCAGTTAAATATTAGCAGCAGAACCAGCAGTGAAGAAGTGAGCCAGACAGCTATGCAGCAACATGCCACAATGTTTTGTATCCATAACATGATTGTGTTATTGTATAATTTAGCAGTAAAAGCAGTAGCCTATGTACGTCAATCCTACATTTTTCACAGTGGGAGCAAAACGTGCTCCTTGGGGGGAAAAAAGTGACCATAAAGCCCTGTTCATGCTGTGTGTTGTCATGTCCGGCCCTTGTCCCAGATTTGAAAGCCCCCTTACTGGACTACTGAATATAATAATATTCCATTATATTTTGTATTTTGAATTGTTACCTGCCACCAGAATTTTGTGATTTCCTTGCCATAAATATAGACGTTTTTACCATAAATTGGTGCCTAAAAAGGTATCAGAATGCAGGAATTGGAAGTCTTTTACCCTCAAAATTTCTTAAAAAACTTAAAACTTTGTGTTCCCCCAATGGCCAATTCTGGGGCAAGGAAAAACCCTGAAGTATCACAGACCATAAATAAATATATATATTTAAATTGCAGAGTTAGTTAAAACAGATGAAAAGATGAAGAACAAGACAGACAAATATGTGCAGTGTCAACAGAGAGAAACACAGACAATAGAACACACACAGTGACAACAAAGAACAACATATACTGTAGAGAATGACAGTAACGGCATACGAACGGGTTAAACAGACAGTATGTGTAAATTTGTTATAGACGTGTGCTCTTTAAAAAGTAGTAAGCATTGTTTGCCAGTTACTTACATTAAATATTTAAAAATATGTTACATAAGGTACTGCTTATATTATTTCACCATCTCTACAGAAATATAATTAGTTAATGCACGGTGGGGCTGCATGGGCGTGGTAATGTGGGCTGGTGTGGCTACATTTCCAGGGCTGAATTTTTGTCCCAGTCCACCCCTGGCTGTATGCGGTAAAGTTTGTAACGTGGATGAAGGATGAAGCCATGGATGAGCTTTGTTCACGAAACTGCAGGCTAACTGCTAGCGCTAGTTAGTAGCTAGCTAGCTAGTAGCACGACATAATTATTAAATCTCTTTGGTTGTCTAGCTAAATACGTCTATTGTTTATTTAGCTAAGCATGTAAACGATCGGGAACAACGAAAACACAATATTTAATGTTGGTGAATATTTTAGACAATGAAAACGGCAATTTCATGAGTTCGCCACTTGTAAGAGACACGAGAGAGAAGCTCATGAACGAGAATGTTGCTACCGGTTGCTAAGACAACGCAAACAAATTGTTGCTAGTGCGCATGTCCATCGTGACATCATGGGCCAAGAATGCTGAAGATCCGAGCTCCATGTTTGCTTTATGCGCTTTTGAGCACTCTCATTGGAATGTACGGGGCTTCCCGCCGAACACTGTATCCAGTTCTCTTAATACATCCATGAGATAGACGCACAGAAGAGAGTATAGACGGTATCAGAGAGAGAGAGAGTTGCAACACTCTATGATCTTGCTAGCGGGGTGGTCACGTGGTTGATGTAAGCCTGTATAGTTCCAAAAAGACGTCGCGCTGTCATGTTCTTCTATGGGACTGACGGCAGCGATTGCGATACAATATTAAAAGTAGTATAACTATTGTTTATCAATCAACGTGTCACAGAAGATTAATTTGCTACTCTGCTTTCTCAATTGCAAAGTAGCAACAGTTGGACCTAACCCTAACCCTTAACTGTGATAATTTTAAGACTAGGCCATACACAAAGTATCAAATATATTGAAGAATAACAACTCATTACGCTTGGATGAATGAATGAAATAGTATTTTTTTTATTAAACAATGAGTGAGACGATAACAACACGTGTGTGTGTGTATATCTAACTGGGAAAACAAGAAGAAAGTGGAGGAATAGGGAGATATATATACAACCCCAAATCAGAAAAAGTTGGGACGGTATGGAAAACTAAATGTACTTTGACTTGTATTTCATTGCAGACAATACAACAGCACATCATTTAATGTGTTCCTCATGATTTTTATTGTTTTTTTTTTGTTTTTTTTCAAAAAAACAAAATTCCTATTTTAGTTCTTGCAACACATTTCAAAAAAAGTTGGAACAGTAAAGCATTTACCACTTTGTAATGTTGCCATTCCTTTTCACAACACTTAAAAGACGTTTACGGACTGAAGACACCAAGTGATGAAGTGTTTCAGGTGTAATTTTGTCCCATTCTTGCTGCAAACAAGTGTTAAGGTGGGCAACAGTACGGGGTTTTTGTTGTCGCATTTTGCGCTTCAAAATGCGCCACACATTCTCTATTGGAGACAGGTCGGGACTGCAGGCAGGCCAGTCAAGTACCCGTATCCTCTTCCTCCGCAGGCAGGACTTTGTAATGTGTGCAGAATGTGGTTTTGCATTATCTTTTTGAAATATGTATGGACGTCCCTGGAAAAGATGTCTTCTTGAAGGCAGCATATTGTGCTCCAAAATCTCTATGTACTTTTCAGCATTAATGGTGCCATCACAGAAGTGCAAGTTACCTTTGCCAAGGGCACTGACACAACCCCATACCATGACAGACCCTGGCTTTTGGACTTGTTGCTGGTAACAGTCTGGATGATCCTTTTCTTCTTTGGTCCAGAGCACACGGCGTCCATTTCTCCCAAAGCATACCTGAAATACTGATTCATCTGACCACAGTACACGTTTCCACTGTGTGATGGTCCACACCAGATGCCTCCAAGCCCAGAGAAGTCGACGGCGCTTCTGGACACTGTTAATATAGGGCTTCCTTTTGGCACAGTACAGTTTTAACTGGCATTTGTTGCTATAACTACGTATTGTGGTACTTGACAAAGGTTTGCCAAAGTAGTCCTGAGCCCATGTGGTGATATCGCTTACAGATGAATGACGATTATTGATGCAGTGCTGCCTGAGGGATCGGAGATCACGGTTGTTCAGCTTAGGCTTGCGCCCTTGTCCTTTACGCACTGAAATTCCTCCTCATTCCTTGAATCTTTTACACTGTTGAAAGGGAAATAAGCAAATGTCTTCCTATCTTTCTTTGAGGAACATTGTTTTTAAACATTTCAATAATTTTCTCACATATTTGTTGGCAAACTGGCGATCCTCGGCCCATCTTTGCTCCTAAAGGACTAGACCTTTCTTGGATGCTGCTTTTGTACCAAATCATAATTACAATCATCTGTTGACATCACCTGTTTCAAATCACATCATTATTTAACCAATTTACCTGATTACTAGCCCTTAATTGCTCCTGTCCCAACCTTTTTTTGGAATGTGTTGCAGGTCTGAATGACAGGAAAGGATGTATATTTACAAATGAAATTAGGTTAACCAGACAAAACAATTGTGTTCACATTGTCTGCAATGAAATACAAGTCATTTTTTCATACTGTCCCAACTTTTTCTGATTTGGGGATGTATGTGTATGTGTGTATATATATATATATATATATATATATATATATATATATATATATATATATATATATATATATATATATATATATATATATATAGTAATAAAATAATGATGTGAAGTGATAAGGAGACCATTTGTCACAGAGTTGGAGTGACATCATTTGAGATTAATTTGATACTTTATTCAAGATTGAACAAAGGAGGCAGTGTATACACACGCAAGATGTGTGTATTCCATAGTGTCTACTTAACATGAAAGTGAACAGTTCTTTATACGTTTTGGTTTGTGCTGACATAAGTGAAAACTTTTTCTTCAGCTCACACAAAATAGCCTCCACACCTTTTATGGTCGAGACTCGTAATAGCTTCGCACATTTCAGGCTCCAGTTTCTCATGCCAGCAGGTTGTCTCTAAACAACATGCATCTGAAAACCCTGAATGCTGAAATGTCAACCTATTATTTATATATATATATATATTAGGGCTGTCAATTGCTTAAAATGTTTTATCAAATTAATTACAGACTGTGATTATTTAATCTAAATTAATCGCATACATAATTTTTGCTGTGAAAGTATTTTAAATATTTCAATTTAAATAAAACAATCAACAATATGACCTAATATGCTGAGGAAATAAATTCAAAAGGGTTTTTTACAATAACTACAAATGCACCGCGAGGCTGTAGATTACCAGTTCCATTGAACATTGCGTTATTTTTTTAACGCGCTATTTTTTCTTAGATTAATTAATCGAAATTAACGCGGTTTTTTGACAGCCCTATGCTAAACACAATATTTTTCAGAACTTGTTTCAACATAACCAGTGTTGGTCATCTTACTTTAAAAAAGTAATTAGTTACAGTTACAAATGACTTATCCCAAAAAGTAATTGAGTTAGTAACTCAGTTACCACATTGTAAAAGTTATTAGTTACTGTTGGGTTTGAAAACCCCTTATTCTGTAATTAAATAACACAGCACAGAGAAGACCACAAACAGGTAATGAGTTTTTACTTGCAAGGGGAGAGATCGTGCTCAACAGGCCACAACCTTTAATCTCCAACGAGTCTCCCCCTCTCACAGTGTTTTATTCAGTCACATGTTTCGACAGCTCATGTACGTAAGCAAAAAGGGTAATCAATATTGACATTTAATGTCACAGTTACCTTGACATTTTATTATAGTTTCACAATCATAGTTGCACAAGCATAGCTGAGTCAATGTTTTGCAGAGAGATCTGCCCATACCCCTGCGTCAGCCAGCAAAGTCTCCACATGAAATTTCCTTATGAAAGCATACATTGAGCATGGTTAGTTTATTATAGTATGCAATTATCATTCATCAATGATAACATGTATTTACATTTTCCAACAGTTACTCAAAGTAACTGTGACGTTATTTTTTATGTTATATAACGCTATTACATTCTATAACATTTTTAACATCAAAGATGTTTATATTAAGTTAACTGATTGAAGAATAAAAACACTATATACAGTATTTTAGAACATTTGGTATTTATCTGAACTCAATAGATTGCAGCCGGCCATATGATATGCAATATAGCTCTTAATGATTCAGACTCCACAGTGGACAGGGGTAGCATGTTTTCAACAACATACCTTGCAATCAATGTGTTCAGCTCGGCCTTGGGCTTTAACCAGCTTTATCTTATTACCTTGTCTGAACTTTTAGAAAGAGTAGGCCTATCATATCTGAGAGTGTCTTCCTCTTGATGTAACACAGACAAAGGTTTTACTAAAAGTAATGGAATCTGTCAAGACCTGTTTGCTTTCTGTTTTTATGCTTCTAAGATGGCTGAAGTTGGCTGACAGACAGCATATGCAGTTGTCACTGCTATGAGGGCCTAAGGTCAAAGGTCATCCTCTGTTGAGCACACACACACATCCTCCCTCTCTCCCTCCCTCTCTTTGTCTCTCCCCCCTTTCTCTAACCAATGCAGTATCCGGTGTTTTAAAATTGTAATGCGGCAATAAGCAAACACCTATTGACCATCAATCACATTTTTTTAAAGGTCCCATGACATGGTGCTCTTTGGATGCTTTTATATAGACCTTAGTGGTCCCCTAATACTGTATCTGAAGTCTCTTTTATATAGGCCTTAGTGGTCCCCTAATACTGTATCTGAAGTCTCTTTTATATAGGCCTTAGTGGTCCCCTAATACTGTATCTGAAGTCTCTTTTATATAGACCTTAGTGGCCTTGACCAACTGCCACTTTGCTCGTTTGAAAGCCATGATGTCTCCCTCTTATGGGTTGGCCAAATTCGAGATCCGCCCATCTTAGCTTTCATTTTCTCAAAGTCAGAGCAGGATACCCAGGGCTCGGTTTACCCTTGACCTCAAAAAAACTCAAAGTGACATTTTCATGCCATGGGACCTTTAATTCAACAAACTTTGTTTTACAGATCTTAAGTTTGAATCCGTTCAAGTGGATCATTTTTGGACGCATCCAACAAAAACACTGACTTAATGAGAACCAACTGTATTCAGGCTATAAAAGCCTTCTCATCAACTCATCCTCAGACCACCGCTGTCGAACACCTATTGAGAATGAGGAGATGTCGTCACGACACAGCGCCCCGCCCCCTTCCGCCATTTTTTGGGTGCTCATGTTCATTGTTTGTGTTGGGAGCAGAGGAGATTCTTCTGTTTTTCTATAGTCTAGATTCAAGATAATTAACTATTTTAGAATATCTGGAACACACTGCTGTGTAAAAAACTGATTCAGTTCCTCACACGATTTTCATGGAAATTGTAGGAACCACGTGTCACAGTTTTTTTCGTATAGTGCAAATTTTGACATGTCAAATTAGTTTATGTGACTAACATGTCCTTTATCTAACACGTTTACATGACAGGGTTGCACAGTTTAAAATATATAAGATGCCATACATCTTTAAGGTGCTTTAGAATGAACAGTGCATTAATGTAACTATCAGCACAAGTATCGTCTGTGTTTTGGGGCTTGTAGATGTCTTGCACCCAGCCGCAGCAGAAAGTCTCGTAGCTTTCCAAGGATTTCATGCTTTTGAATTCTTGCATAGTGTAATAACTGATGCCAAAAACCAAGTAATTAATAATCTCCACGTAGATTAGAGCATAGATCGGGCCGAATTAATTAAGTTAAAATCTCATTTCTTTCTCGTACTAATGACACATGTAGGCTACGTTTGTGTGGAAAGCCCGCTTTTATTAAACAAATGTAGGAAGGCATTCGGAAATGTCAACAGATGAGGTCATCAGCGCACACGACGCAATAAGCGCACGTAAATAAGCTGTTCAAATGTTCAACGTGTTAACAACAAGTTGGCGTTAATAAGCTGTTCTAATGTTCAACGTGTTAACCTTTCCTGCTTGCTTCGTTTGTGGTAAAGGTGGTAATGAGTCCAGTCTCTGTTACATTGTGCTGCCGGCAGCTCGTATGGGTCGACGTGGTTGATATCAGCCAGCTTCTCTAAATACCTCTGCTTGGCGCTGGTAGCAAGTTTCTCCCTGTAAGGTCCCTTTTCTTTTGCTGCCTTTTTCTCCAATTCCTCTTAATTTTCTTAAGTTTAACCCCTTGATAATAATTTTCAGGTCCGTCTTTGTGTCACTCGCTCCGTCTCTGTGCCGCTCGCTCATACAATGTTGCCCCTGGCAACCGATAGTGTAGGCACCCAAAAATGGCCGACGGGTTCAGATCCCTCCCAAATCGTGGCGTATGTCCTCATTCTCAATACTCCTCGCAGACCTGTTCCTGCAAGTGAGGACGTGCCTCGTTGATTCCTCCTAAAGGTGAACACGGATCAGAGGTCAGAGGACTAAAGGCCCTGACACACCAACCCGACAGCCGACCGTTGGCAGAAAAGCCAGTCGGACTGATCAGTCTCCCCCAGTTGGTCCAAAAAGTGCCTCCGGACACACCGAAGCAACGCCGACTTGAGCGTACATTCTGCGCGTACATGTTGTGGAAGTTTCTTTGCAGCATGGGAAGTAAAGATGTCTTCAGCAATAAAGATGAGGAAAATCAAACTGTGTTTGATGTATTACTTTCAAGCAGAAACAACACTTTCGCATGACATCAGAGTGCAATGTGGAAGAGTCACAAATATCATTGCTCGCGAGCGGACAGCTGGTTTCACCACACTGTTGCAGAGTGCAGTGAAAGAGCTCTTCAACAAACATACAGAATAGCAGCATCCTTTATACACAAAAAGAAGAACACCCAAAGAGGAACACGCAAAACGGTCACTGATAAGCTGAAACCTTAAGAATAGGAAACTCCTGAGCGCGCTTATGTCTAGGTGTGATAATGTCTCGCCGTCATTCTGCTCCTACAGCCTGAACATACCGTTTCCATGACCTTAGGTCAAACCACAGTATCTGCAGTGTCTGTTATGCAGATGCTGGCGTGATAAAATAACACAAAAACAGTTTCCGTTTGCTCTTAGTAACCGTTTTCAATACAAATGTGTTCTTGTTTCAAGTAAGCAAAACTTCATAATCATAACACTTTCCATTACATACACGAGACGTAATACGTCTCCATAACAGCAGGCGGTGCTAATATGTATTGTCACCCAAAAAAATTAAAACCAGAAATGACGAACACATCACGTGGGTCTGGCTTCTCCAGCCGATAGTAATGGCGGCTCGTTCGGAATACAATCTCATATTTTATGAAGATAGTTCACCGAAACGTGTTTCTGAAAACATTTTAAGCAAGAAATAGGCCATGCAGTTGCTGAATCTGTCTTCATTTCAGATCGACAAAGGTCAGTTTAAAAGATTTTCGTCAGATTTTGAGAGGCATTAGTCTCACTCATCCCGCTCGTTATTTCCGGGTTAGCTCTCCACCAATCAGATTGGTCATTGAGTCCGACTGCCCGCCCTCCGACTCAACAAGTCAAATTGGCCCAAATGAAGGCCAACGGCTCCTCCGACTGACGACGGCACGGAACACACCAAACAGACTTGAGTCACTGACCTCGCCAGACTGTCCGACGGCCGATTATCGGATTGGTGTGTCAGGGCCTTAAACCGTTGCTCTATCTGTTGTGAGGTCATGAGAGGTTTCTCATAGCAGCAGGTGGGGTAGGGCAGAGAACAGCCAAGCCAGTTGTTAGCAATAACAACTGGCTTGTACTGGCTTACATTACATGTCATTTAGCTGACGCTTTTATCCAAAGCGACTTACAATTGCTATATATATCAGAGGTCGCACGCCTCTGGAGCAACTAGGGGTTAAGTGTCTTGCTCAGGGACACATTGGTTGATGGATCATGGTGGGAATTGAACCAAAGGCACGTGTTCTAACCACTGCGCCATCACCACCACCGTTATTGTAGAGCAGTCCCTTTTTCCAACAAAATAGTCCAATGAAAAACAGCCAACTTAAAGGGATACTTCACCGCTGGAAAGCTGAATATATCTTTAAATTGGGTCACTTACGTAGCAGAAATGTGAAAAAAAAATTTTAATTGGTGCCTTCTAGGCCGAGAAAAGCCAGAAAATGTGTTTTTGGCTCATATGGATGAAAGACACCAAATCCCAGAATGCACTTCGCTTCGCTGCTTTGAGTCCACTCCCAAGCCACGCCTACCGCTTGACAGACAGACAGCGAGGCATTCGACTCAACTCAATGTGTTTTATCGTTATTTCAACCATATAAACAAAACGTTTCATCGTGGCTCAAGTGGCGTTACACATTTAAAATATATATAAACTACATTATATAATAACGACATACGAAACAGGCTACCTTTAGTGCACACACACATTATAGGTTCCGTAAAGTTCAGCTAACGCATACTAGCATTAGGCTTGGTGGGCTGTAAACACCGAGTATAAACACAGCCGTGAATTAGCGTGGAATGTCGAATGGTCGCCATGTAACAGTCACAAACTCCAGCGGTTAGCAGTTAGTTGGATGCAAATCACCCCATTTCTGCACCAGTCCGTGTTAACACAGCTCACCTTCATACAGAGCATCTCTAGCTCGGATCGTCGGAAGGCTAGCAGGCCTGGTAGCTGGACAGTCCGGTTCACTGTTGTTCAGCCATGTTTCCACGAAACAAAAAAAACACAGTCTCTGAATTCGCGTTGGGAGCATCGTTGAAGTTGGATGTAGTCCAGTTTGTTGTTAAATGAACGGACACTTTAAATCAGGATTGATGGGACAGGTGGCTGGCTAGCGTTAGCTCGCTCTGGATGTGCCTTTCCCCCGGCTAGCGTTAGCTTCCCACCTATCAGACGTGAATGTCCCCTACTCCGGCTCGGGGTAGGAGCGAGCCTGCGGTCCCCGTGCTGGTCTCCGTGGCAGGCGAAGCTCTCGTAGTGGGCCGAATATTTCGTCTGTAATAACGTTTCCTGCATATTCTCCGATCTGTACCGATGTATCCCGGTGGTACACGTGCGGTAGTTTGAATGCACATAATTGTTGTAAAAGTTTGCTGCTGAGAAGATAGAGCAGAGCCCTGTTTAGCGAGGATTCAAGATGGCTGACATTTCGTTTTTTTTCGGCCGAGATCGCCTCGCTTCGGGTGATGGGCGGGTTTAAAACATGCGGAAGTAGGTCCTACTACTGGTTGTAGTCTTTTGCTCTGGCCAAAAAATCTTCCGATGACGCAAAAATCGTCATTTTACGTCATCGGAAGATTTTTTCCGGACCCCCCAATGCAGATATCTCCTGTCTCAGGGGGATATGAGGGAGGGACGCACGGTCATTCAGAAATACTACCGGGTTTCTACTGATACAAAGCTGAATGCTAAATCGGTGAAGTATCCCTTTAACTAAAACTTACAGGGAGACCACAAAATCTCCTCTCACTGCCCTGAAACCTAGGTTTTATATAATGTCTGTATCTCTCCAAGAAACAAAACCCTCTCCTGCTCTCTGCCACAGCTCCCTTTGTTTCCTTTGTTCATGAGCACCTGCTTCAATCAAAGGACTCAGGCATTTGCACCTGTCCGTGCAGTGCATGTTGGGAGCTGTTGTTTGGGTGGCAGCCATCTTGGACTGGGGCAGCCACTCCTGTAGAGGAACATAGTGTCCCCTCTACCACACGTCCCCTTGTGATGCCACATATCCCCCCTCCTGGGCCTGACGTCCTTGGCAGGGTGAACCCTTTGTCAAGGGTTTTGGCCAACTCTGTATGGCCCCAAGTTTTGCCTCCTGGGGCTTCACCAGCCCCCGCCGATGGTATATCCCAGGTAGTTGGTCTCACTGTATGCCAGCTTGCATTTTTTTGGGTTGGCCGTCGAGCCAGCTTGTCGGAGGGAGTCCAGAACCTTCTGTACCTGGGATAGGTGGTTTTCCCAGTCTGGACTCTGGATCACCACATTATCTAAATAAGCAGAGGCATAGTCTTTATGAGATTTCAATACCTGATCCATTAAACGTTAGAACGTGGCCGGTGCTCCACATAACCCAAACGGCATCCTCGTGTACTGCCAAAGTCCTCCTGGAGTGCCGAAGGCTGTCTTCTCCTTTGAGTTGGCAGCCACAGGAGCCTGCCAATAGCCTTTTGTAAGTCCAGAGTGGTTATGAATCGGACATTGCCAAGACTCTCAATGAGCTCATCAACCCGGGGCATGGGGTAGGCATCAAACTCAGACACAGCGTTTGCCTTTCTAAAGTCATTACAGAAACGTATTGTGTTGTCAGGTTTGTCTGCCAGGACTATAGGACTCGACTCAGCACTTTTGGATTCTTCAATTACCTTCAACGCCAGCATTTTCTTTACCTTCTCTTCAATCAGCTTCTTGCGGGCCTCCGGGACCCGATAGGGCCGTTGGTTCAACTGTCCCCGGGTAGGTGCGGATTTCATGTTCCACTAGGTGCGTGCAGCCGGGGAGGGACGAAAAAACATCCTGATTGCCGTCCACCAACTCCCTGGCTTGCTGTAGTTGATGAAGGGACAGGTCAGGACCAAACTGCACTGCATGCCGGGCCACTTCGCTCGTCTTCCTAGGGGAATAGATAGTGAACAATGCCTCTCTCTTATGCCATTTCTTTAAGAGGTTAACATGGTATATTTGCTCACCTTTCCGTTTTCCTGGTTGGCGCACTCTATAATTGACTTCCCCCACTCTTTCAATGACCTCAAATGGTCCCTGCCAAGCAGCCAGGAATTTACATTCTACTGTGGGTACCAGCACTAAAACTCTGTCTCCTGGTTGGAACTCCCTAGGCTGGGCTGCCCGGTTATAGGCTGCCCTTTTGATCTTGTTGGGCCTTCTCCATATGCTCTTTCACAATTGGAAGTATGGCGTTCATTCGTTCCTGCATCGCCTCCACATGTTCAATCATGGTTCTATGGGGACAGGGTTGTTCTTCCCACATCTCCTTGGCAATGTCTAGCAGCCCCCTTGGTTTGTAGCAATACAGTAAGTCAAAGAGTGAGAAACCCATGGAGGACTGGGGAACTTCTCTTACTGCAAACAGGAGGTAGGGGAGCAGCTGGTCCCAATTTCTCCCGTCTTCCTTAACGGCCCTTCTCAGCATGGCTTTGAGGGTTTGATTGAACCTCTCCACTAATCCATCTGTCTGTGGATGGTACACTGAGGTCTGGATCTGTTTCACTTGCAGCAAAGCACACAACTACTGAGTAACCCTGGACATAAAGGGACTCCCTTGATCCGTAAGAATTTCTTTTGGCAGCCCTACTCTACTGCTGAAAAGGAATAATTTGTTAGCAATTTGTTTAGCATTAGTCCTTCTTAAGGGGACGGCTTCTGTATACCTGGCAGCATAGTCCACAAGAACGAGGATGTACTGATGCCCCCTAGCACTCTTGGGGAGGGGACCCACAACATCCAGTCCCACCCTTTCAAAAGGGGTTTCTATAATGGGAAAGGGAATGAGCGGATTCCTGTACCGGGGTTTTGGAGCGGTAATCTGGCACTCTGGGCAACTGCAACAATAATTCTCTACCTCCTTGTGAACTCCTGGCCAAAAGAAGTGGGCCCCCAGTAAGTGAGTGTGGGCTAATTGGAGCACTGTGGAGCGGTGAAGTTTGGGAACCAGGAGTTGCTCAGTCACTTTGTCATTGTTTTTAACTACCTGATACAACAGACCCTTCTTAACAGTAAAGTGAGGATAGGAAGGAGTTAACCTGGTCCCTACCAAAACTCCCTCTAAGACTTGAACATTTTTAAGGGCATTACTCAGGGTGGGGTCTTGCATTTGAGCGGTTCCAAACTGACCTTTAAGGGGTGGTGTCCCTCCCATGTCCACAGCCTCCTCTTCACTGGACCCGGGTTGCAGTTTTGAGTCGGCCGTCTCCCCGGGTTCCGAATCCCCACCGCTAGAGTCCGCTGCAAAAACTTGGGCTATAGCGGATGGGGAAGAACATGGCTTGGCGAGGTTAACCCAGACTCATTTTTCTAACTTGAGACTTACGTTTTCGGGGGTCTCGGTTGAGCTTCTTTTGGGCTTCCCTCCACAGCAGGAAGAAGGCTGGACAGTCTCGCCCGATCAGGACCGGGACTGGAAGGGTTTTGATTACTCCTACTTCGACATTGAATGAACCCTTAGTAGTCTTTAGCCTCACCCTGGTGGTTGGGTACTCACGGGTGTCTCCATGCACACAAACGATGGGAACCACCTCCCACCTTGAGCCAGGTGGGAGGCCTCCAACACAGCCTCCTGGACGAGGGTCCGAGCACTTCCTGAATCCAGCAAGGCTTCCACATCACACCGGTTGACTGTCACAGGGTAGGTTGGTCTGTGATCTCCCTTCTCCCCAGAGGACAGAAAAGTGCACTTGAGGGTTGCTCATAGACCCCGCTGTGGGCATAGGCTCGTCAGATTTGTCACACTGCCACGAGATATGGCCCAACTCGCCACAACGATAGCACTGGCGAGATTCATGGTTCAGGAATCTCATTTGCTGTATCGGTGGCTCAAACTCTCTTCTCTGGTAGCTAGAGGGAGGGCTATCGAGTTTGTTCTCTTTTTGGCGGCCCCAGGTGGGCCGAGGTGTAACGGAAACTGAGGGTTCCTTACGGGGGAGTCGGAGCATCTCTGAAGCTGCCTGGTACTGCTCTACCGCTTCCACTAACTGCATGGCTGTTGTCAGTTTCTGATGACTGATTACCCTTTTTGCTTCATAAGGCAGAGCTCTCAGGTAACGGTCCATAACAAGGGTTTCCACAATGGCTGCTGAGCTGTTCTTCTCTGGGTCTAGCCACCTTTTGGTTACTCTAATCAAGTCATGCATTTGGGCGCGGGGGGTTGGCCCCCTTTGGAAACTCCAATTATGGAAATGCTGTGCCAGACTAAACTTGGTAAGTCCCTGGCAGCTTAGAATCTCCTCCTCTAGCTTGTCATAATCATGTCCAATGCTAGTCTCTACATCTTGAAATGCCTTTAAAGCTTCACCTGAGAGGAAAGGAGCCAAGAGTCCTACCCACTGCGCCTTTGGCCACCCCTCTCGAGTAGCTGTTGCCTCAAATGCATGCAGGTAAGCTTCCACATCATCAGTCACTCCCAACTTCGGAATGAACTTCCCTGCCTTGAGCTTCGGCTTGGTCTGGTGAAGCTCCAGCTCCTTGAGTTGATTCGCTTTTACTTGCTGTTGCAGCAAGGCCATAGTAGTTTCTTGCTGTGCCCTCTGGGCCTCCACCCAGGGGCGCCGTATAGGGGGGGAAAGTTAGGACAATTCCAAGGGCCCATGACTGACAGGGGCCCCAACAAATAGGTAAAAATTAATATAAAATTATTAAACCATCATCATTCAGTATATATATTTGAAATCAGGGCTGTCAATCGATTAAAAAATGTGATCAAATTAATTACAGACTCTGTGATTAATTAATCTAAATTAATGGCATACATAATTTTTGCTGTGAAAGTATTTTAAATATTTCAATTCAAATGAATCAATGAATAATCAGCATTAATGACATTAAATTATTATTTTCACTGTTCAAATGACTATATGTGTGTGTGTGTGTGTGTGTGTATATATATATATATATATATATATATATATATATATATACAGACCTAATATGCTGAGGAAATAAATTCAAAAGGGTATTTTACAATAACTACGAATGCACCGCGAGACTGTAGATTACCAGCTTCATTGAATTTACCATGTCCATCTGTGTTTTTCCGACAGCGGCAGAAACACAGTCAAACTTTAACACAATTTAATGTCAGCTGTCAGCATTTTAACCGTGTTTAATCCAGCTACTAGCTAGCGGAAGGCTAACGTTACCTGCTGTTGAGTGTAGTGTTAACCATAGACAGTTAAAGAAACTTCTGTCGCGCATTCTCTCGTCTTCCTCCTTCATTTTACAGGCTCCAGGTGAAAGGTCAATATGGAATCGATTAATTAGTTTAACGCAGTTAGTTTCTCAGATTAATTAATCGAAATGAATGCGTTATATTGACAGCCCTATTTGAAATATAATAATTAAATGAATGATCTCTTTGTTTTTACTTGTTTTTGGCAGTAAAAGTTAACTATCTCCATTGACCAAAAAGTAAACATCCATATTGACCGACCACCCCCCTGTATCTGCATGAAATGGTTTGGTCCTGGTTTAGCGTACTCACGGTGTTTGTTTAGTTGCAGTCAGGAAGTTGCGCCAGAACTACAGTGACCACAACAGGATAGGGTGTCAAACTGTAACCCAGTTTTTCACCAAGAAAGGTGGGTAGCCTGTAGTCAGTGAGTGGTATTAACCTTTTGGCTTAATGTCCATAGTGAAATAAGCTAGCTAGCTACAGACTAGTGTAAGCCTACATTTAATCACCATATAATCAGTGCAGGGAAACGTTTAGCAAGATATTCATATTAAATCATTGTCCCTGCCCCTTTTAGCAGACTTAACAACAGACGACTCAGCAGCACCCCAGTCTTCCCCTAACTGTGCCCCTCCCTGTCCCAGTGAAGGAGAGCAACATTGGGTTCAATGACATGCCAGTTAGCATCACTGCAGGGAGTCTGTGGGTCTCTTGTTCTTTTTACCATTACAAAAAAGAAAATATGTATTAATGACAGAAATTCAAACACATTACTTATTATTATTATTATTATTATTTATTATTTTCTCACATAATGATAATTGTGAAATAAAATAATAAACAACCTGTACAAATATCTGTACTGATGCTGGACAGCTGGAAACAGTGAGTAGCTTACCTGAGCCTGCATGTAAGATACATTAAAATAATCCAGTTTGATACGTTCATTTAGATTGAATTATGAAATTACATCTATAGATAGACTTTATTACTCCCATCATGGGCAGCTAAGATATTTATATATTTAAGTTTGTTCATTTTTCTTTTTTAAATCTTTCATTAATAATTATAATTAATAATAATAATAATTGTGTTGAGAATTTTCCATTTTTTCCAATTTTCCAATCAAAATACTTTGAGACTGTAAAAGATGGCCTTCAGCACATTTTTTATAGTTGCTTTTAATCTTGCATCAAATAATGAACTGCATACTAGACTTGCATGCATGTACAAATCACCAGCAGTAAATATTGTGCTAGTACTAGTATTGAACTACAAGAAGCAAGACAGTTGCAAGCCTTTAATTAGAGTTATGTAAAGCTTTTGATGGAACAGTTAGGTCCTAGAGATGTGGCGACAACAGCTGCACAGAGGGGGCCCAATTTGATTTTGTCATGGGCCCCAAAATTCCTGGCGGCTCCCCTGCCTCCACCAGCATCTGTAGTAGTTGTTCCATTTGGGCTTGGGGGTTCTGTGTGTGAAGTCCTGAAAAATGTTCTGCCAAGTCTTCAGCTTTAATCATCCGACTCTACACCCCTACTGCCCGCATTCTCCACCATATGTGAGGTCATGAGAGGTTTCTCATAGCAGCAGGTGGGGTAGGGCAGAGAACAGCCAAGCCAGTTGTTAGCAATAGAGGTCCTTTATTGTAGAGCAGTCCCTTTTTCCAACACAATACGGCCAACTTAACTAAAACTTACAGGGAGACCACAAAATCTCCTCTCACTGCCCTGAAACTTAGGTTTTCTTATATAATGTCTGTATCTCTCCAAGAAACAAAACCCTCTCCTGCTCTCTGCCACAGCTCCCTTTGTTTCCTTTGTTCATGAGCACCTGCTTCAATCAAAGGACTCAGGCATTTGCACCTGTCCGTGCAGTGCATGTTGGGAGCTGTAGTTTGGGTGGCGGCCATCTTGGACTGGGGCAGCCACTCCTGTAGAGGAACATGGCGTCCCCTCTACCACACGTTCCCTTGTGATGCCGAGACAATGGCCCCCACAAGCCGGAGAGACAGACCTGACAAAAGTAGGCTCAGATCAAACATGCTGATTGATTTAACACTTTGTGTTGTCTTCCTGTCGACCATGCAACTTTTAATTTTTCTGGGTCAAAAACTTTTTGGTCGTCACTATAGCTTTGGTCGGGGTTTTTTTTTTAGACTTTTGTTGCTTTTCCTGATGTTTTTGTCACTTTATGTCACTTTTCCCGGCGTTTTTGTCACTTTTTCCAATGTCTTTGTCGATTTCTTCTGCACTTTATTTGAAGTTTTTGTTTTTTTCCCATGTTTTTGAAGCTTTTTTCACAACATTTTTGTCACTTTTTTCAACGTTCTTTTATCATTTTTTTTTCAAATGCTATAAAATTGAATAAAACACCCAAATTCAATGAAAGTAAATAACTGATCATTTATTTATTTTACGTGTCAAGAGCGTTGTATGGAACCATCCACGTTACTTTTATTTTTAGAATTTGGTTGAATTAAACCCAAATTTCTGATATAGAAACTTTTAGAAAATGGGTCAGATTTGACCCAAGGACACCAGGAGGGTTAAAGTTGATGTCTCATCCTGAGTCTTCTGTTTAGTCAGGTTAAATTCAGTTAAATTTCATTATTTAGTCATCTTCCTAAGTTATCCGTTTTTCAAATAGTTTTTCCATCACTAATTGTTTCAGTTCAACAAGTAGTCTGTGTTCATATCTCATTCATTTTTGCGGTCTTAGCTATAGTTATGTTATTCTACTTTATTCTTCTGATTATCTGATTAATAATTTCCTTCCGTTTATTGATATAATCATTGTCTGTCTGTGTTGTTCATGAGGAGAACTTGGGTCAGTGTACAGCTACAAACTTTACGGCTTTTTATTTGAGTTTGATAAAAATACCATATTTATTGAATATAATTTGTGATTTAATTACATTATGCTTAAGATTTGATCATTGAATCATTCAATCTGAGCGCCTTCTGCTCTTAAACGAGCTGGTGCCCCATCGAGTACACATTAATATATTGATTTATTAATAAAAAATCAATAAAAAATACATTTGAAATTAATATCCAAAACCTAATAAATGTGTTGTTAGTCAATGATTCACACTACAAGTTTAAAACTATGTGTTGCTACGTTTTGTCGGGGCTGAACGTGGCCAGACCTTCCCCTGCAGCGCTGTGGAAGAAGGTCGCCAGAGGGTCTGGCTAGTCCACACAGCATTCCTGGATGGGAGAAAAACGTGCTCTGGTTTATTGGCATTTCTTTAAACCAATCACAATCGTCTTGGGCGGCGCTAAGCACCAAGTGGAGCCGCGGTGTCTCTGCTAAATAGTCTCGGGAAGGAACTTGTTTTGGTGGAACATGTGTACGTTCAAAAGTTGTTTTAGTCGTGTAACAGAAAACTCAGAATGGACAGATAGTCTAGTGTTAGGAAAAATGTAAGACGCATTCTGAATTTTTGAGGAAGGAGAGAGGCTTGGTCCAATTGAAGAATTAACAAAAGATTTAATAAAACAGAATGATGAAAATGACATGACAAAAAAGCAAACCTTACAATGCAGCTGACATTGGACTGAATCAATGTTCCTCCTTGATGGAGTCACATAAAAACACAAACAAGACAATAAATATTACACTACAAGCAGCGGACAGTTGCTTGTGGGGGGGGGGGGGGGGGAGGTCCCACGTTACTGTCCAGAATTCACCTCTGTATCACCAATTTATTTCCTAAAATTTGAGGTTTCCTTCAATGAAATCCCTCCTTATTGGTCAGATGTCTCTCGAGATAAGGCACACCTTTGTGTTGCCAGGTTACTTCAGGTCATAGATGAAAGGTTGTGACGTGAAAATGAACTATTTCCAAGCCTTACAGGAATACACATATTTTTGTTCTAATCAAGTCTGGCCCAGCAGGGTGTGGCTCCTAAAAGGCTGGGACAGATGTCTCCTTTCCAATGAGCCTCCTCTTGTATGCAGATTGACTGACATGACCTAATTGTTTCTTTAGAAGCTTGGGAAGGTGTGAGGTAGACAAATGCTGATTAAGGCTAGTCAGCTGATTAGATACAGCTGCAAGGAGGCATCAAATACATCTCAACCAAAATGTACATTGTTTTCATAACATAAGCATTGTTTAAAACCTAACACTAGCTAGCTGTCTGGATTTACCCTGCAGAGATCTGAGGAGCAGTTAACCAGAGTCCTCACAAATCCACCGGAGGTTAGAACTCCAACACAAAGGAAGAGGAAGGTAACGGGATGTCCGAAAACGAACATCCAATGGACTAGGCATACAAGACTATTTATTTAATAATGAACACTTTGGAGCTCCATAATTGAGTATGGCTCAATTGTAAGAAACCAACAACAAACTACGATGTGTGTATATATTGATTTAAATGAAATAAATTAAAAAGCACTGTAAATGAAGTTTTTAAAATAAGCATTTAACCCAAATTGTTGTCCATCTTCCTCCTGTGTTGCCTGTAGTGTTTTTCTGGTGGATCACGCCTGGACGTACCGTGTGGACCACGCCCGTCAGCAGCTGGAGCAGATCCCCGGCCTGCTGCCCAGAATGGCCGCGCTCATGGGGGTGGACTTCCATGGCGAGGCCCCTGACCCAGACACAGTGGAGATGGTGATGGAGCACATGTGGAAGTACAACCAGACGTACAAAATCTCCCAGGGGGTACGTTTAGAAAAATATGATCCACTCTTGATATTTTTATTTGCCATACTTTACTTCTAATGCTGCGGGCTCACGGGTGCCATTGTAGTATATTTACACATAAAAACTATTAATACTCTCATAGGTCCTTATTCTATGTATTTCATTCATTTCATGCCAAAGCCCGCCAGAAAGCCAGAATACTATGAGTGAATTTTGCAATAACAGGACACTGGGCCCCTCGGACGGAAATGGTGTTCAGATGTGTAGGATGAGTATCCTTTAAGTAGGGGAACAAAGAAACAGAGCTTCAGACTACGTTTTTGGCTGCGTTTGTCTCCATGCTTTGCATGTTAGACGCTGGAATCATCTTTGAAATAAATCTTGATATTACTCAAGCAGTGTCTGCGACTTCTTCATTCACACCTCATCTACAACGCTACACCTGACACGACACCATGGTGTGTCTGTTTACTAAGGCCCCATCCAGACGAAGAAGTTAGGATGAAAACGCATCCGTCTTCCCTGGATTCGGTTCAAGAAAATTCACGTCCACATGAATCCATATGTAAATGACTCAACACGGTACTTCATATGCCAGGCCTGTAGGCGGCGCTGTTATTGCTACAGAAATTAACGGAACGAAGAAGAAGAGCAACCTTCAGTGACTTCCTTTCATAACTGTTAGCTAGTTCTCTTAGCTTAACACATCCATGGACTAGACTTTAATAACTTACACCACTGCTCGTTATATAAAGGCCACCTAGAAAAAGAATGTAAACTTGGTTTACATTCTATCGGACATGATTGCAGCTAGCAGAGCTAGCGTTAGCGCGCTAGCTAGCGCGCTAATGCTAGCTAACGCTAGCTAACATCAACATCAGCAGTCACACAAACATCAATGATCCGATGTCTTTTTGATAATCTAGCTACACGTTTTTTTTTGCGGTAGCCTTTCTACAATAAGCCGTGCTAAAAATTACTATAATCCGTTCAAGGAGTTGATGAGCAGACAGATTAGCGAGCTAGTTGATACATTCTCTACTTCCACTTTATAAACAGCATTGCTCCCTGCTATAATAGCCGTCAGCTGGGTTGAAGGCGGAGCTGTGAGGCCGAGGTGTGTGGGGATGACATCATCGATACGCACGTATGCGGTTTCGCCGTACACATGAAGCCAAACGTGAGCCGGCTTTTTTTTTTATTCACCCTGGGACCAGGTTTCAAAAAAGTGCGTTTACGGGCAGTGCGTTTACAGGATTCGTGTGGACAGTCGGCCCAAACGATGCAAAAGATGTGCGTTTGCATCAAAATACGTCTTCGTCTGGATGGGGCCTAAATACTTTTTTACACATAACCTGCAACACGGCTGCTTTCAGTTATCTGGGGAGGGGTTGACTTACATTGTGTTTTTACTGTTGAGAGGAATGAAAAACAATATGCAAATTTCAGTTGTGACAGCAGAGGGGAACACAGTGCCCACTTTAGAAAATCCTGTTACCATATTAGGCCGTAAGGCTTATATTAAACCAATAATAATACAATAATAGAAACATGAAAAGGGGATATCGCCACCAGCGTGCATGGCACATACATTACATTGCCCGACATTTTAAGCAATCAATATTTCTTTCATAATACACACTCTTAAAGTGTTTACATTTTTATTTTTCACCTTCTTTGGATCTTATGAAGTTTTTATTGCCTGGCGCCAGAGGCCAGAGGGAGATCTGACTCCAGTTATCTATACACTCGTATGAGGACATAACAATTTTTGGATGAGAAACTCTTGTTTTCTGCTTCTACTTGAACCTTATGACTGTTGACTTGAAAGATGGTAACACACTGCAGCCTAGCTCTTGTTCCTGTTTTGATTGAATGCACTTCTGACAAAAACATCTGCTAAACGAATGGAATGCAAAAAAAGGCCAAAACAGTGTGGACATAGTCGCCGTCAAAGCCGTCTCTCTGTCCTCCTCCACTTCCCCTCTTCTCTTCCTTTTGTGTTTCCATGTGCAGTCTCCAGAGGACAAAGTTCCAGTGTGGTACATTATGGATGAGTTTGGCTCCCAGGTGCAGCACTCGGACCAGCCGAGCTGCAGCATGGCTCCCTTCTTCTACATCCAGGGCATGCTGGCCTACTCTGTGCTCTGGCCTCTGCAGGACCTGCAGGAAGGAGGTGAGAGCCACACACACCATACAGATAAATGAAATTTGAAAGGATACGTCTGGAGATTTTTGTATATTTTTTCCATTGCCAACTGTCACTGGCAGTTTTGCAATTCCACTCTGACAGAACTGAGACAAAATCTCTTACAGCTTTGTCAAACTTTATTAATGGTCAGCGCATTGGTAGACAAGGCAAAGGTTAGTTCGCAATATGCACCCTGATGAGAAGCTGTTCACCTATTTAGACCTTGACCGTCTTATATTTAGTCTTGTGTCTCCTCTGTTCATGCTGTCTCTGGCCAAGGCTGCTTCTTATCTGTTTTGGCCTTGGTTGATTGTTACCAACTGGTAGTTCTCCCACAGGCCGAGGCTCCTTTCCCTGGTCTTTATACTTTCTAGCGATACTGAACCCATCTGTTACATTATAACAATCAGGCAAGACTGGACCCCCCTCTGGCCCCCCCACCCTGTGGCAAATAGTTTTGTACATTTTTCACTCCATATTTATCCCACATGGGGGACATTTGTATTTATTAATGCGCAGTCATACATATATGTTATACTTTTAGATGCAGAGGATGAATCAAAGAATTTTATCAGGAGGCTGAGATGGTATAACAGAAGATATGTATGGCCATCGTTTTGAAACAATGAAACACAGTTTAGCAGCTCCTCAGAATGACAATATAAATAACAAAATACAGAATAAAATATAAATAGTAAAAGATCTTTATTCTTGAATATGGATCTGAGTCAGTCTGCAGACAAAAAAAGGAAATTTAGAGCACAGTTACGCAAAAAATTTTTTTGTGAAGTTTACTAAAACGCACCTTTTTATCCTCCTCCCCCCAGAAGAGCCCACACTGCCTTTGTTCTTAGAGTTCTGGGTAAAATTACACCCATTAAGGACAGGAATACCCTTCTTGGAAACCATATATATCTCTAAAGTATGCCAAAGTGGTGGAGTGGGGGGGGGGGGGGGCTGTGTGTGGTATGTAACTTGTATGTATTTATATTTGGTACCCCTATAATCACATGTCCTCAAACAACAACAAATGCAAATATCCTCCGGTTTGTTAAAAATTACAATGAACAGCTGTTGGAAATAATTGAGCCTTTTCTTTTTCTTTTTTAAACAAACCAAAAAAAGAATATATTTGTGAGCTGTTTTTAAAGAAAAATAAAGAAACGACTTACTACTTACTGAGAGCCACAGATGGAGGTCCAAGAGTACTGATAGACAACATTTCATCAGCAAAAACTGTATTATTTCCACAGATGAAATAACCCGTGACTATACGTATGGAGAGATGGACCCCCTGGTGAGGCGATGCCGTCTGTTACCATGGATACCTGCTGACCTAGAAGGGGTCAGCAGTGTCACCACTGAGCCTCTGGACTCATACTACGAGGTGAGGGCTACCACTTTGATTTATGAAATCCAACAGAAATGACTTCATCCGTTCAACTGGCATTTTCAGCTTTGATTTAGTATGTTAATGGTCCAAAACAATCCATCTTATTTCCAATTATGCTTCTTGTTTCTCAAATCCTGGTTTAGATTGTTGGAATATTGGTTGAATGCAACAACAAATGTTGAAAGGAACAAAAACAGCTGGATTAGGCTTCCATAAACCAAGATTATTTTACAACAGGTCAGATTGACCTGCTGTGCATGATATGATTCATTATATCTTCCAATGTTCCAATTGCTAATGCTAGATGTTGCCCTTCATTTTGATGTGTGTAAATTTACATAACTAGATAATGTAAATCTATGCCAGGTGGAGTGCAGAAGGTCCTTGCCTTTTCTCAGGAAACGATAAGCGCATCTGATTTTTTTCCTGTTCAACCAGGAAGATTTGTTTTTACAGTGTATGATAGGCATCACCCAGTTACATTAGAACACACATCCTCAATATACATCAATGACATATAGCACAACAAAACAGGACCTAAGAGACCATTACGTTACACTACTTAAAATGTCATGAATGTGACGCCTTCGTGCCTGATGTGAATGCTGTGCTTTCAGATGGCGTTTTGCATGCAAATTGTTCAAAGCTTAGTACGTAGTCACTACTGTAGTGACACTGGAGATGATCCGCGTAAATGAGCTGGAAAGAGAGAATAAAAAGGAACGTATGAACCTTTCTCTGTAATGTTAGTGAAGTCCATCGAGTTAGCGTGTTCAAATTACCATGCTGAGGTTTTGTTCCAACGGTTCAAATGAAACACAAGGATGAGTAATTCCTGCATATACAGGATGTCACCGTCATCTAAATCAGTTAAAATGTGCAAGAGGAACGCAATTCTTAATGGAAAATAAAGGTTTCAGTTTCTCTAAAAGGTTATATATTTGAGTGTAGAAAGATAATTCGTCATCAATCCATATTCTAAAATATATGTACATAGATTCTTTCTAATTCAATTTCTTCTAAAGTGGTGTTTTTTTAAAGATTTTTTTGGGGCATTTCAGCCTTAAATGGAAATAACAGCTAGATATGAAAGGGGAGAGAGAGGGTGATGACATGCAGGAAATCTTCACAAGTCGGACTCGAACCCTGGACCTATATATGTGCGCCTGCTCTTACCAACTGAGCCAACCCGGCCACTTTTGGTACCTTTTTTTAAGGTGAATTTTATCTGGTAACATGACACTGTGTGTTAAATGCCGTTTGGAGTTCAGTAATAGTTTGATTTAGACAAGGAGCAACTTTATACATACCTATTATATCCATACAAATGAATCTTTAATTCGTAAACGATCGCTTCTCATATGGAAGGTCAGAGTTGACCAAACTGTACACTTGAGGAAAGGTTACATGGTCATGAACTTTCGTATACTTTTTATTGTGAACGTGCCCAGCATCCCAAGCTATTGATTAGTTTTTTTTAAGATGCATTGATCACACATGTATCAATACTTTAAAAAGTATTATCATTAATAACATGACATTGATTGAAATGTACTTTTTTCTTACATACATGTTATTCCTGTCATTCCTATGTCTTCATTAAAAGCCATAGTACATATTCTTTCTAACAGCTGTCTCCTTGGTGCTTGGGATGTGTCTCACGGTCTCAAATTCAGCAGTAGAAGTCAGTCGAGCTCAGAAATCCTTCACCATCCAAACCCCTTCAAACAAATCACTCATACATCAGTTCAATACGTCCTACTAGTGCATTTGTTGAACATTATTTCACATCTCTCAGTGTCTTCTCCAGCATGGACGACTTGATATTTTAATGGGAAAAGTACACACGTAGGCAGCAAGAATTTATTTTGATCAACTCCCTCACAAGAGTCTCACTTATATGAGAGACTGTTAGGTCATCTGTGTCTATTTCTCCAGGCCATAATATCGGAGAACAAGGAGCAGCTTCCTGTGGAAATCCAACCCTACAGTGTGCCAGAGGACAAAATCCTAAAGTAAGTCTCTCACCTCAGCAGCTCAACATGGGATCTACCGAGATAGATAGATAGATAGATAGATAGATAGATAGATAGATAGATAGATAGATAGATAGATCGATCCACATGAATATTATGGACAATAAAAGAAAAGATACTAAATAAAAAATCCACATGAATGTACTAAGGGATGTATAAGCATGAGAGGCTTGCAGTGAAAGGGCAGGGACTGACCCTGTGATTCAGTCTGCATGGTGAGGTGCTCTATGAGAGGGGGTGTCATGGTGGTAGTGCAAATAAGTCCAATAGTGCAAGGATAAAGTCTAGAGACCAGCATTATATATGGACAATATAAGAGAATAATGTAGACATAGTAATATAAGAACTATAGCAGTGCAAGGATAAAGTTTTAAAAACGACAGCATTAAATATGGTAATTATAAGGGAATAAAGTAGACAATAGGATAGACCGCCATTGTGCAAAAATATTAAAGCAACATAATAAACACATGAACACTTTTGTTGCTGATTTCCTTTAATAATTGTTGATGGGTTGAGAATATTATTTATTTTTTATTATTGTTATGGTAAGTGATGGGTGGAATAATTAAGCCTGCATTTACTCAAATGTATTTTCATATTTCATATGTTATATTAGGTGTTATATTGAAACTGAATAACAACTTCTTAGATGTGAACCTTTGGTCAGAAGCAAGAGGCCTGCTGCATGCGAAGGTTGGATCTGATCCAGAGGTTTGAGTTTTGCGAATAACAAGTTAGAGGCCCTTATGTATGTTTCATCCTAAAAGAAAAGACTTGGTATCTGCTTCGGGTGCCGGTCCAAGTGTTCTCCCTCATGAGAAATTTGTTCAATATTGAATAAAAGCTGCCTGTAATCTGAAATCATCGGAGTCGTCCTTGAGTATCTTCATCATCATTTTCCAGAGAGAGTTCCAACTCTCAGTAAGCACACAGAGCTTAGGAATGTCCAGCAAAGTTGGCAACATCTCAGTGAAAAAGTCACATTTACAGTTCGAGGTCACCCAGAACCAAATGTAGGGCATATTGCCAGCATAAAACAAGTGAACTGATTGCAGGATCCTACATTCATCAGATGTTAGGTAACACTGCTTATGTTGACAGTAAAAAGCACCAGCTTTAATAGTGTGTCAGAGGCTTGAGAAGTTACAGCAAGTCTTTGCTGTCCATCATCTCGAGCATTTCAACAGAAAAGACAGCCATGCAGACTGATAAAGACCAGAACCCAGAGTTAGGAGCCAAGTGACAGGTGTCCTAAACAGTCAACAGTTTTGGGTTAAAGGGGCAGTGACCAGGGAGTTAAACCTTGTCTTTATTATTTGATGTTTTATACTCAGAAGTAGACATACTTTCTGTCTAAATCATAAGAAATAATCATAAGAAATAGTCATTTTCACCAAACTCTCATGATGTATTCTGTCATCTGTGTTTTCTGTGTTCCCCAAATTGACAAAATACCCAATATCTAATATATAATACAGTTGAATTATGATCTCACCCTTATCCAGTCCCACCTTCCTGGTTCTATCCACCCACACACACTTTCTCTTTTATTGCAACACAATGTTGGAAAGAATCTCAGGACTAGACCCAGATGAGACATTCCAGCAGATACAAGCTGCATTTGTAGAAAATTACTGGGCACATTGCACCATGCTTAGAGTACAACAGTTTATGCAGAGGTTTAGGGTCTAACAAGAACATACATGCAATGGGTTTCTACCACACGTTAATCATTATTACTGCTGAAATTTGGCAGGGGTCTCTGGTACCAAGGGAGCAGACTTTTATTGGAAAAAGGAATTTGTCTGTCTTGCATGCTGGCATCATGTGGAGCACTCTCAGGGGGGCAGAGGAGTGGGACAGGTGAAGAGGTCAGAAGCTTCAGGGAAAAGAGGGGCAATCAGACCTCAAGCACAACAACTTAAAGGCTCAGATATACTAGCGCTTTCAACAGTGCGTGCGGAAATCATGACGTCACGGGACTGCCGTAAGTATTTATACTCGCGCGTGGTGGTCGCGGCACTAGTTGCAGTCTTCTCCTGAACAGCGGTGGCGCTAAGGAGCAAAGGCTACCGATGTTTTTCTTTCCAAGGACTAGAAGAAGAAGAAAAAGATAAACACCGGCAGAACAGGCATCAACAGTGCCGTCAATGCTTTGATTTGATTCAGTGAGCTACTTGGTGGGATCAAGCCTTTCATTCACAAAAAAAGAACTCATCTTAACCCAGTAAGTTTACCAGAGAGACTTGCAGTCAGTGGGCGAGTCCTGGCATCCGGTTTCCCAGGAGCTCGTTCAGGCTTTCTGTTTCCGGTTTGTCGGGCGCCGCTGAAAAAAATAGACTGGTGCGCGCCCTGTGCTCGCACGCTGAAAATCGGACGCGCCGGCCGGAAATTACGTCATTTTGATGTCACGAATGCGCGCGCCACCTCCAACGCGTCAAGCATAAAACGGCCCTAAGGCAGGGGTGTCAAACTCATTTTCACTAAGGGCCAAACTGGAAAAGGAGAATCACACCAAGGGCCAGATATGTAGAGTTTATTGACGTGCTTTTGTTACTGCGTGTCACTTTTTTTTGTTTTTTACATTTTGGTAGCTTTTTTTCCTCATTTTTGTTCTGACTTTTTTGTGACTTTCTCAGACATTTGTCACCTTTTTGTAAATTTGTTGCTTTTTCCAACATCTTTGTACGCTTTTTGTCGCATTTTTGTTGACATGAAGCCCTATAAAAGTCATCAAAAGAGTTCCTTAGCCATCGTAGAATTTAGCAAATCAAGCAAAACAATGATATATTTTCTTTAACAACAACCTGGTTCACAGCCTGAATATGAAAACTCTCTGCTTCTGGGGGAATTTCTGAGTCTCAAGAGTCGGCAAATCTGCCATATTCTGCTTTGAATGTCAAGTAATTGCAGATTAAAAAACACTTTCCTGTGTTTTTGGTTTGGCGCCCCACAAATTGATTGTGAATCCAAATTGATATACGGGCTGGATCTAAATCTACAAGGGGCCGGATTTGGCCTACGGGCCTTGAGTTTGCCACATCTGACTTAAGGAATCTACAGAGAATGTTTCAACTTTCCTAACTTGCAGGAAGGAGTAGGAGGTCTCCTGTGTTTCTGGCAGGCTACATACTGAGAAACCCTTTCTAGGTTCCTGGCCAGCCTTTTCTGGTCACTAATGCATTTATCTATCTTTGTCTTGTTTTTTTGTGATGTTGTGTACTTCTTACTTCTTGCCGTCATCATTTAAGTTTTTTCCACACAAACTTTTTATCGTTCTGTGCTCTGCTTTCAGGGTTTACTCCGAAATGTCACAGGTAACAAACAACCTGACACATCCACGGTTCCAGCTGACAGAGGACAAAGAGGAGGCTGATGTCATTTGGAGCTATAATCACATCAAAGACTACAGGTCGGCAACAAAGCAACACACACAACATACATTCACACACTCTTGGTGGAACCAGGCTGTGAATATTGCCACTGAATGTGCTTGTGAGTCCAGCATTTAAGGCTTTTTAAGTTTTAGTGACTGAGAGGTACAACCCCAAATCAGAAAAAGTTGGGACAGTATGGAAAACACAAATAAAAAAAAGAAAGTAGTGATTTCTAAATATACTTTGACTTGTATTTCATTGCAGACAATACAACAGCACATAATTTAATATGTTCCTCATGATTTTTACTGTTTTTGTTTCAAAAAACAAAATTTCTATTTTGGTTCTTGCAACACATTTCAAAAAAAGTTGGAACAGTAAAGCATTTACCACTTTGTAATGTTGCCATTCCTTTTCACAATACTTAAAAGACGTTTAGGGACTGAAGACACCAAGTGATGAAGTGTTTCAGGTGTACTTTTGTCCCATTCTTGCTGCAAACAAGTCTTAAGGTGGGCAACAGTACAGGGTCTTCGTTGTCGCATTTTGCGCTTCAAAATGCGCCACACATTCTCTATTGGAGACAGGTCGGGACTGCAGGCAGGCCAGTCAAGTACCCGTGTCCTCTTCCTCCGCAGTCAGGACTTTGTAATGTGTGCTGAATGTGGTTTTGCATTATCTTGTTGAAATATGCATGGACGTCCCTGGAAAAGATGTCTTCTTGAAGGCAGCATATTGTGCTCCAAAATCTCTATGTACTTTTCAGCATTAATGGTGCCATCACAGAAGTGCAAGTTACCTTTGCCAAGGGCACTGACACAACCCCATACCATGACAGACCCTGGCTTTTGGACTTGTTGCTGGTAACAGTCTGGATGATCCTTTTCTTCCTTGGTCCAGAGCACACGGCGTCCATTTCTCCTAAAAAATACCTAATATACATAGCACTCCACGAATTAGATTGGTCAAATGAGTCCGACTGAACCTGATCACACCTAACAATTTGGTTATATAAGAGAACGGGTTGAGAAGAAAAGACAGCGTTTCTGAAAAATGTAGTTGTATTGAAAACCAGCCTGTTCTCTAGCATTAACCATAAGAGTCGTCGGTGCATACTGATAGTGTTTACACAGTCCACGTATCTCAGAGTACAGTGGAAGAGATCTCAAAGTAACAAAGAAAAGAGAAGAGTATATATATATATATATATATATATATATATATATATATATATATATATATATTCTGCTGAAAGGAACCATGTCCTGCTGCAATAGGAAAAAAACAGGAAACATCTTGGTGTAGCAGAATTAAAAAACAATAAGAAATCAAGACACATCTGGGCGCAGGAGTCTGGGAGTCACTTCTCTATCATACGCTAGTTTTTCATCGATGTCAGCAACTTCCATGACATTCCTGTCTGAACAAGAATATTCTTTTACACTCAACATGACCTTTCTGTCTGAATTGGAATGTCCCATTCACTCAACATGCCCGTTCTGTCTAGGCTAAAATATCCCATTATTACACCCCACATCATCACACACCCTTCACCATACCTACAGATTGGCATGGTTTTATTTCAGTTAGCCTAATAGCTGGTTTGATTTGTATTGAGAGATGATCTTATGGAAAGTACCCCAAGCCAACTATTTTTTTTAAATTAAGGCATTAAGATCAATTTCCAAAAGATGATTTTTTTTTTTATTCCTCTTTTTAGTCAACTTTAGCATGGGTTCATGAACGTATGAGCACCACTATACAGTTTGGAGGTTTGAACCATTAAGATGGCAGTATGCACATAAACATCTAGAGCTGTTTGTGTTTTCATGTTTTGACTTTTTCAATGCATTTAATCTTAATCTGGTCTAATGAGAGAGTAATGCTTCTGTTATATGTAATTTACAGATGTAAGCTGCAGAGGGTGCTCTCTGCAGTTTACAACTGCATGTCTCAATAGTGTACAATCCCAAATCAGAAAAAGTTGGGACAGTATGAAAAACACAAATAAAAAAAGAAAGTAGTGATTTCTAAATGTACTTTGACTTGTATTTCATTGCAGACAATGTAAACACAAAATATTTCATGTTTTGTCTGGTTAACCTAATTTCATTTGCACATCCTTTCCTGTCATTCAGAACTGCAACACATTCCAAAAACGTTTGGGACAGGAGCAATTTAGGGCTAGTAATCAGGTAAATTGGTTAAATGATGTGTTTTGAAACAGGTGATGTCAACAGGTGATTGTAATTATGATTTGGTACAAAAGCAGCATCCAAGAAAGGTCTAGTCCTTTAGGAGCAAAGATGGGCCGAGGATCGCCAGTTTGCCAACAAATACGTGAGAAAATTATTGAAATGTTTAAAAACAATGTTCCTCAAAGAAAGATAGGAAGACATTTGCTTATTTCACCTTTAACAGTGCATTACATAATTAAAAGATTCAAGGAATGTGGAGGAATTTCAGTGCGTAAAGGACAAGGGCGCAAGCCTAAGCTGAAAAACCGTGATCTCCGATCCCTCAGGCGGCACTGCATCAAGAATCGTCATTCATCTATAAGCGATATCACCACATGGGCTCAGGACTACTTTGGCAAACCTTTGTCAAGTACCACAATACGTAGTTACAGCCACAAATGCCAGCTAAAACTGTACTGTGACAAAAGGAAGCCCTATGTTAACAGTGTCCAGAAGCGCCGTCGACTTCTCTGGGCTCGGAGGCATCTGGGATGGACCATCACACAGTGGAAATGTGTACTGTGGTCAGATGAATCAGTATTTCAGGTATGTTTTGGGAGAAATGGACGCCGTGTGCTCCAGACCAAAGAAGAAAAGGATCATCCAGACTGTTACCAGCAACAAGTCCAAAAGCCAGGGTCCGTCATGGTATGGGGTTGTGTCAGTGCCCTTGGCAAAGGTAACTTGCACTGATGGCACCATTAATGCTGAAAAGTACATAGAGATTTTGGAGCACAATATGCTGCCTTCAAGAAGACATCTTTTCCAGGGACGTCCATGCATATTTCAACAAGATAATGCAAAACCACATTCTGCACACATTACAAAGTCCTGGCTGCGGAGGAAGAGGACACGGGTACTTGACTGGCCTGCCTGCAGAATATTTTTTTTTTTTTTTTAAAACAAGAAGAATCATGAGGAACACATTAAATTATGTGCTGTTGTATTGTCTGCAATGAAATACAAGTCAAAGTATATTTAGAAATCACTACTTTTTTTATTTGTGTTTTCCATACTGTCCCAACTTTTTCTGATTTGGGGTTGTAGATGCATATAACATATCTATGTTGGACAATTATTGAGTTAATTTTTTTCCTTTTTTACATACAATCTGCAGTGGATAATACGAATATGATGCATTTTTGGATGGCACTAGACGTGTGTGTGTGTGTGTGTGTGTGTGTGTGTGTGTGTGTGTGTGTGTGTGTGTGTGTGTGTGTGTGTGTGTGTGTGTGTGTGTGTGTGTGTGTGTGTGTGTGTGTGTGTGTATGTATACAGTTATTAGACACGTGCTGGAGTTGGGCTAGAGTTTTTGTCAAGTTGTATTATGAATGTTGGGATAATTATTTATCAAAGAATGAACAAAATCACTGGAGTTCTCTTAAAACTTTGTTTACTTGCAGCAAGTAGAGCCAGTTTACAGCACTTCAGTATAAGTACAGAAAGTGACTGAAGATTGTTCACAACAGTGTCTTTTTAAAGGAGTTGGGAGTTATTTGGTTCATGCAGTCAGTAGCTTTTCACAGGGAAAAGGGAGTAATATTACACAAAGAGGTACTTTCTTCTTATCTCTGGTCTGGCCCGGCGTCTCCTCCACATGCGCTCTGCCCTCAGGGGCATTCTGGGCTTTTTACAAGGTCAGTGGCCCTCATTATCAGTGTGGGAAATAACTTTACCTTGTATACCAGCCACAATGGCGGGTGGAATGGTTTTCAGTGCTAGTCCTTGACATATAGCTGGCTGAGGTACAGGCAAAAGGAAAATTATCGGTTAAAAAAATGTGGCCACATATCCCCGGTGTCAAGAGGCCCGCCGCGGAGGCAGCAGTAGCTATAAATGTACAAACTGTAGAGGCGAAGTAAAGAAAAAGAGATGGTACTTTTCGAATCAAGTGGCGCATTGATGACGAAGGGAAAACGAGGGAATGGTTAGCCTACCTTCTCGATGTCCAGTCCATGCACTGTACTTACTGTCGAATCTTCGCGTCGTCAGAAAATGCATACAATTTGTTCGTTAGAGGAACAACTAACCTTAAATTATAAAAGACTATGAGTCATCCAAGTCTCATATCACCTATCTGTTCTATGCAATTGGCGCAGTTGGACCAAATGAGAATTTTAATCAGAAACTTCCATGCGATGTTACTGAGAGATGAGTCAATATTTTTTGTTTTGTTCATTAAACATATAGGCCTACAATTACTATAGAATATGACCAAACTGACCAAACACAATTTTACCATGGTCTCGCAGGCTTTTTTTCACATCACTTTTTTATTTGCCTATGTTAAAGGAGAATTGTTGTTGTTGTTGTTTGTAAATTTGGAGTGCTGTCAGTAGCAAGAAAAACGAAACCAATCGGTGCTGCCTACACCGTGTTCTCCTCCTTCTAGAGTTAGCACCCACAGGCTTAAACAGGGCAGGTTTATTTATTTTTATTTATTTATTATCGATCTCACGAGGTGACTTTTGTCCAAAGACAGCGATGTGGAGAGTGGAACGTGAGTCAGGTGAAAGGTGTTCTGGGAGTTTGTTGTTTTGGAGTAGGCTACAGAAATGATAGGTGTGTGTGTGTGTGTGTGTGTGTGTGTGTGTGTGTGTGTGTGTGTGTGTGTGTGTGTGTGTGTGTGTGTGTGTGTGTGTGTGTGTGTGAGAGTGAGAGAGAGAGAGGACCACATATCCTTCCAAACCTCAGATCATATAGGCCCACTGGTCAGCTCCCAGTCACTGCCCCTTACGTCTCTAAATGTCTGGAAACCATTTCCTTTCAGGGGGCATATAAACAAATACACTAAGAGAGAGAGAGAGAGAGATGCCTCTCTTTCTGTAGCCTACTCATACCTCATATAGTCTGGTGAGGTCAGTGACTCGAGTCCGTGCGGTGTGTTCTGTGCTGTCGTCCGTTGGAGGGGCCATCTGCCTTCATTTTCGCCAATTTGTAGGGCATAGTCGGGAGGGCGGGCACTGACGGCAATCGGGCTCAAATCCAACCAATCTGATTGGTAGAGTGCTAACCCGGAAACAGGGAGCCGAAATGAGCATGACTAGAGTCTCTCAAAATCTGAGGAAAATCTTTTAAACTGACCTTTGTGGATCTGAAATGAAGACTCAGATTCAGCAACTGCCCGGCCTATTTCTCCTTCAAATGTTTTCAGAAGCATGTTTCGGTGAACTATTTCAATAAAATATGAGATTGTATTTTGAACGAGCCGCCATGACAGTCTGGCTTTGAATTTCCGGAGAAGCCAGACCCACGTGACGCGCTCGTCCAATCAGCTGCCGGTTTTCATTTTTGAACGACAATACAGATTAGTGCCGCCTGCTGCTCTCCTCGGTGTGTTCTCTGGCATGTTTCGAACAATTCGGAGAGAGTGATCAGTCCAAATGCCTTTTCTGCCGATGGTTGCCTCGTCTGGTGTATGTGTAGAGGCTATAAAACAACAAGCTTCACCCGCCTCGCGTTCCACACTCCACACCGTTGTATTCGTATAAGAAGTCACCTCAGGAGATCCATAATGTTGTCAGACACTTTTAATAACAATCTGAGCCTGTCAGTGGTGTAATGACGCTGTAATCGTGTTATGATGTTCTTTTGTCAATGTGTTGTGAAGTTACTCTGTTATTTTGTGCTGTTGATATCCTGTAATTGTGTTTGGGACTGTGCAGGTGATGGATGGGATGGAGTCCAAATAATGTCACATCCGCATTATTGGTTACAGTCAACTCCGATTTGTGCAAGTCCCCACCCTTGTAAAGGAGACCCTTCCTTATTTCAAAACAATTTTTCATCCTTACGTCATCCTCTTCTCTGACAGGAAGCTAAGCGAGGAACAACCTGATGTGATGCTGAACCAGTTTCCCTGTGAGAGCATCATCACTGTGAAGGACTGCATGGCTGCTGTGGCCCGCAGAGTAAAAGGCGGCCCACAACCTGATTGGCTACCAGAGACTTTCAACCTCCAGTCAGAGCTCCCACAGTTCATCAAGTGTTATCAACTGAGACAACAAAGGTTAACATTTCCTTCTTCTTTTTTTTTAAATACATTAATATTACCAAAAAACATTGTTTATGATCTACACTAAACGGGATCAAATATGTATTTGTGTATGTTTCAGGGGAGAAGATAACCACTGGATCTGTAAGCCGTGGAACTTGGCCCGTGGACTGGACACGCACATCACCAACAACCTAGACTACATAATCAGACAACGAGAGAGTACACCAAAGGTACCGTACACACAACATACTAACTGACACCGTTAAACCAGCTTTCCGTAGAAAATGTATAGCATCGCAAATGCACCTTCAGTTCAGGAAACCAAAACTTCTTTATTTACCTTTTTTAAAATGTGTTCACCATCTACCTTGAAACCATGAATTACTGAATGTGACATTTTGTTGCTTGCTATGACACCTAAACCACGACTGCTGAAAACACAGCTCTAGATGTGTATGGATGATACCTAACTGCATAACAGATTTTGGGGATTTTTTTTCTGTTGATCGTTCAGTAGTCTATATCCTTGATGTTCCATTTCCAGGATTGCTCCGTTGCTACAGGAAATTCCACCGGATGCATGTATTTTCCATCTTTCTTTGTGTTGGCGTTCTAACCTCCGGCTGATTTGTGAGGACTCTGGTTAACTACTCCTCAGATCTCTGCAGGGTAAATCCAGACAGCTAGCTAGACTATCTGTCCAATCTGAGTTTTCTCTCGTACGACTATTTTGCAGCGGCTCTGTGCGGAGTTTAGCACCGCCCATGACGATTCTGATTGGTTTAAAGAAATGCCATTAAACCAGAGCATGTTTTCCTACCATCCCAGAATGCTATGTGGAGTAGCCAGACCCTAGCGAGACTACTTGTGTAGCCATAGGATGGGAGAACTACCTGCCACAGGAGTTTCCGCATGTTGTAATTGTTCACATTCCATCATCTACTGCGATAGTAGGGCTGGGCATCGTTCAAAATCGTTTGATCCGGTGCCAGTTTAGATACCTAAGTTTTGATGCTGGTTCCATAACGATATTTTTTTCATTACTATATGTTTTAAAATGCATTTCAACATCAACAAAAATAAATTAAACACAAAACTTTTATTTTCTACCTTAATTGTGAATCAAAACTGTTATCAAAAATCTGGTAACACTGCTCACTCAGAGTAACATTAATGAAACTGGTTGTGCTTATGCAGATACTCAAGATTGGTATAAATCCCAACTTGGTCTAAAAATAACAAAAAAAAATGAGAAACCTTTTTGCCACAACATGAACATATTATAAATAATAAATAAATAAATAAATGGCATTGTGTACAGGCTAATATGGAACTAACTAAAATGCAAAGGAAGGTAAAGAACAAAGACTTTTTAGTGCAGACTGCATAATGACACAAACCTTTAACAATACACTTGGTGACTGCCCTGTTGTCAACATTGAACTAATGGAGAACTAACTTAAGTGCAAAGGAATGTAATTTAATTTCCTTGTTGCTGAAAGCAGCTATAGAAGTAAAGTTGCCTTGCTTTACGACATCAGCCTGTCAGTCAGTCACCAGGGCACAGAAACCACCGTTGTGCCTGCTCGTGTAAAACAACAGCACGCCACCGCTTTCGGCTCGCCATTAATATCATATCACAACAAACGCAGTCTGCATGAAGATTTGGAAGATTGTAACCACACTTGAAACCACTACATTGTTGTGACTTCAACAAAACTGCAGAGCCGACGTAGTTTACTCGTGTGTGTGTGTGTGTGTGTGTGTGTGTGTGTGTGTGTGTGTGTGTGTGTGTGTGTGTGTGTGTGTGTGTGTGTGTGTGTGTGTGTGTGTGTGTGTGTGTGTGTCGGTCGGAGCTCCACTCTCTGTCAATATGCAGAGAGGACAGATAAGCTTTGTTTGGTGCCCAGCCCTATGCGATAGAGAGAGCAAGTGACGTTACCGGTATTTACATTGTCATTGCAGGACTTCCAACACAGCACCTCAGCACCCTCATACTAATCAGTGGGGGATTTCAATCATGTCTCCCTGTCTTCTGTTTTAACAAACTTCAAACAATACGTAAACTGTGCAATAAGGGTGTATTATCCCTATTCGTTACCCGGTTGCATAACCACTTAGGCTAAGTTTGACTATAAATCTCGTCTTGAATTAAAAGATACGGCCAGTGCCCAAAAACCAAGTCAAAAACAGTTGTGGTGAGAAAAGCTCAAGGTGGGAAGGCCTAAAACATCCGGAGCTCAGAATCTGTCTCGCTCTTATATACACTGTGCAGAGGGACTTTCACATCCTATGTACTTGACATCTTGCATGCATGCCCCCATTTCACCCCCCTTCTTACATTTCCTGTGGAAATTCCCCAGTATAGCGACATATCTGTTGGGGGAGGAATCTAATTTAATGCAATGTTAAGTCATGTCAGAGATAAGATGAATCCGCAATCAGATGAATCTGACGTCTTACTGTGCTACAAGCTGGTACCAGGCAGGCATGATACTCTACACTCTTTACAGTCAGTGGAAATGCAATAAGCTACCATCAATGTACTGTCATTCAAAAGTACAATGTATTGAATTTCGGCAGCTTCCTTTGATTGATATGTGCCTGATCATTCATGGTCTTGCGCCACTATCACACTGTGACATTTTGCAGGGACAATACTAGGGAGACCAGGGCATCAGCCATTGGTAACTGCTCAGCTAAATTTAGAAGAAGAAAAAAACTGCTTTCAGACAATCATCAGCAGCTAACTGAAAAGCTACAGGGAAAGCTAACGACTGGGCCTCAAACTCTGATTGTGGGTGACTCTGCTGTAAGAGATGTAAAAAGCATGTTGAGGAAAAATACAAATACTCTGCAAATTATGTTGTAAAGCAACAGTCTGAATTGCTGAAACTGGACTTTGTGGATCTGCTGAACACAGTCAGCTTTCAACTGCATGTACCATCCATTCTATGCAGTACATTGATAATTGTAACTTTTCCTTAACAAGCCAGGAGTAAAGCGGTTCACCTATAACCTACATTACTTTCTGCGCCACACATCAGCTCCCTCGGTCAAGGACATGAGACAAGATAAATCTAAACAAGAGGAAGACGTAACAAAGCACGGCAGTGATCCACCACAGCCCCCGCCTGAGCAAAGATTTGACCATGGGAGACCACAGAGCAGAGATGAGAAATCTCAACCCCCCCTAACTGCACCATGTATGAGTCCTTATGATAGATCAGTACATGAAAGCTCCTGCTACTAAAAATGAGGTCTATCAACCAGTTTAATCTCAGATGGTAATTAAAACCACCTAATTTTAATTAAATATCATATTGCTTTCATTCAAATGCAAATTATACTTCTTAGTATTATTTCCCCGAGAGATTTGCATCTCTAAAAACACAATAACAGGATTATATGATTTGTTGAAAACAAAGAGAGGGGTCTGGCATCAGCCAATGACATAAATTTATAGTTCTATATTCAATCCTAATTAAAAGTCCAATTTTAATTGTTCCCCTTTCTCTTGCACAGTGCATGCTGTTTTATCAGTTTGTATAAAGGTGTGATGTGGTACAAGTAAGTGACATGTAGGTGATGTCATTGTAATATATGCTTACACAGAATCATTACCATAACTTGTGGAATAACATATAACATTGATATGTTTTGAGAGAGATGTTCTGAATGGAATCTTATGCAGATCTGTGTGTGTGTGTGTGTGTGTGTGTGTGTGTGTGTGTGTGTGTGTGTGTGTGTGTGTGTGTGTGTGTGTGTGTGTGTGTGTGTGTGTGTGTGTGGATGCAGATGCTGTCATCATTACACAGGAACCGCTTCCTTTCTGTCTTCTATCTCTGTTAATTTCTTTTCAGCAAAAGCTTTTTTTAAGCTCCAAAAACTAATAGTTTTTATATTAACAATGGGAAAAAAAATGTGGAATGTAAAAGTTGTCTCTCTTAGTGATCACTTACTATCACCCAACCCTGCAGTTCTATGCACATTGTAACATCTTTCAGCTCATTGCTTTACTGTTTTGTTTCAGTCTTAGCGCTCTTATCACCCCAGCCACAGCAGGCAGCTGTTTTCAGCAAAAACAAGCTCTGATAACCCATAGTACACCACCTGCCCAGCAACAAATTGTGCACAAAAGTGCACAGATAAAGTTAGCAACCAGCTGGTGAACATAGTGCAACACTTAGCAGCTAAAGACAGAATTTTCCCTCAGGAGTTGGTGGAGACCAAACCAGAGCTGCTTTAAAATGCGATTACAATCGGATTTCTACAGTCCGGATGCTCTGGCCGTTTGAGAAACAAATCCGATTTGCCTGCAGTCTGAATATAGCCTAAATGGATGCAAATGTTGCTCTGTTCGATTTTAAAAAGACAACTGTTGTCTGCTCCCCAGTGGCCAAAAAGATTTAATAATTATATATATATTCACCCACTCTTTACCCATCCAACACCCCTCAAACCTCCTCACCAACCCGACACCTTTGAGGGTCCGTATACCCATGCCATCGCTCTCTCCACTCACCCTTTCCCCTCTTTCCCCCTGCCCCATGTTGGAGTTCACTGACCAGATGTAGCAGCTGGTATATGCTGGAATCAAATTTACCCCCCTTCCTTCTCCCATCATTCAAACTGCCCCAGTTTGAACTCATTCACCGAAAGTAAAACGCCAGGCGCCACTGCCCCCTCAAGGACGGCAGCTAACTACTTCTCCCCAGGGTGATAAGGATGCTTGTGTACAAAATGCAGCAAGCTTTGTCTGATATGTGCCGGGTCCAGGCTGCACGCCTAGTGGCACTCATGACTCTTTTCAGGACAAGCCCGGGCCCTGTGTATTAAATTCTTCCTCAATCTATGTTGTGATAGGTAATAGAAAAAGAATGGTGATTCTGCTAAATAAGAAGAAGCACTTAACTGGAAACTTAGCAAATTTAGCAACCATTCCTCGTCAGCCACAGCCTGTCCCAAATAATGAGGCAGATCATTCTTTTAACAGACTAACACTTGCCTTACTAAACGTCAAGTCTTTGGCGGGAAAAACATTTTTGGTGATTAACTCATCTTGACAACCCCCAGGACAGAGGGAACAAAGCACTGTGTTGTGTTTTTGAGAACTATGGACTGACTCAGCATGTGACGGAGCCCACACACAATAAGGGGCACAGAACACTCTTCTGTTTAACATCTACAGTACATGCTTCCACTGGCTCAGATTATGGAACACAACAAAATAAGTTAGCATAGTAATGCGGACAACACACAAATTTACATAACCTTATCGCCAGGGCACTATAGTCCAATACAAAAACTGAGTATGTGCATTGAACAAATTAACCACTGCACTGGATGTGCCAGAACTTTCTTAAATTAAATTAAGAAAAAACTGATTGTTGTTTGGTTGTTTTCGCGAGTTCCGAGGTAGAACGCGGCATTTACAAGGTCAAAGTTCTAAAAATCCAACATGGCGGCTCCGTGTATCGACAGTTGTGAAAGCTGTAGTAGCATAGTTATAAGCACTTATGTGTTATTTGTGTCACACTAAATCAGTCATACACGCAGCACTGTCTTCTATCTGTGTTGTCACGCGGTTTGTATGCGCAAAAAACAGCGTATACGTTGTTATAAACTGGCATTGCTAACAATGGCTAACCTGGCTAGAGCTAATGAAAACAATGAAAATCTGACTTGTAAATAGAACGCATTTAAACTCTGGTGTGACGTCATTCCCAGTTCCGACCTCTGACTTCCGACGTAAATCGAACGCGGCATAAAACGCCGTGCAGATTTTGATCAGCTCACCCGGAGACTGAAGGCAGGACACATTCAGAAAACGTATCTCACTCAGAACAGCATGGATGTTTTTTTTCTCCAAGTTTGTATGTGTATGGGAGCTCCAAAGACACAAAATAACACCCCAAATCCCAGAAAAAATTATTGTTTCATAATATAGGCACTTTAATGTTTTATGTAAAGCACTTTGAATTGCCCTGTTGCTGAAACGTGACACCTAAAACATTGCTGAAGACAAATCAATCATTTGTGAGGTTTGTTACCTATAACTTTGTGCATGTGTCTTTGTTTTCCAGGTTGTGTGTAAGTACCTTGAAGATCCAGTGCTGTTCAACAGAGAGGAGGTGGGAATGGTGAAGTTTGACATTCGCTACATGTTGATGTTGCGCTCTGTGCAGCCCCTGCGTCTCTATGCCTACGACGTCTTCTGGTTGCGCTTTGCTAATAGGTACACCATACATGCATCTGTGTACACACATACATACATACATACATACATACATACATACATACATACATACATACATACATACATACATACATAAATACATTGATAGCAATGGGTTGTGATGTTCTACTCAATTCTAATTTAGTTACATTCAACAAATCCCTTTTGTAATCTTTCTGGCTGAATCTCACATTTTTAGAAAAAAACTAACTATAACTAAGATAATAACTGATCTTTGGGATCATGCAAAAGCTGCTTCCCCCATTAATTTGGCCTAGATGAATGAATTTAATTAGGGGTCCAAACTAGGGTTGTGCAATTAATTGAAATTTAAATTGTAATGATTTTGGCTCATAATGATCACAAAAACAGAGTCAAACGATTAATTTGCACGTTACATTTGAATGTAAACTCTTATTTATACTTGTGTTCTGAATGAAAACAAAAGTTCAAACGGGTAAAGTATTTAAGGGAAATTTCACAGTTCTAGGTGTTTGCACTGTTGATTTTGTTTAAATTCAATAATTGCAACATCTTTCAAAAAGACATTGAGTGATCATGTTAAATAATATTTTTATACTTCCATGTACACAACGTGTTTAGCGGTGATCCTCAGCAGTTTTATTTTGGTTTTATTTAAGACCGCACTCAAGATCTTCAAGGCAGTTTTACTCAGTACCGGAGAGTATCCAGTACAAGCATACTGGCCCGCATTTACCAACCTATCGTAGAAACCAGCGCAGATATGAGCGCATAAATCATCTTCAGGCTCCACGTGTGATTCATGAAACGTTCGTATCACACCAATCGGAGCGTAAGAATGGTCGTACATTGATAAATGCAGCAGCTGGAAACAATCGTAAATGAAATATCACGACCCAATATATTCTGAGTTTTGAGGCCTCGCCCTTACAATTTACGACATGGCGAGACGTAATCCGGCTCAGAAGCGGCACTTTTCAGAGGTGGAGATTGAAACCCTGACATCTCAGGTTCATTTGCACTAACGTCTTGTACTATTTGGCAGCCTGAAAACTGGTATTAAAGGCTGTAGAAAGAATGTGGAATGGAAAGAGATCACTGATGCAGTCAACAGTGTTGCCGTGGTAAATCGGACTCCAGCTGAAGTTCATTTAATATATATATCCTTGACATATGTATGCTAGTCCTAATAGTTTATGCAGTGTCTTTTATTTTACTTGTGTTTTTTTCATGAGTCAGAGCCAGGCAACCGTGAGCGCATGAGGGCCAGTGTCTCAGTACAGTTATGATCACACCGTCTTATATAGTTCTAAGACACTGTGGTCTGATGTCACCTAAGACACTGTGGTCTGATGTCACCTCACACAGTGAATGGTCATGAGAGAATAAACAAACTTTACAGTCACATACCCACAGTACAATGTAGTGACATTTTATTTCTGCAGTTTAACCCATTCTAGGATCAGTACCAGTAGACAGGTTATAGCATCCCAGGAGCTACTTTGGGTTCAGTGTCTTGCTCAGACACTGTGGCGGGAGGAGCCTGGGATTAAACCGCCGAGCCATGAACATATGTGCTAACTGTAATGGTAATCCATCCAAAAAGTAGCGAGGTATTTTAATCTGGAACCAAGGGGTGGACTGACTAACCCACCAACATGCAGTCTTCAGACCCATGACTTTAGTGTCTCTATGAACAATACAGATGTTGAAAAATCTCCTAAATGTAAGAGTTTTGTTTTATTGGTAGTGATGATAAAGTATTTATCTTGATATAGAGAGTGAAGTCTTTCTCATGCCTGGACCTGATGTCTGTTTCTTCTTCTATCTAGACCTTTCTCCTTGGACCGTTTTGATGATTACCAAAAGCACTTCACCGTCATGAACTATGCAGATGGTGTGGAGCTTAAGCAGGTACCTTTTTTATTGTTGTTTTTCCTGTTGGGTCATCCTAGCTCATCTTTTATTGGTCATGTCTCTGGTCAGAAGAACACGGTCTGGTCCTTGTCTTTTTCTATCGGGGGACCAAATGGATCATCAAACTAAAAAGGAAGGAATCTCTGCTTGTGAGTGTGTGTCTATCAGGATGTGTGTATTTGAAATCTCTCGTGGTGTTCCGTTCATCTGCTCTACTTTACTCATGGCAGGTTTTGCTGGGTACCCAATGATGTGCCATGTCGAATTTGGAGTTTGGACACGCAATACGTTCAATATTAATAAACTTTCAATAACGGCAGGGTTTTAGGGCTCTGCGAACTGACAGCACCTGCTGTTTAAACTTTTGCTGCAAACAATATAAAATAAATTGATTGGAGTCAAAAAATGAAGTTGTAAAGAAGATTAAAGCAGGTCATGAATAGCTTGCTGGCTGCACAGTGCCGCTCAGCTGGTTTCTATCAGCAGAACCCTGTTCCCCAAAAAAAAAAGTTGCAAGAAGGATAACAAAGCTGCTCTAATTACCCATCAGATGTTCTAAGAAAAGATACATTCTCTCTCTGTCCAAGCATCTCCTGTAACACGTGTTTTCAGAGACAAGAAATAGACGCTTTTCACTCTCTTCTCAGCAGACACACTGCCGTGTTTCTCATTAACCTGAAATGGACAGAAGAAAAGCAGTCAGGCCAGCAAGAGTGACTCTTCACAAACACCACATAGAAAAAAAGCATGTTTTGCGAGAGTAAAATTATGTTTAGCCATGTATCTAGCTGTGTTATGTGAACAGTTAACTTCATTTAATATTGTATGTGGCTTTTTTTTACGGGGTTTAGAGATGAAAAAATTCTGAGTTTTAACAGCAGTTATAATGAAGTAATATACTGTTTTTTTTAGTCTTTTATATTTTTTATGTGTTGGATATATACATTGTGGTATAAAAGCTTACTCTCATCACTCTTTTATTTGCTCACATATCTCCAAAGCCTGTGTAAACAAACATCCTGTGGTTCAGTTTCTAAGCTGTCACAGTTGTTAAAACACAAGCACATTGATGATGTGAGATACAATGTGTAATCTGGGGTGCAGGTGTTTGTTTTAAGAAACTGTTGCTTGCTTTATGCTGGTTGAATATGTGGAAGAGCAAGAAAAAGGGGACGTTGTGGTAGAGCAAGAAAAGGGGGGAAGTTGTGCTAGAACAATTAAAGGGGAAGCTCTTGGCCTCACTGATAAGCAGATGGTATACTGTATAACTGCTGTGGCCTTTTTATGACATTGTCTCCATGGCTTCCCTATGGTGGCACTGAAGTGCAAACCACGACAGCAATTCCCACAACACGACAGCAAATCACACAACACAACAACAAATCACACAATACGACAGCTCTTACAGCTCTCTGTCTCTCTTAAAGGCTAACTATCAAATCAAGGCAATCAAATGATGGGTAAAACAATGAATACTAATAAGTATTGATTGTTACTATCCTCTGTTTTAGCACAAACAACATAAATACATTCAGTTTTCATGAAGCTGCAGTTGTTATAAGTCTGGTAATAAGAATTTGAATCTCTGTCTCTAGGTGCACTACGATGAGTTCATCCCCATGTTTGAGAAGCAGTACCCACAGTATCCATGGAAGGAGGTAGAAGTAAGTGTAAACTCTTGGCCCTTTTCAACTGCGGGAACTTTTTTCAGTCTTGAAAACGGTACCTCCTTTTAACTAATACCTGCCTTTTAACACATTACAAACTGAGCTCTTGTTATGTCTTTCTGTGTCAGGATAAGCAGTTCTGTTGTAAATCAGGCTGCTTATCATTGTAAGGCCCAAAGGCCAGAGAAAATCTGACTCCATTAATCTCTCTAAATTCTAATCCCCAGCATATTCGTTGATGACTCAAAAGGCCAGAAACCTTAAAGAATCACCGAGACGTTTAAATAAGGTTAACACTTCTTTAGTAACAGCATTTAAAAATATACAAATACACATGCTGGCCATAACTGTGACTCCTCGTGTTCACCAAGTTATGGTGAGCAATGTTTCACAAAAGTCCAAATCCTTTATTCTCTCTGGGCTGTCCCCCTTCCTCTTGTCGTCAGCAGGATGTGGGTGTGCGTGTAAGGGGGTCTCCATGGTCTCTGGTTCCACTCCAGCTAGGGTTAAAGCGTAACTCTCGCCAAAATGCATCCTAGGGTCTTTTTGTGAATGTACGTGAGTCAAACTTTAGTTTAAAAGCATATTTAGGACGGAAGCGCCACTTTTAAGATTCACCGTATTCTCGTTTTTCGGTCAAATGGCCTTTTGAATGAGAGCTAGGGGCACTTTTATGCTAGCCTCAAAATATCTATTTTTAACCACTAAGAAGACTCAACACAACATGAGACTTTGCTCCAAGTATCTCCAGAGGCTCTACACATTAACACAAGCATTGAGAACATTGTTTGTGTACACAGATTCACTAAAAAGAAGGTTTTTGAACAACTCACGTAGCTCTTGTTGTTTCCAGCCGCGGCCATTTTATCAGTCAAAACTACTCGATTTCCGAATGTGACGTAACAGGGAGGAGAGTAAAGATGGAAAGCTCCTAAAGCTTAGTTCCATATAAATGCACGGATGATTTTTTGTTTAGTTGTTAGTGAAAAACAATATTGACCTTGTAGTTGAAAAAGGAGCCTCATATAAGAACAATATTTCCACCTATGGAGTCCATTTATCCGCATTCGGAAATCAACTAGTTTTGACTGATAATATGGCTTCGGCCAGAGACCACAAGAGCTACGGGAGTGGTTTGTGAAGTTGTCAATGCTTGTGTTAAGGTGTAGAGCTCCTGGGCTGTGTCTCAAACCACCTACTTGCACACTTCAAACACTTAGTTTTAAGTATATAGTGTAGATAACGCAAAAGTCAGTGCACTGAAAGTACCCGGATGACCCCCTAAAAAAGTCAAAAACAATGGACACTACGCGCACTAAACCTGCGCCATCTTGACTACAAAGTGGAAATTAGCAGTGTACTGACCGAAGTAGGCGGTTTGAGACACAGCCCTGGAGATACTTGAAGCAAAGTCTCATGTTGTGTCGAGCCTTCTTAGTGTTTTAAAAATAGATATTTTGAGGCTAGCATGTGAGTGCCACTAGCTCTCCCATTCAAAAGGCCATTTGACCGATAAATCTTAAAAGTGGCGCTTCCGTCCTAAATATGCTTTTAAACTCAAGTTTGACTCACGTACATTCACAAAAAGACCCTAGGATGCATTTTGTCGAGAGTTACGCTTTAAGACAGACTAGACCTGCACGATTAATCGTTATAAAATAGCAATCTTGATTTACCCTGTTCCCGTTTAAATTTTTGGCCTTTATTTTGATAGGACAGTTGAAGACATGAAAGGCAAGCAGTTAAAGAGTGTGCTATTCTGTTTTTGATACTGTACTTAAATTGGCAATTGCCAAACTCCATTTCTCTAGAGACTGAAGCTGTAGCTGCAGCATGTAGATTTACATGTTTTAATGATGTAAAGACATGTTCAAAGAGTTCAGATAGAGCCTGTATCTGTATCAGGGCCATAGTTAGTTCAGATAGAGCCTGTATCAGGGCCATATTTAGTTCAGATAGAGGCTGTATCAGGGCCATATTTAGTTCAGATAGAGCCTGTATCAGGGTCATATTTAGTTCAGATAGAGACTTTATCAGGGCCATATTTAGTTCAGATAGAGCCTGTATCAGGGCCATATTTAGTTCAGATAGAGCCTGTATCAGGGCCATATTTAGTTCAGATAGAGTCTGTATCAGGGCCATATTTAGTTCAGATAGAGCCTGTATCAGGGCCATATTTAGTTCAGATAGAGCCTGTATCAGGGCCATATTTAGTTCAGATAGAGACTGTATCAGGGCCATAGTTAGTTCAGATAGAGACTGTATCAGGGCCATAGTTAGTTCAGATAGAGACTGTATCAGGGCCATAGTTAGTTCAGATAGAGACTGTATCAGGGCCATAGTTAGTTCAGATAGAGCCTGTATCAGGGCCATATTTAGTTCAGATAGAGCCTGTATCAGGGCCATATTTAGTTCAGATAGAGCCTGTATCAGGGCCATATTTAGTTCACGGTGTTATGTCACTATTTTTGGTAGCCTACTGTACTTAAAGGGCCAGTATGTACTTTATTTTCTTCATTCATTAAAGCCTCTATGTTTACAGGCTTGTGGTGATGACCAATGTGCCAAAAAGAATCTGTGTTTGGTACTGCCAATTTGTTTTGGTTTGTCATGGCTCATGTGTGCAATAAACATTACACTTCGTGAAAAACAAATCGTGGCAGAGAATCGTGATATCAATTCAAAGCTAAAAAATCTTGATTCATATTTTTCCCCGAATCGTGCAGGTCTAAGACAGACCACTCTTGTCTCATTCTTCCTCTTCCCCTTTTCGTGACCTTTCCTGTGTTCCTGTTTATTAGATTAGATTAGATTGGTTAATTGTGAGTGCAGAGCCATGTGGAGGACGCAAGATCATTTTATTATTATAATATGACCGCGTGGTGAACCTATAAATCTAACTCATATTTAGACATCTGAGGTTAAAGATTTGTGTTGTTGCCCAGATAAAATGACAGAGAAAAGAAAAACAGACATAACATCCTTTTTCAGTGCCCCAAAATGCCAAGTAAGTAGGCCTACAATAAGTCCTCATATGAAGACAATTTGGTAACATCTTTATAAGAATGGGTGCTTATGGAAATACTAACGTCACTATGTCACAGGCAATGGAACCAGAAAGAACTGAGGAACAGGGAGACCAGGGACAGTCAGATGTAGAGTCTCAGGTAAGTGTGAGGAACAGGGAGACCTGGGACAGTCAGGTGTAGAGTCTCAGGTAAGTGTGAGGAACAGGGAGGCCAGGGACAGTCAGGTGTAGAGTCTCAGGTAAGTGTGTTAAGCTTAGTTCATATTTTTGGAGGTGTGTGGCTGTCAGGGTTAGCAGATGAGCTTTACCAGTGGCTCACTAATTTACATTATGATCAGCTAATTTAACAAGTGTACAAAAGCATTGTATTGCTTTTATATGGGGAAACTTTTATACAACCCCAAATCAGAAAAAGTTGGGACAGTATGAAAAACACAAATAAAGAAAGTAGTGATTTCTAAATGTACTTTGACTTGTATTTCATTGCAGACAATACAAGAGCACATCATTTAATGTGTTCCTCATGATTTTTATTGTTTTTGTTTCAAAAAAACAAAATTCCTATTTTGGTTCTTGCAACACATTTCAAAAAAAGTTGGAACAGTAAAGCATTTACCACTTTGTAATGTTGCCATTCCTTTTCACAACACTTAAAAGACGTTTAGGGACTGAAGACACCAAGTGATGAAGTGTTTCAGGTGTAATTTTGTCCCATTCTTGCTGCAAACAAGTCTTAAGGTGGGCAACAGTACGGGGTCTTCGTTGTTGCATTTTGCGCTTCAAAATGTGCCACACTTTCTCTATTGGAGACAGGTCGGGACTGCAGGCAGGCCAGTCAAGTACCCGTATCCTCTTCCTCCGCAGCCGGGACTTTGTAATGTGTGCAGAATGTGGTTTTGCATTATCTTGTTGAAATATGCATGGACATCCCTGGAAAAGATGTCTTCTTGAAGGCAGCATATTGTGCTCCAAAATCTCTATGTACTTTTCAGCATTAATGGTGCCATCACAGAAGTGCAAGTTACCTTTGCCAAGGGCACTGACACAACCCCATACCATGACAGACCCTGGCTTTTGGACTTGTTGCTGGTAACAGTCTGGATGATCCTTTTCTTCTTTGGTCCAGAGCACACGGCGTCCATTTCTCCCAAAAAATACCTGAAATACTGATTCATCTGACCACAGTACACGTTTCCACTGTGTGATGGTCCATCCCAGATGCCTCCGAGCCCAGAGAAGTCGACGACGCTTCTGGACACTGTTAACATAGGGCTTCCTTTTGGCACAGTACAGTTTTAACTGGCATTTGTGGATGTAACTACGTATTGTGGTACTTGACAAAGGTTTGCCAAAGTAGTCCTGAGCCCATGTGGTGATATCGCTTATAGATGAATGACGATTCTTGATGCAGTGCCGCCTGAGGGATCGGAGATCACGGTTGTTAAGCTTAGGCTTGCGCCCTTGTCCTTTACGCACTGAAAATCCTCGACAATCCTTGAATCTTTTAATTATGTTATGCACGGTTGAAGGTGAAATAAGCAAATGTCTTCCTATCTTTCTTTGAGGAACATTGTTTTTAAACATTTCAATAATTTTCTCATGTATTTGTTGGCAAACTGGCGTACCTCGGCCCATCTTTGCTCCTAAAGGACTAGACCTTTCTTGGATACTGCTTTTGTACCAAATTAGGGATGCACCGATCCACATTTTTTCACTTCCGATCTGATCCCGATACCTGAATTAGGATATCGGCCGATACCGATACTATTCCGATACCAGAGCTGTGTTTGCTTTAATTTTATTATTATCATTATTGTTGATTTTATATGATGCTGAAATAAACTCCTCTTAACAGGCAAGTATGATATGTACGTATGTATGCATGTATGTCCTAAAAGGCAACTTGAGGTAAGTATAAGGTCAGAAAAGGAAGTCAGAAAAACAGGAAAAATCCCATTCTGAAAACAAATATGCAACTGTAAGGGTTTCAAATTGATTGTCATGTCAATATTTATTACATTCCCAAAATGTCAAATACTTGAGTCTTGAAATATAAGAAAGTGCAAGTCTAAAAATCTTACACACACACACACACACTATCAATAAAACAGTGGGCATCTGAACAGTGCAAATCAAGTACACTGGCTCTTGTAGCATCAACAAATCAAGGTTTTAAAATATCAAATATCTGAAATATAAGAAAAGTGCAATAACTGTAAACATCTTACACACACACTCACTCACTTACACACACACACACCTCTGTTTTCACGGCTGCAGCGGCTGCTCTGAAACGGCGTCCGCCGGGACACGATCCGGGGTCTCTGGGGGACGCAACAATGGGGAAATGAAACGCCAAAAGCCAGCGACACCACCGGGACAGACAGTTGTGAAAGTCCTGTTTTGTTTTTGCATTTTGCTGTCTTGCTCTGCTGTGTTTACAGTGTGAAGTATTTCCACACAGCACGGACACACAGGATAGCATTGAGCTAGCCACAATGCTGCTCAACGCTACTATCCTGCTAGCTGGCTGCAAACTGCGGAATGGATTTCCTGAGCGGGGACGTGTCTCATAACTCTGTGTCCCATTGAGCCGCGCCTCCGTTCAGGAAATCTATTCCACAGTTTGCAGCCAGCCAGCGCACCAGCCGGCAGGAATCACTTTTGGAGCCATTTCAGCAGACAACGTTAAAGTGCAGACATGGCTCATGGTATCGGAAATCTCTGCAGGTTGGATCGGGAAAGTCCGATACCTGAATTACGCTGGTATCGGGTCCCGATACCGATACTGGATCGGATCGGCCCCATCCCTATACCAAATCATAATTACAATCACCTGTTGACATCACCTGTTTAAAATCACATCAATATTTAACCAATTTACCTGATTACTAGCCCTAAATTGCTCTTGTCCCAACCTTTTTTGGAATGTGTTGCAGGTCTAAATGACAGGAAAGGATGTATATTTACAAATGAAATTAAGTTGACCAGACAAAACATGAAATATTTTGTGTTCACATTGTCTGCAATGAAATACAAGTCAAAGTACATTTAGAAATCACTACTTTCTTTTTTTATTTGTGTTTTCCATGCTGTCCCAACTTTTTCTGATTTGGGGTTGTAATTTAATTTGTAAATATACATCCTTTCTAGAAATACATCAGAAATGTGGGTCATCCATGATTTTATATCTTTGATGCATGCTTGAAGTTTAGCTAACTGACTGATTTCATCTGGTTTGATTGATAAGTATAATTGGGTGTCATCTGCATAACAGTGAAAGTTAATTGAGTGTTTCCTAATAATATTGCCTAGAGGAAGCATATATAAGGAGAATAGAATTGGTCCAAGCACTGAGCCTTGTGGAACGCCATGGTTAACTTTAGCGTACTTGGAGGATTTGTCACTAACATTAACAAATTGAGATCGATACCTTTAACATTAATTGTTGAAGGTTTATAGGGTAAAAGCAGTCTAAGTATATGTCAGGTCTTGTCGTTCTTTCTAGCAGTCCTGCGTTTGAAGGTGAACCGTTAGAAGTTGAGGGCAAGATGTGATTAATTTTATCTCTAATTGTTATAATTTTATCATCAAAGAAGCTCATGAAGTCGTCACTACTCAGAGCTATAGGAATAGATGGGTCAGTAGAGCTGTGACTGTCTGTTATCCTGGCTACAGTGCTGAAAAGAAACCTTGGGTTGTTCTTATTTTCTTCTATTATTGATGAGTAATAGTCTGATCTGGCATTTCTGAGGGCCTTCCTATAGGTTTTCAGACTGTCTTGCCAATCTAAACGAGATTCTTCCACTTTGGTGGAATGCCATTTACTTTCAAGTTTTCGCGAGATTTGTTTTAGTTTGCGAGTTTGGGAGTTATACCAAGGTGCTAGTTTCCTTTGCTTCATCGTCTTCTTTTTGAGGGGAGCAACAGAGTCTAAAGTCGTCCGTATGGCCGTAGCACTGTCTACAAAATTATCAATTTGGGAGGGACTGAAGTTAACAAAAAGGTCCTCTGTTATGTGAAAGCATGACACTGAGTTAAATGCTGTTGGAATATCTTCCTTAAATTTAGCTATAACACTGTCAGATAGGCATCTAGTGTAGAAGCTTTTATCTGATTTCATGTAGTTGGGTAGTAAGAATTCAAAATGTATTAAAAAATGGTCTGATAATAAACGATTCTGCGGAAATACTATTAAATCTTCAATTTCGATGCCATATGCCAGCACAAGGTCGAGGGTGTGGTTAAAACAGTGAGTGGCCTTATGCACACTCTGACTGAAACCAATTGAATCTAATAGTGAGTTGAAAGCAATACTAAGGCTGTCGTTGTCAACGTCCATGTGAATATTAAAATCACCTACAATAAGTACCTTCAAAAATTGCTCTTCAGAAATGTTTACGTTTATTGTCCCCCCCAACTGTTAGATCAGATTTACGCCCATGTGCAGAGCTAGAGTTCAGTAGGGTGACAGCCACAGGAAGGCAGCTTCCTCTGAACCTGCTGGTTCGGGTGCGGAGAGACCTGTAACGCTTCCCGGAGGGGAGTGGGGTGAATAGTCTGTGGTTGGGGTGAGAACAGTCTTTGATGATGCTGCGCGCCTTACGCAAGCATCGCTTGCCCTGGATGGCCTCGATGGAGGGGAGTGAGGAACCGGTGATGCGTTGGGCAGTTTTCACCCCCCTCTGCAGTGCTTTCCAGTCATGGGCAGAGCAGTTGCCATACCAAACTGTGACACAGCTGGTGAGGATGGTCTCGATGGTGCAGCGGTAGAAGTTCACCAGGATCAAAGGAGACAAGTGTACCTTCTTGAGTCTCCTCAGAAAGAAGAGACGCTGGTGAGCCTTCTTTATGGGGCTAAAACAGTATCATAACATTTTGTAACTCTGTAAGTACAGATCCGTGTCTGTAAGTACAGATCCGTGTCTGTAAGTACAATGCACAAATAAATGCAGACAGATCCGTGTCTGTAAGTACAGATCCGTGTCTGTAAGTACAGATCCGTGTCTGTAAGTACAATTCACAAATAAATGCAGACAGATCCGTGTCTGTAAGTACAGATCCGTGTCTGTAAGTACAATGCACAAATAAATGCAGAGAGATTTGTATGTGTATATCTCCTTCTATACTTGTGGACCTTTTGAGACTGTTTTTCCGCGCCGTTTTGTGGACAAAATCGATTCGTGTCTCCAGTGACAATCCCAGCAGTCTCCAGGAGATGGCGGTGTTAAGTGACGATCCCAGCAGTCTCCAGTAGATGGCAGTAATACAACACGTAGAGATGACAACTGCGGTTAATACATGAAGAAGTAGCTACACTGTCAAAAACATAGACAGTATATAAAAGGTCAAGAAATATACAGTACAGTTAAATGTTTCAGACAAGAGACGGTCACGTTTGGCACAATCGGCTCTGGCACAATCTACTTGAAATTCCTCTGGGTAAGTGACATTATTAGGACTTTGTCGTCAGATAAATTACATTTATGTTTCAACATCATTGTTGCAGTGCATTTACTGTACATTTATTCAATGTGTTTATTTGTGTTATGGTGGCATTGACACCTTGCAACTTTTTAGAGCGTGCTAACTGCAAACAGCGATGCTAACTTAGCTAGCTTGTTAATCAGCCTTATAACATCAACTCGCCTGGTCTTTGTATGGAATTTGCAGTCTGAGTCTGAAATATTATTAAGCGCTGCGTAAACCAATAGTGGGCCCAGTTATAAAGCTAGTGAATATATTTGGTCATATGAAACTAGCTAGACGATCTAGCTAGTTAAGGAATCAATCGATGATGTTGAAAGTTAGCTAGCTAAACTATGAAGACCTTTAATGTAACATTTGCCTGACATATTGTAACCATGTTTATTAGTACAGTAATTGCCACACACCGGCTTAAATAACTGCTGCTTGTAAAAAAGCCCCCAAAGTTTTGTTAGTGTTGTTATTATTTAGTACAGTTAACCATATTGTGTTTTATGTTTCACGTTTACTCCCATATATTCAGTGCTGGTAACAGGGTAGCCAAAGCGCGTGCTGGTTGGTTACGTAGTTATATATACTCAGTATTAGCTACCTATATCTTTGGGTATATCATAACTGACGTCACACAGTTAAGCAGTATGATAGACTAGAGTTAGTCGTTCATTTGGATTGTAGTTGTGAGTGGCACCTTTCTTTGTGTGCGTAAATGAGAAGAGTAAGTATATCTGCTGCATTACTCGTGATATTGTATTTATTTGTTAAACCAGCTGTTATTTCCACTATTTGATGTGGATGAGAGTTAGGAGTTTAAGGGGTTGCTACGCGACCATTGTGCTAATCATATCCAAGTTTGTACCATAGACAGTATCGTTCGTACACGCCATGGATGTATTAAGAGAACTACACGATAGTTTAGAGCTTCTGCTTAATATGTAACATCGTGTTTAAACATGTTATACTTTTACTACTTGTTTTTCGGATTGTTCAGTACTTTGTGGTTGAGTAAAATAAGAAGTAAGTGGTGTTAAATATTGTTTTCCGTACCACTAGAGGTTTAATAAAAGAATCCAGCCGTTTTGTTAGTTGGATCCTTTAAAGCGTATCATAGATAACAGGAATTGTTGTCTATGTTAGCGGTAATTTAACAGATGGGCGAAAATGTCTGAGAATCCCATATAATATGCATTTGAATCCTTTTTCTCTGCTTACATTAGTGGAGTGTGAGATATATAGCCATATTCCGACTACTGTTTGGTAATATATATTACTGCTTATGGAAGAATGAGTGTATACATGTGTTTCCTTTATTCATTTGTATTTTGTTTCTCTCTTTATAGAAACCACTCAAACTCACACAAGAGGAAGAAATACACAGAATAAGAAACATCTGTCAGCTCTTCATGTCATACTCTGGTATATTTGGCTTTGTGAAAGGGACAATTGTATTTAAAAAGTAACTTAGAGATTTTCACTGGAAGTTTGTATCTGTCACTTATATTTATGCTGTGAAATGTTTTTCAAGCTGCAGATTAGATTTAATACCCTTTCAAAATACTTTTGTTTGTCAAAACAATAAAGTTTAACTGTTAAACAAATGTTTTGTGTTGCTTTCTGTCACTATAACCTGTCTTAAAGGATTACATTTTTATAGTCAGGATGTTAAATGGACTCAGTGTTTGACCCTTCTACATGCATTACATCAGACATATCACCTGTGTAACAGTCTTTGTGAATAAACATGTTGCATAACACTTGGAGCCTTACTACTAAACTAAAAATGATCAAACCCTGCTTAGAAATAAAGCACTTTATTCACAGTCAATACAATGGAAATATAAAGTATACATAATGCACAGAGCAGCAGATGTTAACTGTCCAGATCATGTCCTTCACCAGCCTGGAGGGTTTATTTTCTACTGAGGATGTGTCAGCTGGTAATGTAGGCTGTCAGGTCACAGAAGTCATCCTGTGGATACTGAATCTCTCCTGATGCTGCTGTGTTGTCTTCAGACCATCGGTTGGCAGAAGTATGGCACTTGTCCCACAATACCTTCATACTGTGAGGAGAGTCTTGTGGGTCCAGGTAAACCTCGTCAAACAGGTGTTCAGGACAGCATCTGATCAGTCAGATCTGTAAAACATGGCAGATTCAGTGATTAAACTATTATTTTTTTGGCAGGGTGTACAACTATACATTTAGTCTTACAGGAGAAGCAGGTATTTGTGTGTGGCAATTTCTGTACTAGCTAATACTGAGTATATATAACTACGTAACCAACCAGCACGCGCTTTGGCTACCCTGTTACCAGCACTGAATACATGGGAGTAAACGTGAAACATAAAACACAATATGGTTAACTGTACTAAATAATAACAACACTAACAAAACTTTGGGGGCTTTTTTACAAGCAGCAGTTATTTAAGCCGGTGTGTGGCAATTACTGTACTAATAAACATGGTTACAATATGTCAGGCAAATGTTACATTAAAGGTCTTCATAGTTTAGCTAGCTAACTTTCAACATCATCGATTGATTCCTTAACTAGCTAGATCGTCTAGCTAGTTTCATATGACCAAATATATTCACTAGCTTTATAACTGGGCCCACTATTGGTTTACGCAGCGCTTAATAATATTTCAGACTCAGACTGCAAATTCCATACAAAGACCAGGCGAGTTGATGTTATAAGGCTGATTAACAAGCTAGCTAAGTTAGCATCGCTGTTTGCAGTTAGCACGCTCTAAAAAGTTGCAAGGTGTCAATGCCACCATAACACAAATAAACACATTGAATAAATGTACAGTAAATGCACTGCAACAATTATGTTGAAACATAAATGTAATTTATCTGACGACAAAGTCCTAATAATGTCACTTACCCAGAGGAATTTCAAGTAGATTGTGCCAGAGCCGATTGTGCCAAACGTGACCGTCTCTTGTCTGAAACATTTAACTGTACTGTATATTTCTTGACCTTTTATATACTGTCTATGTTCTTGACAGTGTAGCTACTTCTTCATGTATTAACCGCAGTTGTCATCTCTACGTGTTGTATTACTGCCATCTACTGGAGACTGCTGGGATCGTCACTTAACACCGCCATCTCCTGGAGACTGCTGGGATTGTCACTGGAGACACGAATCGATTTTGTCCACAAAACGGCGCGGAAAAACAGTCTCAAAAGGTCCACAAGTATAGAAGGAGATATACACATACAAATCTCTCTGCATTTATTTGTGCATTGTACTTACAGACACGGATCTGTACTTACAGACACGGATCTGTCTGCATTTATTTGTGAATTGTACTTACAGACACGGATCTGTACTTACAGACACGGATCTGTACTTACAGACACGGATCTGTCTGCATTTATTTGTGAATTGTACTTACAGACACGGATCTGTACTTACAGACACGGATCTGTCTGCATTTATTTGTGCATTGTACTTACAGACACGGATCTGTACTTACAGACACGGATCTGTACTTACAGAGTTACAAAATGTTATTAGACCCGTTGATGATAATGGGGGTGTGTGTCTGCACCTTTAAGCCATAAAGGCGTAAACCAATTTAATGCCTTCAGCTTAACTTTCTGTGCATCAGTGACTATCTTTTAACCACTTTCTCAATTGACTGCACACAGCTTATTTTGCAACATGGACACATATAACTATAACTGCTAATATTTTATAATGTCCACAATAATAGAAATATCTTTCACCATCCAGTGTGTCCCAAGCCTCACAATGTCAAGCACAGGTTATGTTGTTTCGAAGGGCTTATTTCTGGTGTTTTCTCGTGTTCAGGTCCTTTTTTTAATTATGTCCTTTTCTTCTGTTGTCTTTTCACTTCTGTCATGGTAATCAGAAAACCTGATGCTGTTTAGAGTGGGTGTGAGTAGTACAATATCTGTCTTTATTTTAGTTCCTAATAAGTTTTGCCGCGAGCAAAGGTCACTCCATAATGCAGCAACAAGCACTGCTTTGTATGTCTACATGTGATGACGCATTAAACATGGTTGTTTTTGTCTAACATGTACATGTGGATGTCACACTTTCCTTCCTTGCTTCCTTTCTCTCCCTCTCACAGGCAGAGATATTTTGCGCGTTTAAGGAGTTCTTCCAGGCAGCCTCGTCTCGACCGGCTCCGTATGGTATATGTTCCTACCCATCATCCCGGGCCATCTATGCCGTAGACCTCATGCTGAAGTGGAGTACTGGGCAAAATGGTGAGCATTTGTTCTTAGAGAGAAAGATAGGGAGACGGAGGGACTGATCTTTGTGCTTGTTGTTTTTTAACTTACTTGTTGCAGTGTTTGAGGTATTGAGGGTCACCGTTTACTGCAAAGGACTCTCATACCGCCTCAAAACGGACTGCCATGTCTGACCGTGGGTAACATGATTGACTTTCTCCAAAAGTTGAATCTGTCTCAACTTGTCGGTGCATGCCGCTATGGTTTTTTTTCCCAGCAATGCACTACCCCCATTCAAAATGAATGAAAAGATTGTTTTAGCCAAACCGCCTGAGTCTATTTCATCATAAGCCTATCAGCATGGTAAAAGAAGCATCTACAATAGCATTACTTTGACCTTCAGGGGATTGGAGCCTGAACCCAAAATGTTTCAGAGGCCATTACTCAGGGTCCGAAATTAACACTCGCCAGTCGCCAAATGCGGGTTATCCGCCACACGGCGAGTAAATATGTGTACCAAAATAGTTTTTCAATCTTCATTTTGGTGAAGGTGCATCTACTAGAGCTGCAATGATTAATCAATTAGTTGTCAACTCTGAAATTAATCACCAACGATTTTGATAATCGATTAGTCGGTTTGAGTAATTTTTTAAAGACAAAAGTCAAAATTCTCTGATGCCAGCGTGTTAAATGTGAATATGTTCTAGTTTCTTCTCTCCTCTGTGACAGTAAACTGAATGTCTTTGAGTTGTGGATAAAACAAGACATTTTGAGGACGTCATCTTGGGCTTTGGGGAAACACTGATCCACATTTTTCACCATTTTCTGACATTGTATAGACCAAACAGCTAATCGATTAATCGAGAAAATAATCAACAGATTAATCGACTATGAACATAATCGTTAGTTGCAGCCCTAATTTTAGTATCATATTTTACATTTTGTAAATATCTATTTAGATGTACTGTATAGTACTTTTACCTGTGGATGTTTAGGATACCAACATCTTTCACTTTAGGTTCTTGATAGGTTGGATATTAAGTTTGCATGCTTTCAAAGATATCTTATACAATGTATTACATGAGGTGGGCCACACCTTCATGTAGACTGCCTTCCTTCACCTAGGCCTACTACCATTGAAACTTTCCAACCAATAATACCACCCTCATTATTCTCAAAAGCACTTCCTGCCATTGGCCCTAGTATAGTGGCTATTGTCAACTCTCCATTGGCCACAGGCTGTGTCCCGTCCTACTTTAAACATGCCACTAACCCTGTATGACACATTTTAGTCAGGCTTTAGGAAGAGACACTCTACTGAGACCGCCCTGGTGAGAGTCCATAATGACCTTCAGATGGCCTCAGACATAGGTCTGTGCTCATTGCTAGTACTTCTAGACCTCAGTTCTGCCTTTGATACAGTCAACCACCATATCATGACTAAGAGATTACATGAATGGGTGGACATATCAGGAGTTTCCCTAGACTGGTTTACATCCTATCTCTCAGATAGAAGTTTTGATGTCTCTATTGGGGATTCCCACTCTACATCATCGCCCCTGTCTTGTGGTGTTCCACAGGGTTCGGTGTTGGGCCCAATATTGTTTGCTTTATACATGTTGCCTCTGGGTCAGATTATTCGCATTTTTAAGATCTCATCACTTTTATGCAGATGACAGTCCCTCCAGAAAAACGCGGAGTTTTTTCGTGATTGTTGCGGGCAAAAATCCTTGATTATGCGGCATGTTTTCTTAAAAAATGCGATGGAATATGCGGGATATTTATGCAATTTTATGCGATGAAAATGCGGGAACTTGCAAAAATTGCGGGAACTTGCGGGAACTTGGAAAAACTGCGGTTTGATGAAAAAGAGAAAAAAAGTGATTCCCCCAACACCGTGTTCTCAGTAGGTGAAATTACGTCACTTCATAACGTTCCCATGGCAACAGGGGAAAATGGCTGCTCTTGTGTGAAGTAAACGCAACATTTTTCAACTTTCTGCTGAGATATATGTAGGGTTGGGTATTGTTTGGGTTTTTTTCTGATACTGGCGCTAAATCGGTACTTTTAAAACGGTGCCTGAACTGATACTTTAAGAAAGTTTTAAAAAAATAAGAAGAAACAAGAAGGATAGGGCTACTCAACAACAGTCTGTGACATTTAAGAACACGTTGTTTATTACTAAGGCCATATGGTCAAAATTAAATGATTTAATAGTAATGTAATAACTATAACTTATAATAAACAACTTATTTCACCAGTAAATTGCTGTTGGATGACAAAAACAGCAACCAGATGGGAAAAGGGTATTTTACAATAACCAACCAAAACCAAACAATTACCAGTGTCAGTGAATGCACCGTCTGTGCTTGACATCAGCAGCTGCTGCGCTGCAGAGCAGACTGTTGATATACAGTCACACTTTACACTGTTTAACGTCACCTGTCAGCATGTAACCGTGATTAATCACGCTGCTAGCTAAAGGTAGGCTAACGTTACCTGCTGTCCAGTGTAGTGGAAAGTCAGACACCGAAATAAGGCACCGAAATCTTCGTTCTTATTCGGTCTCGTTACTACCGTTTACGTCGGATCCGGGGGCCATTTGGCACCGAGTTTCGGTACCCAACCCTAGATATATGTGACTTTTTTACAACGAAAATGCGGGGATTATGAAATCATGCAAGCCCCGCATATTTTGCGCGGAAATCGGCAATTTATGCGGCGAAAGTGCGGCGTATTTGAAAAAATGCGGCCCCCGCATGAATATGCGGACATTGGCTGATTATGCATTGAATTCTGCGATCGCATAATCGCGTTTTTCTGGAGGGACTGAGATGACATTCAGCTTCATTCTACTTTCAGGCAAAATGAGACATCCAAACTTACAAGGCTCCTGGATTGCATAAACACCATAAACAACTGGATGGCTGAAAGCTTTTTGCAGTTGAACCCAGATAAGACGGAGGTTTTAATCCTAGCGCCAGACAGCACTATCCCTCTGATTAAGCAGAACATTGGGCCTTTGTCATCTGCGGTCCGGCCTAGTCTAAGGAACCTTGGGGTGACATTTGACAAATCCCTCTCTTTTGAAACTCACATCAAATCATTGACCAAATCCTGTTTTTTCCATTTACGTAACATTAGCAAATTAAGGGCTGTGGTCTCTCAGTCAGAACTGGAGATGCGGAACAATGTGACAGCTGTTCTCAGTTCAGTTCTGTGCATTTTAATCATTGTTCATCTAATTTGTGTGCGTTCTGATCCTGGGTCAGGTGAGCGAGTGATGCAGCCTCAGATCCTGGAGTTGAACTTCAGCCCAGACTGTGCTAGGGCCTGCCTCTACCACCCCTCCTTCTACAACCATATGTTCCAGACACTGTTCCTGGATGAGCCAGAGCACTGCCCAGTCACACAAATTGTATGATCAACTCAACATCAATGGCGATTGTGTTTGCAGTTCTGTTTTTTATACAGAGACATATTCACGTACTTTTTTGGGCCATACGTTTCTTCTTCTTCACTCTTTCTCTGTAACTTGTTACTATCTTAACTTTCCAATAGATGTTAGGCTTATGGCTGATGGCTTATGAAACATGTTCGCCTCTGTAGCTCAGTTCTTTACATCATTGCCATTTTTCATTTTAATAAGGTGCTGCTGGTGTTATGAATAAATTAATGAAACCTTTATTGCCCCGAGGGTAATTTGTTTTGCACTCAAGGGAGCCACATTAAACGTCAAGCACAGACAACAGTAAATAACAATTAACTACTTTATTAAATTACTGGAATTGTTGGGTCTTTGTAATAGTGTGGTGTCCTGAGATAACTCTTGTTATGATTGGATAATATAAATAAAATTGAATTGAATTGAAAAACACATAAAAACAGAACATAAACAACAACAACGCAGCAATGATGGTGACATGCAATCATCAGTCCAATAGCTAAGATGAATCAATAAATAATTAAATAAATAATCAATAGCGCACATTATAAAATGTCTGTGTCTGATCTGTTCACGAACTGAATGCTCCTCGGCAAAAATTATGTAATGGCATGTTAGGTTTTTGTTAGTGGCATTCGAAATCTACGTCCAGAGGGGAGGGGGGGAAACTGAGCAAAGTGGGTGGGATGGATCATCCAGTATCCTCAGGGCCAGATTGAGGGTATACTGTTCTGTGAGGTTGGAGATGCTTTTAACATCGGATCCAGTAATTTTCCTGCCCATTTTAGTCAATTAAAATGATCTGCTCAAAGCACTTCATAGCAACAGAAGTGAGTGCCACTGGTCTAAAATCGTTCATGGTTCAATGATGAAGATCCCAATGATGAAGATCCCAATGGTTAAAACCAACACATTTCTTTGCAAATGAGAAGCAATGAAAATGTATTTGGATAAACTGGAATTTTATCATAAATGATTCTGCGACAAAAAGAAATTGGTGCTGTGAAAGTTAAGTGTACAGTTACCTCTTACCTCGGGCGACCTCCCACCTCCCTATTTGTTATTTTTTTTCTTCTTTCCCTGTTGCATCACATTGTCAGTTGTCTATTCCAGGACTGTCTGGAGCCTCAATTGCTCCGACCAGAGCCAGGTGTGCATAGTGTGACCTGCTGTGATCTAAGGAAGAAAAACCGTATACATGAATACAGAATACATGCTCAGTTGGAAAAAAAAAATAATTGCAAGCAAGCAGCTCTAGAAGAAGAAGAAGTAATGATCAGAAGAGGACATTTCTGTTTTTTTAACTTTATAAAGTGTCTGAGTGTTGAAAAATGTGCTATATAAATAAAATGCATGATTGTTATAAAGCAACACGAAGCATGGTTCAGTTCACAATGTTCTAAAGGTTTAACGAGACAAAAGAATAGATACATTTCCTCACATTCGCTCCATTCAGTTAGATGATGTGAGAGTGGAAAGACAAGAGGCACCAGAGGAAAAGAGGATGAGTTCAAGGTAGGTTCACTCCGATAAATCTTTAGGGAGGAAAACAGTGGAACAATTTAAAATGTACCTGAGTGGAGGTTAATAAATAGCGTATCTAGTCTGGTGCTTTCATGAATGGCCGGTAGCAGGTGTTACTTAATGTGTAGCAACTAAATGTACATTGTATACACCTTCTTTGCACTATTACTTGCTGCTGCAACATTGCAACTTTCCCGGTTGAGGGATTAATATTTACACCTCCCCCCCCGCCACATGCCCTGTACAGTTTGGGTGAGCCAGGGTCCTGTTGTGTCAGTTTCTTTTAATCAATCATTAAATAAGCACTAATGAATATACATTCTAAATACAAAAAGCAGTCCCTTTGTTCTTGGTTTTGGGATCTCCAGTGTGTGTTCGTCTGAGTTTCTCAAATGGTGGTACTAGTACCCTAAGGAGAGTACTGCAGGGGGTATGTGAGATTTTTTTTAATGCATAATTCCTAAAATAATTATACTTTAATAACGACTAGCATTTAAGTGTTTTTTAGCCTAAACATTTTATATACTGTAGGCTATATATACTGTAGGCAAAGGGGGGGTACGTTGTTGAAGAAAGTTTGAGAACCACTGTGTTGTTGATGCAGTTCTGTAGGAGTGTTAGCAGCTATCCGGTTACTGTAAGGTCCTGGGATTGTAAATTATGCTTTCTGTCACTAAACCTCCATTAGCATCGCTACATTTCACAGGCCTATCCAGGGCCCAGTCCCTCCATGAGTTCAGACATTTTACACTTGTAAGAAAGCAACATACAGAATAAACTGAATCTATTTGTCAGTGTCTGACACTTTAACCCTTTCTATGATTCAATTCCACATTAGGCACGGTTATCATATCTCCTCTGCCTGTTAAATCAGTCTTGCTTTGCCAGACCATCCAAATACTGCGGAGCGGAGGAGGATCTGGCTAGTCCACACAGCATTCATTGTTTTTTTGCAGGGTGGTAGGGGAAGACTCATGAATATTCATTAGGGAACTCATCCCTGAATGGCTAGTACTCGTTGCCTGCTCTTGTTGGGTTGGTTAGGTTTAGGCAAGAGGAATGGGATTGGTTATTGATAGGTGGGATATTTAAGCATGCATGTGTTCAAAGGTATATCTATTCTAAGGAGCTTCCACGTAAGGGTTAGTTTGAATGTAACGTCCCACAGAAATAAATAGAATGGAATGTGTGAATCTACTAGAAGTATCTTCCATATAAGGAATAGTTTGAAGGTAACACTGTCCCACAGAAACAGATATATTGGAATGTGTGAGGACAAAACGAGTATAAAGAAGATGTTATTTTGATGTTCAAGTCAGTCACTCTTGTACACACACTTGTATGTATTACGGGTGTCTCCCAACGGTGGCCGACAGAGTCAAACCCCCTGCAATTTAAGAAAACACATGCAAATAGACAAAACACGAGCAAATTAAGAAAACAACTTCACTCATTTGACAACACATGCACAGCATTCAGCAAACGCGCTGCAAATACATAAACGATGCAAAAAGGAAAACACGCAAACCCCGAAAACAAACGCAACAGAAAAACGCTGCATCCAGATTACACAACGGAAGTTCTCCAGGCTTCTAGAAGGAGCTGGGGTCCATTTCAGGTAGGAGGTTCAACAAACTCTGAGTCTGAGCCTGACCTCTGAGTTGATTTATCTTGAGATGGGAAACTCTGAGTTTTCGGTTTCACAACAGCTGATTCGAGTTGGTTCAATCAACTCGGAGTAGGTTGACTCAGGGTTACTCGCGTGCCCCAAAGACCATAGACCTATATATAATATGGACCCAGCTACTCCGCTGTTTTTGACGGAGACAAGTGAAGCCTATTACCAGCACTTGGTGATAGCCGAGCGTTACTGCGCAGCTGCAAACTGAGCTTCCCGTCATAGATGTGACGTGAACAACGTCTCTGAACGTTGTAAGTCTTCTGGTAGCTGTGCCAAGAGAAATCTCAATCATTCCCAATCTATCAGAGACGGAGAGCGTAGGTATATGTAAGGAGATAACATAGACACAGGCTAATTATTGCTAACTAAAATGCTAGTTAATAGTAGCAATTAAACTAAACAGCTAATGTAAGTTGAAACTGCCTGCAAGCTTCTCCTATACTATACAGTAATTCCTCTACTATGCGACAGTAAGTCGTGTGGTTATGACACAATCGTTAGCCTATTTTTATAAAAACGTCTGCTACGGAGCCATAACGTGAGGTACAAGGTAACGGAGCGCTTAATACATTGTCGTGTTTCTTTAGAAATAAACAACGGTCAAATGAAATCTTTAAACGCTTCAGATGTAAAGTCATTGGCTGTCAAAGTGACGCCAAAATGAATGGCAGTCAATGGGATGCTAACGGGGGGTGATGGTTTATTAGCATCAAAATGGCGCCATAGGAGGCTTCACTCTGAGGAGAGAAGCCTGGCCCCTTGCCAAAGACAGCATGAATGGATCCATGATACTACGATTCACCATGGCAACAACCACAAACAAACGGGTCGGCGGAAATACTCATGCGCACATATGCGAGTTTGAACATGTATTTCGTTAAAAAAGCAACACAGCGGCTGCTGAAAAAGAGAGAGAATTTGCATTGGAGAAAATTGCTGCTAGAGTAAATGCATATATTCCAATATAATGTATACCATATTGAATCATAAGTATAGCTAATATTACTGAAAATTTATTTCATTTAGGTGCAATACTGCAGGTGAAAAGGTCCTAGGCCTACTAATCCCATTCTGAGGCTGCAGCACCATCATTAATAGAATTATAATTCATAATCTTTTATTTCAAAGGGTTTACATCATTTCCTGCAATCCTGTGGAACTCCTTTTTAATGGCTCTGACTGGTCTGTGTCCAGGGAACACTACACATGTTTAAACTCTTTACTTTCACTGACCCGTATACGGGACACTCACACTCAAAGTGGACGCTGCTTAAACTTTGTTATAAATTTGACGCATTAAATCTTCAAAATATATGGTCATGCAGCACATCGGTTGAAAGCTTAGACTGTCAGGATTTAATTAAGCCCAAACACAAAGCATAAGATGATTTATAGCAGTTATACAACGTTTCAGAGCGATCTCTTCTGACGGCGCTTTATTAAAATGCTCCGCATCACCAATGTTGTAGAGACAACTGTAATGCAACACAAAGAATGTGCTGGGATGTAGGGTCAGGGTACTAAAGTATAATCCGTTTTTTGTTTTAAACCAGAAACAAAAAAATGAAAATATGAGCTCCGTTTTCCTGCTTTTCCAATGTCCATACAAATGAAAAAATGACTGAAAAAATTTTCGTTTTTCAACTGTTGTTTTCTTGTTATTCATGTTTCCATTTTAACCCAACAGCGAGAATACAGGCTCATTTTTTGTAATGTGCATAATCACTGAAAATCCGACGGAACACAGGTCTCGTTCTTGTTTTGTATGGGCTTTACATGTTGAAGATCAAAAGTGGCCCATAACCATAGACAGTATATAAAAGCCCATAACAATGCGGCGCTGGCCGGAAGTAACATTAGCGTGTCAAAATAAAAGTACGAGAACTGTAATAACAGCCAGAAGAACGAGATACTTTAGCTTTTGTCTGTAGCTTGTCAGATTAGGCTAAAATTAATTATTTAGGGTTAGATAAAGTATTTAATTGAGTAACATTAATTAATAGCCACAAAGGGAGTAAGAATGGATATTGTTTTAAAATAGAAATAGGATTATAATAATTTGTAAATCACATTTTAAATAATATCTGTATTCCCCTAGCATTATGTGTGGCATTATTGACTACTTTTACTCTAATCTTACACCAGCCAGTAAAAAAAAGGCAAAAAATATAAGGGCTTTTTTAAATTGCTATGCAGAATATTGTATGTGACATGGTTGACCACATTAGCTGCCATTGAACATGTCAATGTGATGAAGAACATAAATTAACAATGTAAAGTGTACTGCAGACTCTCATTCTGGTCTGGTCTCCGCAGGCCCTGCAGACTGGACCAGAGTTCATGGTGAGCATGGTAGACCTCCTCACTGCAGGGCCTGGGCCTGGATCAGCCAGCTTGTTAGATGTTCACTGCTCATACTAAGCCCTTGAAACACTAGTTGACCAATATTGGATAATACAATATAATACATGATGGGTATTGTGTGGTTGAATTACAATAAGGAATGGTCAATGGTAAGCACTGTGGCCTCACAGCAAGAAGGTACTGGGTTGAACCCTGCTGGCCCGGGGCCTTTCTGCATGTTCTTCCCGTGTATGCATCTTTTCTCCAGGTGCTCTGGTTTCCCTCTCCACTAAAAGAAAACATGTTGCCCTGCCTTTCACTTAATTGTAAGTCGCTTTGGATAAAAGCGGCAGCTAAATGACATGTCATTTAATGGAATGGAATGAACAAGTGAACTAAAGCACACGGCTTAGAACACCAATTGTACACATTTAAAATGATTGAACTTCTTTTACACACAAGCTAAACCAAGACCAAAACAATGGATTTTTACTGACCAATTTGCAAATGCTTTCACACTGTAAGTCAGAACAGATAACTTCATATTCTAAGCCTAACGTATAGGCTAAAGTCACAGTGAACAGCTGTTCATATTGTAAATTGAAACACAAATAAATCCCCTGCATTTTATTCCATTGCTACTGAGAAACAGCTGATTCCCCTCTAGGAAACACACTCAGGTGTTGAAGTTCTTTCAATCATATGACCACATGTTACTGTAGTACATACAGTAAAAGAGGACCTATTTGGGCTGATTTCGTGTGGAAAAAGACAATTCTGTCTCTGTCTTCTTTTTTTCATTACATTACATTAGATGTCATTTAGCTGACATTTTTATCCAAAGCGACTTACAATTGCTACATGTCAGAGGTCACACGCCTCTGGAGGAACTAGGGGTTACGTAAGGGACACATTGGTTGATGTATCGCAGTGGGATTTGAACCCAGATGTCCCACACCAAAGGCACGTGCCATATCCACTGCGCCATCACCACCCCTATTTTGTAAACCATACATATTATAAAGCTACTCTGAGATGGTCATTCATTTTTTGTATTGAATTTCTGCAGCAAAGGAAAAAACATGCATCATTTACTAAACCACCAAAACACAAATGTAGAGAGGCTTCAAGAGAAACTGCAGTGCAAAACATATTGATCAATATGATCAATACAATCTAGTGTCTATTGTATAAGGAGCAGACCTGACACGTATAGAATAATGCAGTTTCTGTAATTCCACCTGATATTAGTGTTTTTATGACGTTGTTCTATGACTGACTAAATGTTCCTGTTGGAAGAGAACAGGTGTTAGTGTTCTGGAAGAAATATTTGATTTTGAGACATGTTTGCAGTGTTTTGGTAGACTTAGTGTGTTGTGTTAGTGTAATATTGTGTTTTGGAAATTAGTGATGGGAGTTTAGTTTACAATGTGTGATTTTGAGCATGAAATTAACTGTTTTGTCAATTGTGTGTTGTAGGTGTGTTGGTGCATTAAGAGTTTAGGAAAGTTGTTAAAAGTATTGAAAAAATTGTCATTGCATTGTGAAAAACTGTAAGCGGTTTAGTGGTTTAGCCCTTGTGTTGTCTTCCTGTCGACCATGCACTTGTTGTCCTCCCGGGTCATAGATGTTGCAAGCATAACAAAATTGACCAGTTCATAAGGCATGAAGTCATTTATTACTCAATTCTGTGTTACGCCTTTTATCCAACTTCATTCCACTCATTAGTTTTACACTTATTTTTGCATTCATGGTCAACAGACCTCATTTACATGAATTATACCTAATTTCTGAGTAAAATGAGGATATATGATTAGTTGTTTTGGATTATAACAGACTGGTATATGGCAATTATCAGCCAGGATATACCCAGATCAAAATTAACTGATGCAATTTTATTCACAATCAACAGAGAGCCAAAAAAAAGGACAAAACTATTTCATGAAGAAATGTATTGTCTCCATTTAGGAAAAGACACATCGAAGGTGTTATAAGAACAAGTTTACAAAGCTGTAGCTTTGAAGATGTGTGTGTGTGTGTGTGTGTGTGTGTGTGTGTGTGTGTGTGTGTGTGTGTGTGTGTGTGTGTGTGTGTGTGTGTGTGTGTGTGTGTGTGTGTGTGTGTGTGTGTGTGTGTGTGTTTGTGTGTAAAGCACAATAGTGCCCTATTGCACTATCAGTGGTCAACAACAAACTGCGCTGAAATGCGCCTGATCCAGACTGAATGAATGAATGAGGAAATGAAGATCACTGTGTCAGAGGGAGGAGACTGAGAGAAGAAAACCTGCTCCCGACCAGGTTAGGTTCATAGGCTCAGTTACCATAGTAACTGACTCTGAGGTTAAGTTACCTCTCTTTCTGAAACAGAAAACCCAGAGTTTCCCTCATCTCAGGCTTAACAAACTCAGAGTTTCCACTAAACCTCCTACCTGAAACGGAGCTCTGGTCCAGCTTGATTTTAGACCTCATACCTTAGTGTAAAACTAAACTCTACGTGAATGGGGCGCAGCAGAAAGACGGAGCAGAACGATGCTGCTTGTTCAGGTTGTCATGTGTTCTCCTGTAGGCCTACACTTCACATCAGGTGTTAAAACCAACTGGACCAAAACACTGAATTAGACTACTATTTAACGCGACAACGAGACGTTTTCAATCAATGTAATACTGATGCCGTCAGACGGCCGCGCGGACAGACAGCAGTCGGAGCTCCGGCGAAGCTCTGCGCCCGTCAGCAAACAGAAATCCCGTTTGCAGGTGACGTGCTTGATTTTGACTGAAAGTCTGAGTAACCTCTGAGTGGGTCGGTCGACACATTAAAAAAATGGTCCGGCCCCTCTGGCATTTGCCAGAATTGCCAGATGGCCAATCCGCCCCTCTGACCCCTGGAGCTGACCATTAGAATAGATTACACTTTACTGTCCCCAGGGGAAATTTGAGAAGGGGAAGCTATGTCAAGCCAGGTGTAGATAGCTGGGATATGTGCACGTCCACGGCTTCCTTAAATAGACCACGGTATCGATCACAGATTTACTGATGCAGAGATGGAGAAGACGCGTGCAGCACATGTTTCACCCGCTGAGTAGCAGCTTCTAATGGAAAGTTACAGGGGGGTGAAGTATAGGCTATGCAAAAAAAAGGAAATACGGCTGCTGTTATCAAACGGAGAGAAAAAAGCCCGACAGACAATAGCGGACCGACTGAATGCGTAAGGATTTAAAAAGATCTACTTACTAGTCACTCCACATTTTTACAAATTTGTACACTCTGTTTTAATTGCTTTAATATTCTTGTTTTATGTGTTGGTTTTATTGCTGTAGCCTATCTGTTTTTATGTGCTACATGTGCTGGTTTTAGGCTACTGTAAAGTGTCTTTGAGTAGCCTGTAAAGCACTAGGCTATATAAATAAATATGAATATTATTTAGCCTACTTTGCCTTAAAAGTGAGCAGAGGGAATTAATGTTCTTGGGGAATTTACCCTAAGGACTAGGCTTAACTTCAAGCCCTTCATAATGCGAGAATATGTTTTACAACCATATGCACAAATCTCTATAAGCTAGGCTAATTCTAAATATCTTTCTACAATTAATGTTCATACAGAACAAACATGACTGGACAAAAACTAGAAAAAGAAGTAGGCTAAGCGACTTCAATACACAACTTAAGCATATCTGTAAAACAATGTAGCCATTATTCATGTTTTTATTCTCACTTCCAAACTCGAAGATGACAAGTGACATCAGCAAAATAAAAAGATTAAGAAGCTTTGTGGCATTCCAACACATTCTCACTACCATCTCGTAAAATACGGATGTTTGGTCAGGTGCCATTGTTATCGTTTGACGCTAAAAGTCTCCTTTTAGTCCGCTGCACGGTGTGGGAGGAACCCCCCTGCCTCCCCCCGCCTCTCCACATTGCACGGGGCACATTTCACGGGGACAGCAGCGGAGGAAAAGCCCATTTCCTCTGCATTGTCCCACTTCACCTCCGGGTGCCAGTGCAACCATTTCTTACCATCTAAACAACTGCAACAGTAGGATTTAAATCAAACTTGTGACAGCAATAGTGGCAAGTAATGCATGTTAATAACAATAAAGCAGAACACATTCAGAAGACAACGGAATAACTGTTAAACACGTTTATTTCGGATCTGAGCGGCATCTGATTTAACACATAAGACTCCAGGATTAATCTTAGCCTGACTGCTAGCCGCAAATAATAAATCGCCATGGTTACTTGGCTGGGTTTAATTCAACCTGCTTTTGTGCAACCAAGTCAAAGCTAAATTCATCCAGGATAACTAGAATATCCTGGCTTTATCCCTTATCCTGGTTTTGTGTAACAGCCCCCAGGTCGCTACAGAGTCGCGCCCCCGGAAGTTTTCAGATCGTTCCTAATGGCATTAACACACGCATGCTCCCATTACTCTTTGCTCTATGTGAGTACGTGCTCCCTTCTTCAACTAATGAGGTTCAACCATTTTGATTGCTGCTATTGCAGCACATCGGCACACAGTGCTTGAAGTGGATAAAAAAAGGTGCCGGTACTCTCTTGCATTGGCAGATCATCATGACATTTGAGATTTCTATAGTGAAAACCAAAACTTGGAGATATTGCTGGTACAACAACAATTTATTGTCATTTATTAACTATATAAATGTATGGATTTATTTAAACAAGTTTACATAACTTTAGTACGTAAGCTATTCAAAAAATCATGTTTTCATTTTAAACATACATGTGGCACAGTGAATGCTTATTAACTATCTATGGATGGCCTAAGCGACTAATTTACATATAGGCTAGTATCAATATTGTTTATTTTTTCCACATATAAGCTGATTTACATTTGCTAATATGTTGGAGCCATGTTAAGAAAAAAAAATTCATTCATTCATCAAAACTATTCATTTTAACAATAATTTGGTGCTCAAACAGATGCAAAACAGTCACTCTCAGTGAGTGTGTGTGTGTGTGTGTGTGTGTGTGTGTGTGTGTGTGTGTGTGTGTGTGTGTGTGTGCGTGTGTGACAGAGACAGGGGGAACAGCTTCAGTCCCCTCTCTGTCTGGGCAGCTAGTGACGGGATGCTGCTACATCATGTTTTGCAGCCCAGTTTGTTATCATTAAAAACAAGCCAGCTGTTCGTGGAGCAAAAATACATAATTTGGTCCTTTGACCAACAGTCAGGCCGTCCGTGTGTTTCGTTACTCACGTTACTGTTGTCGTCGGTGTAACGTTAAGGTTGGTAGCAGCAGACTCCTCATTAACGCCAGCTGTTGCGCTCACATCAACGCTAGCTTGAAGCTCGTGAACCGTACTAGCTACCTCCTGATGTTTCTGGTTGGACTTGGACCTCTGTTGACGTGTCTGGCTCTGGCACACGAGTTCTTTTAGGACCTTTCTGAAGCCAGGCGGTTAACATAACGACTTACAAACTAGACACTTATTTTTAGTTTCTAGGTTTTCAGCAGTGAAAAATCTGTTACGGTCAGGCTCACGCTGACAGCTTTTTCAAACTAGCGTCTGTGGAGAAGCGAACTTCTGATTGGGTGGGCGGACTGCTTGCCTTTACGTGATTCGTCAAGATCTAAAATGTAAACACGTAGTGCCCTCTGGGTAGTGTAGTTTATGTAACGTTAGGGTCGTCTCTCTGACACTGACGCTTTCTCTGTCAGTGGTAGCGTACCGGCTGCATGCGAGAAGTAGCGGTACGCAAGAAAAAGTGCAGGTACGCTTAAGAGTAAAATGTAGAAGTGCCGGTACTGCGTACCGGTGCTTACCGGCCCACTTCGAGCACTGTCGGCACACTGAATTTATCCATAAGTTGTAAGAGTGTTATTTCACTTTGCAACGATTTGGTGAGAAATTGATTGCGAACCAGGACTTGGTGCTTGTCGACTTTAGACCATTGTCTCCAAATGTCGAACACGCGACTGGAGTTTGATGGCGACAGATAGAACCCACTGCCATCCTTTATAGTCCCAAACTTGAGCTGTAAGTGGACTTGGTTGCTGGAAAAGCTCAACAGAGACTGAGATTTACTCATGGTCAATGTAAACCAATTCCTAAATTGGTAGCACTTCAAATTACGGCTCGGTAAGAAGATGGTAATAGTGTGGTAACAGTGTGATAATAAAGAGGTAATATATAGGTAATAACATGTAATTACCAAAGTAATAACTGGGTAATACATCACTGTAATAAGATGTAATACTGGGGTAATAAGGTGAGAAGAAAGTAACAGATGTAATAACATGTAATTACCAATGTAATAAGTAGGAAAGGGTTCGATAATAGCCATATGTATATCTGGGTAATGGTAATATAGTTATATTAATATTGTAATAGCATGGTAATAATAGGGTAATATATGTTGATGTTTTCACAGTATTATAGGCTACTAGCATAATACCTTCCAAATGAGATAAAACGTCTTGGAATTTAAAATTGGTAATTACAATATTATAATGCTGAAATTCATTCACCCTTTATGTCCCAAACATTTCCTTTTTGTTTCAAGGTAATACTTTACAAATTATATGTTTAATCTTGTGACTTCTCACCTGGAAATGCTTCTGGTATTTTCTGTGCAACAACCATGAATCAGTGCTGCAAAATGCAAAAATTATTTTAATTTTATTATTTTATTTTGTTAAATTATTTTATTACATGTAATAATATAGAATAACAGAGGTGCAGAGATTACCTGGAAATGCTTCTGGTAGTTTCCAGGTAATCTCTGCACCTCTGTTATTCTAATATTACCATGAAATGTATCTTTTCCTGCATGCATGTAACCCTGTGCAATCTGACCAGCAGTTAAACACCTTCCACCATCAAGCACTGGAGACTGGGATCATCGTAAAGGCTCAGATATACTAGCGCTTTCAACAGTGCGCGCGGAAATCGTGACGTCACGGGACTGCCGTGAGTATTTATACTCGTGCGTGGTGGTCGCGGCACTAGTTGCAGTCTTCTCCTGAACAGCGGTGGCGCTAAGGAGCAAAGGCTACCGATGTTTTTCTTTCTAAGGACTAGAAGAAGAAGAAAAAGATAAACAACGGCAGAACAGGCATCAACAGTGCCGTCAATGCTTCGATTTGATTCAGTGAGCTACTTCGTCAGATCAAGCCTTTCATTCACAAAAAAAGAACTCATCTTAACCCGGTAAGTTTACCTGAGAGACTTGCAGTCAGTCGGCGAGTCCTGGCATCCGGTTTCCCAGGAGCTCGTTCAGGCTTTCTGTTTCCGGTTTGTCGGGTGCCGCTGAAAAAAATCCGGAAATTACGTCATTTTGATGTCACGAATGCGCGCGCCACCTCCAACGCGTCAAGCATAAAACGGCCCTAACTCAGTTTATTTGACTTAGAAAGGGTGAAATTGGGAAATGAAAGACAATAGGGGCTTTCCAACCGGAGGGATTTTTGCAGTTCTTAGAATTAAAACGTTCCTAGAACACTTTTTTTTGTCGTGTTCTGACTGGACCAATTTGGGGATTTTTAAGTTCCTCTGGCCGCAGTACCGTACTCTTTTAGCTCCTACTTCAGAGCAGGATCTTTTCCCTTTTCCGAGGTCTACTTGATTGGTCGAACTTATAAGTCACGCCCACTGCCAACTCAGAGCAACAACGGGACATTTTTAACCATTTTCACCATCTTATTCATCATTAAATTCACTTCTGACAACGTTTTAGGCGAGAAATTAACTGTTTAGATTTCGAATATAGGCAGTCTTCCAAAAATCGTTGCCAAATTGACAATTTACTTTAAAGTTTTTGGAGTCGAGAAGCTCCATAAAGTGATGGGACAGCCAGCTGGTGGCGGCCGGGATCACTTGCTCGCCAGCCGGCCATCATGCTGGGACACCCCGCTGTAAACCGGAGGTCTCTCAGACTGGTCTTGTAAATAAGAGGCTTTCATTTCGCTGTTGACGAATCTTTGTTTAAATATCACAACACATGTCCATCATAAGATTAAGGGGACCCTGTGGTTAACTGCCTTTTTGGCGTTAAACTCCACAAGCGCCTGTGGGCTTGACAACCTCGCTGGTCCGCCGTCTGTTTTCTGTTATCGATCATTTCACTGTGGGGAATTGGCAGATCAGCGCCCCCAGCAGCTGCAGGCGCCCTGCTTGCTGAGAGAGGTCAACACCCCCTACTTTCACAATGAAATGGACTAGTCCATAACAGTGCACCGCAGTGCGAAAGATAAACACAAAGTGACACTGGGAAGCAGTGTTGCCAAGTTATGGGCTGAAATATGTGCCACCAGAAACTGAATTTGAATCATTTATAGTTGAATTTTAATTACTAAACTTGAATAACTGCATTGAAAAATTTAATTTGAATCACATAATTTGAAATTGTATTGTTTAATTTGAATCATTGCATTGAAAAACTGAATCTGAATTGTATAATTTGAAATTGAATTTATTCGTTTTTTAACTGAAATTTGATCATCACTGAAAATTCAACTGTATATATTCTCTCTCTCTATATATATACATTCAGTTCTCAAAATTCAGATTCAGTTCTCAAAATTCATTTTCAAGTTACTGAGACTGACATCCTGGTAGTTGGAGGATGAAGGAAGAGCAATCGAGCACATTGCATATCCATATATGCATATATTTATTTATTTATTTAATAAGACATAAAGTCATGTTTCGTCGTGCACATGTCCTGGTCCCGCCAGACTCCCTTTAGGAAACCTGTGATTTAAACTTCAGCAGGCTGTGACAGTCTGCCCCGCTCTGTCCTGGTTCTGGTTCTCCTGGGATTCCCTTCCTTCCAGCGGATCCAGCAGAACGCCCTGGGCCGCCAGCAGCTGGTGTTGGTTTTGGCTCCCAGGAAGCGGGCATGAGCAGATCCTGCAGCCACAGACGGACTCTGCTGCCCCGCTAGTTTCTCTCTGTCCGCCGGCCGCTGGCAAACGCAGTGGAACTTCCTGCCGAAATCTACGTACAGGTCATCCTGGACTACGTGGAAGATCCTCCCGATCCCCACTCTGTCTTTGGCCGGTCTCATCTGGATCAGCGGGGTCCGGCGCAGCGAGGCAAAGCTGTGTTCCTGCCCAGGGGAAGAGACGCGCTGGGCCACGGAACTCTCCGTCTCCCGCCGCCGCCGGAGCTCAGATTGCAGGTCGAAGGCGGCATATATATCATAAAACACATTCTCACCTGTGAAATGTTATCCCTTGTTGTTTGTTTTTTTCATTTCTTTCGTTCGAACATCCATAAGCAGCACAACAGTCTGGCATCATCCTGCGCCACTGAACTCTATTGATCTGCGCTCGATTGCTCTTCCTTCATCCTCCAACTACCCGGATGTCAGTCTCAGTAACTTGAAATTGAATTTTGAGAACTGAATCAGAATTTTGAGAACTGAATGTGAAGATATATAGAGTTGAATTTTCAGTGAGGATACAATTTCAGTTCCAAACGAATAAATTCAATTTCAAATTATACAATTCAGATTCAGTTTTTCAATGCAATTAAACAAATTAAACAATACAATTTCAAATTATGTGATTCAAATTCAGTTTTTCAATGCAATTATTCAAGTTTAGCAATTAAAATTGAAATATAAATGATTCAAATTCAGTTTCTGGTGGCACATATTTCAGCCCATACCAAGACCGCTTATTATAAGCAACTTTGGGCTTGTTTTTCTGTAAAGTCGCTTACAAATATTGGTAGACGCGGGTCGCGTTTTTTTTGGGCTTGTTTCTAAAGTATAGTTGCTTTTTTGGGCTTGTTCCCAGCTCCATAATAAGTTGTCAAGCAGATATTTTCTATATGTTATTTAAACGTAGGAGTTTGTCTTGCCCGTTTCCTCTGTCCCTCCCCTTTCCCCATACACACATGAGACTGCAGAGTTTTTTCCCACTGTTGAACGGAGGTCTGATTGAAAACCCAAAAATAGCAGAACATATAATCTTGCTTGAAAAATAAGTAAATAAAATTAAATAAAACATATATCATATAATCTTGCTTAACAAAACATATAACCTTGCTCGTAAAATGTGTGCGTATCATTGCTTAAAGCATATGAGGAAGTACATCTTTGCATGAAGTGTATGTGTTCTATTTTTGACACACTGTCTCCTTTGCAGGAAATGTATCTCTGCTTGAAGTATATGTGTGTTTTACCATTCAAAGGTATTTTTTATATCATTTAGGTGTGTGTGCTTTTATCATTCAGATTTATTTTCTATATCATTTATGTGTGATTTTATATTATTCAGATGTGTGTTTTTTTATTTTATTTAGAAGTGTGTGTTTTGAGAACCCCAAAACAGCTAAAGCCATTACTTTACTTACATATTAGTTTACATTGCATTATACAGCATAGAAGATTTTAGAGTTTGAATTGAAGTGAATATAGGGCAGAGTGCAGAAGGTGACAAAAGAGGCCTGCTGCTGCTGCAGCACATCCTGTGCGACAGTCATGTGTGTGACAGTTGACGTGTCCAACTGTCAGTTAGAAGCTGTAGGTGCCCTTTCCATTCCCTTACATGGAAATATAATATTCAGCCCCCGAATATGCAGATGTTCAAAGGAGGGGTGATGATCTCTTCTCCTTGACCTCTTCCACCCTCCGTGTGTCTGACACACTGAGGGGAAATAGCTTCTTAATCAGAGGTTTATTTTTTGCTTGTATTTTATATTTCTGCTTGCATTGGAAAAACAATAAAAGCACTTTACAGTCCGTCCAGAAAAACGCGATTATGCGATCGCAGAATTCAATGCATAATCAGCCAAAGTCCGCATATTAATGCGGGGGCCGCATTTTTTCAAATACGGCGCACTTTCGCCGCATAAATTGGCGATTTCCGCGCAAAATATGCGGGGCTTGCATGATTTCATAATCCCCGCATTTCCGTTGCAAAAAAGCCACATATATCTCAGCAGAAAGTTGAAAAATGTTCGTTTACTTCACACAAGAACAGCCATTTTCCCCTGTTGCCATGGGAACGTTATGAAGTGACGTAATTTCACCTACTGAGAACACTGTGTTGGGGGAATCACTTCTTTTCTCTTTTTCATCAAACCGCAGTTTTTGCAAGTTCCCGCAATTTTTGCAAGTTCCCGCATTTTCATCGCATAAAATGGCATAAATATCCCGCATATTCCATTGCATTTTTTAAGAAAACATGCCGCATAATCAAGGATTTTTGCCCGCAGCAATCACAAAAAAACTCTGCGTTTTTCTGGAGGGACTGACTTTAGTTTGTTTTGAACTAAAGGGAACCAAACTTTTGCAAGCGCCTCGTTTCTCTTTGATTTGACCTGTTGTTAGGTAAAGAGAAATCATAACTCCCCTCAGGGGGTAGTGAAAGACTCCTCTTTAGCTGCTCGGGCGAGTTGCAGCCCGGCGGGGACCGACTGGGCGACGCAGACCTCCTGTTATCTCCCAGTGGGAGTGATCCTTATCTGCTTGGCCTGGTCAGAGCCACTGAGCAACTGCCTCTCTCAGTTTTTGGTGACCGCGGAAGGCCAGCGGGCGTCCCTCAGAAGGAGCTCCAGTTTCCCTGGGAGGAACGGCAGAGACCGTAAGTACTAAAGAAAAAATCGTGGTTTTAAAGATCCCCTCTGGCAGTGCTTTTCATATACAGGGGGATGAGAGCCAGTGAGTTGGGGACGTCTAGGGTAGTGAGTTGTACAGTTTTATTCCCAACTTGTGTATATTTTAAATTATTTGTTCTTATATTCTATCCTATTATTATTTCATGTATATTGTATCCTATTATTTTATTTATATTCTGTATGTGTGCTGTGTGTCTGATATTGTGCTGCTGCAACACTGGTATTTCCCATTTTTTTGGAATCAATAAAAATCTATCTATCTATCTGTCATCTATCCATCCATCCATATATCTATTTATATATTTATTTATCTATTTACGATCTTATGTGGTGGGCCGGTCTGGGCCAAAATGCAAGGGCTGATTTTTGGTCCCAGTCCGTCCCCTGTCAGTCACTGTGGCTCAAGCAGAGAGGAGCTTTTCCAAACTAAAGTTGATCAAGTCATACCTGAGGTCAACCATGTCCCAGGAACGGCTCACTGACCTTTCCGTCGGTATCAATCATTCAATAGAGGAGCTCATAAGGCCAGAAAGGTCAGGTTTTAGTTTTAGTTAGTGTTTTCTGTTCTTAGTGCTATAGTGTAATAATTACATTCTATTTAGTGTGTCTTCACTTTTGTGTGATGAAGGATTTGTAATATTTGTAATATTTATTTTATATTGTGTAATTGTCTTTCGGCAATGTTGGAGGTAGAGATTGTGCACCTTAAAAAGTGTGTTTCCTGTTGTAATTGCAATAGTTAAATACCTGGATTTCTCTTGGCACAGTTACCAGAAGACTTACAACTTTCAGACACGTTGCTCACGTCACATCTACGTCGGCAAGCTCAGTTTGCAGCTGCGCAGTAACGCTCAGCCATCACCGGAAAAGTGCTTCTAATAGACTTCACTGGTCTCCATCAAAAACAGTGGAGTCACTGGGTCCATTTCTTTAACTGTCTATGGGCTGTCCTGCTCCAAGGGGGCAGGCTTCTCTCCTCAGAACGAAGCCGCGATGGCGCCATTTTTCTAACCCCGTATCCATCACCCCCGTTAGCATCCCATTGACTGTCATTCATTTTGGCGTCACTTTGACAGCCAATAACTTTACATCTGAAGCGTTTAAAGACTTGATTTGTCCATTGTTTATTTGTAAAGAAACACGAATATGTATGAAAGTCTCCATTACCTTGTACCTCACGTTATGGCTCCGTAGCAGACGTTTTTATAAAAATAGGCTAACGATTGTGTCATAACCACGCGACTTACATTGTAGAGGAATTACCGTATAGTACAGGAGAAGCTCACAGGCAGTTTCGACGTACATTAGCTGTTTAGTTTAATTACTAATGTTAACTAGCATTTTAGTTAGCAATAATTAGTCTGTGCCTATGTTATATTCTTAGTTATACCTACGCTCTCCGTCTCTGCAAGATTGGGAATGATTGAGATTTCTCTCGGCACAACTACCAGAAGACTTACATCTTGCAGACACGTTGATCACGTCACATCTACGGCGGGAAGCTCAGTTTGCAGCTGCGCAGTAACGCTCAGTAACGCTCAGTAACGCTCAACCATCACCGGAAAAGTGCTGGTAAGAGACTCCACTTGTCTCCGTCAAAAACAGCGGAGTCACTGGGTCCATATTTATATAGGTCTATGTCCTGCTCACATTCAACTTCCTGACTAAGTCCCATGGTGCAAAGGTCCTACAGTTTTTAAAGGAACACACACGCATGTTGAAAAAACTATATACTATAGGTAATGGTAATATAGTTATATTAACATTGTAATACCATGATAATAATGGTGTAATATATGTTGTTTTCACAGTATTATAGGCTACTATCAGCGTAATACCTTCCAAATTAGATAACACTTAAAATAGGTAATTACCATATTATAATGCTGAAATTCATCCACCCTTTATGTTCCAAATATTTCCCTTTTGTTTCAAGGTAATACTTTACAAATGATATGTTTAATCTTGTGACTTCTTACCTGGAAACACATCTGGTAGTTTCTGTGTAACAACCATGAATCAATCAAAGCTGTAACAATTGTATCTCTGTGCATGACTGAAACCAAAAGGACAGTGACCTTGCAAGAACAGAAAGCACCTGTGGGCAAAGTGCATGATGTTTGTGTTAAGATAGAACATGTGGGAGCTCATAGCACAAGACTAAATCAGATGTTTGCAGCCTTTGTGTTTTATGTAACCATGGGTGTAACCTACAGCTTTTAAAATCAGTTGCTGAGTGTGATCGGCAGTCAGTTCTGTACTGATGCAGTGCATGCAATTGATTCCTTGCTGCAAGTAAACGAGCTTGAAGAAGATCCCAGTGACTCTGTTATTCTTTGATAAATGATCCTAACAGTACCTCATTTCTTCAAAAGAAGCGAATCAAAGATCCAGGACCTAGGGCTTTACCAGACCTCGTCCAGCCCCCGCAGTGAGTTCAGATTCAGCTGCACTTCAGAAAACACCCACTGATATAGGACACACACACACACACACGTACGCACGCATGCACACACGTAAGCACGCACACACATGTACACACACACTTTTGAGTAAGCAAAGCTCTGTCTGTTTAGGGAGGTAGGGCTTTTTTGAGGCAGAGAACTTAAACAGAGGCAGGGTTTTCAGAATCAGAAAAGGTTTTATTGCCAAGCATGTTTTTTACGCATACAAGGAATCTGTCTTGGTGTTGTTGGTGCATGTCAAAATCACCCTTAATCTTTTACAGCTTTGCTATCATTCATTGTGCATTTCATCATCCAATCCGGGAAGAGAGTCCCTAGTTTTCCTGATGTAGAGACCAATGATGGAAAGTCCCTTGCTTTCCACTATTCGTGTGGATTAGGGATCTATACATTTAGGGATCCTAAACACACATTGCAGTCTTAAATTTATTGTCAACAGCATCAAAGTTCTGTTAGAAACAGCCAGGTGGAAAATGTGCACAGGTTCAAACTAAGCTTTAATTAAATGTATTTAATTTATTCATTCTATTTATGTATTAGTGTTGGTTGATTCAAGTGATGACGTTGAACACTCCGCTACAGTAGGTGGCAGCATACACATTAACTGTCGGTTTGTAGTCCGCCAATAAAACCGAAGAAGAAGAAGCTGAGCGCTATATAAATGGCCGGGTCAGAGTTCTTCCCCCCTCAGTAGACGTTGAGACCATGGAAGTATGAAGAGAACGGTTGAGACTCAGCACATCGCGGACTGCCAAACTAAGTGGGAATAACCGTGAGGAACTACATCCCCGGCTTTTTTTCTTCGTACCCATAGACGTTGATGGATAACGGTCATGGGATTTATTTTAGTTGAGAGTCGAGTTTAACTTGGTGAAGATTTACCGAAGGAAAAATAACTTTAGATTAACCTTCGCATCGGGTTTGAGGAAGCGTTGGCACTGCTGATTAAAGTGTTAAATTAGGTGAAATGCGGAGCTGCGGTAAGTAACGCTAATGTTTAACGCTAGCTAGCTAGATACTTCGACGTTTGTATTTCTGTGACTTAAGTTTTCTGTTTAGCGGTAGCCTACTATTGGAAAAGTAACGTTACTGTTTATTTGAGGTATGGCTTGTCTCGTCCCTGTGTAACGTTGGCAACATACTATCCGTCGGCTGATGAAAAACGCTGAAATGTTTAACATGTGCGGGGTAGACCATAGGCTATTAGGTCGGCCTACCCCGACGGCTTTACCAGTAGGCTGGGGTTAGGTTGGGTAGACCGACCTGATATAGTACTGTTAAAGCCGTTATATTATAGCAACGTAGCCTACATTCAGTAGTAGTCATGAAGTCTCGTATTCAAAGGTTTGTGTCTGTATAGTAAAACGTTACAGTTACGTTACGCCATTGCTTGGGCGTGCCTCTGTGGACAAAGACCTTAATATACGTGTGAGCTATAAAAACACTCCCCACAGTCATGGAGTGGGAAATAAGCTTGTTAATTTCTGTTTTTTTAAAGTTGGGCATTTTAACACGGACTATGGGGAATGGACTAACTAGCTAGCTAGTTTCATCTTTATGGGATAGACTCACTTTTGGAGCGGACCTTCAAGAAATGGCAGTTTTGGCACTTTCGCGCTGGGGTTGTTGTAGTGATATAGTAACCCCCCTTTTTTAACCATGTTAAAACCATAGACAGTATATAAAATGGACACAGCGATCCCGCTGTTTTCAACGGAGACAAGTGAAGCCTCTTTCCAGCACTTTTCCGGTGATGGGAAAGTGTTACTGAGCGTTACTGCGCAGCTGCAAACTTAGCTTCCCGCCGCCGATGTGACGTGAACAACGTCTCTGAACGTTGTAAGTCTTCTGGTAGCTGTGCCAAGAGCTCATTCCCAATCTATCAGAGACGGAGAGCGTAGGTATATGTAAGGAGATAACTGTACTATGCGACAGTAAGTCGCGTGGTTATGACACAATCGTTAGCCTATTTTTACAAAAACGTCTGCTACGGAGCCATAACGTGAGGTACAAGGTAATGGAGCCTTTCATACATTGTCGTGTTTCTTTAGAAATAAACGAGGGACAAATGAAGTCTTGAAACGCTTCAGATGTAAAGTTATTGGCTGTCAAAGTGACGCCAAAATGAATGGCAGTGAATGGGATGCTAACGGGGGGTGATGGCTTATTAGCATCAAAATGGCGCCATAGGAGGCTTCACTCTGAGGAGAGAAGCCTGGCCCCTTGGTTAAAACTATTTCCCAGCCATCTTCCGGTTTCCAGCTGCAGCTGGAAATACACACAGTAGGCTCGTTCGAGATGAGCCAGATCTGCGCAGAATCGATCACCGGCGATCGACGCCCGTTGCATGCCGGTTAGAGTTGTGTCCGACTTGATCCCGACTTGCTCTGACGTCATGCATACGTAGCAACGATAATCTCACGAGAGCAAGGCGGCCGCAGGTTTGAGACGCAGGTAGCGCAGTTGCTTTTCACCGACTGCAAGACCCAGGCGGACACAAGGCATGCTGGGAAACGCCGGCCTCTCAGCTGATATAACAGCTGATTGGTTCAGAATCGACAACATGATGACGTTTTATTTAAACTTTTTATTGATTTTGAATCAGAGGGATTTTAACTGCTGTGTCTGCTTTAAAGGCTTCTTCCGTACAAATCACATGCTGTGTGGCTGATAGTTATATGTTTGGAAGTCAGAGAGACTAAATCTGTTCAGATTAGGATCATCTACAGTCTGTTGTTATTAAAATCAGCAACAGATCACATGTAGAGCATGTTGACAGCTACTCTGTCATAATAAGAACAACTGGAGACTGTGTACAGGCTGATATATGGGTCTGATAAGATAAGATAAGATGAACGAGCCTATTGACTTTAATAAAAATTGACTAAAATTGAAAAGGTCCGGTTGCGTAACTGATGCGGAACAGCAGCAGTTACGCAACCAGACCTTTTCAATGGAATTACATTGCTAGGCAACAGCCTGGCCCCTTGTTAACTTCCTGTCAGTTGATGCCATTCACATACACTGCAACAAGAAATCAACTTGGGTCCATTTATAATGTTTATGTTTACGCGTGTTTTCTGGAAATGCCACGCTAATCTATGCTCCAGTCTTGTTTTACTAGTAGCAGCTGGAGCTACTGCGATATATAGCAGGACTTTGTACAATGAAAAAATCACAAATAATGGCTTCTAGTGCTGGGCGGTATGACCAAAAATTCATATCACGTTTTTTTCAAAATTATGCCGGTTTTCCGGTTTTTGACGGGGGTTTTTTCATGCATATTCAGATGTTCAATGCATTTTCTACTCGTTGAGAGAGGAATTACTGCAGTAAATTGACTTAATTGACTCATTACTCACTACTGTATTAAGCGGGACCATGTCTTTAGCTAGGTGGTTGGTGATGGAGTTTGTAATCTCGATCCACAGTTTGCTTTTTCTGTCATAGCAAGTCCCTCTAGCAAACGCGTCTTTAAGTGACAGTTACCTGTTGATGTGGAGGGTGCTGAGCCTGCAGACTTTAATTTCATACATTCTTGATATTCCAAGACGTGTTTGCAGCTGTGGTGGTGGAGCAAATTGCTCGTGTTGCCGCCTTTCGCAACTATTTATTTTCTGGTGCACTGCTGGTTACCGTCGCTGCTTAGAAGTGCAGTATTTTAAAGGGTCCGTCTAAAACAGTGTCGCGCAGCGTAATGTTCGTTCCGGACGTTGTGTTATTAAACACACCGGTATGGCGGTATATTAAGAATGAGCATTGTGGCGAAAATGTACACCGGTTTTCGGTATGAACCGGTATACCGCCCAGCACTAATGGCTTCTAAACCGGAAGACTACACAACCAGACATGACTTCCTGTTTACTGTACACTCCATAGACTGTAAAAATAGTGAATCTAGCATCCGGTGATGTCACCCATTGTTCTGTAGACTGCTCTTTTGAAGCCTCAAGCTTGTGATACAGGCGGTGATTTAATTAAAAAAAATAGATAATTTTGTGGGATTTTTGGCCAAATGTCCGGTAACCTCAGCAGTTATGGCAGGCTATTTTTCTATAACTGCATAGATTGGTTGGGTTATTTTCTCTGCCCGCTCTGAGCAAGTGGTAAAGCATCGTTGTTGTGTTGTATTTGAATACAGAATTAGGGTTGCAGCTATCTTTTTTTTTTTTTTTTTTTTTTTTTTTTTTTTTTTTTTTTTTTTTTTTTTTTTTTTTAGTAATCAAGTATTCTACCGATTATTCCATCGATTAATCTAGTAATCAGATGAGAAATACTTTTGCTTTATAAAAAAAGTCATAGCCTACTTTGCAAATTGAATGGATTATGCACAATCACTTGGTGAGCCAGCCAGCTGGTTTTCTGATCACTTAAATTGTGAAGTGAAAGGAGTTATTATTATTCTCCATTTGGCCCTATAATTTCCAAACCGCACATGGCACATTAAAAACGCACATATCCTCACGTTCCCTGGAGCCAACTGAATCCCCTGATATAGGCCACGCCCATTTCCACCTAGACTTTTATGCGTGAAAAACCATGTATCCAAAACATACTTTTTCAAACTCCTTCTAGACCGATCTGCACGAAACTTGGCAGGTGGCATCTCCAGACTGACGTGACAAAAAGTTATTAAAATATTTTTTGTAAGATAAAAATGATATTATGCACGAACAAATTTGTGTAGCTAACTATAAAAACATCAACTTTGCCATATCTCGGTCAAAATAAATGGTATCAACGCGCAACTTCAGATTCTTGTTTCCCATGACCCTCGGAGGGGCCCAAGACATTTAAAAAAAATTGGCCAGTAGGGGGCGCTAAAAGCACAAACTGTTTATATCTCATGAACAGCTTTTCCAATCTACCAAATTTGGAGGGTACTATCTAGGGTCACTCATGAGACCAACCCTACCTTGGGGTACTGATTGGTCACAGTGGGCGTGGCCTATGAAACGTCTAGATTCACCCCCTTACACTGATGTGAGCCAGTTGAAATTTACATGGTAGATGTAGAATGGGCCATGGACTTCACGTACCAAAAATTACGTGTGGACCACTAGGTGGCGCGATAGTGGTTTTTTGCCGTTAACTCCCACATTACACATCGCACAGTAGAAAACCATACGTCCACCTGTTCGTTGAATCAATCTGAATCTCATGATGTAGGCCACGTCCATTTCTGCTGAGAATTGTTTTCGCGGTATCGCGCAATGTGCAAAACCAACTTTTTCCAACTCGTCCAATGCCGTGTGACCGATATGCACGACACACTTGAACAAAAGTTATTCAAAGAATTTTGCTACGTCAAAGTATGCGCATTTGACGACCAAACTAATTATCCTAGCACAAACTTAATCATGTCGGACAATTTAAAAGGTATAAGCAAACCACTTGTGAATCTTGTCCAACATAGCACTCCAATACTCTACCAAATTTGGGGATGATCGGCCATTAGAGGGCGCTATAATAAACATTTAAGTGTCTTGGCAAATAACTCAATGCATTTAAATGGGAAATTTTCAATTGCAGTATCTCGGCCACAGTGCATGCTATCAACGCAAAACTTGGGGGTCTTTGTCGGCGTGCCGCCCTGAAGCTCTATACCAAATTTGGTAAAGATCGGCCATTAGGGGGCGCTAAAGTCAACGTAGACCAGATTGGGCCCTTTTGCTCCATCGATGTTGATGGGATATTTGCATCGCAAAGTACCGCAGACCTTGCAGCTCACGGCTCTCGATATTTACCGCCGTTTGCCTCCGCGCCGTCAGGCTTTAGGTTCCGTTTTCGCACGCTCCCCAGGGCGTCGGGGGGCGACTTGCATCGGAGACTTGGACCCCGTCCTAACTGCTTGCAGTTCTAGTTACTAAATGTATTTCTAGGGCTGTGTACAATTGTGTCAATTCAATTTTATTTAGAGTATCAAATCATAAGAGTTATCAAGTTACTTTACAGATAGAGTAGGTCTAGACCACATTCTAGTAATTCAGTTTTGCTGGAGCAGCAAACTAGCATCTAATAACATGATCAATGTAATTAGGACATTTGCAATTGCAATTTCTGATTATTGTTGGACCTCCCACTCTGAGGCTCTTGTAAACAAATGGCGCTGGGCATGAATAGAGGACAAGATGAAACGGGAATCCGTTTAGCACGTGGTGCCTCAGATTGAGGGAGCCGGGTGCTTCTGTAGCGTGTTGAAGGAAGAGACGGGACGGCAGCAGCGGTAAGGTGCTTGCTAGTCATTAGATGCTAGTCACAAAGCTTCGGTCCGTGCATGCACTCTGTCATATGAGTACGTTGACAGGTGTCGTGCCAAGGTACTTACCCCCGCCAGGATTCGTATCCCCTGACCGCGGGAGCACACAAAAGTTACATAGGGGATACACAAAATAGCAGGCTGTTTTCACCTGATATGTTGTGTATCCCCATGTAGCCTAACTTTTGTTATGAAATAGAAGACATCTCCATATTATCTCAGGTTGTTTATTGTGACCTAGTAGACACATAAAATAGCACACATGAGGACAGGACAGACCCTTTGCATGTTAGGCAGGAATTGATTCGCTTGTGCTTATGATACAAACAAATGTGTGCACGTTCATAGCGGAACACGACTTGTCATTAACGATGGCCACTGACTGTGTAAAAGCTATCTTAAGCCCAAACCGCCTTGATAAAGCTGTCTGTTTGGGGTCAGCATGGCAGTTATTAAACATAACGGCCTCGTCCCAGAGTTTAGACGTTTAGCTATATGAAAAGATAAACAATGACAAGTTTTTAATAAATGTACATGAAGCAACTAATGTCAACATGGACAATATCACGAATGTACTAATTCGCTTTTTTGATGATGACCTGGCCAAAGTAACAACACATCTAGAAAGTTCTGTTTTCACAGTGATTCATAGTAGGATTATATTATTGCAATATGTAAATCAACATTGACTTGACTCTTAATTTAACGCTTAACGTGACTTATTATTGTATGAATGTAAGAAGGACTTAAACCGTTTTGCCAGACAAATTAACTTTAATGGGTGCATATTGAAACATTACACTGTGACACCCCCCCTCAACAAAAAAAAAGTTTCAGGCTCAGGATTTTTTTTCACTTTAAGCCCTGTGCATTCCTTTGGCTAGTACTCCCTGGCTGGGCCTCCTACACAGAATGCAGCACGAAGGAAAAAAATAACACTGCCTCTGCGGGTTCGGTAAATGATGGCAAGCTTAATGCTGATATGGCACACTGATTAACAAGAACATTGTAAATGGCTTTTCATATTTAAAAGGTTGCTGACCCCTTTTGAAGAGAATATGACACCAGCCAACCACTAATTTTCCTTATTTGTTTCCTAGACCTGAGAAGCAAACTGAAGTCATCACTTGAAAGATTGCTCTTTATGCAATGCGATCTGGATTTCCACACAGCCAAGGTGGTGCCTATTCTGTGTTCCAAGACTGGAGTAATGTGGGTGCTGGCAGATTACCACAAGACATCATTGTTACACCTGTACCAGTTGTTCACCCTGAAGTTGGAAAACAAAACAACATGGTAGCCACTCAATATCCTGAGGAGCTTAGAGTGACTTACAGTCGAGTTCCGTTGCAGCAAGACTATCAATCACAGAGACTTTACCACCAACAGGCGTCACAGGCAACCATAATAGGCACTGGATTTCAGCACCCAAGACCCGAGGATAGTGCATGTATTTCTCAAAACATGCAAATGAGCAGAAAAGAGCATGCTGATTTTTATTCCTCGGCACATGTTTCCGTACAACACAGCCGTTATTTTGGGACATCGGCCTATGAGAAATCTGTAAGACAATCTGATAGTAACAGTGGACAACAAAAGGAATATTCCAAGCAAAATTTCAGTTGCCTTTTCCAGAAAAAATCAAATTGGAACCATAATACTGGACTGCAGCAAACTTTGAATTGTGCCTTTACAGACGGAACCAGCTCTGCAGCGCTTCAGGGAGACAGACTTGAAGTCACAGCACAGACATTTCCTTTACAAGATCAGTGTTCTACTGTGAGCAAAAATAAGACATCTTCGCCTCTGCTGGAAGCCTTACTAAAAGAAAACTCTTCAAAACTGCCTTGTTCATCAGAGGACACAAATGGCAGCATTGAACTCCACACTAATGCTATTTTTTTAAACGAAAGACACAGCAAATGTCAGCAAGTCAAAGGCAGCAAACTCATGTCAGCTGGAACAACACGACCACCTACAGATGTCGAAATACAGGACTTTCTTGCACAAAAGCTCATATATTTTAGGTCTATTTTAACTCAGAAAAACAGAACTCCTGGACATTCAAATAAGGATTTGGACAGGAACTCCATGCTGCAGTCGAACAGCATCGTGCCAAAGGTCGACAGTGCCCATCTCCCTACAACCACTGCCAAAGATGATGTGGAGAGGCAAAGTCACAACTGGGGTGTACGTGAGCAGTGCACAGTTGGACAAGTACTTAAAGAGGACAGTTCAAAGGACAGTAAAGTAAATGCCAAGTTAATACTCAAGTCTAAAGACACAGGCAATTGTGCTACATCTGCATCAGAGAAACATTCAACAGGTACACCAATCTCTGTTGTAGAACGTTCTAAATATCCTTTAAAAAATGTATCTGTTGACAAAAGTACATCAGTAGATTTTGATTTGTCTGTAAAAAAACATTTGGATGCAACTATGCCTGTAAATGACAATTGCCAACCTGTTTGTTCAGATGACTGTGAAAATTATGAAGGTTTCTATAGTAAATGGTGTGATACATACATACAGAATGGCATGACAACCATTCATTATTCATTAACTGCACTGAAGGAGCTGATTGCTAGTCTGGAAAATGTAGAGGACATTGGCGAGATGGAGAACATTTCTAAAGTCATACTGCAACAATACTGGAATGGGAATATAGATAACATTCATCTCTTTACATCCACAGAATATCCACGAATAATGATGGACGTTGCTCCCACTTGCACAAAGAATGAAGATGAGAGTCCAGTAGTTCTCACAGCAGTGCCTGTAATGACCTGGGATGAACTGACTGAGAAGCAACCGAGTTTACCTGATGTCTCCAAGGGTCTTCAAACCAAGTTGAGTTCAGTGGCATCTGAAAACAAAACATTCAAACTCCTGTCGCTCATCGAAAACCAAGATGCAAATACAAAAGAAAGGAAAACAACAATTGAAGATCAACAACCGTGCGGTGTTACCTGGAAGGAAGTAAATCCACATTCCAAGCTAAATTCAGCAGTTGATAGTATTCAGATTCATAACATAATATCCCTTTGTACAAACCAAAGTGAAGGTGCAAGTGAGGATGCAGGTTCTGTGCGTTTACATACTGAGTGCACAGCACTTTCTGAAAACAAAGAACTGGTTGTAAAAAATCCAGAATATGAAAACATTTCAGATGATGACCCCTCCCAGCTGGCCACAAAGCTCCCAACAGCAGAGCCATTTCTCTCAGCAGGTTCTGAAGACCCACAGTATCAACGTATTAGTGAAGATGAAAATCCACAGATTGAGTCTATGGCTGTGGAGACTTCTTCACCTACACAAGTAACTGTACTCAACGATACTCAGTCACCATGTGAAAATGAAGGCTATGGACATTTGCAGGGACAGGCTCAGACAGACACAGTAATCATTTCAGATGAGGAACTGGTTCCAAAGAAGCAGGTTTTTGTTGAAACTGATGAAACTGGTCCATTATACCCTAAATGTGACAGTGGTCCTTTCTCTGAAGATGAGACTGATGATGATGACTGGTTATTCATACCTATAAGCATATCAGACCTTAAATTTGAATCAGATAATGAAGACCAGGAGAGGCCAGAAATATATGTTGTAGATGGTGGGGAAACAGGAGACCAAGAAAGACAATGTGACACAAGCCCAACACACTGGCCATCTCTGAAACCAGTACCAGCTTCTCCTCCTTCCCAGATCGAGACATTTGACACTCTTGAAAGCTTTATGAAACAAGCAGTCGGCAGGAGCACACCTGAACATGAAATGGATTCTGAGGGAAAACCACAAACGACTGAGAACAGGAGAGAGTCTGTAGACAGCTGTGACACTGAAGACAGTTGTGATTACTCCTCTGCAATAGAACGCAACTATTTGACAGTGTCCAGGATGAGGTCAGCACCTCTGCTCTCAGAGACAGACGATTCTGAGAGTGAAGGCAATGATGTTACAAATATGGCAATAAGTCAAAACAAGAGCTTGGACAAGTCGGGCATGAAAAGCCATCTAAGACCAAAGACCAAAGGACGAAAGATTCCAACAAAGGATGACATTATAAACCTTGATTCTGAGGATGAAAGTGACCAAAACTGCAAAAAGAAGGCTGAAACCATTTCAAAAGAAGAAATTGTTATAATCATTGACTCTGATACTGACGATGACCAAAACTACAAAACACCATGGATGAAAAGCATTTCATCCTCGGGGTCGGACAGTGGGGACGCCCCATGTGTGGAACAAAAACAGTCACCTAAAACTGTGGACAGGGAGTATAGAACGGCTGAAGAAAAGCTTCAGGAAACCAAACTGTCTTTTGCAAACTCATCACTGCCACATCTCCAGTCTAAACTTCATGATACACAATTAAAAGAAGTGACGCAGGGTGCATGCTCTGATCTGTCAGACAGTAGAGAAAAGAATGGGCATCTGATTGAAGCTAAACGTGGCTCTGAGCATGTTCAACACCAACAGACCAACAGACAAACAACCGCAAAAAGAAAAGAATTTTGTGATTCAGGAAAAGTGGTTGAAAAAAGCCATTTCAGCAAAAAGAAGGCAAAAACAAAAGGAATACTCTCATCAGGTTCAGAAGACAGTGGTGATTCCTTATGTGCTACAAAAAACAGACCTTCAACTGAAATTGTAGAACGTCTTTGTGGGACTGCTAATGGAAAGCCTAAAAAAAGCAGACTGTCATCTGAAGATTCTTCAGAGAAGCAGCCTCAATCTGTGGGCAGGGAGGCAGAGTCTACTCTGGGTCACAATCCTGTTATTCCTCGCTTTGTTATCGTGAAGCCTCCTCAGCACAATCAATCCTGGACACTTTTGGAAGAAACTGCAGTCCACAGGCAGGGTAAAGATGGATCTCTGTCTCCAAAGATGTCCACAGCATCCAGCAACAATACTGACTCGTACGCAAATAAAAAAGTAAGATTTGTGCCCACATCAAAACCTGCAAATGACAAACACCATACAACAGACAACATTCAGGCCAAGGTAAAACCCAGAATGTCAAGGCAACATTCCTTACCTAGCTTCAGTAGCTTGTCCTACTCAAGTGAACAACTTTCTGAAGCTAGACAAAGCTCAGTCTCCTCAAGAGATTTTTCTCGGTCCGTTAGTCTTCCTACAGCTAAGCAGAGCACATCTATTCCCAAACGCGTGTCTTCATCCAGCCTACAGCTGTCTTGCTCTTACAGCAACCCCTCAACTTTAAACCCCCCTGACAGTCCCACAAAAGGTCCATCATCTTCTGGAACCATGCACAGTTTAAGAAATAAACGAGCAAAAGAAATTTGGGAGAAGAGCTATATCCCAACCAGAAAAGACAAAAAAACTAGCCTCGGGATGAAGGAAGACTTGAGAACAACAACTAATTTGAAGAGGGCAGCTAGACCAGATCATAGACGGAGGCAAAAGTCCCAAAAGTCTTCAACCCCCCTGATGAAGAAGTCCAAGATTGAGGCCATAGGGATGACAAAGGCCGCAGCCATAGAAATGACAAAGGCCGCAGGTCGGGATCCCCCTGGAGAACAAAGTGTGTTCTTTTGAAGTCTCTAAAATGTATTTTTTTAAGTGTCTTTAATAAATTCCAACAGTCAAATGATACAGTAGTAGTAATTTTTAATGTGACTAATTAAAATCCATGTTCCCTAACCCTTATTTTTACAATAGGAAGCGTGGGTGATCATTACAAGTGGTCAGAGAAGCTAACCGTGGCAAAGCCAAAAAAAGGTGATACTTAACATTTTCCCCTGGTTATGGTTATGGTCCATGCATAATAACACTTATTTTACAGCCAAGCAATGTACTGTGCAATTTCACCGGGTTTTGTGGTTTCTGAGATGCAGGTGTAATTCTTTTTGTTTTCTTCTGCTGTCCCCTGCTATTTCTCATTGCAGGTTCCAGCAGGGAGGGAATAAAGTATAGACCCCCTCCAAAAACCCGTCAGTGAGGAAAAAGGTGCCCAGTTCTGTGAATCTGTCTCCAGTTTGTTTTCGCTCCCAAAGTGACAGGTGGTCGATCGGCAAAAACCACAGTTACTCGTCAAATCTTTTCATTTTCCATAGCATTTTCTGTATTGTAACTGTCTGTGTGTGTACTGTTTACTATTATTATATCAGCTGTTAGTGATAATGGCATTGTTTTTGAATGTCTTCCGTTAACGGGAAACACGTTCTTTTTACGAGCTACCTCAAATTGTATTAAAATTCAGCATTACGTTAAATCAATTTTCTCTTAAACTTCCTTAACAGATGAATATCTTAAGGAAGTTTAAGAGAAAATTGACTCTTTTTTTAATATGTTACATTTTTGAATATTGTTTTTTGTACTATAGGCAATGTTGTATCACTTTTTAAAATGTTAATGTGAAAATATATAAAAAGTAAAATGGATTCATTGCTGTTTGACTTGTGTGCTCTTCTGCTTCACCATTAGAGGGAGACATTGCACAATACATCACATAAACCATTTTAAATGATACGCAGTAGTGTATGTGTTAACTGTATATTGTAACCTGGTAACCTGTCAAATGTTGGCTCCATAGTATTAAGTTTGTGTCATACAGTTCAGCAGCTGTGATAATAGAAACTGGTGTGTACCTCAGTCAATATTGGGTAAATCCATCAGTTTTTCTCGTTCAATAGTTGACCATCTTGCATCACAAAATTGGATGGAGAGAAGAGACAGTGGGATTATGTTACTGGCTAGGCTAACCTTAACAGCTGCCTCTGGAAGGTCATCTGCTCGTTTGGGTTCAGTGCTTTAGCAGCATTTAGGGAGGAGATGAAAGCTGGCTGAAGCTTTCAGCTCCTGCTTTAATTGCAGAACAGGATCATTGCCTGTTATTATTTACTTATGGTTGGATGGATGCCACTTTAAATGAAATATTGTAGTATTGTCTTTCTCAACTAATGTAATTACAGTTTTTTTCCTTGCACTGTAGATTTGATTAAGGATAACGTATGACCTGATGCTGACTGTAGTAAAGATCATTGCTACAAACACTGAGAAACAATGGTTCTTAAACATTTACGGTAGTTTTTTTATTGGATACATTATTTTCATTGTATTTCTTACAGTCAACAAAGTAGACAGTTGGGCTGATTCTTATTCAGCATGAAAAACATCTTTGAGGACACATTAAGAGTTCATCCTTATTTCTTTGTCCTGAACACAATGCTCCCTTTCAATAACATGATACCTGCACAGGAATAAATCAAAGTCTCTCCGAGGATATGATAACTCAAAACATGCTGCCTCAAATAAATGATTCCATGTTTTGACATTTAAACCAAATGCAGCATAAACCACACACTATAAATACTAGGGCCGTCCTCGACTAAAGACATTCTTAGTCGACTAACACATGATTTTGTCGACTAATCGATTAGTTGATTTAATCGACAGCTGTGCTCTTTGAGAGCTGGTTAAGACTAGAAAAGCGCAATATAAATGTAGATAATTAACCATCTGTAAAACAGTTTCTCCAAAATTAATCCTGCAAAAAGCACCACTTTAAATCTTGTGTTCACCAGAAATGTTCTCATAAGTTGCTTGGAAATGAGTAATTAAGCATGAATAAGCATAAAAACTGACTTATCAACTAAAGAAATCTAAGTCGACTAAGACCAAAACAAACGATTAGTCGACTAATCAACTAAGAGGGGGGCAGCAGAGATGGGAGTAAGTCACACATGGGCAAGTCACAAGCAAGTCTCAAGTCTTAACCTTCAAGTCTCAAGCAAGTCCAAGTCATTTTGTGTGACAATCAAGCAAGTCAAGTCATAGCTTGGGTCAAGCAAGTCAAGTCAAGTCATACAAAAGTTTCCATTTTTAAACAAGCTAAAGACAGTGGTTATGAACTGCTGGAGTTTTATTTGCATTTTTCCTACTCAATATTCAAAAGACATTGCATCCAATCCACATATATCTGAACAGTTTAAATGTATAAAGATTAAAAAAAGCACAGCCTAAAACTGATATTAGGCCAACAAAAAAATCAACATACATATTTGTTCAATATGCCTCAAACATGACATCAAATCATGAAATTCATTCAAACAATTCAAGTATAATGGTTTCTAATTCAAGAGAGACAGAGAGAGAGAGACAGAGACACAGAGAGAGAGAGAGAGAAAGAGAGAGAGAGAGAGAGAGAGAGCAGTTTGTTGTGTGTATGTATACAGTGTGCCTAGTTGTATTCGTTCTTACCGTCACCTTGAACAAAGGGGGGAGGGGGGAGGGGGGGGGGGGGGCGCTTATTCATGGCCCCAAACTGAAGGGAGTTCTGTTCATCACAAGCATCCAAATAGTGGTTCAGCTGAATATGGGGACTGGAACCTGAATCTTTCCCGATTTGAAGTGTCTGATGAAATTCGTTGTGGTGGTGGTTGATGTTGGAAATTTTTGTACTGCAGACCTTGCAAACTGCCGTCCGTTTCTTCTTTGCCTGGTCAGATGTGTAATCCTTATAGCCAAACTTTATTATTTTCGGTGCAGAGGAATCCATGACGTTAAATAACAGCCGTAGCCAGTCTCGTTTACTGCAGGTCTGCCGCCGTGTGGTGCGTCATCATATCAACGGGTTCCCGCGCATGCAACAGCACTAAAATCGTAACGTTAACTCCTCCTCAATATCAGAGAGGAAAAAAAATATATTTATTAAACAGAAAATCAAGTCATTTCAAGTCATTTGACTCAAGTCTAAGTCAAGTCTCAAGTCATGAATATCAAGTCAAAGTCAAGTCGAAACTTTTATGAATGTTTATCAAGCAAATCTCAAGTCCTAAAATTTGCGACTCGAGTCTAACTCGAGTCAAGTCATGTGACTCGAGTCCCCCGTGTCTGGGGGGCAGCACTAATAAATACCTGCCAGCCGCTTGCTGTTCTGTCCTAAGCAACAAGGTCAAAGTGTGTTAATAAATCTGGGTCTATTGAAGATCTGACCACAACCTAACCTAACACACTCTAACACACACACACAGAAAGACAAATACAAGGTCAATGTTAGCAATAACAGACAGAAGTGTTCTTTCTCACAGTGCTGCACAGCAGTCTGAGGCCAGCGAGTTAACTTCTACCTGTGTGTGGTCAAAGACCGTGACCCCGACACAGTACACTCTGGCTCTGAACCCTCTGGCTTTGTCAGCCTGGGAAGCAAAACAGCTTCTACTGACATACAGTAAACCTATGTTTATGAAATAAATCATTGATAAAAGATCACATGAGTGGTTTATCTTGTTACAGATCGTTTATGTCAAACTGTGTGTGTGTGTGTGTGTGTGTGTGTGTGTGTGTGTGTGTGTGTGTGTGTGTGTGTGTGTGTGTGTGTATGTTATAAATATACATTAAAACTTGCCATTTTCCAAAACATACCATATGGTTTTAGAGTAATACATGTTTTGCTGATTCCATGTAGCAACTGGCTCATTTCAACATGATGCACACATATCCTGATTCGAGAAGTATGTGTCAGCCAGTGCGTCTCCTCAAACAACCTTGATTTTGTTGGAAACCCAAGAAAAAAAAACAACAAAAAGAAGACGAAGTACAATGTCTTCCTCTGATGTAGAAGTACACTGTAGGTTAAGTGGCGTTGCATTTAGAGTAGCTACAATTTGGTTCTGCAGAATTCTACAAGCAGCAATACCACAGGCCAATCAAACAGGCACATTTTGAACAGGCACTACACTAGTTTCTTAAAATAACACATGCACTGGTCACAGAAAGTAGCCTAGTCTTACCCACAATAAAATATTTTAGCTTGAAACATAGCCTACCCATTTCCCGTTTTAAGACAGCCTACAGCACCATGATGGTTTCTACATTCTTAAATATAGGCTCATTTAATATAGGCTTATATTCAGGGGTGTAGTATAATATAATGTAGCCTAGTGGGTATACTGTACTGTATATAAAAATATTGGCCTATATATATATATATATATGGGCCAGAATCTGCTTTTGGGGGAGGGGGACATGTCTTAGTGGGGGGGTTTGGCTGTGCTCCCCCAGGGTTATTTTGAGCATCGACGAATTTCCTGCATTCAGATACCCTTTTTCGGAGTGTCTATTTGCACCCCCGGTACGAATAGCCTCGGGGCCACACAGCTGAGCTATTCACACCCTGTGACATAACAACAAAAACACGTTGCTCGCGTGCACCAACGTTCATCTTCCTTGACAGCAGAAACTGGCATATTAAGAAAGTTTTGTCTCTAAAGTTTACAACAATTGAATTTCTAGTGTAAAATGGATACTACAGCTGCACTTTCTGTCTTCAGTGAAAGCATACAACCGTTACTTAGTTAGTTAGTTAGTTAGTAGGATACCTACTTTTTGTATACAGTATAGTTACCTAGCAACCGAGGCTTGAAGACACCATGTAGTAAACAGTCGTCCTCCACTCCTCAAGAACTGCTAGGTGATTGGTTAGAGCACTGAGCTGTGGTCTGGGAATCTGGGGTTTGATTCCCAGTGATGACATCTTGTCAGCGCATTGACATATTTGTATTCTGCCGCAGCTGCGTTTGTTTTGTAAAATAAGATTCAATGTGACTCAGTCGGTCACTTAGGAGAGCGGACGGATAAAAAAATGACACTTTTTTTCTATCATTACATAAAAAGAAACACATTTGGCCTTCTGAGACAGTGGCTGACTGAATGGACTGAATAGAGGACTATATTTGAATATCCCGCTCTGCCAGGCGAGTCCTCCGAGCTCCAACGAGGCGGGGAATGAGATTCACAATCATAGAAAATCCAAAAATGAGTTTAAAAATTGTGGCACAGAAAACTACAAAAACGTGTTAAATTTGTTTGTTATTTTTGACATGGGAGGACAACACAAGTAAAGGGTTAAACAGTCAGTCATATTTGAAATAAATTAACAGGACGTTTAATTCTGGAGCCCTGACCCTGCCCGGATTAACTTTTCCCTCTATGACATTCAATTCAGTTTTATTTATTTATCAAATCATAACAGGAGTTATCTCAGGACACTTTACAGATAGAGTAGGTCTAGTAACGGGCCCCCATACAGTCGGTACTGTGACGTTTCTGAATACGAACTGTACACGGGCACCAGACATTTAAGTATTGATGGCATTTATTTAAAGTCCTGGAAAAACAACACTTAGAGTTGAGAAAAGATAAGACAGATTTAACTTTTGAGAAACGCAACCGAACCTGAACGCAACAGGACATCACATCACACAAATAAGCCATTTAACCGACACCCCCCCACTGCCACACAAAACCATGACTAATAATTAGCATCATCATACAACTTTTGTATCGATTAGCAGTAAAATCTGCTGATAAGGGCCTACATTTACTCAAACGTATTTAATAAACTGTTTACAATCTTCAACACCATAACAAATGCATAAAAAGCAGACGGAAGGAGAAAAAAGCTCCACTCTTTCTATTTTAGTTAATTATCTGACCATTGCTAACTAACATTACCATATAGGTCATTTATATGGAAATTACTATAAATGCGCCCCCGACGTCATTCTTCGTCCAATCACAACGTCCCGCTGCAGACGGAAAAAACCTTCACCGAGGTTTAGCTGCTGATCGCAGAGGTGGAGGCGAGAAATGTTTTTCTGTCTGGAGGTTTGTCATCTCGGATAAGCAATAAAAGAAAATGCCCAGAGTGGTAAATGTTGACCAGGCAGTGAATGGCAGAAATTAAAAAAACAATGTCTAATGTCGAAGCGGAAATCAAGAGAATAGATGCAGCCCCACACCGGTTACAGAACAACATGCATCTCAGTGTCAATCCAAGTGACGCACAATAAGCAGTTTGAACCCACCGATGTAATGCCATTTATTTTAAGTGTTAGTAGGCTAGAGCGCGAGAGAGATCCGACTCAGAGGAGAGGTTAGTGAGGCCAGCGTCTCCACGGCAGGTGACAGTGCGCACGGATCCGCTGCGCCACACATGGATGAAATAATGAAATAGTAAATATGACTACAGTAACATAAATATGTGCAGAATCAAGACAGTCAAGACGGGCCAGTGTTTGGTGTACCGGGTACACCTTGTTCACTTAATAGCCTACAAATCATCCACGGGATCAATTACGCATCACATGAGTTTGCCCCCCCGACACAGCGTTTGTTCCTGGGGAGATGGAGCCGTGCGTCCCGGGTCAGGGTACTAAAGTATAATCCGTTTTTTGTTTTAAACCAAAAACGAAAAAACGAAAAAACGGGTCGATATTTCGTTTTTCGTTTCAAACCAAAAACGAAAAAACGGAAATATGAGCTCCGTTTTCCCGTTTTTTCAATGTCCATGCAATTTGAAAATTAAGTGGAAAATTGCTCGTTTTTCAAATGTTGTTATTTTGTTTTTCATCTTTCCGTTTCAACCCAACAACGAGAATACGGGCTCATTTTTTGTAATGTGCATAATCACTGAAAATCCGACGGAACACAAGTCTCGTTCTTGTTTTGTATGGGCTTATGTGTTGAAGATCGAAAGTCGCTCATATCAACGCGGCGCTGGACCGGAAGTAACATTAACGTGTCAAAATAAAAGTACAAGAACTGTAATAACTGCCAGAGGAACGAGATACTTTAACTTTTGCCTGTAGCTTGTCAGATTAGGCTAAAATCAATTATTTAGGGTTATATAAAGTATTTAATTGAGTAACATTAATTAATAGCCACAAAGGGATTAAGAATGGATATTGTTTTAAAATAGAAATAGGATTATAATAATTTTTAAATCACATTTTAAATAATATCTGCATTCCCCTAGCATTATGTGTGGCATTATTGACTACTTTTACTCTAATCTTACACCAGCCAGTAAAAAAAAGGCAAAAAATATAAGGGCTTTTTTAAATTGCTCTGCAGAATATTGTATGTGACATGGTTGACCACATCAGCTGCCATTGAACATGTCAATGTGATGAAGAACATAAATTAACAATGTAAAGTGTACTGGAGACTCTGCCATTCTGGTCTGGTCTCCTCAGGCCCTGCAGACTGGACCAGAGTTCATGGTGAGCATGGTAGACCTCCTCACTGCTGGACCTGGGCCTGGATCAGCCAGCTCGTTAGATGTTCACTGCTCATACTAAGCCCTTGAAACACTAGTTGACCAATATTGGATAATACAATATAATACATAATGGATATTGTGTGGTTGAATTACAATAAGGAATGGTCAATGGTAAGCACTGTGGCCTCACAGCAATAAAGTACCGGGTTGGACCCTGCTGGCCCGGGGCCTTTCTGCATGTTCTTCCCGTGTCTGCACGGGGTTTTCTCCAAGTGCTCTGGTTTCCCTCTCCACTAAAAGAAAACATGTTGACCTGCCTTTCACTTAATTGTAAGTCGCTTTGGATAAAAGTGGCAGCTAAATGACATGTCATTTAAAGGAATGGAATGACCAAGTGAATTAAAGCACATACGGCTTAGAACATATATATATATATACACATACACATATATATATATATATATATATATATATATATATATATATATATACACAATATATAAAGTATATATCTCAATCATCAGTAACGAGTTGGCAGAATTGGACAAATAATTCCATGGGCCTGCATGCATACAGTGCAGTACTGTCAATACTGTAGACACTCTCTAAGGTAGTACATGGGACCATAGAAACAGTGTCTGGTAAACAGTAGTACATTACAGTAAAGGTAGTACATGGGACCATAGTAAGAGTGTCTGATAAACAGTAGTACATTACAGTAAAGAATGATGATGAAATATTACATCCATAGATACTGTAGTCTGATTGGTTCATGCTCCACACTAATTGGTGACAATGAATCTCGTTATCTTGAAACTTTCATGATCTAAACATGGAATATTGTTTATCTGTTTCCATACAACTATGCATTAAGAGTAATGCAACAGTTACTTATCATTTTGAGTAGTTGTATCGATTGATAGTTAGATGATTGTAATGAATTGAATAAACAATCATCTGAAATGTAATGTGTGAATTGCTTTTTGAAGTAGTAGTACTTTGATGTTACGTTGTGTCATATTGAACAGCTGATCTTTGTTAAATGAACAAATGATCTTTGGTTTATGTGGATTGTATCCAAGCAATTGAAAAAAGTGTTAGAGTTTTGAAAAATGTGTATTTTGATCATTGGTTGTGAGATTTGTGTCTAGAGTTTTGAAAAATGACGTCAAGGTTCTGAAATTAGAAGCAAAGTGATTGTAAAAAACTGTAACAGACTGGTATATGGCAAATATTAGCCAGGATATACCCAGATCAAAATTAACTAATGCAATTTTATTCACAAACAACAGAGAGCCAACAAAAAGGACAAAACTATTTCATGAAGAAATGTATTGTCTCCATTTAGGAAAAGACACATCAAAGCTGTAGCTTTGAAGATGTGTGTGCGCTCACGTGTGTGTGTGTGTGTGTGTGTGTGTGTGTGTGTGTGTGTGTGTGTGTGTGTGTGTGTGTGTGTGTGCGTGTGTGTGTGTGTGTGCATGCACATACTTGTACATATGCACGTGTGTCCGTGTGTGTGGCAGGGTGAATGTGTGTATGCGGGTGTTTGTGTGTCTGGGCATGTGCATGCATGTGTGTGCATGTGTGTTTTTATCTTCTGTAAAGCACAATAGTGCCCTATTGCACTATCAGTGGTCAAAATTCACCCGGGAAGACCATACATGCTATAAAATTGAATAAAACACCCAAAATTCTATGAAAGTTGTGAATATGAATTTTACTTGCAAAGAGCATGGAGGGAACAATGCATGTTATTTTTGGTTAATTTAGTTGAAAGAAACCCATATTTCTTATAAGAAACTTTGAGAACACGACACATTTAACCCAAAGACAACACAAGGGTTAGATGTCTTTTTACTGGCTGGTGTAAGATTAGAGTAGGTAGTCAATAACGCCACACATAGGCTAATAACAGAGGAATGTAGATTTTATTTAAAATTATTATTCAATTATTAAATACTTTATATAACCCTAAATAATTGATTTTAGCCTAATCTGACAAGCTACAGGCAAAAGCTGAAGTATCTCGTTCCTCTGGCAGTTATTACAGTTCTTGTACTTTTATTTTGACACGCTAATGTTACTTCCGGTCCAGCGCCGCATTGATATGAGCCACTTTTGATCTTCAACATGTAAGCCCAAACAAAACAAGAACGACACCTGTGTTCCGTCGGATTTTCAGTGATTATGCACATTACAAAAAATGAGCCCGTATTCTTGATGTTGGGTTGAAACGGAAAGATGAAAAACAAAATAACAACATTTGAAAAACGAGCAATTTTCCACTTAATTTTCAAATTGCATGGACATTGGAAAAACGGGAAAACGGAGCTCATATTTCCGTTTTTTCGTTTTTGGTTTGAAACGAAAAACGAAATATCGACCCGTTTTTTCGTTTTTTCGTTTTTGGTTTAAAACGAAAAACGGATTATACTTTAGTACCCTGACCGTCCCGGCTCCCGTGCGCCATGGATGTCTGAGCCTCAGAATACTCACAGACACTAACAGAAAGATCGCCACGGAAAAATGTAATATAGGCTATTACATTTTTCAATGCCGATATTTTTGTTGCACAGTGAGTAGATATTTCATCTATGGGAAATACAGAGGATGACTGAAAATATTTTCTAAGTGGATTTATCATTCATTTCCCGTCCTCATGTTTAACAGAGGTTAAGTAGCCTGCAGATTACACAGTTAATAGTGTGAAAGATGTGAAACATTAGCCACATAAATGATCAAACTTTTATGGAGTACCAGCGGATATAAATATGTTTTTTTCATAGACAACGTCACAGACGTATGCCAGTAAGTGAAGTGGAAACTTTATTTTGTAATGTTTGGTGATTTTCAGCACTTTTAACTTAGAATTCGCCACGTTACAGAGCCAGACAAGACTTTGCGGACGGCCCGCACATTCTCACGACTGCTCAACAGTTTGCGTGACGGCCCGCACATTCTCACGTCAAGTTTTTTTTTATAGGCTACATCACAAACTGTCCGTGACAACCAGCGTACGCAAGCTTTTCGTGCGTACGCAACGTTTATACATGAGGCCCCGGGTGTCTGGTCTCGTTGATGTTAATGATGCCTCGGAGGTTGACCCGGTGGAATTGGATGTAGCCCCCCAGCGGTCATGTCAGTTGGGGGTTCAGTGTTTTTTTCAGAGTTTCATATTCCTCCCAGATAACAAAAATCATGCGGCCCAGATCTGGCCCAGATCCTTCATAAGTTCTGGGCCAGATCTGTAAAACGGACCTGGGCCGGTGTCCTTTAGCACAACGGGCCAATGCCGGTGCGGATCTGGTTTTCACATCTGGGCCGGCACTGGCCCAGCTCCAGAACGGATGACAATTATTTTATAGTCATTTGGCCCAAAGGTGGGCCAGATACTGGATCCGAGTCTCCAAGATACTCTGGGCCACATCTGGATTGGCACTGGGCCAGCTCCATTTATTAGTTCTGGCCCGGATTCACACCACCTCTGGCCTCATAATACTACAAAACAAACCATATACAATAATACGGATTTTCTTTCAGTTAAAGGGATAGTTTAATTTGTTTTAGATGTTGTGCATGATTCAGCCTGTGCTATGGGTCCTAGTAATAGATATCAGTGAAGGTATACCATTTCTGTCTGAGAAGCCAAAGGGTTACTGGGATAGTTTCAACCACAGAACTTATGGCATGCACTGTTACAATTATAGGATGGAAGTCTGCTACTAATAGTTACTTTCATTCTCAATTAATCTGTTGATTTTTGTTTCTATTAACTGACTGGTCTATATAATGTATAACAAATATTATGACTTGTATTTACCA